>JAPSGF010000001.1:28633948-29011806 GCA_035772895.1 Perdix hodgsoniae | reverse complement strand
CCTCTCCTGCACCCTTGCCTCCCCCCCTCCCCAGCCATCACCCCCCGGTGTCTGACATGCACACAGCAATACGAGAGAAAAGGTTGGGAGTAGGGAAAATAAATAAATAAATAGAACGGAAACGTAAAATAAATCCCTCCCGTTTTGGGGGAATGGGGAAGCGGGGCCAAAGTCAAAGGTCTTTGCCCCAGTTGTGTCTTTAAAAATTCGCTTTAATCTTCAAACCTATGTACAAGTAAAACTGGTCCGAGAAGGGGGAAAATGATTAAAAAAACCAACGACGACAACAACAACCAAAAAGAACTCATACAACATTATCATTAAAAAAAAATAATAATAATCTTGCGATACAACATACACCCATAGGAACCCAACGAGCAGCAATCGAAGGTCATAAAAGAGCTGAACACTAATGCTAAGCCTACATTCTTAAAATCTCAGTCAAGAAGAACTTCTCACTGTGTTTTGTCTTCCAGGCATAAAACCACGTTTGTTTCTTTGTCTGTTTGTTTAACCTTTGAACTTGGGCCAGAATAAGTTACACTTGGTCACGTAACTCCTGAGGAGGAGGAAAAAAGGCGGCAATTCTTCTTTCTCAAAGTCACAAGATGAACACTTACGGGGTTGCTGTGTCTTTTTTCCCCCTCCTCCGCAAAATAAATAAGAATCAATGTTGCCTCTACACAGTTAATAAACAGAAGATATATCTAACAGCTTATTTTTTAAATATATATATATGTATATATAAATAACCAAGACCTAAAAACTGAAACACAAAAAAAAAAGGTCCCCATCCACCCAACCCCACCCTCCTCCCCTTCAAAAACAAAACAAAACAACAAAACAAAACAAAACAAAACAAAAAGAAAAACTAAAACTTTATAAAAATATCTTGCAGTAATTTTTAAGTTTACAGTAGCTTCGTGATTAAGTCTCCCATTGCCCTGACTCCACCTTGCCTTGCTCAGATGAACTAAGTGCCAGTGATTTGCACACACACACACACAGGAAATAAAACCCAAGATAAGTCTCTTTTCTTCCTCTTCGTCTTCTTTTTTTCTTGTTTTTTTTTCTTGGTTTTTTTTCGTTTTTTTTTTAAGAAAAAAATTCACCCAAGCCAACAAATGAAATTGGTAACTTAAAGAAATAATAATACTGATATCAATGCAGCACTAGCAACACAACAATTGCCTCTAATGCAGGGTGCGGTGGAGGCTCCAGCTGGTGGAAGAAGGTCCCAGCGCGGTGGCACGGTGGCAGGGAGCTGACAGATGGGGAGGAAGGTGTTGAAGGAGGAACAGCAGTAGCAGCAGCAGCAACCGTGCCTGGCGGCGGGAGAGACAGTCCTTGGCAGAGTCTTGTCCCTCTTCTTTGCTACCAGAAGTTGCCTTTTCCCTAAGTTTTCATGTTTTGTTTGTATGTGTATACTCGTTTAAACCCCCTCTCCCTCCTAAGTTTACTCCTTTCCCCTTCCAGCAGGTCAAAAAGCAAAATGAGACAGCATTAAAAACAAAACGAATCAAAACAAAACAATTATTTTCTGTGTATATATATATATGTATGTATGTATGTATATTTTAATCAAAATATACACACATAAATATACATGTATATATACATTAAAAAAAGGGGGCAAAAGAAACAGAAAAGGTGTGGGGAGAAAAAGAAGGTTAAGAAAATCCTGTGATGAAGCTCCCCAATACTGTCTTGGTTCAAGGCTTAGTTTTGAGTTGCTCCTGGATGGTTTCTGATGAGAACGCGCTCTGGATCCACGCAACACTGCGCTCCCACTACCCGTTTCCTTCCCCGCACCCTCCCGCTCCAGGCTGAGTTCACCTGCGCGGACAGAAGCTGCCAAGGGCAAAGGTTTCACTCCAACAATTTGCAACCTCCTTTCAGCCCAGACTTTGCAATCCCATAACTGAGCAGATCTCTCTTGTGGAGCACCAAAAATGAAAAAGAGAGAGGAAAAAAAAAAAAAAAAAAAAAAAAAAAAAAAAAAAAAAAAGCGTGCATTGGGGAGATGTTTGGGGAGAAGTGGGGGAGAAACCCACTTCCTGAAGGGAGAGGGGAGGCTGGGAACCTCAAACAGGACTGGTCCTTGGACAGTCTACATCGGTTGCCTTCCGTCAACAAGTGTCCGCAGAGCACAGAAGGTGAAGCCGTGGCTGACATGTTAACTTTTCGGGATAATTCCTGGTAGCAGAGCGGAAACAAGTGGTGTCGTCAGAAACACAGAGAGAGCATGAACAGAACAAGAAACAAACCGAAAGAAAACAAAAAGTAATAATAACAATTAAAAAAAAAAAAACCCAAAAAATCAGGAAGGAGAAAAAAAAAGAAAAACATTCAAAAAAAGGGAGGAAAAAAAAAAAAGAAGCAATCAAAAAAAACCACAACCCAAGATCTGTCGAACTGGGTTTGTCATCTGTGCTACCTTTTCTTTTCTTTCTTTTCTTTTCATTCTTTCGTTCATTTGTTTTTGTGTTTGTTTCTGAGATATATATTATATATCATATATAAATATATATATGTATATATATACAGTCATTCCTTCATACAAAATTTGTCTATAGACAGTTTTGTACTGTTGTGGCAAGGTATATACATCCTTCTAGTTTAGAGGCTAGCTCGCTAAGGAATATTCTTTCATTCTTTCTTGCTTTATTTTTTGTTTGTTTGTTTCTGATTTTGTTTCTAAGTTATTTAATTTTTTATGTGTTTATTTAAGGTTGGTCTTGTAGGCCGACTGATGAGACCATCTTTGCCTTGTCTTTGCCAGCAGGGTACTTATTGTCTCCTCTAGACCCATAGTCATTAGAACCGGAATCGCTCCGCTTGCTGTTTGCGCTATGCTTGGTTGGCGTGCCGGGGGGATGGCTCACCTGCCCGTTCTTCTCGTCTGAAAAAAGTTGTTTAATTACGTCAAAGAAGTTACTCAATGGGCTGCCTGGGTACACAAAACAGAGGAGACAAAAAAAGAAAGAAAGAAAGAAAGAAAGAAAAAAAAAAACGAGAGGGAAAGAGAGAGAAAAAGAGGAGAGAAAGAGAGAGAACAAACAAACAAATGAACAATGGGGTTTTTAACGAGAAGAACATGATGAGGAGATCCAGAGCCACGTGCGTGGGGGTGTGTGGGGGATGAAGACAATGAGCAGGAAGAGGAAGAGTGTTTAGGATGGGACACCTACAGAAATAAAGAGGCTGGGAGCATCAAGCACCTACGGGTAGGTTCTAGTTTTGTCCTGAGCAGGTGGGCACAGCTGTCTCACCTATTGAGAGGATGCAGCACCACATCACTGAAATACGTAGTTCTGTCTATTACTTGCAGTCATTTGGCCATTCTGCACTGAAACATCAGTGAATGTAATGTGAGATACAGGCAAATTCCATCTTATTGTTGCTGTTACAAATGACATTGTTGGTTTTTTGTTTTGGTTTGTTTTTTGTTTTTTTTTTTATGAGGTTGCCAATTGTTGCTTTGCTTTGCAGCCCTGCTAAGTTACACGGCTGCACTGTGGATTATGCTTTTCTGCTTGTGTTTTGCTTCTGAGTATCTCCTTGCTCACTTTTTAGACACTAAACCTCAAACGCTTAAGTGCTCCAAGGGAGAAAGTACTTGAAAAACAAGCAATGGCTGACATGACTACATCCATCTGTGTGTGTGGTTTGTGGCTTGTGCTTGCAAGCTTCTAAGCATCTTCAGATCCTTCTTACAACAAGCACCTGGTAATGGAAATACTGAATGCTGTGTAGAAGCAGGTTGCTGTGCATGTATTTCTGGCAACTGCCAGGGTCAAGAACTACTTTCTCATTGTCCTGAATTTATTGTTTTGCTACAATACAGCCTCCGGAACACAGACATTCATTTCAGTGGAGCTCGGAGCCACAGAAGGGTGTAGCTGGTGGAACAGGTATCTCATTAAGCCAGCCAGAGGAGCAGGCTGTAGAAATAACATGGTTTGGCACTGTACATATGTTAGAATGTAATCTTTCACGCCATTTGAAAAAGTCTTTTTGCTCACCATTTCACCTTCTGATTAAATCCAAGATTCACTTTACCAAAGCCATTTTCCTGTGGGGAGCACGATGCATCACAGATGCACCTCCAGGGGCCAAAAGGAACAGAAGACCCTGGACTGAATGTAATGAGTCTTCTTCTAAAACCATCTAAATGTGGGCATCTGAGAATTCTCAATTAACAAAGCACAAACATTATGTAAAGAGCCTTCATGTGCTTGACTAACAGCTATGTGCCGGGTTTCATTATGCAGCTCCAAGACGGTTACATGCAATGCCTTAACTGGTCCTCAAAGGCCAGACAATCTTCTCTTCATTCCTGACTGCCTTAAGTCCAATGCAATGAAAGACCCAGCTGTGTTTCAGCATGAGCGATATCAATCCAGGAATGGTCCACAGAGGTTTCGTGGCACAGTAGCTTGGGCTGGACCTGCTAAGGGGAATGGGATGTCCTTATAATGACCCTATCCGCTAAAGATGAGACCTGTACAGCAGATTCCTTCTTCACACTCTAATTCCCTTTGCAATAATGTGTACACCTCTGTGCCTCTACGTTACTGTGGAAGGTCATACTTGAAGAAAACCTCATGGTGTTTTTCTCACTACTGGGACTGTTGGCTCCACTGTTATAACAAATTTAAATCAGCTAATTTACACCCCATCTAAGTGATTTCATCCTCCAGCTCCAAAAAGGTTCCTTGTTTCTGCTGTGCAGTGATGTGGCATGCTGTGAAGAGTGGGACCTTTCATCCCTGAGATGGCAACATTCAGTCCAGAGCAAAGAGGTTTCTTCATAGCAGAGATCCCCATTCACCCACAGTTAGTAGAAGCTGGTGGCTTAGTAATAATCCATTTCTTTTCACTTTTATTGCACACACAAGCAGATTGGTTACCACGGAGGGCAAGTACTGTCTGTGTGGTAACTCATCTGAAGGACTTGTAGCATGCTTTCTTATTCTCTATGGAAGACGCTAGACAGACATCAACTGTTGATATGCAAAGAAAATGAAAAAAGAGAGCATTTGTGCCCTCCAAAACTGAATGCATTATTCTTCTTCTGCTGCCTCATGCTAGCCATGTAGTTGCTGCTTTCCTCTGTGTGGTAACAGTCATTGAGAAAAATCACATGGCTGACACGCGGAGAGATGGATCTCAGTCTTACTCATCTAATTCATTCCTTGCCTTCCTGTAGTTGCTGTTTTGTGTTTAACTTACTGCTGGCCCTTTTTCTGTCTATGTGGCGAATTATACCGGTGCCCCAAGCAAATGGTTGTTAGTTTCTGGAAGGGCATCATTCAGCTAACAGATTCAGAGATGGGCCTAAACAAGCAGCCAGGAGAAACACGTAACTCAAATTTTGGCTAATACAGGAAAACCTACCAAACCCTCAGCTATTTCTGGGTCAGACCTCCATGAGCTCCACCTGCATCCTTCCACATGCGTGCAAATGCTTTGGAACAGGGATAGCTCTTCCACATCTATAACTTCTAATTCACCCTAAGCCGCTCTGAATGCTGAGCTCATACTCATTTAATATCTGCTCAGACTCATTTCTACTTCAAGTGAATGTTCTCTTTCAGTGAAAAAATAAATGAAAAAAAACACTCAGCCTTGATTGCAGGAATGTGGACAAATCTGGTCATTATGTGGCTTTGGACCCCTCATCCTCATAAGCAAATGGAGTCAGCAGAGAGAATGGAAAAAGAGCACTAAAAAAAATGCTGGATAGGGAAAGACTGCTAGGTTGGGAGAAAAAGGGAGGGAAGTATCTCTAGTTATTCAGCTGAGCAGTTTATTCAACAAGCTTAGAGGGAAAGAGGAGGGCAGAGAAAGCAGCACTCTGCAGGAACTGGGGAAATTTTAGTTTTCACATAGACGGGAACAGCGGACAAAAGTACAACTTGCAAAAAGAGAGCAATAAAACATTTCTTAAATTGTACGTAAATATCTGGTATTTGACAAGTTCTGATACAGGATTTTTAATCATCCTATTAAAATATGCAGTCCCTGTTTCATCCACCCTTTCTCCTTCCCATGCCCTACTGGCTTTCGAGTACCTGGAGATTTACTGCAGCAAAGAGTATTTAACAATCCGCTTTTTCTTTGCCTGCATCACTACAGGATTTCTTACAATCAGCATTTTTCAGGTAAAATTTTAATGGGAGGTAGGAAATCCTCAGGGATATTGAATGAGAGCTACTGAAAAATAAAATAGGCCATTTCACTAACCCCTTCCTTTCTTTGCCTTTCATAGTGTCTGGGCTTGTAATTAAAAGCTTGGTATTAATCCTTTCACATCTTGCAGGACTGATCCTAAGCCAAGCACTACAGACAATCACACTGATGTTATCTACACAACAGCTTGTTAGCCCATACTCAGGCTTGTCTCGATACTGGTCTTTGAACAGACAAAGAGTCCTCACATTTCTCTCTGGGGATATGTAAACATAGGTCAGCTATGCTGGAAGAATGAAAATGGAGACTGTTGTTGCTCCTTTCAGTTTTCAGTTGCCTTTGGGCTGATACAGCCAGTAAAACAAGACTTGAAAATGCAGGTGATGATTGTTAGAATAGTTTTTTTCACCAATCTTCCACTCTTAGCATTCAGTACAAAATATGTGATAGGCTCTTAGACCTGCAAGCCCATCTGGGGGCCTCAAAGAGACTTTCTCTCTTATTTAAAAATGTGAGATGACAACCCATTTCCTCCGGACAGGGATGAAGGTTTGGCTTACTGATCTTTCAAAACTTCCCTGGTATTTCATGCATATGTAACTAAGGTCTTCTTTCCTCTTGAGAGCAAACATTCACCAACATAGAGTAAAGAAGGCATGAAGGGCAGCAAGGGTGAGAAACTGTGAGAAGGTTCAGAAGCAGGAAGGGAGGTTCAGAGCATCAGGTTTACTTCTGTTAGGAGGAGATGGATATGTGCATTTCTGAGTTAGCCCGAGGAGTCAGATGCTGCAAGATGGGGAGGGAAATGGGTTTGAAAACAAGCACTGAAGCTTATGAAAGGGTTATGTATTAAAGGGATACTAAAGAAATAGATATATGGAGAAGGCACTAATTTGTGGCACCTGTGTGCAGCACCACCGTGGCCAAATTCCTCAAAGTGAATGCATTTTAACACAACAGACAGTAAAAGGAGCAAACAGGGCTGGGAATGGGCACTGAGAGGTAAAAGGAAGCTGGGCAGATATCTTGTATCAACCCTCAGAGTACTCTATCTCATTTGCTGTTCTGTAGAGGCATCACAGGGGCTAGGAGCAAAGTTGAACTGGCACATCCAGGTTAAGAGAGGAAAGACAAAATGAGGTGATGCACTCCAGGTACCAGAAGAAGATTCACCCGCTGATGCACTCCAGAGTGGCATCAGAAGAAGATTCACCTGCTCTGACTTGCCACAACCCTCACAGTCCTTCATACGAAATTAACAAGTGCGGAACAAGCAGCTTCTGGAGAGGCTTGGAGGCTTCTATCTCTAACCGGAGAGACTGCTCTTTTGTAACATTTTAAGATAGCCACACAAGTATTTGGTCCTGTTTTGATTCAAGCAAATGGCAGCACTCCCACTGACATAGTGAAAGCAAACTTTCTTGTCCTGTGAAAACATCTCTCATATCTATAATGACATCTAATGCACTAATCTTTTTGGTGCTGACCACCAAGTTGAATAAAGCAAATAATGTCATCTATGGGATCATTCTGTGCCTTTTCTTTCTCGGTGGCCTGATAAATTATTTAATTTCTGCACTTTTAACTTAGGCTTTGGAAGAAAGTGAATGGCAAAACATTGGTCTCCACTGGAAAGACAGAGAAACACTTTGTTAACCTAACTTCCCACACTCCTTCTCTTGTTGCTTTCACATCCTTTTTGCCTGCCTTCTGCCCGCCTCTGCTACTTACAACATAAATTCCTTTCCCTTTATCCCTCGGAGGGATTGTTGTTTATTTTTGTTATTTTTTTTTTCTTTTTCTTTTTTTCATCCCTAGTTTGCTCTTTATTTCAACAGCAGCCATGTTTTCAGTGAATTGTAGCACAAAATCCAACTCTTTCCACATAATGCATCAAAACACTTTTTTGATGACTGATAATCTACTCCCTTTCAAACCCATTCTGCCACTCTGACATAGTTCTATCCTTCTTTGTTAAGACTAAGCACGTTCGTCTGTTTTCTGTTGGCAGAGTCCTTTTGCCTTCAATAGTAGAAGATGCAACATACAGAACCCATTCCTAGATTATATGCACAGCAAGGGATGACGGAGAGGTAAAAGTGGCCTGTTTCTCTGTTCCTACACGACTATAACGGGCTTTTTTTTCTCCAGATCAAGGAGCCCCTGGCCTAGGCATTCCACAAATGCAAATCAGAGAGAGGCCTTAAGGAGCTCACTTACTGCCAAAGAAGACTGTACAGAGTTTTTGCTCAACCCATTTAACATTAAGTTGGATATATAAGGTTTCCCTCTGCAATGGAGAAGGGCTGTTGCAGTGTCGTGCTGGAAGCCTTCGCATAGAACTTCTTCCTATGAACCCACCCTACACCACCTGACATGAGCAGAAGGAACTGCTGAAATCGCAGGACTGGTAATTCTCTAAAAATATAGAAATTTTGTAAAGCTTCTCAAGTTAAATGTATGTGGTTTTATATTTGCTAGATTTTTGAACTATCATAACAGACTGACCAGAACATGTTCTCCCAGTATTTTTTTTCCCTGCTAAGTTATATAATGAGATGGTTGTTTTAGTTTTATTTTGGTTTAGGACTAGAAAATGGGAACAGATTGAGTCCATAGAACAACTTGAATTTCTTAGCAGGACAAATTAACTGTAACTGGGAAAGACCATTTCCAAAGGAAACAACGCAGCTTCTTTTCCAGAGCCAATGGACTCTGGCAGTAAAAGAGCCAGCTGATAACAGTGTTTGAAGAAACAGAATGCTGCTGGGAACTACTCAGCTTATCAGACACTGTTAGCATAGGTGTCCTACAATACTATTGGCAGAAGGTGAGAACTTTCAGCTGCTACACATCTGAGCATATTTGAACAACCAATCTGACACTTAAATGCTCTATAACCTATCCTTGTTCTTACCCCCCTAAAACATGCCTCCTCCTGTGCAGGAGGGATTCTGCTCTGTCTTGTGTGCTTTCTCCCTCTCATACACACACAGAGAAACTGAAATTCACATCAGTCTCTCCTGTGACAGGCAATATAACTGAGACAGGTAGTTCTTGGTGATGAGTTAGAGAATGGTGGACGCAGACAGCAAAAACCCAGATATACGTGGCCAGTTTCCTAGATGCTACCTTCTGCAAAGCTATAACACAAGTAATTAATTAGAAAACAAATCTCCATAATGGATGGAAAACTCCAACCACTCCAGTGCTACCACACAATATTCAAAAAAGGAGACATGATAATGGAGAGGAAGGAATTGTGTGTTCATTTGGACAGCTGGTGGCACTGAAAGAGCAGGCAAGGATAGAGCTGGAATGAAGAGATACCAGATTTTGTTGTGGAATCACACTGTTCTGGCAAATTGGCTGGTAAAGGACTCAGCCCAAGAATGCTTTGTATCTGTCTGTCCTTTTACAAAGATCTGCCTGCACAAGTGTGAGATGAGAGGGGAAGCCAATGATCTATACTCATAAAGCCGCAACAGATGATATTATTGCTGCTACCCATTCTATTAAAGACTTCAGCTGCTTCATTCAATTTTTTTTTTTTTTTGTCCATAAAAATGTCAAAAATACATTGGCACTTAATAATACGCTTTTTCCCTTTCTGACAGATGGGTGTTTATGTGTGATCTTATGGACTTTAAGTTCTCAGACCTGTTCCTAAGAAATAAACTCTGTAAGCTGGAGAAAAGTTAATTCCCCATTTCCTTTGAATCAATCAATCCCTTCAGAATATGATTCAACTTTCAGGAGAGGCTATCTCAGATTCAACTCAGCACAGCAAGCAAATATTCATGTGGAATATCCTGAAATACTGCTTGCCATACGTAAAGTACTGTTATGTTAATTAAAGGAGAAGTGTGTGTTCTGTATTAGATATTAACAAAGAAAAGAGGAGATTTTGTATCCACCAGTAAAAGTCTGGCCATAGCTGTCAAAACAGAATCTGATACACAACAATACATCTGGAGTCATCTTTAGTGCCAAGTTGCCATTTTTATTGCTACCTTCTTCGACAGAGCAAAAATATGAGTTATGAATGGGAAAATAAGTTCCTCCTGAAAGCAGCACTATAAAGAAGAGAGATACAACTACCGTGTGGTATTTGTATTCATTTGGACAGCAAATAACTGGGAAATCTGGCTTGAACTATTTGGAAAATCTGACTTATCTAAGTTATCATGATTCACATGTTATGATAGAATATGTGATCTTTCAGGTGGGCTTCCTCCTTAGATCTCTCATTTGGGTCCCAATTTATATCCATGCCCATCAAGAATCAGTTACATTCAGAAAGATGAGCAGTGACCTCATTTATCAGAAATGATAATAAAGAGAACATTGTTCTGACAACCTCACTGTGAAACAACGGTGAAGAGAATCCTTCAGCTGGGAGGACAGCATATGTCTTTTATCATTTTTTTTCTGCAGGTCTTCGTGTTTCTACCATCAGTTATGACTTCATGAATGCAAATCACCAACTTTCTCTTCCATTAAAGCTCAAATGGCTACTCTAAATGAAATAGTTACTTCAAATAACACCAATATGGATCACTTCTGACAGCTTCAAAACCAGTTTTTCACTGCTGTAACACCAAGAGTCTCTAAGCTACCACTAAGTTACATGCTGCAATCCCAATATGATGTAATCAGTTTTAAACTACAACACCTCTCCTAATTCCTCAAGTTGCTTGGGATGCTATTGAGATGGGCTTGCATCTGTATGAATTGCAAGGAGGTATGAAGAGAAGCCTTTACTGCAATTGCTCTGCATGCAGAGAGGACGATTGGTGATGGTGGGCAATGTAAAGTGTCTCAGAATAAGAAGCTATGTAAACAATCTAAATATATTCTAGACATTAGAAACGAGATTTCAGTGAGATTCACTGGAAAGATATGAAAGGCAAATGGATCTGCTGTGCTTCCACTTTGATCAGATCATTTTGGTGACAGTCACTGGTTCAGATGAGGATTCATAAAGCTTCTTGCTTAACTGGTGCCAGGAATTCAGTTTTCAAACTGTAAGCAGCAACATGGGATGTAAAAAAATAAACATTTTTATTTCTCAGTCTTCTGACTATTCTTTTGTCACAGTTATGGTCTAAGATTTTGCAAGAAAGTAAGCTTGTGCAATGCCAAGCACAGCAGCAAGATTTGACCGGTGCTATGCTAATTACACAGTAATAATCTCCCATTTTCTTGAAGTGCTAGTGATGTAACTGGAAACTTCCTGAGATTCAGGGATGAAAGCAACAAGAGAAAACTGCTTTACTTGGAAATAGAGCTCAGCCCCAGACATCTAGAGTATAGAGAATGGGGAGTTTGCAGGTTCTCTGGTATGTGCTTTTCAGAAGGTAATGTGAAGAATGAGACAGGCTTTTCTGAGCTTTCTGCCAGCAGCCAGCACCTTGGTGAAACACGCTTCCTAAAGACCCTAAAAAATTAGAGACAGTTGGGAAAAGGAGTTATCAAAGGCTATGAAACAGCTTTACTACTGATTCAACCATCCAAATAAACTCTCAGCTCACTTATTAAAGGCCTTAAAGTCATCCAAGCTCATAAAGACAGACTCCTTTTTGAATGAGGACTAGTGAAATGGCACTGTGGGCTTTTGTGTGGTATATATCAATGGCTCCAGATCCAACACACTCAAACTACAAAGCTTGACAGCTTAGTAGTTTGAGTACCTATTAGAACCTCAGCATTAATCATACAATTCATTCTTCAATGAGATTGATGTAAATACCAGATTAGATGATAGTAAAGAGGTCTTTCAATCCTGCCTCAAAAGAATCTAAACCTAGCTCACCTTTTTACAGCTATGTTGAATTTATAAGGCTTAATGGCAGCACATAAAGTAGTAAAGCTTATTTGTCACTAAACTGATTTGGCTCTGAATACACAAGGGAAAGATCAGCTAAGCTGGAAGGTATCACTTCTACAGGCAGTTTTCAGGCTACAGATTCATTTTAAATGTAAAGGGCTGTTATAAGGCAAAGTCATTCTTATACAAAGATATTAAAGACTTCACAAAAATCAATTAAGTCTTCCTGACACTAGAAATGCTATTTCCCCCACTGAAACAGGTGGAAACAAAATAAGATATCGCATCCCTGCATGCATTTCAAGTTGATCAAGAATGAGACAAACAATTTTCTTCTCTTGTGAAACATTAAGAGTTGGCAGCAGTTTACCAGTGTGCACAGATAGAATTGATACAGCAGCAGCATTTGGACACTGGCAGCTCCTATGACATACCTCAGCTGTCCACCAAGAACTGCTTTTCAATGCTAATGCCTAAATGCAAAAGCACATCTCAGATTGATGGTGACTGCTAACAGAAGACAAGTTAATATTTAACGGGCTAAATAAATTTGCCTTGCTGTTAATTACAATGGTTTATATTGACTGAAGAGATATTCCTCATTCCCACCACAGCTTTCACATAGTTAAGCCTGGCATAAAACCTCTGATTTGCTCTTCCTGCTCCAGTGTTAACTCTTGCAAAAATGCCCTTTTATGCTCATTCTCAGAATGTGGAACAATGATAACGGCACAAAAATGCTCAGCATAGTTTTTCTTACTCTATTGGCTGTCTCTATACGAACGCTGTGCCAACTCCACAGGACTATGCCTGTCCTCAAAGTCACAGAGGACAGTTTGCCAACACTAGGCAAAATCCCACGTCATTCCCCTTTACTCCCCTGACTAAATGTTGGATGAGTTCTCCTGTGCATGAAATAGCTCTTTACATATTTAGGAGGGTGGAATTCAGCACAGTGAATATCATCACTACTTCCATTTTTTATGAACACACCAAAAGGAATTTGATTCAAAGGAAGCAGCTCCATTACCTCAACAACCCTTCCTTTCTCTTCTCTAGATCTACCTACATGTACTGTTCAGGCTGTAGCTGCCACAGAACAGTCTGCCTTCTGGTTATCACCTTGTTGTCTTTGTCCTGGCTGGATGGACGCTGACACTGTGACAGCTGAAGGACCTGAGCTGGGAATGAGCAGTAATGCTCTGTCTAGAGAGTGCAGAGGACTGGCTGGTTATCTGTGTAGCTTGATTAACTTGCAAGCAATCAGCACAATCAGCATTTCAGTATTATCAGATGAGGTGGATGTCAGATCCAGGCAAGAAAGAAAAGCTTGAGGAAGAAGAGAAATTTGCAGTCTGATACCTTCAAGACAAAGCTGGAGATCTGCCTACAAGTTAAATGAGTCTTCTTGAAGAGATCAGAAACAGAGTAAATCAGAAAACTCAAATAAGGAATCATATGAGCTCTCCTCAGAGAAAAAGAAAAAAAAAAAAACCATCAAATCTGCTCTTTAAGGAAAAGAAATCATCTGAAATACAGAACAATTTCTGCTCTCAGTCACACATGCATAAACCTAATGTTATCTCCACTGAGACAACTTGACTGTGGAACGACTCCAGAAGAACTTCCCTCAGTTTACAAAGAGATGACGCAGGAGTCACAGGTCCAGCTGGAGAGCAGTACCAGCTCACTGATCACTTCCTCAACAGCTTGTGTTCCCTTTCACAGAGATATCTGAATTCAAGCCAGTTACCAGAATGGAAGCCTTACGAGAACAGATTTCTCTTGTACAGAACCTTTCCATACAAGATATAAGAGAAAAAAAAAAAAAGAAAAAAGAAAAAAGAAAAACACCCAATCTTACAGCATTTGGGTATTTCCACCACTGTATTTGGAGAAGCCAGTAGGGCCATAGGTAAAGAAGGAGAGAATATAGTCCATGTGTGCACAGAGAAGAAGGAAGGCAAGGGACAAGTTAACCTAAATTCATGGAACCCCAAGCAAGTTGAGATGCAATTTTTGCAGAAAACTCCTCTTTTTTTTTTTTTTCCCCTCTTTTTTTTTTTTTTTTTTTCCTCATTCCTAAAAAAATTCTGAATCTCCAAAAGGTTCACCGTCCTCCAGCTAAAAACACAACACAGTTCCCCAAGACCAGACTGGAACTATGACAGTTAAATGTCTGGCTAAATGTCTGGCAGATAATATACAGTACGTTTTACGGAAGATTTAAAAGGGTCTTACCCTAAACATACATGGAAAAGAAGGGAGTGGATGCAAAAGGGAATTAAGTAACAGAGCAATTCTGTCTCAATAAACCGAAGGAAACCAAGGGAGACAGCAGCTAGCAGGGCAGCATTCAGCTTCACTGCTGAAAAGGGACTGAACAATTACGAATCAAAGGCAGCAACAACATCAACAATAACTGAAAAAAAAAAAGAAAAATAAAAAAGAAAGAAAGAAAGAAAAAAAAAGAACAGAAAATCACTGGTCTGGGTGACAGTGAGGGAGGGAATCTGAAGTGCAACACCACACACTTGTGCTATGAAGGGGAAAGCCGTGGTGGAGCCTGTGCATCTTGTGCATGGATGGGGAGGAACAGAATAAGGGGTATATGCTTGTGTCTGCCAGGAAAGAGAAGGACACTGTGGGCTGTTATGTTGGGTAGTCTTGAAAAGAGCGTGGGAGAGCAGGGATAAGGAAGGGGAAGAGGTGGAAGGGACAGGGTGGTGCGTTATTATGTTGCTCAGCAGGGACTGGGGAAGGAGAAAAGGCAGAAGGGAAGGAAGTTCTTACCACATTTGGAAAGTCTGCCAGTCATCAACTCCATACAGTTAGTGGTGTCTAGATCATAGAACGGAAAGAGGAGGGAGGGAGGGAAAAACATAAAAAAAGGCTTCCATACCTCTGTGCATAAAGTAGTAACTTAGCACATTATTACCTGAAGCAGGAAACATACATATCTTGGACTTTACACAACCCAGGCCAAATTCTGCCACCCACTTCATGCCAGTGCACACCTGGCCATAGGACTGGGAGTGGAGCTTGCCTCAGTCCTGCTGCTTCCATCTACCTCTTTATCATAGCTATGAACATTCAAAAGATGTCGGAAGCATTCTGCCATTACACTAACAAACTAAAAGACTAGAAATACGTTCTTTCCCCTGGGCAGCTTTGCAGAGTATTCTGCAGCACATGGGCAATGTCCAGCCAGCTGATCTATGTACATTGAAAGTTTGAGGGAGGGAGAAAATACAGCACTGTGCTACTGGACATGTACAGGTGGCTACTTACATAACTCAAAACATCTTTTAGACCCCAGTGCCCAAGTCCTCAACACAATTCTGCCTCTATCATTCACATGTAGTCTCTTACTCTTCTTGCTTTCAATGGCACCATTCACAGGCAACAAAATTACTTCTGGAAAGAGTAACAGAATCTGTATCTAAGAGATTATTGTCCACTTTGCGCACAGCTTCCATTGCCACAGCCTCTGAGTGCTTTCAACTCAGGCGCAATAAACAAGAAGGAGCTCTACATGTAAGCTTTAATGCAAAGAACTAGTCCTGCTGGCCACCTTCCTGTAGAACATGCAGGCAAGCAAGATCTGTCACTGTGAGCCAGGGTGCCCTGGCAGTGGGACCTCACTGTTGTGTTTCTGAGTGCTGGGCACTTGCTGAGGAGCCAGCAGGTACCAGTTACTTCACTCAGTTTAGTTTTGGGTATTCTCCTGCCTGACCTCTAAATAAGCACCCAGGTATTGGAAGAAATAGGTTTCTCAGAAACATGCACACACATGTCCCAAATCCCTATCTGCCAGGAAGATCTAACTATTCTCTATCTACTGAAAAGTCTGCATGAGAGAGGGTAGGTCCACTTCCAGCATTCATTTCCACAGAAAAGTAATTTGAAAAGGGGAAGAAGGGGTGTTGGATATGCCTAGGTATGCTGAATCCATGCTAGAAGTGCAAGGATGAGTTTTCTGATGGAACCAGGCCTGTGCTCATATTATCACTTGGGAGTGCAAGGAGAGAGCGCAGGTGCCTGGTCACAGTGATGTACTAAAAGCATCCAAGGAGACGTTACATCCCCAAGGCTGAAGGCAGGCTGGCAGAGCTGAATGGGAGACAAAACCCACGGAAGGGTTCCCAGAAAGGCACATGACTGAAAGAAGCAAGGGAAAACAGAAGGAGGTGAAGGAGAAGACAGGATTCAGGATTTGGAACAAGATGTCAGATAGGCAGGGAGTTCACCTGTCACTGGATGTTCTGACTGAGTAGAAAGCAAATTAAGCTCCTAAAAACGCTCCTCCCCAAAGATGCCTAACAGGTTTAAGAAGTGCCTACAGCTGCTGACTGAGTCAATGACAAGGAGTCACAAGCACAACCTTGCATTGTTTTTTTTTCTTTAGTAACTTAGAGAAAGTCAGCCATCTGATGCCTTGCTTCCTGTCCAACTCTGAGTCAACTACACCCAGCTGCAATAAATACAGATCTATAATGGCAGAGCTCAGAGCAGTCGCCCAGCTGTCAGCACCATCTATGCTTTGAAAGACAACAGAAAAACACATTAAGAGCAAGGAAACTCTCAAGTATGACTAAAAGATTGTTTCTCATTCCCATTTCTATTTGTAAAGTCTTCCCAATACATGATCAGCTGTTTTCTCCCCATTCCTAAAGAAGAGCAAACACAAGCATGCCAGAAGCAGCAGCTAATACCACATCTCCTGAGAGACTAACAGAGTTAATATGCCTTTAGCTTACTTCTTATAATAACTACTTTAATACTACTTTAATTTCCATCATCTTATAACATCTGCTTTAATAAATATTCTGTATGACAAAATATTTTGTAATTTTAAAGCAGAATTTTCATCCTTATTAGAAAGCCTTAGATTCTTGGCAGCAGGCTTCTGTTCATGGGGAACAACCCAGTATCTGTGGGATCAAGGTGTTATGTGAGGTGAATAATGTCAAGGTCCAAAGGCATTCAGCTCCCTGAGAAGCACGGATGGGTCATGTAACTGCATTTTTAATGTATGTTGTTTAATTTTTTAATTAAAGCAGAATGGCAGTGCCAGAACTCAGCCCTTCTGACGATAAGGCAATCCCTTGTTTCATAGGAATTGCTGGCAGTCACTCATGCTTCAGTTGTTACCAAGACTCTCCCATAAATGACATTCAGTTTAGTTCATTAACAGATGAAAAATGATTTGGTTAAAATTAGACCTTCCTTATTGGAACATGAAAAGGTCAAAGAAGCTCTGAATCCATTAAAAAGCCCTAGTGTTCTGACAGATTTTCTTTCCTGATTTTTTTTTCCCCCCCTGTACTTTGTATTTCTATCCTTCACAAATTTCACAGTCAAACAGCCTGGTTTGTGAGGCTTCTGATATCTCTGAGACGGTGATTTGTCCCAGCCCAGGAAATCTAGGATTCCAACCACCGAGGCTGGAGTTTCCCACTATCTGGGTGCCTACTTGAAACGCACAGTTCTCCTATCACAGTGCTTGGATTTCTTTTTCCATGCTTTATTTCAGGACAATTCAGTTAATTGTAGCGAGGTGTGTCAAATAATAACAATGAAGTTGTATAGTGAAACCAGTGCTCTACCAAACCAATCAGGCATTACACAGTGCTTTTTATAGGTGGGAATTACGACAGCAAGACAAAGCACTGCCCCAGACTCTATGAGAGTGGTTAAGGCATGAAGGAATGCAGAAAACAAGATTAAGCTGGGACCTGGATGAGCCCCAGATAAAACTGAATGGCAGTCCAGTTCCAAACTGGCATTTATATATTCCCTTTTTTCTGTCTTGATGCTAATAAAATCCTTTGCACATTTGGAAACCATTTCTTACTAATTCTTTTGGTAGCTGTTTGGCAGCCCACAGCACTCGTGGGCCATAAAGTTGAACACCCAGAAAGCACAGATCTCCAGCAAAGCTTTTGAGTCACCTGAACATCTGCTTTTTTTTTCTCTTTGAGACATACACTAGGACAGTAAGAAAGCTCAGGTGAATATATACAGAAGGTACATGCCATCAAAAAGAATTTGCACTGCCCTATTTTGAGGCTGGATGTGGTCTCTAAACAATTGTTTATGTTGATGAAAGGCATTTTCAGTGGTAATATCAAGAAGCTCTGATTGAAATGCTGATGGTTAAAATCTGATATGAAGCCAAGAAATAGAATAATATAGAAAACCTACTACAAAGAAGTTATAAAGGCTATTGCAGCATTGCTGATTGCCTAAAACATGGAAAAAAGGGTTAAAATTTGGGATAAGCAGCACCCCACACCTAAAAGCAAAGCCTAAAAAGGCAAGAAAATATTAGGAAAATAAAAATTGATAACCTGTGAATGAACACGGATCGCTTCTGCGTGTCCCCATTCACCAGCTGTTTCTATTACTTTTGGGCAAAGGCGTTGTGGAGGAAAACAAATTACGATTTAATGGAAAGTGTACTGGGCTGAAACAAAGGCAAAAATCTGTGACTTTTTCCTTCCAAAGAGATCGCTTTATTCCACCTAAGGGCAGTCCTGCCTGGGGATTACCTAAGAGCAGATTCTGAGTATGGGGCTCCTGGATGGAGTGTCTGTCTACATGTTTCATGCCAGTCTTAAGTCTGCAGGCCCTTTCAACACTTATGCCACAAAAGATTTCACTTTCTGAAGTATCAAGGTAGAAGGCTGACATGTTGTACTAAGTTTGCCTATTGGACAGTGGCTTTAAAAAGTAATAGATTAGCATGTGGAATGGATTGCATTTATTTACACATTTATTCCAGCAAGGGAGGGAAGCTGTTTTCCTGCTTCAGAATATGTCAGAAGAAATAAGCACAGTTTTAGGAAGGGAAAATGAAAGTGAATGCAGGGATATCCATGGGGAAGGGAAATTACAGGGTGCTCAAGTGAGACATAGAAACACATCTGCCTAAATCAGGTACGTATGTGTACACACTCACACACAGAGATGTATGGGCAACATGACATCTACAAACACTGTTGTGAGCTGAAGGAAATGAGAAAGAAGAAAGTGCGTTCTGAAACCCAGGCAAGCCGGCTTAGTGGGCTGGCATGCTGCATAACAGATCAAAGAGGAGCAGGAGAGAGAACGACTGTCAGTGTCGTATGCTTGCTGGGCCTTGCTGTTCTATTTCACCCTGCTTTCATTTGTCTTGTCCTTTTGCACATCTCACCTTACACGCACACTTTCACAGGTAGCTTTCATCATCCTGCATGTAAAGGTACCTGAACCAAAAGGCAGGGGAGACAACTGCACAGAAGATACGTCTGTGCGCAGTGAGCTAAGAAAATCTCCAGTGCACTGGCAGGGGAGCGAACTAGTCAGCACTGCTGGTCAGAGCCAGCAGTGTCCTCAAAGCCATGGAGGAGGAGAGTCTAAGCCATGAGCTTAGAACCATGAGCTTGTTCTGTTTCAGCAGGGGACGGCCTACAGGGCATCCTCAAAACATGAACCTGAACAGGAGTCCAGCCACCTTAATTCCTGTGAGATGTTCAGGGCTGGAAATGTGGGAGAAGAAGAGAAATGGAGAAGAATTTGTCTTGCTTCTAAATGAGTAAGAAATGCTGAGCAATAACTTGGCAATTTCTAGGAAGCCCTGAACTAACCACGGCCACCCAGCTTGTGGTTGTCCACCCAAGGTGCTAAACATGATCTCTCTGCAGTTCCTTTATCCATTTATTTTCTCTTTCACTTTGGATGAGAATGTGGATCATGGGACATCCCTACTTTGAAGCACAGGCTATCTTTTCCACAGTAATAATTTCACTTCCTTTCTCTATTTCCCTTGGATCTTCTCCAAACTAAGTTTTTCAGGTTAAATTATTTCTCTCCAAGAGAAATGCGTCTTGCTGATCAGGATAGATGATAGATACAGGACAGTCTGGTGCCATATCTCTTGCGAGCTGCCTTGTCTAGCTAACTACCTGGATGACAGAGCTCTTGTTCTTAACACTCCATGTGGAGCTGCACTTTCCCCGTCTTTAAAGATCAGACTGCTTTTCCTCTGCGAGAATGAATTACTCTAATGTAGCTTTAGGCAATAGAAGGAGACTCTGTGTCTATAATATAATTTCTCCATTCTAGAATCAGAGCAAAACTGTAAGTCAGATGCATTTCTCACAGCACAGTTTGCACTAAATGTCTCTTGAGCCTCAGTCAGATGAATGGTTATTATTTGTGCTACAATATGACTTTCTTATAGAGATACCCTTCTTCATGTGTAAGTGTGCAACAGAGTCCAAGTTTTTCTGTATGGTCTCAGTAGCTTGCACATACTGGGTAAAGAAGTTAAGAGAGATCACATCATTTACTTTTTTTAATAGTTTTTCCCTCACAGAAGGTAAGGGCACACTTCTTTCTGAAAGAGGCAAGGAATGGTTGAACATTGTTCACACACCAGTGGTAATGTGAAATAGATTCAGAGAATACTTTTTTTTTTCCAGCTAATTACCCTTACTCTCACTCGGTTCCAGCATTTCCCAAGAGGAAAAGCTAGTAGAAAATTTAATCTGCTTGAACTGAATTTTATTTTATTTTATTTCAGAAATTCACATAGCAAAAATCAGTGTCAGCCTTAGTTCTAACATCCTCACCTTTTCTGTTTCCTAACAGAATAACCCATGTGCTGGGCACCGTTGCAATCCAGCATGCAGAAGGTCAGGCAGTGCTGGAAGGCAAAAGTAAAGTGGAAAATAATCTTTCCTGAGCTGAGCATACTCTTCTGTCACATAGTGAGCTCACACTCTTCTAGACAGAGTTATTTTCTCTTCAGCTGTTAAAGCCACACTGTTAGACAGAAGGATGTATGTAACCCATATGTGCAACGAGCCAAGGAGACCTAATAATTAACTGTATGATCCTACGCAGACTTCACTGTGCAATGTTGTCTTGGCTGGTTCACACAAAGGTAACTTGGCTCTTACATATATGTACATACTACCTTTACCCATATGATGGGAAAACTCTTCCCACTCCTCTTGTCTCTTCTTCCTGCAGCCTCCACTCTCTCCTTTGCTCCCATTTGTTTCCTGTATCTTTATGGTCCTTCTGTTTCTCCTTACTTTTTCTTCTCTAAAGCATTTCCAATATCTCAGCTTCCTTATGTTTTCAATTTTCACCTTCTTTCTTTGTTCTGTCTTCTTAAAGGATAGAAGAGCTAACACTGATTTTTTTCCTAGTGCCACCACTGGTTGTCAGAGTGAACATTTGCTACATAACGATGGGATGAGGCCAGTTTCTGTATTATCATCTCAGGCTGCCTGCAGATTCAGATTGATGTCACTGCACAGGGCCATACTTGTAAGCCTTTCTTTACCACCACGACAAATTGAAACTTATTTTAAAAATCAATAAAATATAGTTTCTGCAGAACCTTAGCATATGACTTGTGCTACCACAGTACTGGGCCAGGAATATGACCGCACTACTGGAAACTATCAGCCACCTTCCGACCATCTGAAAATGCTGTAGTTAATGGCTACTTAAAAGCAGCTCTTAGCTTTCTTCTGCAACCTTCTGAAGTTGGAGGTTTCTAATGCATGCCTGAAGAGACTGAAAACTGGGTATCTTCCAGACTGTGTCCCTGTTCTGGGAGCTTATGGAACCTGAGAATATCTGGAATATCAACTGATAATGCAGCCTTTGATGGAGAAGAGGGCAAATGGCTCTTTGGGCGGGAGGAGGGCAAAAGCTGTTCAACTGGGGAATGCGCTGGGAGCGTTGGAGTGGGGATGAGTGGGAGGAGGAGGGTGGGTGCAGGAAATTACTGCTCTGTCTGAATGGAGCTAGGTTCTTGCTGTAATCAGAGGGATGGCCTCCCTCAGCCTCCTGGTACTGAGAGGCACTTTGTCTTCCTGTCCTTTCTGAAGCAAGGTGCTCAACAGTAGAAACTACTTACCTGATAATTGCTGCACTGAAGGCTGGTCATGTGTGCTTAACAACTGTGCCTGAATGGTTTCTACTACCCTCTTAAAACGACGGCTTGGACCTGTGAGGAGAGAAGAGGCACAAATGGCTGTGAGAGGAGTGTGAACTGAATTCTCATGTAACACAGGCTGGAGGGAAAGGGTCACAAACATCTTCCCTTCCATCTCATTCCCATAAGTGTACATACAGCATAGCTATGCTTCACCGGAAGGCACAAATTTAAGGAACTATTACAAAGTCCCAATATAAATGCAAGCTTCGCCATGTTGGACTCAACAAAAGGAAAGACGGCTTATTTTGTAAAGACAGAAAAGATTAGGGAAATTTTTTCCTTGTTATTTTAATTTAAACTTTGTGCGTGGCATGTGATGATCCAGGAAAAAAAGAGAGAGCACATATTTCTGTAAGAAGGGAGAAATCATTGGCCCACAGTGCCCAGGTAAGATAGTGAGACCTTTGAGTGAAGCAAGGATGTATTATAGGGAAGTATTTCATATCTGATGAATAGAGCAGCATTAATTATGCAGTGTTAATTATGGTGGTGGCAATTTCACCTCTGGGGAATCTTTTGCCCTCCCACCATTTCCATTATTACCACTGCCATTCTTGATCCCAATATCCTCCTTCTGGTCACTGTTGGAACCTTTCCTTCAGGTCAAGATAGTTATACTCTTTGCCCTAGCAGAAATATCTTTACAGACCTCCACATCAGCAAGGACAAAGACAACTTGCATCCATGTTGCAGTTTTGCCATGGTTACCTGATAAGAGTGTGAAAGTGACAGAATAGATCCCGTTTTCCTTCTGCGCTTCTCCCCCTTCTGTGTATGTTATGTCCACCTGGAACTTAACCGGCTTCTGGAAGACAGCAGGACCTCCTGTGGACTTGTATTCTGCACGGAAACTTGTCTGTGAGATGACACTGTGACTGAGGCTTGGAATCTGAAACAGGTTGGTAGAAGACAGTATAGCCAGTGCACAAAGGGAACAATTGCAAAATTTGTAAGATTTGCTGTTTTTTCTTCTGGACTTGAATTTGTGATTCTGTGCTATCAAAGAGACAACAGGACAATAGCAGACACATAGACAAGTGTCTGGAATATCCACAGGGACAATATGTGTACTTATCCAAACCACTGTTCCTACCAATACATAAAACAATTTTGAGAAGCTTTCTGGTGTGATCCAATATCTGTATCATCAGAACAGTAGGATTTCACAACTCACTAATTTTCAGGCAGACACCAATAACAGATATTGCCAGAATTTAACTTACTCCCGTATTTTATTTATTGCTTCACAAAGGACAAAATTTTCAAAAGATCTCCCAAACCATTTAGAAATCTGGCTTCTAATTTAGGAGGAATTATGAGAGATGAGTTCTTCAAGGTGTCCTTAAGGACTTACTTATCAGGCTATGACAATACATCTAATTAGAACTTATCTGTAGAGATGATTCATAGAGTTTGCATACCGCACTGCATCTCACCCCACAGATGTGGAGGTATGCACAGGATCACCAGTACAAACAGTGGCGCACACTACGCTAAACCCACAAGCACATCTAAATGCATGAAACTAGTATAGGAACATCGCTGCTTCAAACCAACCTGAGGTGGACTGTTTGATGGTTGAATGTTTGATGCATACTGCACACACTCTCTGTATGCCAGCACTGTGTAAGAACAGTTAAAAGAACTGGATTTTTGTTTTTGGAAGAAATTCATTGCAGCATCATAAAGACTAAAAAGGAGAGCAATATTTTGTGGAAAACAATACCAATTCAACAAACTATATAAGAAATTGAGCTGCCTTCTCTCAGTTCCACTGGAAAATAAGGTCTCAGTATGCTTCAAACATCCTTGAATTTAAAAATCTTGCAAATTAAATTTATTGTGCTGACTTTTTCCTTACTGGTACTTGCAAATGGTGAGAATAAGTACTTTCTGCTGAAAAACAAAACAAAACAAAATCATTTTCCTCTGCTAAAACTGCAGATTATCCTGGATTGTAAATAAGGAGTATGTACAACAACTGAGACTCTGGTCACCGGTGGAAATTACCATTCTATCTGTCATAAAGCTGAGGAGAGAAGATCTAAAGTAATAAATGCAGACATGACACAGGTTTTTGTCTGATTAAAGTGGTGGAGAGCATAGCTAGGGAAGCCAAGACTTCTGCATAGATGGTGGCCTTAAGAGAAGTGTAACAAAGCAGCACATCACTGCCTTGATGCTGTACTACCAGTGTTCTCTAACTGCACTGAAATTGCAAGTATTGCCAACCTGGAGACTTTACCTTTCAGAAGGCTGAAATCTTTTCTCACAGAATATTTTCTACAATTAGAAATGTAGACAGAACACAATGGAGGCCTGAATCAACACAACACATAAATCAAATGCACAGAGGATGCACCTGAAGGAGAAGAAACCCTGCCCAGTACATAGAATCACAAAGTTGGAAAGGACCTACAAAATCATCTAGTCCAACCATCCTCCCATTACCATTGCTACCACAAGCTACTAAACCATATCTTGTAGCTCCTCAATGATTGGTAGCACCTCATCCAAACATGGCTCAGCGAGTCCCAGATCTGACCAGCAAGCAATGCATCCAACAGGAAGCTTGGCTGACTTACCGACAGGAAAGCGTGGACAATATCAGCCTTAATGGAGCTTAGTGGTTTGTCCTTAATGACCACAAAAATCTGTTCCTCTTTCTCCAGATTAATGAAGTTACCAAACCAGGATTTTTTGGCAAGCCTGACATAATGAAAAAGAAAGAGATGATTTAGAATATTGAACACTACTTCTTAGATACCTTCCAGATAGAAAAAAAAAAAAAAAATTAAAAACTGCAAAGAAATTATTGGTAATGCTCCAGTTGTGGTTTTACTACAACAGGTAGCTCACAGAGTCTATGAATATCCCACTCACTTAGTGAAAATTGTCTAACAGTCCCCACCATGCTAAATCTTGCAAGATGTGGGCCAGCCATGAAAAGAACAGTAGCAATGGTAACTTTTATATAAAGCCAATATACTAATTAATATGCCACGTACATAATTCATACACATAGGTCTCTCTAAAATAATGCCTCCTGTTTATTTCCATGGAAATAACAACAGATACAAAGACATAACAACACTATGTGATAGAGCAAATTCTCAGCTGCAAAACACTATTTTTCAACAGTCACCACCTAGCTATGTATTAGCTATGTATTTTCACTACCTATGAACAAGAGCCCATGTGTTGCACTTGTAAAAATCCGAATCAGGTGCCCCACTGTTGTTGTCACCACTGCTGAAACATCACCCATCATCTTATTGCTCTCTTCCACTGGTGGGCCTCCATAAATGTTCATCAAACATCAATAAATGTTAATGGATGTCACTTTTTTCTGCATGGAGGAATTCAGTGACATCCCACTTCTTCATTTGCACTTCCATATCAGACACCATTCCATCAGACTGCCTCTCTGCTGCCATTTATCACACAGCAACAAAATGTAGCTGAATATTGGTAATAATATAAAATAAATATAATATATATAATAATATATAATGAAATAATAAAAATATATAATTATATATAATTATATATAATAAAATAATAAAAAAATAACCTCTATTGCCATACCAGCATCTGCCTCTGATGTCATGGGCTGACATAATAACATAGAAGGCATTGCTTTTGGCAATTGTAAAGCTGGGGACATGTTTCTGAGATGTCTCAAGGGATCTCAATTTTTGTGACAATAGTGGGTGTTGTCA
This sequence comes from Perdix hodgsoniae, assembly GCA_035772895.1. Classification (NCBI taxonomy): domain Eukaryota; kingdom Metazoa; phylum Chordata; class Aves; order Galliformes; family Phasianidae; genus Perdix; species Perdix hodgsoniae. The sequence goes on along the minus strand of JAPSGF010000001.1, from coordinate 28,986,056 downwards.
GAACAGCAGTTTAAGTTTACTCCTGCCCATTTCAATCCCTTTGCTGTTTCTAGACTTAGAACACTCCATTCCCAAATGTGTCTTCTTGGACTGACAGTCACTTTTTAAAGCAAGTTCAAGGTTTCATTGGCCCTTCAATATGCCTGCAAATGAAATCCACTGCTACCCACAGAACTAGGACAAAGACTTTTTCATTCATTAGTCCCATTCAGCAAGAGTTTAATAAGGAACAAGCTCTGACTTTCTTACAAAAGAATGAACTTCCAGTACTAAGAAGATCTCAGCACCACACAAACCACAGTGCAGGCTTTCCACGGACAGCAGTCCAATTCCATTGTTCCTTTCAGCATCAGATGGAGGTATCACCATAAAATCAAGTTGTTTTTTACACTGATCATAGCAGCAAATATTTGATTTTGCTTCTTGTTCCATCTTCTTGATGCACCTTGTTGAAATTCACTTTTAAGTTAAATCAGCTAAAGGAAAAATGGGGCATGTATATTACCAGGGGAAACTACTCAGAACTTGGAGGTAGTACCTCTGAGAATTAAGGTGTTGAGGGGAAGGAAAATGCCATTAGACATGAGAACAACCTCCCTCATCCTGCTGGTCACACTTCTCTTGATGCAACCCAGGATATGGTTGGCCTTTTGAGTTGCAAGAGCACATTGCTGGCTCCTGTTGAATCCTTCTCTCAAGGCTGCTCTCAAACCATTCTTTGCCCAACCTGCATCTGTGCTTGAGATTGCTCTGACCCAGGTACAGGATTTTGCCCTTGATCTTATAGAACTTCATGCGGTTGGCTGGGCTCACCTCTCAAGACTGTCCCAGTCCCTCTGGATAGCATTCCTTCCCTCTAGCATGTCAACTGCACAACTCAGCTTGGTGCCAGCTATAAACTTGCGAAAGGTGCATTCAATCCCACTGCCATGTGGGATCATATTCTAGCGAAGAAAAATTTAGCATGAAAAAGCCAGAGATGAAAAGACCTGCCATCAACAAGTTTTTCACTCCACTGCATATTTTATAATGCCATGGCAAGCAATAGGCTTTCACTTCTAGGGGATGTTCACCACTCAACAGAACAAGACAATCTACAGACCAGCCACTGCAGGAAAGGAAACCCATCTGCACAAAGGACTGCTGCGCACCCCCTAAACAGCTGATTATTAAAGAACCCCTTCCTGGCAGCAAAGACACAGAATGAGGAAGGGCAGAGATGAAGCAAGAGAGGAGCATGGAAACACTGCACCTCAGCTGTGCAAACACTCATTTGTGTCCACCCATTATAGAGATAAGAGTACAAAAGGATTAATTTGCAATTTAGTAAATCACTGCCCCCCACTCAATTAAAGTGGGCTGGAAAAGTCACTCCCTAAAATATTCAGAGGCAGCTGTAACTAAATCAGTGAGCCAAAGATTAGCATGGAGAGCAGTAAAGACAAAGGGACCCTCATTTAAATGGGTCGTTAAGGAGCCAGGGTTAGAGTGTGAAAGGAAATTACATACTAATTAGCTCATGTGTCTCACACGTACCACAACAACTCCGCAAGCCCCCAGAGAGCTGGGGCAATAGCTCCCTGCATGTAAGGGGTCTATGCTCATTAGTAAATTTGCACCTGGTTATCTATCTAAAATGTCTGGTTGTCTTAGGCTGGGATCTATCATAATGTGAACAGGGCTTGGCTGTCAGGACTCAAGGGGCCCAATGTATGTCACATATGCTCCCTGGAAGCTGAACTTGAAAAAAGCATGAATATTTAACCGCAGATCTGCCATCTTAAAATACTACTTTTCGTATTTGTATTTTTATTAATCGTTTTGTGGAGCCTTCCTTTATAGGTCTCTTAATGAGTGCAGGTTAAGAGGGCCACAGAACACAAGGTTTTCTCCTGTTCAGCTTAGAAACTTGGTCTGGAGTCTGCAGAGTGCAGCTGTGATCTCTTCTTCAGCAAGGTTATCACCAGTAACACTGACTCTCAAAGATTCACTGAGCCTGGGCTATGATCCAACTTGCAAATCACTATAATTCAATATATAATTTTGCTCAAGTCACATGAGACAGAATAGATGCCAGTGGTCTCTTCCCTTTCTGGAATGAACTGGATCAAGACAGAGCACACGTGCACTCACAATAAGGGTGTCCCTCCTCTTGAGGTGTGCTAAGTACTTCTGACTTGGATTAAAACAGGTATAATTCAAAGATCCTCAGCAATTAGAATAAGATGCTCTAGCACCCTCCAAAATCAGGCTCTAAACAGTGAGAACAACTGTTTCTTGTGATGGCAAGCTTCCTAATGGGGAGGGAGACAGAAGATACATGGGAGGCTGGTCCATTGGGAATCTAATCAGGTGTTCAGTTGATGGAAAAAATCAAATAGATCAGGATGAAAATACAGGCAAGTGCTTTATTACTTCACACTGAATTTCTGACTTCTGTAATGTTGTTCTGTTTTCTACTTTTGCAGAGTCTGTCTGCATTGCCTCACTGTCTTCTCTGACTCTGTTAGCATGGAACTGCATCCTCTGTAGATCTACCTGCTTGGCATAAATAACAGCATTTCTACACAAGCAATTGTGGAGCTTTGCATGTCTAAAGCAGCTGGAGCTATGTCTCTTTTAAATGCCATCCCTAGCACATTTCCTAGGACTTTTTCAAATGAGAAAGAATAGCACTACCCAGACATGTCAAAGCATATCATCTAAACATCAGGTTTTGTTAAAAGAGTGGCAGTCATTGAAGAATGCTGTACTAGATCAAGGACATATATTTTTATTGCTCAACCCATGAGGTCAATAGAGCTCTTGACAAGGATACCTTATTTGTTACAGAAAGGAAAAGAATAGCAGGAAAAAAAACACCAAGACATGTGGAAGTGGGCACTGAGCAATGAAATATCAACTGTTAAAATAAAATCCAGCTCATTATTTTTTATGACTTTTAGTATGTTTACTGGAGTGTGCAGCCCAATTGAACTCATTAATTTGGCAATTATAGAGAAAAAGAAAAAAGGGCCCTAGGCTTTGACTTGCATCCAAACTGCCTCAAATGATAGGCACTGTTTCATTCACCAGTTTTCAAAGGGTAAGTGGGAAGCAGAGAAAGCAATAAATTCACAGAACTTCAACTAATATACATGCATAAAGGTGAGAGGAGAGGATAAAAAAGGAAGAAAATTCAGTGATTTTTTCTTGCTTTAAAAGCCTTAAAAGTAATCGAGATGAGAATATAATGTATTCATTCTGTGTTAATATTGTGAATTTCTCTCATGCCTCTCTATTAGTACATGGTCCAAAATACTGAAAATACAATTTATTCAATTTTTTCTTCCTGAATTTCTTTTACTAAACTTTACTATTTCTTATTTCCCCCTCTCCATCACTCTCCATTCTGCACCATTAGAAATAGATTGCACTACTACTACATCAGTTACATGCCCGGTCTGGGGAAAGTACCATTATCACCAATTACGAAACTTTGGGCCTGCAATTTTCATCTACGACTCATGAATATTTCACACAAGTATTTTGATGAAAGGCCAAATTGCCTTGGTTGGCAGGGAAAGCCTATGGGTATTGGGTGCACAAACACAAGCTGTGAAAATAAAAAGGAATAATTTGGCATCTGTTGCATGTATTAGGAAGTGTTTGGAGCAGCACTCTCTGGCAAGGACTTCCAAACCTGCCATGCAGTGACGCACATTTGTGCCATTAAATGGTTGAAATGTACACGGACATTCAGGAACAAGTCTGGTGAATATGAAGCAGCTTCTCCACCTCCCAAAATTGCTGTCCAGAGTTAACATTACACTTACTATCCCAGCCAAAGATTCCTCTGAATCATCTGAGCAGAGGCTTCTCCATGCTATCCTGAGGATTCAAACTTACATGTACTAAGAGAAAGACCCTCTACTGCATAGTTAGTGCCAGCATAAGCCACTGACTATCTCCAAGGTGAGGTGCTTGAGAACCAAATGAAAGAAGAGAACGAGAAGATGTTCCAAGACTACTAAACTCAGCAAGCCACGAGTAAAAATGAGGTGGTTACTGTGAGACCATTTCATCACCAGCTGACCCCACAGCCATTACTGAGGTATAGACTTTATCTCAGGCCCTTAGCAGAGGGATTATTTTGACATCTCAGTCCTGCTCATTGTATAACTGGCTGCAGTCAGATACCGATTCAGAGCAGAAAAAGTCACCCTACAACATTCAAGCTAGGAAATGGCATTATTGGTATGTGGTGGAAAAGAAGTAGAGTATTGATAAAATACTTACTCTGGGGATGATTCTGGGGTTAAATTGGACATTTCCTCTGGTGTAGGTACTGCCCATGCACACACAACCAAAGAGAGGAAGGGAGAAAAGAAATCAATGAATCAGCACACCTTCTTTTTTTTCTGGTTCTATAACAACGAAAAAATTGTGACATTGCACCACCCCTTCATTCGCCCATTGCCTCTGCAGACAACTTCTGATGTTTAAAATTGGTCATGTGCCTCTAGATTATTCTATCTAACCAAGTGATGCATTTCAAGGCTTGTTCTACTACTTCTTAAATCACTAGGAAATCCCAAACACCTTGCCAATCTGATTGCCTTAAAACTTGTTTATTGTTTATGAGCCAAATCTCACAGTTTATGCAATGGGGTTTTATGCAAAGTTTCCTTTAATCACCGAAAATATGAGGAATCCCTGTGGAATTTTCAGAACACAATGTAAATGTACAAATTTCCCATGTCAGGACATTTGCTTCAAAGTCCATCTGGCTGGAGCTCAGTCACTGCTGCAATTCTCAGCAATTCTCTGGCCATCTCAGGGACAATGCCCCTGACAATCACAGTCCAAAACCTAACTCGTCCATGGTTATAATCCTGCTTTCCCAAACGATCCTGGCATTGGGATGGCTGCTGATTATATCTGAGGACAGTGCATGTGACTTTGGGTGCCCTTTGCCTGAATGCAAAAAGCTACCTGGAGATCGAAGAGAACAATTTTGTTGATCTCAACACTCTAGAGACTCTTAAAACTAAAACAAGTCAGTGGAAATGAAAACGCTGATTGTATTAAGGTAGTTTTTATACCAATTACCCAAGGTGGTAAAAAAAGCACTAACCAAGATCAAACAAACTGTACATCAAAAGAACAATTTCAGTCTATTGTCACCGGCTGTCTTTTTTTCAGCAGAAAGCTTGGCCTACAGCTGCAGAGAGGCAGCAGAGCACAGGCATAGGTGAAATACCATAGCTCTAGGTTTGCTGGCAAAATAAGTGATGATCTGAAGATAAAATGTTCCTTGGTTTTAAGAACCATGTCAATGATATTAAGGTCTGTACTACTCAAGTGTGAAGAGGGCTCAGGAGATGCTGTTGGAGCAAGTGCAGTGGATTTACAGAGCCTGCTGACGTACACCTTGGGCTAGAAGTGCTTGATGCTATCACTCTCATTTGTTGTATCAGTTCTCAGTTTTCAGCACATGAAATTTCTGAGTGCCAAAGAGAGCTTTCAACTTGCTGCTGAATGGCTGCCCAAATCAGACCCACCCTGTACATCTGGACAGAGTACTCACCTTGCAATTTCCGGCGATGGAAGCGAGGAGACCCCAGGAAACTATTCTTGATTGAATTGAGCCGTGTTCTCCATGGCATTCCTCCAATGCTGGGGCTGGATGGTGGTGTTGGGTTGGGTGTGCCTGCTGGGCTCTCCTTTGGCGTATGGACAGGTGTCCCCTTGGGGGTAGGGAGGGGACTTCCCCTTGGAGAGGGGTGAGGGGTGACCTGTATGATGGGGATAGATTTGGTGCTTGGGTCAGTACTAGAAGGGAGTAATCTAACAGGAGACATAGGGTTGCTCTGCAATTTGGGAACAGCCAGCTGTGGGTTAAAGCCGGCAGCAGGCGAGCGGCCTGGGGCATTCTGCACAGGGCTGTTCTGGGAAGAGGGCGCGCTGGTATTGCTGGAAGGGAGTGGGTTGGATTTAGTAGACTGGAGTGGTTTTTCAGCCAATTTGCTCTTGGATGGCAAAGTCTGCGTCTTTGGGTTGGGCTGAAGTGCTGGCTTTGGTTGGAGTACATGTCCAGGCCTGGAGGCGTTCCTACAAGCATCGGGGTCCAAGGAGACTTGGGGTCGGGGAGAGAAAGGGAGGTCGGAGGTCTGAGGGGGGATGAAGAACTTTCTGATAGGCTACGAGACAGACACGGAGTGTCCATGCACATCAAAAACAGTGAAATACGCATAGAGCGGGCGAGCAGAGAAAGGAAAGTCAGAATAAAATCCATCCGAGTCACAAAGATGCATCATGTCACAAGGAGACACAAGAGATGGAGGTGAAGGGGTAGTGGGGGAGGGATTTTGCAAAGAAACAAAAACGAACAAACAAACAAAAAACAAAAAAAGACATGCAGTTAGCTGGGAACACGGCATCATCAACAACAGCAGCAGCGGCAGCAGCAAGAACAACAGTGTCATAACAGGCTTCATCATATTAACCAACCACGTGTCAGCAAAGGAAAACAACAGAAAGAAAAGTAAAACAAAGGAAAAGTAAAAAACAAAATGAAAGAAAGTAATCAAGAAAAAAGAAGAGAGAAATGTCATCTCTCTGGGATTGTTCTGATCGCCCTGCAGTGAGAGAAGCACAATGCTGAGGGAGGTGAGGAAGGGGAAGAAGAATCACTGAAGCCACACACAAATTGAGATATGCCAAGAATGGGACCACCTCTTTCAGCTCAAAGTGCCCATGTGCAAACCCAGTGGAGAGATGGAACTCAAAACAGGTGTGTGATACACACGGAGTGGTAGGCGATACACAGAGCTTACTGCACACACCAGTCAGAACCTCTGTCCCTCCTCTTTGCCCCTGACTCTGGCTAAGGCACACATCAGCTGCAGCCATCTTTGCAGAAGGAGGGAGGAAAGGGAGAGCGATGCCATGTTGGCATCTGGCCTCCTCCCCTGGCCTGGACGGTTAAGCTGCTCAGCATCCACTCGGGTTTTCATAGCACACAGTGCCAAGAGGAAAACGTGACCTCAGCTCGGTGCTTAATTTGTGAATAGCTATAGCAAAAATTTCAGAAAGGCCTGGAAAATTCATTTATCTGGGAAGAGATGATATTTCCCATCAGTCTTTACGCTTCTCCTGCAGCATTTCTCATGCTGTCGAAGGACAGCTTGATAATTAAGATTTCTGTCATACAGTTAAAGCAGTCTTTGACATTAAGTCCCAGTTCTGTGAAAGGGTATGGGGGGGACCACTGTTTGTAAGATACAGTGTAAAAAAAAAAAAGAAAAAGACAAAATTCATAATCCAACATTGAGTTATCAAAAATGGGATTATGATTTTTTTTTTTCTTTCCCTAAACAATAACATTTAAACATGTAACAGGCATTTTGGGAAACTGTTCGTGTGTAATCAGTAAACAGCAGTACACAGACTTAGGAAGACAGAAGCCTTTTCAAGGCACAGTTGCAAGTAAAAGTTACTTTTAAAACAAAATGAATGTCCTTACAAAATATATTACAAGTACTGGCAGACTTCATAGACATTATCACTCAAGCTCTTTACCTTTGCTCTGCATTCATGTTCTGATTTACTACAAATTATTAAATATCATGAAGCATTCATCATCTTCATTATTATTATTATTATCCATTCTGAATATTTAGCAGCTTTAGTCAGGCAACGTCCAGACATGCCATGTAAATGCAACCTTGTCTCACATGTCAGGTAAGCACATGCAGCAGTAGTAAGTTTACTTTCTGGGTTTGATGGATTAACACAATGCTGCCATGTTTATAACTTGCAGAGATGTATTTAAAGCAATGTCTAAAATTGTTTCCATCAAAGCTTTCTACTTGAAGAACTTAGGGTTAAGCCATTAAAGTTAAAAGAAAATCACTGCATCAAAAAGTCTGTAATACTATTAGAGTTGTAAAGTTAAAATTAAGTTTGACATTTTGATCCATACTGATCACCAACAAGAAGGAAAAGGGCAAAGATGAAGAAAGTGGTTAATTATGAAAGTCACTATCAGCATCTGACCACTAATCATTTGCAAATGACTTCAAATGATAAAAGTCAAAAACTTTTGATTGCAAACGTTCCCTTGCAATTTTTAAATCATTCGTGCATGATGATTCGAGAAACAAATTTGAAAGAAAAAAAGTCAAATTAAACTCTCACTTAAACAGTTACTAATCTGAATGGCCACCCTTACCACATTTCTAGAAACATAACAACGAGATCACATCTGTCTTTCAGCTGGTGCAATAGGGAAAACCATTAGCAAGATCCTGTGAGATTTAACAACTCTTAGTTGCCATTGATTTCAATTTCTCATAGAACTTTACCTAAGCAGTGCATACAGTGAAATGTGCATTTGATTTTTAAAGTTTATTCTCCTTTCAATAATCTAAGATGCTATTAGAACATAGGTAAGGACTTTAAAAGAATTTTTTATTCCAACATTACCTTCTAAGCCACAAATCTGACCTACCTTAAAATGGTTATGAACTGCAGAAAATGCCATCTGGCTGCTAAATCCCTTTGAAGACTATTTAATCAACTGCCTATTAAGTAATAATGTTAAGATACAGCAAGTATGGAACAGATCTTGTCATCCTTATTCTTTGATGTAGTCCTACTGAGATGTCAGAAATTGATCCCAAGAGATCAATTAATGAGATCAGGTCTAAGGTTTGCAGCTCTGGATGCTGACTTTATGCACATAACTCTTTCTGCTTTTTTTTAGTACATTCTGCAGTGGTATGAGAATTCTCATATATCTGCTTCATCCCACTGCCATTCAAGAGGAACAGAAACAAGGAAAGAAAGAAAATGGATCTTCACCAGTTCCTGGTACACTAAGGACACAGAGGAGACTGCAAACATATTTCTGTCAGTTGCAAAATAGGGGAACCCAGAATATGTTTCAGAAAACAGTTCAATCAAGCAAGGAGTTGGAAGCTTTACTAGCCTGTAAACTTACACCTGATTGTCTTTATAGTATACACCTTACTGGGGATTTACGATACCCTCAGTTAATTAACTTTTTACTCTCCCTTTAAATTTGCTGTTCCTCAAATTTGTGAAACTGATTTTGTTTGACTTTCTAATCCAAGCTACTCTGTGGCAAACTGAATTAAGTTGATTGTAGCCAGCATGGCTTTATGCTCTGCTGTGGCTTGATTGAAAGTAGCTGTGAATCATTTTCTGATACATGGTCTGAAACCATGTCATATACAGACCTCAGCTGGAAATAGCAGTGTTTAGTCATAACAATGTTATTCAATGCACTTCTGAGATTGAAAAAGGACAGGGGCACAGTGAGATCCCTGAGGTACCTCTAATAGAGCAGGGAAAATGTATGGAAAATTCTCAGCTTGGATTTGTAGACATTTCCCTCACCAGTCATGAAAATTTACAAGCTGCGAAGGAAAACCAAAACATCCCAGCTAAGAGCCATGGCTCTGCAGCAACAGATGTTGAAAAGCATCAAGCATGTGTGAGTGAACTGGACCAACGGATCTTGAAGCAGAACCACTTACCCTTGGACTGCTGAGAGGACTGGTGGAGAGCCCAGATGAAGCGCCGCTGATTGACCGAGACCTGAATGGACACAATAAGAAAAAGGCCCTCAGAAAATGAAAACTAGCAATAACCCTGAACACCAGCCACTGCAGGCACAGGCATGATGTGAGGAGAAGGAGGGAGACTGTCATTGGAAAAGAACGACTCTTTCCTCTCGCTACTGTCACATTCTTCAGTTGTCCCACTCTCACAACAAAACTCTAAGAAATGCTGCTTGCTCAAGGAGGAAGCTATAATCCCTTTTCATTACAGGAGTTGCTACCTTCTTTTTGGCCATCAAGCCCTTGAAAACTACTGCGTCTGGCCTGCGCAAGTGGAATTGCTGAATTCAAAAAGGACTGTCAAGAAGCATGCTGGTGCTGAGGACTCTCTCCAACACAGTGCTGGGGGTCACAGAATGAGATATTCTGTCACAAGGAACATAGACAGCCACCGTGTGCATAAGGCAAAAAGGTAGGGAGTTTCTCCACATATTAAGGAAAAAAGCAAGCCTTCAGAACCAAGATACATAATTGTTCCCTATGCAGTGCCTTCCCATTGAAATCAAAGTTCACACTCTCTCAAGTTCCCCCAGCGTCTCACTGATGGATTTCACAGCTCTGTTCCCCAGTAAGATTTACTGCTGTTGCATTAAACAAGCCAGGTTTTGTTCATGAATAACTAGTTCTGCTGTTATTGATAACTTCACAAATAGGTGAAGGATAACTGCCCAGGTGTCCTCCAAAAAAAAAAAAAAAAAAAAGCCAATCAATGGAGAATCAACTGCTTTACTTGCTGACAAGGCCACCTGCACTGTAATGCTCTTATGCTCTCCAGCAAAGGCCATCTAATAAAACTGTGAGCTATAGACAACAAAACATATGAATGTGCTATATTAAAACATGCTGAAAAGGCACAGGCCAAATGAACAAGCATTTCAGCAGAACAACTTTCCAGAAGGAGGGCTGCCCATTATGAGAAAAACCTCCACCTGACTCAAACTCAGTAAGCCCCAGAGGTAGCTTTAAATAGAAAGAAAGTTGACTTGAAGGCTGAAACATCTTACAGCAGAGAACTTGGCTAAGAACCTAGCTGGTCAACAACCACCAAGCAACATGCCAATTTAGCCTATCTACCAATGCTTCACCTATACTAAGAGCAATGAAAGCAATTATTTGCCTTCAGGTAATGTACGTGAAAACGTAAAAGCTTGCAGATGCTTGGGAAGCTGACTGCAAGTGTGCATGTGTATATACATATATTCAGAACTGATATGGGTTGGTTAGTATCAGCTTGTATGTAAGGGAATATAAAAGAAATTTAGGCCATGAATTGTCTCTGATCACTGAACTTTTAAATCTGTTTTAGAAGAATCAAAACATCTGTTTCTGAAATGGACTCCTAGAAATATATTCTTAAATAAATTTGGGTATTAAAATTGCTAAAAAATATGTAAACTGCATAACAGGAGGTAGTTCCAGAGAAAGAGTAAGTTAAAACTGAACACAGTGGTAAATCTTATTCTCTCTGCAGAAACTACTCACTGATGGCTTTCCTTCTATCTCTTTCCAGTTTGTCCATCACAGGCAGGTAAAACGCAGAAGCACAGACTTGGCATGCTTTTTTTTTTCTTTTTTTTTCTCCAAATTAAATTTAAATTTGCACCATGAAAAACTGGGGCACTCATTTTTTGCAGAATCTCCCTCCTTGTACCCTGCCACAGTCTGCCCATGACAGTATGGCAGACAAAATCTAGAAGCTCAATCTTGGCACTTAATTGAACTTATATTTTCACCATTGTAATATGAGGTGCTCATAAAGGTTTATGCAAAGTAGCTTTAAAGGGAGAACTGTCTGCTCTGCTTTCAATAGGCTATTTTGTGTGCCTGTTCTATAACTGAAATAGCTGAGTGCAACGCAGATGTGTCATGCATATGGGAGGTTTGGTTAAAATCTTCCTTGTATGAGTCATCAGCAAAAGTTTATTCCAAACCATAAATTACAAGACAAGCCTATAAATTACCTTGCACAAGATTTGTGAGGCATTTAGGTGCCCAAAGATGCAGTTAAACACCTGTTTAGGAGTTTAACTACCACTAGGAGATATTCCCACCAACACTTAATTGTGGTGGGAAAGTCCTCTCTGACACTCACCTGAATTCCAGGATACTTGATTAAAAGTTCCAATCTGCTATTTCCTCTTTGCAATCAGATGTTTCCAAGTCCTGAATGCTCCCCTCCCAACCCCACTGCCTTCTATTTCTTTACAAAAATGATCACACACATGGAGGACAAAACACGGCAGTCCCGCCCTCCCAACTCCCAGTTCCTTATTGGAAGCAATATTTGAAAAAAGAGTTGTTGTGTACTGTGTTTTCATCCAGCCTAGGAGCCTGAGGTAGGGGACAGAAGAGAGAGTTAGTGTGATATCCTCCTAGAAATGCATTTAGTATCCACATGATTGCTATCAAACAAATGTTATTTCTGTTGCTGATTTACATGCAAAAATATATAAGAAGTAGTTCTTAGGTCTTATAGCAAATCTTAGTTTGTCCACACTGGAAATTGTATAGAGGAGCAGTAGGAAGAGTTTAAAGAACTGGGTTAACTTTAAGTGCTGGGGTGCAAAGAGAGTTGTACATTATCAAAACTTTTCCCTTTTACAAGAACATGTTGATATGGAATATAACAGCCAAACTGAGAAGTTCTTCCTTGCATCTTCTGCAATTTAATAAATCCTGCAGAATTTACCTTTACAAATGTGACACAGTTTCCAAGCTGGCTATAAGAACTCAGAGTAGCAGCAGATTCTATACTCCAGTACAAAAATGCCAACAAGGAAAAAAATGAGAGATTTTTCCTCCCATCAAGATCACCCTAGCTAGGAAATGCTGGAATTCGTTTTAAAACAAACAAACAAACACATGCACTGCTCCTGTATCTCAGAGTCAGGTGGACAGAACTGGGACAGGGCCAAAAGAAAGTAATGAAAAAGTTGCATTATGCTGAAATGCTGCAACAAGAACAGAGAGAATTTAAATCTGTATCCCCCTCACCAGAAAATAAAGGTAGGAAGCTGTACAGGCAGCACATTAGTATGGCAGACCCTGGATAATCTTACATGTGGAAAAAGGAGAAAAATATGAAATCATCTTACATTCTTATGGCTACACACTAAGCGTATTTAATAGGAAATATCTACTAGTGAGTAACCTCCTCAGACTTTACTTTACAGGCATTAAATGTCATTGGAAATATTATATCTGTAGTTATTCCAATAGCTTACTACTATACACAACAATCTAGGAATCTATGAACATGTGTGTGACTCATTTTGCTCTGTGTTTTGCATTGCTGTCTGCTTGGGCATTAACTTATCGGAACCATCAAAAAGTTGTTGAAAAAACAAACAGAAAAGTTAATGCAGTTGCTCAGCGAAAGAGCATTCCCTTAAACACAACTGCCACATTAGAGACCCAAGAAGAGACTCAAGTCCCATCAGTAGTGACATAATTGCTTTGTCAAGCATGGAGGGAGGAAATGAAAATAAATCCGTCTTTAGGGATCTAGACATTAGTTATAGGTAGGGGCAGCCACAGAGAGCACTCTAAACATAAGGTGGGTACTGAAGTCATTGTGTGCTATTCCTCCCATCTCAAAGACAGACAATAAGCAGGAGACATCTGAGCTATGAAAGAAAGAGGCCAAGCACTGAAAAGAAATGAGCACGTGCGGGCTGTAGCTTGTGTATGCGATGCCTTTATACCTTATTCAATCTATTTGATACTTCAATTACAAGGACCTTTGTTTTAAAATACGTTTTTACTCATTTTAGTCAGCTGCTACAATGTAAGGCCCAATTTGTGTTAGATCAGTTGATCTCTTACTGGTAAACCCAAGGAACTGGAATCCAGTTTCCAGCTGGTTTAAGAGAACTGCCGTTTCTTGTGAGCTCTAAGAATCAAGGGCTAAAGCCTGACACTGCTGAGGTGCAGGCACAAGAAGGAAGAAAAAGCAGCTGACCTACTAACCACAGTACACATATAGTACAGTGCAGAGCACCTCTACATAGCCCTTCACTCAGATTGATTTTCAAATGCTTTAAACAGTGTATCAGCTAGTATACACCAATAGAGTGCATAGGCTTTGCAGCCAGCATTAAACACTTGGGTCAGATTTGGCATTTGTTTCGTCTTTGAATAACCACCTCACAGAAATTTTTCCTATAATAAAAAGTGAGTTTGGTACCTTGTTGCAGTCCCAGCAGAACTTGCTTTCATAGCACAGTTTTACTAGGATGCTGAATACAGTCTTTTAGCTGGTCAAGCTGGAGCCATGCTTCCAAGGAGAGCCTGCAGCATGCATGCAGCGTGCAGTAATGCATCTGACTTGTGCCTCTGGGTGAAATGCCTTCAAAATTTTGAGTTGGTTTAATTCTGTGCATAGTTTTGAAAGGCAGAGCCGAAATATCCAGCCAATCTTTGTTTCTTTAAAGCATAAACTGGGTGGCATTTGATACTCCTCTTTGCTTGATCACTCAAGTAAAAATAAAAAATTGTAAACTGCAGTTTGGGGTATGAAACCCCTGAAAACTACCCAAATTAATAAGCAATAGTGAACAATCAGGCACTGTGTATTACATTTCATCACTTCTGCTCTTGGGTGTCCAAAAAATGCAAACTACAGTTCCTTGCTTCCTGATGCTAGGAAGCTAAGGAGTAAGAATAGACTACTTCCAATGCTATTCTGTCTTACAGTCCCAACTGTCCAAACAATGCCAACCTTAACGTCTTAACATACTTCTGCTCATGTCAGAAGGTCTACTCATAGTAGTTACCCTCTGGGAAGATAAAGCCTTTACAAAAAGCACACAGTGATTTTTGACTGCAGGTGTTGATAACACACCTCTTCTTCTTCCTTCCAGCACACAAAGAAGGTGATGTTAAACAGCACCACCTACCTTAACTGGCCAATCATACTACGCAATAACCATTTATAAATGGCTTAGAAAGAATTAATAAAACAAACATGCTTTCTTAATATAAATATTACTGGTGCTAATTAGCCTTCTCAGTTTGTACCTTCTCATAAGCTTTTACTGTAGTTTGTAGTGATCTATTACAACATTTTTATCAAATCATTTATTAATAAATATTCCCCTTATGTTATGAATTTATAAATGGAAATCTAATTCAAAGTGGGACTGCATTTCTAATCGTACTTCTATTCTCTTTATTGAAAATTGAAAATAAAAAGCTTTGAAGAAGATATATCTGTATTTAGGGCCATCTGCTCACCTCCTAAGAAAATCTATACTCAAAAGACAGAAAATATCCAGTACTTTTTTTAATAACACAGATGGGACTGAACTTTATCTTAGGAAAAAAGAAAAAAAAGGGAAAGAAAAAAAAGGAAGAGAAAAGGGTAAATTAGGATCAAAGTTAACTGGAAGGTATCAAGAAGATACAAAAAGAGAAGGGGGATATATTCTCAGGTATTTTGGTACCTACACAGTGTCTGAGATTAGTTCTGTGTGCTCACAGACATTGAAACATACAGACGAGAGAACAAAAAAGAACCCCAAACTAAGCTATATGGAGTGTAACTCCAACTTAAAAGCACACAAACACACACAAAAGCTCCAAAAATGCTTCTTCCCACATCTCTCTCTGTCTCCCTCTTGAGAAGTCTCATTCTCTGAACTGTATCCACTTGTATTGTATTTGTAAAGTGCAAATGAGAAGTTTCTCTACAAGTCATAACAGGTCCCACAACAGGAATAATCCAAAACTAGAGCTTACCCCAATGGATCAGCACTCGCCATCCTTGGAAAGAGAAAATGAAGAGAGAAGGCAAAGAGAAAGAAAGAGAAAGAGGGGGATGTGGAAGCAGGTGGAGAGAAGAGTAGGAAAAGCAGAGTGAAATACTGTTCGGAGAACTGCATGGTCATAATTATTGCCACAGGTGCCTACATCTTCAGAAACCAGGAACACTAGGGGGACAGTTTGATTTACTAGTAAATAACTTCTGTCCTGCTCACAATAATGCAGACACACCCAACTTTGGCACTGGGGAATACGGAGAGGGACATTCTAAGGCTGTAAAAAAATCTTTCCAGCCAAATCCCAATGAGAGCAGTCAGCAGAGCAACGGGGTTCAGATGTTATGCTGAATTTCTTTTCTGACTCTGACATAAGCCACAGTTATATCAGACTGTTATAAAGGAAATTGGTTTTTTTTGTCCCCTTTTTGCTCAGTGTAGTGTCCCTCTGTCCCCCAAGCTGGCCTGGTAAGAAGTACTTTTTTGCCATGAATGAACTGTGAAACTTATTGGTTATTAAAGCATGCATTTCTGAGCCAGCTTGGGAGCCCAGGGTACAAGATTGTATCTCAAGCTGTGAATCTGCTTTGTTACTGGCTTATTAGTCATGATGGTCTTAGAGTCAGGAATTCAGATCACCTAGAGCATACCAGCTCAGCAACCCAGCACTTATCTCTGTGGATGCCATCTTGTGCTCCAGGATCTCATTTTTCATTTAAAATAAATTCAGTCTCTGGCTCTTAAAGGTTGCAAGTGAAATCTTTCAAATGTGAAACGGAGAATAAATCAATGCTGTGCTGAAAAAAGTCCGAAACAGCAGCTTTAAAGGCAGAATGAATATCCAACATGTCGACTTTGATGCCAAAGGACAATCAAAAACATCAAGATTCTTTTTTTCACCAGTAACCAAAGCACTCAAAATAGGAAAAGAACAGTCAGGTTATCAAGTTTTTAGGGTTGAGGGTATGGAAACTCAAGAAAGTATCACCACTTTGTCAGATTAACAAAGATTAATTAGGAATAAAGAACACCTGGTGTGTTATTAAACCAAATAATTTTTAAGGCAGATGCTGTGCTTTTTTTCCTCTGTCTCTTTTTTTTTCTCTCTCTCTATTTTCAGTAACAGGCTCCCAAGCTGCCAGAGTTACCTCTGGCTGGGTGAGGAAAATCCATTTTCCACAAGACAGTCACCAACAGAAATGCCAAATTTAATATATGCCCAGTAGATTTCACAGTTTCCTGCTCAGTGCAACTAGCCATGCTTCCGAATACAAGAACATTGCAAATGCTGGGCTAGGCAGCACAAGGCAGTTTTGAGGAAAGTTAAAATTAAAACAGTCAGAACAGAAAGAAAAAGCTGTGCTATGCATCAATAGAGAAGTGGAAAGAAGCATTATAGTAAGTTCTTTTTCATGTGCTTGAGTGATACTCCATTTGTATTTTGGCATGGAGTGCAAATTTGGTTCAGATCTAATTCATATATATACAAATACATATACATTGTATATATTTAGGGACGAATGCTGTCCTCAATTGCACCAGTACAAATCTACCTGCAGTGACATAACTGAGAAGAACAAATTGACACCCATTGTATAATGGAACGTGTGTGTATATTTATACAGCAAATACACCCATAACCAAACATGCAGCATATTAAAATGTAAATAGAATGGGTGCAATAAAGTTGATTCATTTTTCTTTCAAGTCATTTTCCCAACAGGGAAGGCACTTAGGAGGTTAACAAAGAGAATGGAAAGCAAGTTGACAATAGGGAAAAGGAAGAGGCAAATGAGGTTCAAAAAAAATTGACAATCCCAGGACACAATAGACCCAGAAGCGCAAACATGTGCATTCCCTACAATACTGAAGCAAGTGAACTACGGAGCTGCAGCAACCCAGATACAGAAGAAGAGAAGCGCTGAAAGAGGGGGTGAAAGTCAGAAAGAAAGAAAAAGAAAGGGACAGTGGCCTCAGCTACTAAGACAACCATGTGCATCTAGAGGGAAGGGACCCTTAAAGATGCAGTATTCCTTTAAAAAAGACGTCATAAAGTTGGATAATTAAATGCTGAATAAAAATTTAATGGCCATCAGGATTAGTTGTCCTCATTTGGCTGGGGATCTCTTCACTGCCTATCCCTTCCCTTCTCATGGCTGTACACAGATGCAGAATTCAGTTCCTCTCATTTTCATGCCACTGAAGTCCCTCATCCTAACTGCTAAGAGGGAGAGGGAGGTGAGAGAACAGTGAAAGTGATCTTTCAAAAATCAGCCTGGCCTGTCAGTGAGGGGGACCACAAGTGATCCTTGTGACTGCTCTGCCCTTTTCCTCCTGTACTCTGAAAAACAGTATCTTTGAGAGGGAACATGAAGTGCCTGCATGTACGTAAGGAGTTCCCTCAGTGGCAAGAGTCACCTCCTCTGCTCCTAACACAGCCTAACAGCTGCTAGAGAAGTACAGAGGGATGATGACATCTGAAGGACCCTTCTCAAACCACAGATGCAAAGGCACCTCTCTTACTGGACCTGACTTTTAAATACTGTGAAACAGCTAGTCTTTGGAGTAGTTTCACACTAAATGCTAATGCAAGAAGT
Organism: Perdix hodgsoniae; assembly: GCA_035772895.1. Classification (NCBI taxonomy): domain Eukaryota; kingdom Metazoa; phylum Chordata; class Aves; order Galliformes; family Phasianidae; genus Perdix; species Perdix hodgsoniae. The sequence goes on along the minus strand of JAPSGF010000001.1, from coordinate 28,968,071 downwards.
GACATGTTCAAGAATACAATCTATATACAGGGGGAATAGGAGAGAGGAACATGTCAATGGTATCAGTCTGAGGAAAACTTAGCCACTAAAGACTACATAACCACTATTCCTTTATGGCTATGAAACTATGAGTTTTCTAAAGCTTTGGGTACAATTCTTGTACTTAGGTTGCCATCTTAAAGGTGCCTTACATACATGACAGACAATCATGTGAGTGCATGGTATTTGAACCTCACTGCGGCATGTTCAAGGTTTGAAACACTGCTCACAAAGGACTCAGTCTGCAAAAGGCCAAAACAGAGACTGTCCTTACATCCTATAAATCTTCCTTAGCTTAAACACCACTTTTATCTCTAAGTAGAAAGGCTATAAAGGGAAAAATGGAAAGAAAAATGGCTAGCTGAGTCCTCAAGCTGGTTCCTTTAAGGAATTCACCACTTCTTTCTTTTGAATCATATGGAACTAAGTATTTAGCTGCTGATTTTGGATAGGCTGAGTGTCTGTCCAAAACGTATTAACATTACATTATGATGAAGAATTATCCATTGGGATGACAGCTTCTGACATCAGAGAAGAATCCTCCTACTCTAAGACCAGAATTTTAGGAATTCTAAGTCCACCAACAAGCTCATCCTAAGCCTGGGGTACCACATGAGACTCTAAATCTACTGAACTGTATGTCTTCCACTCTGCCTCTATTCATAGTTGGGAGTTACTCTTCTTGTTACTCATCAGCATCTGTTAGACTGTCAGACTGGAATCACCCTCCAAAAGCCCCCTCTTTCAATCACTTTTTCTTCTCATGTTCTCTGATGCAGCCAGGACAGTCTTAAAGAGTTTGTCCCTTACCTAGAGATACTTAATTTTTTGCTCCAATCAGTCAGGATTCTCAATGTTTCCAACCACTGCTCTTGCTGACCAAATTGTACCACTGCTTCTAGTGCTGAGAATGGAGCACTCCTGCCTCTCCTAGCTCCAGTCTTTCCTACAGCAGTTCTAGCAAATACATATTCTAGTTTAGGCATCCTAACTCATGGCAGAACTGAACTAGAAGTAGCAACAGGATAACACTGTAGTGGGGAAAATAGTATAGTCACAGGCTGCACTGGGAATAGCCTCAGATGTAAGGTATTGCACAAAACTGTATGTAGTGGGGCCAGTAAATATCCCACTCTCTTTGTTTCTTTCTAAGAAGGAACAGCTATGTCCCCATACAGAGAAGGTAAGTACTGCATCTTTAAGGTCTCAGCAGTGAGGTAGAGGAGAGGAACATATTGTCAGTGTTTATACCTTTCTTCTTTGTTGAATTTGGGATTGGCTTCAGAGATATCCAGGCTTTTACTGAACATTGTTTTACTATGGCAGGAACAAAGCGAGAAAACAGAGTTACTAGTGTGGACATTTATAAAAGAGAGTCACCTGAAGCAATGCTGGACACCCAGCCCCCCAACCCATCCTCCCCTTTTTAAGCAATGTTCTGAAAAGTTTGTTTTACTTTACTGCTATGGACTAGGCCTACATACAGCTAAAGTTCATTATCTCCCCTTGACTTCTGAGGTCTAAGATGACTTCCCCTGAACACACTTGTAAACCCTGCTCTTTATCTAGTTGAAAACTCAGATACAATCTACTTTTGTCACACTGTCCAGGGCATACAGAGCATGCCCGAAGGCACAAATAGCAAAAGCACACATTACTCAGATTTCTTCAGAAGAGCTCAACAGTAAGCACAACCTGGGAAAGGGCTCGAATTAGATCATTAGGCCCCTTTACCACTTACTCCCAACTCTCTTTCCTATATCTTAGGTCTGAATCCGTGAAGCTTAAAAGCAAAATTCCTTATGCTTTGCTAAAGGGGCAGCTCTCCATTATATGTTTCACTGGTAATATGTTTCACTGTTTCACAGAACACAGCTTCCTAATGTTAGCCGATTTTTCACACAAGCTATCCACTTCAATAACCAGAGAAAAATATGAATAAAGCCCATTTTAGAACAGGTTTTGGATTTTTCCAGCAGAGCTGCTGAAAATATGTGGTATATCCCCAAAGGATTCTTGTTCCCACAGAATTCTCCTTTGTCTGTATGATTTTGACCAGGATGAATTAGCTGGTATTAAAGTAAGCTCAGAATCTACCTCTTTTCTTTTGACAGTACAGTAAAATACCACAAAGCAGAATCAAGTAAGATGCAACCTGCTAGGTGGACAACTAGCAGGGAAAACCAAGTATCAGGTGTCTGTGCACATTAATTTTGTCATTCAGAGTCAAAGATCCACTGGAGACCACTTGGAGAGGTCAGCACAAATATTTCAAAGTGTCAGCAAGCTCAAAAAGCAGTGTTTGTATTGAATTCTTCCTATACATTATTCAGAACTAAGCCACTAACTGTCTATGTTTTAACCTAACACTTTCTCAGCCTGTTTGGCTCAAAGCTGACGAGTTTCAAATATCAGTGGAAAGATGTACCCTTAAACAAGCCCAGACCAAATGCTTGCAGAATCTCCACTTAGTTACCAAAAGCACAGCTCATCAGACAGACACATAAAATCAGAAATTATAACATCAATCCCCTTTTTGCAACAAAACATCCATTTACTACTGGGAAAAAGGACGTGGGACTAAACCACGACACATGGGTGTGTTCTGCTCATGGTCAGAAGAGTCTGCCCACTTCTTATCTGAAGAAAGAAGCAATAGCTCTATGTCTCCAGATGTTTGTATTGGTCATTTGTGTCTAAACAGGAGGCCTGTTTCCACAGTCCACCTCCCTGTCTTCCTAGTATTACAGGATAAAAGCACTAAACAGTCATCTATCCAGACCAAAAAATGTCATTAAAAAAAGCATCCAATCCTGCAATCTAAGATCCAGCACTGTAAAATCCACTTTTGGTGGGTCATTTCATGGAAAATAGTATGCTGCTAGCCATTAAAAATCCTTCAGTCCTCGTGGAAGGCACTTGTCTTTTTGTTACTGGCTGCTCTGACAGATGGTGCCCCATCAGCAATGCATCGTCTCCAGACAATCCCTATGCAGTGGTGTTTGTTAATGAAGCCAGTTCATGTTATAAAAGACTGTGCTGCCAGCAACACAATATGTGCCATTGTCATCTGTGGAAGTGGAATGGTATGAGTTATGGAAGCGCAGACATGGAGTAAAATACTATCTTCCCATCAACCCCTTCCAAAACAAGCACTACCAAGCTCATCATCATCAATCACAGTGTTATTACATCCCTTCCTCCACCCTTCATCACACCTTTATGTCCAACCATGTGTTGTGTGGTATGCATTTCCCTGTATCTCTTTTGTGGCTGGAAGGTTTTACTTCTTCCTTAAAGCCAAAATTCTTTCTTACTCATGTCACCTGGATATGTACCTCCAGTGCAGTGCACTCATCTCAGACCTTTGACTTCCAATGATTTCTCATCCAGAATTAAGTGAGATATTTAAAAGCAAAAGTATAATGAGACACAGTTTTACTTCTTTGGCATTTCCAAATTCAAAGGCAAAGCTGAGAGATGGAAGGTTTCAGTCCTCAGAAAATCTCAGAATCAATCTAACACATTCTAGGCTGGTTGAACAAGACTGGATCATTATCTTCAACTGTTAATCTCACCACTTCCTATTTGTCTTGCCCAGTTGGACAGTTACTGCAAACAGCTGCAGAGTACAACTCACAAGCAGCTCTGGGGTGGGGGAAAGTGATTCACCTCTGTCTGGCTCATCTCTGGGCAATTTATGGCTCATACATCTACCAGGTACTAGATTAAATACAGAAAGTTGAATAAGGAGTGAGCAACTGTTCTTCAGTGTCATCTTCATCTTTATCACTTTGAGGCCGATCAGGAACATTTAAGAGAACATGCTGACCTGAACATTTCCTTAACCCAAACATTAAATATCAAAACAAACCACACGCTCAAAGACAGGTTTCCAACCTACACTACAGCGAAAAATCTTTCTGGCAATCTACCTCAAGATCATATATCCAGGCTGAAATAAGTCCTAGAAAGATCCTGAAAATCACTTTCTCCTCACTGTAGGTAGAACTGTTAACAGTTGCCAGCAGAACTTTCTAGCAATTCTAGGGGTCTCTGGACTGGAAATTATTCCATTTCATCCAGTTTTCAGTCAGCACAGGGAGTTTCTGAGCAGGCACAACAGGCTCATTTTGAGCTGATCTTAATAGCTAAACAAAAATAATCATGTCATAAAGCTGAAACAGAAGTTATAGCACCGTCAGCATATATATACATGAAGTGTTAAGTGTTCTTTAATACTGATTAATTTATACAAGTGTAAATCCAAATGCATGTGCTTCCTTTAGGATAGACAGTGACTGAGGAAGCAAGTCCCATGTTTCAGATGAGTGAACTTTCCACAGTTCACTTATTTCATCAGAACCTGCCTTGAGGAAACATCATTTTCTTCTGCTGTCTCTCAACAATGATAATACTTTCTCTGAGAGAAAAGAGGTAAAATTACATGAATTTCATCAATTTACAGACATGGCAATTTATGTAGGTCAGATGCATATTGGCCTTGACAGTACATTTTAAAGGTACCCACAGATGCTTGCACAGGGCTTTCCAGACTCCACCTATTCTAACAATACAGAGGGTGAGGTTCATCCCATTTAACTTCAAATGCCTAAGAACTTGGCACCTAATCCAAAAGCATCATCATTTAGATTCCTGCCATAGGCTACGGAGACAGAGAAGAACAACTAGAGCTTAATTTATCCCATCTAGGATTGCTGGAACAGAAGACACATATCTGAGATCTCTCAAAGACTTCATCTGTCCCCACTGCCTACAGTGACAGCCTGTATACCTAGCTTTGACTGAATCCCTACATTCCTACATTCTGAACAATTAAAATGAGGTGAGATGAATTTTGCCCAGAGGACATAGCAGTTTCCTGAACAATAGCTGCAAGTGAACAGAAATCTTAAATTCCTGGCAGGACTTCTGTTCCTGTGTGAATAAGCACTGCTGGCTGCCAGATCACATTGTAAGTATGCTTGGAAGTTGTGAGTGCTGCTGTGAATAGAAGGGTTCCACAGCTCCTCTGTATGTATGACATGTAAGAGGGCAACAAACCCAGACAGGAGGGACTCTCAGCTCCCAAGTAAAGGAGGGACCCACCTCTGTCCATGTTGTGCCATTTCAATAGCTCTGCGAGCAGGGACGGGGGAGCCGCCATCTGTCACACTGAGAACCTCCATCGACTTCCTTTCTGGTCGTCGCTTCCCATGCCTGTTCAGCATTGGGGAGTCCACACGCTTCCTGGGGGGATCTTTATGAAAAGAAAACACTGTCAGCTGAATTCGACCATGACTTACCTCACACAGGTTGGCTAAATCCTCTCTCAAAGATCTCACTCTCACACCACCCCTAGAGACTGTTATCTTGGAGACGAACATTTGCACTCTCTTCCAAATCTACAAGCATTAAGACATAAGTTGCAATCCATCTGCAGAGAGGAAAAGTATTACTACTGAATGTATGAGCGCTGTAAAATAAAGGTATGACCAAAGCACAGACTGCACAAATTACCTTACAAAGCTGATAACAGTAATAACAAGATAATAGCATGGGCTATAGCAGAAGCTGTTAGCCAAAGTGTATGCCATCCAGGGATTCTGGATATGTACTCAGGTTTCTTCAGCTTACTTTCCATGCCCATGCTAGCTAGATTAAATGTAATGCAGGGACAAAAATACACTCCAAATTCAGACTTGTATTATTCTCTGAAAACATACTCTTGTTTTTTCATCTTCAGTATTAAATTTCAGGTTTTCCCTGCTGTGTTATATATTTCCTCCTTCAGCATTACAAATTAAACATTCTGAACTATCTGAGATAAACCTCCAATGAAAGCTACTGAAATCTATCTCAGAGGTCATCATATCATTTTTACTGCTGTAGTAACTGAAGTGCTTTATTGTATAACATTTCTATGAGGCATCGAAGTGCTACTTTCACTTTGCTGAGTGAAAACTGAGTTATAAGAATGAGATAACTTCAAGGCATTTCATTCCGAAAGATGCAGACAAACAATTACTGCAGCTATGAGAAGCACCTAAATTGCTCTGAAAATAGTCTTTAGATACCAAACTGCATGACAGCAAGTGTTCCAAGGTGACTTGCCAAACCATGCACACCTCCATGGTGATAAAGGGAACCAAACACAGACTTGCTGAGTTCTTTTAGTACTAATATATCTGATGACATCTGAACAGTAAAAAGGAGTAAACCAGAAAAATAAATAAGGAAAGATTTTCCTCGCTTTGGTTGGACTATTTGAGTTGCCTGCTTGTATTTATAGACATCTTTTTAATTTTATCAGAATGACTACCCTTAAGAAAAAGCATCCTTCACCTCTGCAGTTACAAAGAAGCTCACAGTGTCCAGCCCCTAGGGCTTTTTTCTCTGCCAGGATTGCTTTCTAAAACTCTATCATCACTGCATAGCCAGATTATATTATTTTTATGACTCTGCCCTCCTCAGTCTTGGCCTATTTGCTTGTTTATTCTCTCTCTTACATCATGGTTTTCAGAATCTGATTCCTTCAAGGCAGGTTTATTCTCGAAACAGTAAGCATGAGCAAGTACAGCCCAAATGCAAATGATACAGTGATAGCAACTGAACCCAGTACCATATAATGTAATTATTATTTGTATTAATATTAATAAATGTTTTAAAAATGAGTTAGAGAAGAATAGCTGTATCTCATTCTATTTCAAGCTATGTTCAATAATAGTAAAGTGATAGAAAACACTAGCAAGAAAAACATACAGTCCATAAAGTTACATGAAACACAGAGTGAAATAAACCTAACAAAGCAGTTGTACTGGGAGACTTCAGCTGCACACACATAACCAGTCAAAAGTGACCTAGGACAAGATAGACATTTCAAACTCCTGCTCTCCAAACAGGTACAAAGAACAAAGGATGATCTATCCTATAGAACAACTATTAAAATATTTGTTATCCTACAGAGTTAATACAAAGATTTACAGAAGGATACCACCAGACACTATAAAAGAAAGGGGAAGAGTGCAGCTTAAAAAGGAAGAAGTAGGATGAAGATGACATAGAACAAAGAAGAGCAAAGATGAAGAAAGTAAAAACAAATCAGATGAGTAAGCTCTGACTGCATCAAGGTTAGTTAATAATTGAGTATAAATAATAAGAAGGAAAATGGCAAGAGAAACAGTATATGAAAAGAAAATTTTAAAGGCAATTCCATCCATGCATGTTCAAAACAAAACACTTTAACAAATGGAAATTCAGCCAAGTGATGCAAAAGCGATGGTTAGGCTAAATACAAAGTGGACAACAAAAACTAGATAAAAAGGAATTGAAGAGGAATAAGCCAAAAAGACCGAACAACACTATTTTGTTGACAGAAAGCTTGAGAGAAGGATAGCAGCCAGAAGAGCTATATGGGAATCAGCAGGACAATTAGGAAGGATAAGGATATTGCTAACAAGCTAAATGATACTTTTATATCAATCTCTGCTGCTCAAGATATTGATTTCCAATCTGTATTTTAAACTAAGAAAGAGAAGAAATAAGCAAAAGGAGAAGATGGTGAAATACATCAATAAATTCAACAAGAGCAATTTAGGGTTTGATGGGTTTGATGGAAAATACATCCAAAAGTTTGTATGAATGTGGTGGAACTTCTAATAGTGGTACTTGATTCCTCTTTAAAACTGGCTACAAACCTACACTAAACATGGCTGAAGGCAGCAAGTATTGTACATATTTTTAAAGGCTATAAGTAAGAAACCACAGGGTACCAAGTCTGTCATCACTGTCAAATCTGAAGATACTAAAGCACACAGCCATGCTCTCATAAAGACTAAAGTGGTGGCATATAAGAACAGTTGGAGATCTAGCAGCAGTATAGGAATTAAAAATAGGAAAATCTTCAGTGCACACACTTCTGTTCTCGAGTCTCTGGAAATACTTCACAGAGAAACAAAAAAAAACACCATTCAAGTCCCAGTCTAGATACATGATAGCTCTGGAGATGTATTTTCCTCTTACTTCGTATCACAAAAGTGAAGATATTCTCAAGGATTTTTACAGGGAAAGAGCCTACGTAACAATCGAATCATAAAGCCATTCATCTGAAAGGCAGAAAATAAAGGTTCAGTTTGTGAATTTGGATGATGCATGTCATCCTAATACAGCTATTCTGTCTGAATCTTCTTTACTCTGCTTTATTAAGAATCTCCACTCCACATAAGCCTTTTGCTCAAAGAGACATCAGTTGCATATGTATTTTACTCAAAGATTTCTTATTTCCTTGTTTTCAGTTAAAGAAAATAGAACTGGACTCACAAGATGGTTAGGATGGCCCTCACGTGACCCTTTGAGAAAGCTTTACACAGCTGAAGCATACAAAAGAGATATCAGAAGAGAAAGTGCTAGTCTAATGCAGCCAAATCTTTATTTCTACCCACATCCATCCATTCCATGGTCTAATGTGCAAAGAAGGAGAAAAAGGCAAAACATTCATTTATTTATTTATTTATTGCAGGAACTCAGGCAATGCACAGTTCTCATGAATGTGGTTTCTTCAAGCTGCTAATATTATATCCATTACCTTTTCTCTGCTCTTCTCTGCTTGTGCAAAGCCATTGCTAATGGTTAACGATGAGATACTCATCAGAAGCATGACTGCTCTTAATTAAAACTTGCCCCATGTTCTCAGAGATACTGCTGCGAACAGAGGAGGTAGAAACCTCCTGTGGAACACGGAAGACAACTAACAAACACTCAAAGAATAATGTTCAGAGTCTAAAATGTGCCAGTGCAGCACAATGATATATTCACAGTAATGTTCCCCTGATGGAGAACACCATCATCCCTTGTACAAAAAATAAATAAAAATCTGGGAGTGGATAATAGCACTTCAGTTCATCACATACTTTGGCATGTGGAAGAAAGATGTATGTGACGCATTAAAGGCACAGCTGTGTATTCACTTACAATCTGGATATGAAGACTCTAGTCACCCTGCTTTTCTTACAACAGTAGCATATCTAAGATAAGATGATGTCTTTACACTGCAGGATAATTTGTGTGAGTCAAAAGCTGATGAGTGAAGTGCTAGATGCCAAATTGCACTGAGCAAGGGACTACTGACTGGATCACATGTGGCAAGCACATTTACCCCTCTTTGCCAAGATGCTTGCTGACATGCTCTCTGCAGCTCCATCCAGGTAAGAGTTTAAAAAACTACCAGGCTGACTCAGAATTTCCATTTTATCCCCCTCAGATGAGATCTCTCAGTAAAATTACAGGTCCAGCAGCTCGGAACTTTGATAATGTAATAATTCAGTTGAGTACTAACAAACTTACACTTTAATATATCACTGACCCGTAGGCTTGGGAGATAACAGGCTTTCCAGTTAAAGAGCATTTTGCCACTAGCCTTCAAATGAGTGAAATACAAGACCTACAAATCACAACTCTACTACATAAAAATGCTATTTTGAGCCATTGATAGATGTGACTAATGCTTTATTAGTTAAACTTCTGTCCTTAGCTCCTTAGGGGAGCATTTTTCCAGTTGTCTATCTATATTAATGTAGTCCGTGGTGATCAGCAGTATTTTAAAATACTAACAAAGAACAATTCAGGAATAAAATGGTATCACAGGAGCTTTATAAGATATATATAATCTTACTGTGTATTAAACTTTTAAAATCTTTTAGGATAATCTAAAAACATGGTATTATAATGTATGTACTATAAACAGGTAAGTGATATTATTCATTCTTCCAACGGAGGATGTGTACACATAAAACTTCATAGAAATATAATGAATGGTACAGTATTAATAACAGAAGTCCAGAAGCAGCATCTCTGCAACACTGCACATAGATTAGTAATTAGAAAATTCTACCACTAGACTACACTGCTCCTAAACTTCATCTAATTTCATAAAGGTAGCTTGTGGGTCTGCATTAAATTTTTTAAGACTTCTGGCTCAAGACCAATGTGGATGTTTCTGTGCTGTAATAGATACATCCTGAAAAATGAAGCCTTTGAGTTTAATCATAAAACACATCTGCCCCCCTTTGACCACATATTCTCACCAATGGTGTAAGCTGTTTCAGGTTTGAGGATATGAAAAGTAAAGAACTAGTTGAGATGGTTCATAGTGACAGAGATCATTTCTTTGGTACCTATTTCATTTCTAGGGGGAAGATCCTCATCTTCATGACTAGGATATCTCTCCTTCCGGTCAAGCAGAAGAAAATAAATCATTTTCTCTTGGTTTTCTCTGAAAAAAAAAAAAAAAAAAGGAAAAAAATCTTTAAATTTGAAGGAGGAAAAAAACAATATGTAAACAAACCCTTCCTTTCAAACAGTTACAGTTATTCTACGTAAGCTGGAAACAGCCATGTATCAGCTAGCTAGATGCACAATTCACAAAGCTTTTGAGAGCCTTGCTGTCTCCAACAAGTAGCTTGTGAGAGAAGGAAATACAATTTCCCTTACACACCTGGAGTAGAGGCACAGGACAGATGAGGTAATGTATCCACACAAAGTCCAAACCAAGAACGATAAGAAGACAGGTCTCCGGAGCCCTTAAGAGCTCTTTCCACTATATATCCCTCATAGCACACCAGGAAACACACCAACACTCAGGCACAGCTTGAAATAAGTAACAATTTGCCAATAAAGGCATATTCAACATGAACAGCAGCACCGATACCTCTCCAATCAGACTGCATGGCCCACCTTTTCATGAAATGACCACATCTGTCAGCGATAGAAGAGACAGCAACACATCTCCACCAACACACGGTGCTAAGAAAGGCCCAGTGACTTCTTGATTTCTCCCGGCACTTCACTGGCCACTGGGCAGTCAGGGGGTGAGGCATTGATACAGGTTCCTCATACCCACAGACATATCAAAGCCATCTCCACCTTTCCCCAGGACAATAAGCAACCCAACCCATGGAGACCCAACTGATATTAAGTCTGAGCAAGTGCTTACTCTTCTGACAACAAGTCCTGTAAGAGTTTATTTCGGTCACGGAAGCAGCCTAACGAGTGCATGCTATCTAACACGTCTGGATCAATATCCTCCAAGGAAGGGAGAGAACGAATCTGCACCTTTCGAGGGATTGGTTGCTCTGGTTCTGGCTCATTCTTACCCCCTCTGCAGAGAGAAGAAGATAAGAGAGAGAAATAGGGCAGGGAAAGAAGAAGAGAAAAGAAACATGAGTTACAAATGAACCTGTACTCTGAAACACAGCCTGCAGCAACAGATGGAAATAGCTTGTTCAATCCCCACTGAGAGACCAGATCTCACAACCAGACAGACACTCTCTTCAGGAGAAACTGCCGTGAAGGCTGAGAGTGATCAGCACCTTGTGGATTTTGGTCTTTTTGTGAGAAATGCCTGCATTCAGTCAGAAAGGCAGTAGGAACCTCACTTACCAGTGCCCTCATAATTTAAGCAGCTGTTCCGCATCCTAATGCCAAACATTTATAAAACACTACATAATTTTAGAGACGCTGTCTCATCAGCCAGACCTCAGGCTATCAGGATGGAAAGTGCAAGCTGAATGATACCCTTTCAAAGAACAAGCTGTGAACAAACCCTCGTTTCACCAGTTCTGATCACAACAAGCATTGCTGTCATTTCATACTTGGAAACTTCCAATGTGGCTTAAGAGATCTCACTATCAAGGTTCCCATTTGACAGACTTCAAAGGATTTGGGGCAAAACCATGCTTTTTATTTACATGCCAAAATACGACAACCTCTGTTTCTCTTCAAAAAAATTCTGGCTCAAGCATGATGCCTGAGGTGACTGGAAAAGCTAAGAACACACCATTAGTGGTAGAGCATATTACTCTTCTAAAAGTAGTTAACACAGGCTTCCTTCATAATCCTCTCATTCCACTCACCAGACTCAGGAAATATTGATTATTCATTGCAATTAAAAGCTCTGGCTACAAGAAACAGGTCAAGACGTCAGGATATCTCTAACAGACTGAATAATATATATTTCAGGCACCCTGACCATTCGCTGCTTTTATTGAGCTGGGCAAGGAACAACTTATGTCAACTCTATCCACCTAAACACTTGAGTTTGCTGTGATGTTGTTCTGTGTGATGTTGAGGTTTACATATTCTTTGGGTGAGGACCTCCCTTTCTATTACATGGTGTGAATATGTGACAGTTGGGTCCAAGCTCCCAGGGTGGACAACAGAAATTGGGAATAGCTAAACTGCATCAAATGGCAATTTGGACAAAAGACTTCCTTTTAATACTGGCAGAAACAAGGTGAGCATAAATTCTGAACTTACTCACAAGGCTCAGAAGCAAGCTCTCCAGGTAACTTCAGAAGAAAAGAAGCTCCAATTTAAATGTAACCCTAATTTTTCTTGACTAGGTCAGAAAGGAAGCAAAGCAATATCATCTGTAAAAGCTCAAGGTCTCAGCCCCTAAAATACAGCTTCTGATGGCTCCATGAAGTCTCACAGAAGTCTCTACATCTTGAGAAATTATGACATTGTCCTGAAATCTAAGAGCTAAATTGGGAAATCTTGTCCAACCAAATAAATGTCTTACTCTGTGAGTGCCCTGTCTTCAGGAGGTAACTACTCTGACAGCTGGTTATTACTCAGAGTGTGTCAGGATTTAACTCCAGCAGGTAAAAAGCAAAGACTGGATCATAGCTTTGCACAACTAAAGCCAGTGATGACCTTGTCATTAAGATAAATTCTTGCAGGACATACCTTTGGACAGCAGCTGAGTGGTTTTGTTTTCAAATTATATGGAGATCATTTTTAGAAGGAACTGACTTCATTAATCATTTATTACATTAAAAGCAAAGGTCTTTGAGATAATTTGAGATATTAAAAAGAAATTACAGCTTTTGAAAATTCACAGAAAATCCAGATTTCCTACTAGTTGTCTTAGTCTTTAGCAAGTATCACCTGCAATCATCTTTTATATCCATCAGCTTGGGTGCCATTTCTGGAGAGCACAACTTGTTATCTTCTATGCAATGAAAAGTGGCTTTTCCTTATGCCCGGCACCTGGTCAGCCTCAGACATAGGCAGGAATATTCACACCTACTCATCACGGACATGAAAAATCTGCAAAGAGGTGCCTCATCATTTGGCAATGCATTCAGTGCTTCAGGAAATGAAAATCACCAGGTCTGTGCTGTGATTGGCATGCCTGTATTGCCTGTTCCATTCTCAGTCTGGTAGAGAGTGACAAATTTGTTGCATTTCAACCCACATAGACATCAAACAATGTCAACCGATGAATACTGCAAATCACGTATATTTTTTAAAGTCTTGCATGAATGTAATTGCTGCTTTAAAATCCTGCCTCTTTTGTGAGGAATGGTGCATACAATGGATGTGATTCCAGAACAGGGCAGACTTTTTCAGTCTGTCCATGAAATTCCCCCATGAGTCTCATTGAAATGCACATTTACATTAGAGCAAAGTAAAGCATCACTGGTACCATTGTTCTTCTGATTTTTGTAAATTTGGTATCTTCACAATTAGGGCAATAAGTGCTACAGAAGTATGTATTTACTGTAACAGCTAATTTATTTGCCTTCTTGTTTTATTTTTAAAAAAAAGGAGTGAAAACAGCTGCTGTTTTTTTGCTGATTTATGATAACTTGCGATTGAGGTAAAAACAAATGATTTCAATTAAAAAATGCTTTAAAAGCTTTACTGAATTAATTTGGGTGGAAGAACAAGAAGAAATTAAGATTGGTGATAAAAGGTTTCTCTTTGGTTTCTCTCTTTTTTTTTTTTTTTAGGCTTGTGAAACATTACTTCAAATTTCAAGACCTTTCTGTCTGCTGAGACTGCAATTAATTTTTTCCACAGTTTCAAAAAAACCTGAATATTTATTTGAAGAATCAAATGCTATGACTTATCATGTTCTGAGTACAACCTCCAGGTCAGTAGCTTATATACAACAATGAGTGAAGACTTTACATAGGACAGTAGTTATAAATGAAATAAAGTAAAAATGAAAGATATGAGCAAAACAGCCACAGCAACAAACACCTGTAACCACTCCTTCTTTGTCAGCATCAGTATTTCCACGCAAAATGAATACAAAAAGGCTGTGAAACATTATCAGATGAAAGTAGTGGAGTTTTGAAGGTTCTAGGGTTATTCACAGACTAAATTTAGCCAAAGGAGGTTAACTTCCTTAGGTCAATCCATGGCCAGTAGAGAGAGAATGAGAGAGAGACTCATTTAAAAAGCTATTTTGAGCAGAAACTCTGCTTTAGGCAATCTGAACACTTCTGAAGGAGCCTTTATCTCTTCATTGACTGTACTGGGAGTGCAGGGTGAACTAGCTTTTGCAAAACCCAGTTTATACTTATGAGAACAGCATTAGATGCCATTTCCATCAAGAAATACATGAAAATGTTTATGTCTACAATAAAAAATATCTGCCTAATTGTGCATGTGAGCCTGAGAATACTATATTCTGACTGGGGAAAACCTGCAGGTAAAAATCTCAAGGATGGTTAGAGTAATAATAAAAGTAATAAATTATATTTATTTCCTATTCAACTTTCAATCAAGACACAGAGAAGCTGATTTTACTATATGAAGAAACAAAAGGGACCAACAGTCTAGCCTGGTATAAACAGATTTTACTTCTCGAATTTCTTGTCAGACATTATAGGAGAGCTAATTCAGACTTACAATTAGAGAGATCCCCTCTCCATTTCTCCTACACTTATCCAGAAGAACTAAACAACAAACAAGCAAAAAAACAAACAACAACAACAAACTTGCAGCAAACAAGACTCAAGTTCTTCTCTGGTTTTGGAAGGTGCCATGTTACCTGGGAACTATAGAGAATGTGAAAAAGCCACAGGCAGGGTGCTACAACCATTTCAGGTGAACTAAGAAGAAAACATGTTATTCTACAAACTGCTGAATGCCCTTGGGTCCTATTGAAGTCAGTGAAGCCAGCAACTGAACGCTGCCCATAAGATAGATTTAGAAAAAAACAAAACAAATCAAAACAAAGGTGTTTCTTTTTCCCAGTGACAGGCTTAAATATCAGTTCATATCATCCTCAAATATTTCCCAAGAGCAGTGAGAGGAGGATTATGAAGGTAGGACTTTCCTTATCACCCACCCAGAGAAAGTGTAGGTATGCTGACACCCAGAAGCATGTATTAAAGTATCATTTCCGTATATCCTCAGGTTAATTAAGTTATCATGAGTATAAACAAAAAATGTTATTTACCTAGGTTTGTTGAAATACTGTAAGGGATACACAAGCGTGCAAGGTCACTTCTAAAAGCTATCAATCTTCCTTATACCCAAACCACTCGACAGGTGCATTCTTTTCTCACAGACCTCCTGCTTCACTGTCAAGACTGCTGCTTTTAATCTAGTCACAGAGCTACTCTCACATCAACAGGTTACAAGGTCACAAGCAGCCTCTTAGCTTGCTGTGAAGAAGGAGCAGGGATTTTGAGACAGAAAGTCTCTTGTTCACAGGTGCTTACTTATCAATATAATCATTTTTGTTTCTACTTCAGAGAAAAACCAAGATGCCAAGAAGGAACAAGTGAAAGCATTCTTGTCAAGAAGGTATTACAAGGGATTCTTTGTATCACTTGAAGAGCAAACCAAATATGACTGTTATTTTTTTAAAAATCACAGTCAATTTTTGGGTATATTTTTAAAACAGCAAGCTGCTGGACTGAACAACTTATTTCAGACAATTGTTAGTCACTGTAAACAAAATTACTAGCTTGAAGCTACAGAGATGAAAATATTCTAGTAGCAAAGGGTAAAAAAACACATTCTTCCTGTTCTCTTCCTCTTTTTCCACTTGTGTGAAATCTGCTCTCAAACTCCACTGTTCTCTCTTCAAACATCCCTAGCATACCAGCTTTCATAATGTGATCAAAACTAATTGCATGCAAAAGTGAATTTAAAACATTACTTACATATACCATATGTGTTTCTGAATATGTTCTAGCTGCAAAGAAAAGAAAACAAGAAATTAGCTCTGCAAAACATAAGAGGAAACTCCATAAGACATCCCCACTCAAGACTTGCCTCTATTAAGGACCAAGTCTACCATTCCAGAGCTGGACCTATGCAAATGAGAGGAACTTCTCACTGCATAAATCACACATAGATCACACTCATCCTCACCCCACCCGAGTGTAAATGAGGCTATAACCCTGGAAAAGGGAACAAGGCAGGAGCAAATCCCAGGAAAACACATAAGTACAATGCTTTACAGGAAAGTGTTTTGGCTATTTGTTTTTCCCTTCCTACTTCCTTCCATTCTACAGTCCAACTGAAGATAATAAACTGCTCCCTCCAGTATGTGCATAATGCCTGACTGTTTACACTAAAAGCTCTTTCCTAGTTTTGTTTTGGAAAGAGCAAGAGAAGGAACTAAAAACTGAAATAGGTACTATGCGTGAACAAAACAAAGTCTGTACCTGTGGCATGTTCTGCCAAGACCTGTGCTTGCTAGGCTTCACATTTACCATTAAAAAACCTAAAGACCCACTGGAATAAGGTTTCAAGACAAAAATTATCATTTATAGTTCCAACATCTTGAGTTTAGGTTCAAATTTCTTTTGCTTCCCTCTTTTCTACTTCACACACGAGCATTTCATTATGTAATGAAGGAATGACCAAAGCAGTGGCTTTGTCCATCTATGTAAAGCAGATGCCAACAAACGTGCTACATGATGACCACATATTTCACAAAGACAGGGAAAAAATAAGTAACAGCTTTTTCTGAGAGAAATCCCAAACTGTTCAGATTACAGCATAACAGCAGAATCTTCCTAACCTAGTTATTCTCTGAAGCACTGTCACAACAGAAAAGCAATTTTTATCAATAGCCAGAGATTATTCATTGTGAAGACGGTATTTCTTCCTTTCCCTTTATGAAAAACCTTTCTACAGGCAGAGCAATGTGCACACTCACTGCTAACAGGTTTCTGTTTGTGCAACCTGCGAGTGAGAGGTAGTGGAGAGCTGGAAGGAAATTCAAGCTATAAGATGAAGCCACAGGCCCATTAAGCTGGTCCAAAAGAACGGAGACTGCTGTCCTGCTATTACTTTCCACTCCAATTCCAGAGTAATGAGAATTGGGGAGCAAAAGGGAAAAAAAAAAACAAAAACAAAACACTAGAGGAATAGACAAACAACAAAATCTCATTGATAGAAAGTAAGCGTTCACTGCAGAGAGGAGGGAATCAGAGCCCTGTACTATGGAACAACAACTCCTTGCCTGGCAGACCCAGAAGATCTTATGTCTGCTTTATATTAGATCATTTTTTAAGTGAGACAGGGCTCATATCAAAAACAAAGAAAAAGGGAATACAAACTAGGAAAGCTTGACAGAAGGTGAGACCTGTGTGTCCTGACATCATGTGGTTTCCAGACAGGGGAACTCTGGTAGTTGGACTAGAAGAGAACGTAGGGCCAAATCTGTCTTTTTTCTTATTATTACTACTCGTTCTGGTGCTGCAGTACATGACACAGACTGCAGGCCTCTGACAAAGGGAACTCCCTTCATCACAGTCTCCTCTATTAAGAAGTATTTTCACCCCTGCACTGTTAAAAGAAGGGCAGAGTATTCAAGACACACTGTCATTGCCCTTAAGTCGCTTAATTCAAGAAGATAACATACATATCTATGTATACATATTCTCCTGTCAACCTAGAGATGCACTCTTCTTCCTCTTAGTCTTGCAAGCTGAGGCACAAACAAATGAGAAGAGACTATTCTGTATGCCTTTCACAGGTTAGGATTTTAAAATGGTTAGTTATCAGGTGCTTACTATAGCAAGAATCTGTTAAGGAGTGAACCTCTTTCGCTTTGTAGAACCACTCTGTAAGATCACAGAATCTCAGGCCCTCCGGGCCCCTCTGGCCCATCCTCTGCTCCAGCAGAAATGCCCAGAGCCAGCTGCCCATGTCCACACAGCATCCAAGGAGGACACCCCCTCACAGCCTCTCTGGGAAATCTGTGCCAGTGCCCCGGCACTCATGCAGCACAGAAGTGCTGCCTGATGGTCAGAGGGAACCTCCTGTGTGTCAGTTTGTGTCCCCTGTCTCTTATCCTGGCACTGGATACCACTGAAAAGAGACAGAGCTGCATCTCTGCTCCTTATTTCCTATACACCACATGGAGGGTTAGAGATGTTAATGATTTCAGACAAGATGCAGATGATACAGCTAAGCGATGTCCAAGTCTCTTTCATGCTTGCTTCTTCTGCTGCATTTTCTGTCTCTGTGGGTCACATTTTTCTTTTTGACTGCAATATGCAGAAAAACAGCACTTCATTCTGTAAGTCAGAGAGAGGGAAAAAGAAGGGCCACCAGTTCCTGTGTTAGTCACAGACCCCTTGGGCTCCTTCAGAGGAGATGTCAAAGAGAAATCCCTTTTGCTCATTCCTGCTGATCAACCTCCTCTGAGCTAATGATCCCACAGCAATTTTCTAAAAGAGACTCCCCCTAGCACTTTGATATACGTTTATCTGAAGGTGCATGAGAGCTCTTGTGTGAGAACACAATGGCTGCTGTTTACCTACAAATCTGCAGTTCCATCCACATCAAAATCATTGCTGTGAAGTACTCAGGGATACCCCAGATATGAACGGTACTCCACAAAACCAATTTCTATTCTGATTCAAATGTAATTGCATTGAAATGTTATTACAAGTGCGTACTTGCTGCTGCCAACATCTTCACTGCTTTTTTAAAGGTAATTAATTAATGCTTTGTTGCTTTTCATCTGCATTAAAGTGACAGGAGGGTTATGGGAGGGCGATTGGTTTTGACAAGGAGAAGTCTGTATGCTTTTTACTATGCAATGCAGGGGAGGGAGATACACAGTGGGAGCTAATCTCACTCCTCCTGCCTTCATTTAAACACAATGTTTAAATGCATGTAAGTGACGAAGGCATTTAACAGCCCTTCCCAGAGGGTTCTTCTTGCTGTTTGTACATGAGTTTGCCAAATTTAATGCCATTTTATGGAAGTTGTTAAAATGCTGCTTCCTAACATCCCCTAGCCACTGCGGGCAATTGCCTCATGATGCCATCTCTGAAACAACAAAACATGTTTAGCTCCATTGCACATGCACAGTCAGAGGAGAGATTCTGCAAGCTAAAACGCTGCGAGAGAAGGAGTTGGGGAACTCCTTCATAATGGTTTTACACAAAAATACTTCCTATACATATTAACCTTGATTACTGAAGTAGCATCAAGGACCCATACTCATAAATTTGGTTTGATGAAAAACTGTACATGCTCATCAGAAAAGGAGGTCTCCTCCCCCAAGGAGCTTACGTCTAAATACTAAGACAGGGAACAACAGATGGAGACAGACAGGCAGATGGAAAACAAGACAGTGCTGTCTACATCCTCAGCACTGATCTCAGCATACTGGTTGCCAAGCTGAAAGTTCTGACCTGCAGAAAAACTTTCTCAAAGTCCAAAGATAAGGATGAGAGCTTCTGAGCTTGAACTCATGTCAGGTTTCAAACTTCCCTGTCCAGAAAACAAACAGTTTCAAACCCATCCATGCACTAACTCAACCTATATCTCAGATAATTCTTCTTCAGTTAGAAGATTCTCTAGTCTGAGCTTTAGACCTACCATATAATTTCAAAATACAGGCTTTTCCTGACCAAAGCATTCAAGCTAATAGCACCAACAGCGGGAGAACCATCACCTCCATCAGTAGCAGCAGCCATACTATAGCAGCCTCCAGGGACCTCAACAAGAACAAGGTATTGCTGTGCTAAGTGCACACTGTAAGAACAGGCCTGTGATAACCAAAAGCTTACAGCCTATGTACATCAACTGGACAACTGCCTCTACTTCATAGGTGGTGAAGTAAGATAGTTTGAATGATGTGATAGGCACCTTACCAAAAGCCCTAGAAAAAATGAAAGTATCAGGATGGTTTTTCCCTCCATTGTTTTTTCTATCATACTTTATAAGTTGAAAATCATTAAAGATAATATCATTATAGCATACACTAGGCTCCAGGAGAAGAAAGGAAAAAAAAAAAAAAAAGAACAGCAGAGAGGAGACTGAAAATTTGGGTAATTTAACTTGGCTAATATTTCAGCCTTAACATCTATGTGGAGATCCAACACAAGTCATTTTATTCTCAAGTAAAATGTCAGCACTGGGAACAATAACAGCTTTATCACAGTCCATAGTTCTGCAACAACTGATCTGCTCTGACCCTACTTGTCATACATACACACTTTTGACAACGCTCACTCTTCTTTAACAGGAAAGTGGACCAAAGCTCCTTCCTTCTCCTCTTTGCCTTTCTGTTTCTGTGGAAGAAAGTGGCAGACATTCCACCACAGGAACTCTAATTCTCCACTGCAGAGATGCTGAGTCATTGGAAACCTCCAAGGAAAACACATTCACTTTTCGAAGTGCACATAATTGAAAGGAATCATATCCTGCAGTACTGCAAGCACTGAGAGCTCTCACTGTCTTCCATAAGCCTTACTAAACCTAAAACTAGTTCACTTTTCCCTCCTGACACTACTCCTGATAGAAAGCTGTCCCCATATCCCATTGACAGGGCTAGAATGCTTCTTCTCATTTCCAGTCTAGTTTCATGTAAGGCTATTTGACATACATTTGTTTTTGTGCCAGTATCTTCCTTCAGTTTAAACCTTCTCTCCCTGGTAATTACCTGCAGCATGTATGTGGATGACTAGTACATTCTCTCTCAGACATCATGTAGGTAGACTAAGTCAAGTTTTTTTAGGCTGTGCTATTCAGAGAAGCTCACTCCAATTCCCACCGCCTCAGCATTCATCCTTTGCAGTACTGCCTGTTTGATTTAATCTTTACTGAGCATGGGCAGTCAGGAATACCACACCCAGCAGTCAGGGGCTCCAACTGCTGAAAGAAAAACATGGATTTTTTTACCTAAAGCATGCTTAGCTGAACAAGTCCAGTAAAGGGTAGCAGTCAGGCACATCTGACTATCCATCCTTCAGACTACATAATACACAGTGAGTGTGAACCTTATTCCACTAAGACATAATGAAGTCTTCTTTGTATAAATGAATCATATACAACAAACTGTAATGCCAACTTCCTAAGGCAGGAAAGGGCCAGCAACAATACTTCTGAGTGCCCTCCCCTCCATTAATTGTCTCAAGCTGTAACACTGAAGCCGAACGATGACAGTTGAACACAAAAGTTAGTTCTGTTTTTGTTGATCATTTTAACAGATGGACTGGGGAAGGTGTGGGTGTACTGTGAAATGGCAATTACTGCAGTGGGGGAAACGCAGTTGGATGAACAGGAAAAAAAAGATACACATGAAAAAAAGAAACAAAGCAGAGTAGGGAAGTGAAAAATAGAAGAAGAAAAATTCTAGTGACCTTATAATCACTATATTTTTCTGCGGAATTCACCAGTAAGATATTGAACAAATGATCAGTACATCGGCCCC
This sequence comes from Perdix hodgsoniae, assembly GCA_035772895.1. Lineage (NCBI taxonomy): Eukaryota > Metazoa > Chordata > Aves > Galliformes > Phasianidae > Perdix > Perdix hodgsoniae. The sequence goes on along the minus strand of JAPSGF010000001.1, from coordinate 28,946,545 downwards.
TATTGTGCCCAAGCCACAATTTTGCTCACATTTTTTATATAAATATCAAATTGATTCAAGTAAGAAATTTCCTAGGAATAGAGGCTTCCAAATAAACCCATACTTATATCCTCTTCTTTTTTTTTTTTCACAGGACACAGCTAAAATAGAATTCAGATCTCTCCTTGAAATGAATTACATATTCCTAGATCCTGTGCAGTAAACAAAGAGCTCCATTCTGCCTGGCGCTTTAAGTAACCAGAACACTAACAGCATAGAAAGGGAAGTGTGACAGCAGCAGGGACAGCAAACCAAGAGAACCTACAATAATGAAAATAAGATTGCAGCTAGTAACAAAGAGCTATTCTTTTTCCTCTCAGCTCTCAGCTCTCACATGCATTTTACTTCAAATTCTTAGTCACAATCACTGTTGAGTATTCGTCAATAATAACAAGTTGATCCTTTTTTTTTTTTTTTTTCTCCTCCCTAAGGAAATAAGAGCTTCTTTCTGATCAAGACAATGGGGGGGGATCACTATGGGACCTTGATTTGCCTTAATGTCTTTCACTCTTGTGCGTGTACAGTCTCTGCTGTATCACACAACTTCAAATCTTCAGGCAGTATTAAGAAATCGGAGTGTTGTCTGGCAAAATTAAATCCTAACATTTTGAAGAAGATCTGACGTCTGATGATCTGTGCTCACTGGCATACTCAAGCCATCTGCACTAAGATCTTTGAGAGAAAAATAAGAACATTTCATCTGTTCTGTATTGTGCTGGTTTCCTGAGCAAGAGCAGTAGTCTACGTATCTGAGAGGCAAAAGGCAGCACACTCATCATTCAAGGTCCAATCAATCTACACACTGTGGTCCCTACACTCTGTTGCCTTACTGCCTTGTTCCATCCAGTTTGCGAGGTGGGGCATACTGTTAAATTTACATTATGGAAAAGAAACAGATAGAGAGTGGCTTAGTGACTTGGTCACAGAGAACAGCTCTCAGGTCTCAGGATATAGCCCTTGCCTTTGCAGCATTCTGTCCATGAAAATACTTGGAACAATTAATTGTTTTCATTGTTTTGTTAAAAATCTAATGAAAAAGGGCTTTTGAAGTGCCTAATATATATACTTGGTTTTCTATCGGTGCCACTCCTTCACTGCAATGTCACAACTACTTGGTTTGCAAAGGAAAGCATACCAGTAATACCATGAAGAACTTCTCATCTACATCACCAAACAGAATATGACCTCGTATTGTAATGAACAAAATAAAAACCTGGCTGCAGCTGCCAGGTAATACTGTGAAGAGAGTTGTGAGGGGAGTTTAAGTTCACTTTTTAGCAGACAGGTGCCTGCATCCCAAAAGCACCATCACAGCTGGTGAAGACTGATGCTGTTGTTAGCAATCTCAACAGAGAGGCCGAGCACTGATCTGCGAGTTTATTTATAAATATTTTAGCAGACTGAAGAACCAGGAGGAGTTTTAAATTTACATTTCTTTATACATACTCCCACTCAGAATCTGTGAGCTTAGTAGATCTGTATAAAATCATCACCAGAGCCTGACAATAGGATTTACAAGGGCAGTGTACCCATAACGGCTGAAGATTCCAGTGACAAGCAGGCAAGTTTGCTTTCCAAAATGATTTTAACTGCTAATTTTTTTAAATTCCCTCAAACATTAACACAGCGTTAATGAAGGATACAATTACTACACAGTGCTCATCCATACAGGCTCACTATCGTAATGATATATCTTAGCTACAAAGATGCAGTGCTGAATGCCTGGAGCTCAGCACTGCAGGCCTAATGCTCAGGACCACAGGGCACACAATGAAACAGCAGACTAGATGCACCTGCTCTGCAGAGCACCTGCTCTGAAGGCTGCTAGAGGATAATGCAGAGCACACACAGGACAGAATACAGTGCAGCTGTGTAGCTTGAAGTGAGAAGTCACACTTTTGTCAGAAATGTAAAAAGAGTGTACTGTGTATAACAGCAAAGCTTCAAAGAACAGTCCAAATTGTTTTGACCTTCAAACAATTACATCACATCCCTGATAAACTGGCACAACCACCAGGAGACCCAGACTGCCCAGGCAGATTCCAAAATGTGCTAATGGGTCAGTAGCACTGTGATTAGATTATGAAGGAGTCATTCTAAATACCCACTGCAGCATACAAGGAAGAATTACTAAAATAGAGAAGCAACACAAAGGTAATCTGGCCCCCTCATTTAAAAGGGAAGGTGACTAACCTCTTTCCAAAACTCCACCAGCTTCACTCATACTTTGCTCAGGAGGAGATGCTCATGAATGGTAGTAAACCAAGTTACCTTAGTTAGTCAACTGTAACTGCAATGACGTGACAAACAAAGCCTTGATCACATGACTTACAGCAAATGCTTCCTTACCGTGAGACGTTTCGAGGCATCCACTTCAATCATCCCCCGCAAGAGGTTCTGACAGTCCGGAGGGATAAAATGTGGCATGTGGAACACTCCACGTTTCACCTTCTCCAACAGCTGCCGCAAATTGTCATCATCGAATGGCAGGGCACCCTGTGGGGATGTGACGGATTTGTGGATGGGAGAGAGCAGGGAAAGGGAGTTGGAGAGAGCAAAAGGAGAAAAGCCAGGATAAACACAATGAGAGAGAGGAAAAGAGAATGTCTCATAATGAAGTATTATAATAAGTGAAACAATCTTTTCATCCACTGAAAATAAATAACTTCTTAGTGCTGCTGGATTTTCTCCAACATAGGGAAAAAGCAGAGGATATACAGGTTTTTTTTATTAAACCTTTAATTAGAAAATGACTACCAGTATAAAGCATAATATGTAATATGAAATTGCCTTTCCAGGCAAATTCAGCAAAGATGCATGTATTCAGTTAAATTCAGCTCAAGCTTTTGATCTGCTGGTGTTCCTCCTGGGCATACTTTCACTGCAGCAATGTTTATCCTTTCCTTACTTTTAATCTTCCTGAGACACATTTATTGCAGACACTGGAAAAGAGGTGAACAGCTTTTGAGAGACTTTCAGTAAAGAATATCCTCTTTCTGAGGATCCTCCTCTGATGGACCAGTGGAATGACACAGCTGAAAAAAACCCTAACCAACATTAGCCCTTTGGAAGCAGCAGACATTCTACCTGGTTAACGTACTCCATCCACTTCCCATGCTGCAGTCAGGTCATCAGTCCCTACTGCTTCCCTACTGCAGCTCACTTACATGAATAGCCTGAGCTTTTTTAAGCTCAAATTTCATTTTGAATAGATCATCAGCTGGCCACAAAAAGCAGCAAAAAGCCTATCCTTGCTGCAAGGACAAAAAGGAAGACAGTAGAAAACTTCAGGATAACTTCACTTTTATAACAAGTATGCACCTTCCTTGATATTCTCACTTTGCTCTTTCACTATATGCTGAGCTTCTTTGGCTTTCAGGAAAGGTTGTGGGAAGTTGCAAGCTGTCAGCTGCTGTGATAATGAAGCTTTCAGTTGTTAGTGCTGACGCTGTTCTTACTACAGTGAGTACTGCATCTGTATAAGCAGGCTTGTGTCCACAGTTTGCTGAGACCAACAGCTTAATTTACAGAAGCCTTGGAAAATCTACCTGATGGCAACAACTACTGGATGCTGTTTACTGTTGTTCATTCAAACAGCCATGACAAAAGAGCTTCCTTGTCTTTCACATCCAACCTCTCAAGTTACCTACATTTTTCCTTATGGTTCCAGACTTATGGGAAAATCAATTCTGATAGTTCATACTTTGGCTAATACAATTTAATCCACAATGAACTCAGCAAGGCTGCTTTGTGGCACTTCCTGAAGGTAGCAACTACAGCTCTTTTTTCACCACCACCTGTTATTACAGCTTGAGACTTTTTGCAGGGTTTTTCCCGACATAATTAACTGGACAGCTCTGCATTCTCTGTCAATAATAGACTCATTTCAGTCATTTTGCAGGCTTGTGTATATATGTAGAAACAGATGAAGATGCTTCCCAGCAACAGGGGGACACCAAATCATGACACAGAAGCCATCTTCAAAGAAGAGTCCACTCCTGCATTTCCCAATCACCTTGCCAACTTCTCTTGCCTTTTCTTACAAACTCAAGATGTCACAGCAGGAGCTCATTTTATAACTACTTTAATACCCACACAAATAGTTGGTTAGGAGCAAGAGATTCCAGGTGATACTTGGTGAGATAGGTAAAACTCTTCCCGTGCAGCATTAAGATAAAAAATATCTAAAATTTAAAACTGTCAATGAACTATAATAACTAAAAATAATAAAACTGGTTGAGGAGGATTAAAGCATCATACTCAGAATATTACAAGATACGTGAATTCTAACCACTAAAAAAATTATCAGTAAATTTTTTGGAAAAAAATATACTTTATAATAAGTATAATAAGTATTTTAAGCCAAAATTATGAACAGACTCTAACTCCAACTGAGTTTTAGTCTCATTGAACAAGTGCTTCTGTCAAAATAAAACATTTAAGTGAAGAATTAGTAACCGAAAATACTAATAAAAGTAAAAGGACGTCAATATTTAGCTTCAGGCTTCTTGTTTTTATAATTGTAGATCATCACTTAAACTACTACAAATATAAAATACTTAACGTGCATTAAATCTATTCTCATATAAACCATTAATTCTGCACATAGTAACATCATGCTTATATGAGCATATATCTGTATTTTCCTACACTCTACCATGGGAATTGATAACAAATGCCAAACCTATTTGCTTTGAGCTGGACGTCCGATTATTGTACATTTGGGAATGTTACATTATACTGCAAATCAGAATAAATAGAGAATTGAAACTTTCATCAAAAGGATAAGTTACAAAATATTACGTTTTGAATACTAAGAAAAGTACTCCAAGTTAGCCAGATGGAAATGAATTTATACCTCATACTATTGGCTCAGTTTTGTATTCTCTAGTGAACCAAATTAAAATATAGCCCAATACTTGCATGAAACAAAATTGTTGCACTCAACTCTTCTCTTGATAAAAGACTGCAGTTAATGTATGCATATACCTAATGAAATGTACATATACATTTGAAAAAAAACAACCAAACACTTGCAGAAACCAGCCATGTTTAATCCTGTGAAGGGCAACAATTTCTGTGTCTTGGAGTGGCACACCCACTTGGATCAAAAAATTCAGTGTGCTTCGAATGGGGCTCTTTAAAGTGCTGCAGCACTACAACACAACAAACGATATTCATGGAGGCAAGCCTTTGACACTTGTCTATGTTCTCATGTGCAGGGCAGCCGCATTTCAAAGCAGCAGTGAAATATTCTTCATGCTTTTCCTCTGGGACTGATGTAGGACTAAGAGGAAAGGATGCAGTTGAGAGATACAAAAATAGGAGAACTAAAAAAAAAACCTATCTGTACATGATGTCAGTAGAATCACCATTAAATACAGCAGCATTTGTGAATATTTCTTTTTTTTTTTTTTTAAAGGATAGAGCAAGGAAGATGACTCACCACTAGCAACGCAAATAAAATGACTCCACAGCTCCAGACGTCTGCTTTCCTTCCATCATACTTTTCTCCCTGTGCAGCAATGACACAGACTCAAAAATGTGCTCACTAGTAAATGAATTTATTATCCTCGAAGAACAAGAGAGGGGAGAATGGGAAACCACATATTTTGATTCCGCCACCTGCTTCCCAAGGTGGCCTTTCCAACCAGGAGGCCAAGACACAGTCCATTAACTGATTTTTGCTTTATGAAGAGCAGTTTACACTTATCTAGATTCTATGAGAACAGGGTCAGAAGTAGGAAACAGCAGGAATGGCTGAGGACTGGAAACCTTTTAGTACCGATCCTGAAACAGAGGCAGCGGTGTACTAAGGGCATCAAGAATGAGTTTTTCTCCTCCCCAGTTCTTCAGGGAGCTTGTCATTATTATCACATTATTTGTGAACTCATAATATTGGCTGGACAGTCTCTTCTGTACGCGTTTGGCTTTACGTTAGTGATATGATTCAAAAGGGTGATATGCTCTTCTTGTAAGACCCCACTTGCATTCAGCTCTCAGGTCCCCAACCTAAGGAGGACACAGATCTGTTAGAGTGGGTCCAGAGGGGGCCAGAAGGATGAACAGAGGGCTGGAGCACCGCTCCTACAAAGACAGGCTGAGAGAGTTCTTCAACCTGGAGTTGAGACCTCACTGCAGCCTTTCAGTACCTAAATGGAATTTACAAGAAAGCCGAAGAGCAACTTTGCCAGAGAGTTTTATAGAACAAGCGATAATGGTAGATTTAGCTTAGACATAAAGAATAATTTTTTTATTGTAAGGGCGGTGAGGCAGTGGAACAGATTACTCAGGAAAGATATGGATGCTCCCTGCCTTGAAGTGTTCGAAGTCAGGTTGGATGGAGTTTCAGCAACCTGGTCTAGTGGGAATGTCACTGCCCATGGCAAGGGAGCTGGAAATGGATGATCTTTAAGATCCCTTCCAACCCAAACAATCAGAAAAATACAAAATAATAAAAAAGAAAATCTAAAAAAAAAGGGGGGAAACTTGGCCATTGTAATATTCAATACTTATTTTAAGAGAAAAGGAAGAATAGGGGGGAAAGGACAGCTATCATTTAAAAGAAACCAGTATCACTGACAGCCAACACCAGTTCTTCTGCTGAAATAGCTACAATGGGGAAGAAAAGGCATAGGTGTCCAGAGTGGAAAGACCAAGTTAAATGAGGCTACTGCTTTTCTGTCTGATAACATGGCACAAAGGTATTGTGAGTACAACACAGGATTATTTCCCTCAGATGGCTGATGTGGCTTGATTCAGGGCTGAACCAAACAACCAAAGTCACAGTTATGGTTATTCTCTCCTTTCGCATGCTGTCTGCCTTGGACAGATTTCCTGTAGAGAGGGTCTGTCTGCACATATGCAATTAGTGACACTTCAAAGAAAACATACATTGATTTTAATCAACTTACCCGGATAACTTCAGGGCAGGCATAATGCGGTGATCTGTAACACAAAATAGTGAGATGAGCATGTATTTATGAACTATTTGCATTTCCACTTTGCTTACCAGCATCAGGATTGGCTCGTTTACACAGAAAGCAAGTTTGCAAAAACATCCCTTTTTATTACTGTGATGAGAATATCTCTCTCAGACAAACCCAGAAATTGTCAACAACTAGCTAATTCAAAATTCAATAGCCCTAATATGAATTTCTTAAAAGGAATGGAAGAGCAGGCATATTTTGTGATTACATAAGATTCCAGCCCTCCAACTCTTTTCTTTCACTTGGCCATATATATAACTAAAAGGAAGGCACACACTGCAAGGTCTTTTAGGGAAAAAAAAAAATTAAATGTTTTCAGAGCCAATGCACGTACCTGCAAACCATACCTTACACCTCTTCTGCTAAGAGTACTCTCATTTACACCAGCAGTCATAAAAGCTGCCAGTACATGATTCCAACACGCTACTTATTTTTCTTAAAAAAAAAACAACAGAAAACACCACACAAAAAGGATGGACAAAAGTACTGTTACCTTTTGAGCTAATATATTCTCTTCACATCCTTCCACCCATCTATCTCTTCCTTGATTCTTGGCTGAGAATAGTTAATTACTTCAACTTGCCAGGTAATAATTTTAATTCCAAAAGATTATAGCCATGGCTATTTATTTTTATAGCCCTCATTAAAGTAACTTGACAAGTAAAAGGGATGCAAACTGTCTGAGACCTGTGTGCAAATCTCACTATTGTTTATACTGACATCTCCCAGCAGTCCCTGAGCCTGTCTTCATTTGTGCATTTGTTTCTTGTGACAAACACAATCATGGTTGTGCAATACCTGTCTCACAAAGTAATGAGCAAAACAGAAGCACAGTGAGGTTAGCTTTGTGCTAGGATGCTACTTTAATGCCCAGTGAGACAGTCCATTAATTACCTTTCCATACACATTACACTTATGGTAAAATATCATCCTGAGTGCATGGCACATCTGATTTGCTATCACCGCTTTTGGCAGACTGTGATAATATACTCAGAGTTACAACTAGAACTGCAGCTACCTTGAATACAAAGCTTACACAAGGAGAAATAGGATATAACTGATCCCTCACAAACTTTGGGAAAGGTGGGACTTGGAAGTTTAGCATACTATCTAATAACACTTCTTCTTTAAGAGGTAATCACAGGTATAATGACCAATCCTATCCATTCAGTAATTCAGTAATTAAGACCTGATTTTTATAAACCTTGAAAAGCCCATCAGGACAAGAAATGTCTTGCCTTGGAGAGCTGGATGGAACTCACCTTTGGATGCTCTGGGATTCAGATAAGAAAGTACTTGAACCCAGTGGAGAGGACAGACCCACTGGGCTCTTTTGGCAGCTCTGTCTCTGGCAGTCACAGATCAGTTATTAAAATTTGCTGCTGGCCACAACTGGTTGACCAGAACCTCATCATAAATCTGCTGTTCTGACTAAAATGAGAGCAACACCACTGCTGCTTTCCTACCTCCCAGAAATTTGCAACTCCAACAAAGACAGATTTCAGAATTCATAATTGCAGATGCTGAGGTATACAACCATCTTGCAAATACCCTTGAAAGAAGAATGTAAGTATTGTGAAGAAGACAAGATGGTAGATACCCAGTTAGGAATCTCAGTAGCAAATGCACTTCAAGCATTTTACTCCCCTGATGTCTGTTGAGTGTGGAATCTGCAGTGGTGTCTGCGAGGTGTCTTTCAAGACACTGGTGAAATTCTGCTAAGATCTAACAGAATGGGTGGAGGAAATGTTACGATAAATAGTTTCAACAAGTTGGATTAATTCAATCATTCAACAGCTGCACTGCAACTGCCCAGAGAGCTCAGATTTCTGGCATAGTCACTCTGAATTCTTGCCAGCACACACTATCAGGATATCTGCAGCACTGTCTTGGCAAACAGCTCTAAACAGGTTCCTCTGGCCAGCCAGAAATCTGTAGAAAACTCATTTCCATGCTGCCAATCACAAAGGACCTTCAACTGCTTTAAAGAGAAAGCTAAAATTTAATAAAAAATCTATTTATCTTTCTATAGAGTCCTGAGTATTTCTTTGGCTCTTATCAATAATTATTCAATATTCAGTATATTCCCTCTCTCTTCCCCTAGGCCATCTCCTCATCTTTCAGCTACATCTCTCTGCAGCAAAAGCTACAATTTGCCCTTGATAATAAATAAGTATACAGCTCAGCAAGATCAAGAAGCAGCTTCTGCCTCTGGGTACTGCTGCAAAAAAGCCCCAGTGTTGGCAGTGTTTATTTCAAGGGTGATGCTGATTTTCCCAGGCTAGTCTGCCTGGGGCAGGAAGGACTCTCTGAACGGTTATTCACAGCTGTAACTCTTGGACACAGGAATCTTAACAGATCTCACAGGCCCTTAGCAAAGCATTTACATGGGACTTCGACCAGAGAAAATAATCCAAAATGCAATGGGGAAAACCACTACAAGTTCAGACAGGGGTCATGCAATCAGAGAAATGCATCCTTGATGCATCTACCATGAATCTCATCTGAAAAACTAGACAAGTAGGTTTTGATCTTGACACACTGATACAGTAAAGCCACAGTACATCTTAGACAACCAGCGCTGAATCTTCAGTGCAGATGTGATGTGCCTCTGATTTGTGCAAGCAGTTCTGACCTCCTGTCTCAGTACATAGGTAAGAGAGACCTGCACAGTGCACAGATAAACCTACTGCCTGTGTATGGTTTATGCAATAACTGCTTTTCCAGACAAGGTTGATGAGGGAGAAGAGGGAGAGCTGTATTGTACAATCCTGCTCTATAATGTGACAAATCATGTATTGCACTTTCTGACAGGTCCCTTTAAAGATGAATCTCCACGCTTGTATACTTTGGATCCATGACTTAGGAAGATACTACTGGGGGAAGAAGAAATACTTCTCTTTACACCTCACAGCTGGAGGCAGTATTTCCGTAGAGAGGGAGGAAGAAGTCTTGTTCTCTCTTTGCTTGAAGATACTTTTATACAGGAGATGCACTGAAACCCTCTTGTGTCTGGCTGTTTTTGGTGTTGCTCAGATGCTTCCCCCCCAGGTTAACTGCTATCTCTTAGCTGGCTTTTGGAGACAGAAGCTAGCCACTAGAGCAAAGGAATGCCTATGTGAAAGACTGTGCTGGGCAGCAAAGGGCTGAGATGAAGGGGAATGTGAGAGGAGCAGTAGAACAGAGAAAGGGAGTTCCTCACAAGAAGGATGCATGTTAGAGCATCCTGTGGGGAAAGGGAGAACCACAGATCACACAGCAAAGTAATGCAGGGAGGGACTGAAGAAACAGTCTGAGGAGCAGCGGGTAGTTCAGGCTGTACTGAAGGCAGTAACTGCAGGTAGGGTGTAATTAAAGTAGCAGCTGTAGTTAAGGTTGAGTGCTATTTTGCAATTAAATCTTCAGCTCTATTTAGCACTATATGAGTAAACTCAGCATCTAGCCCTCAGCCATCTAACAGCTGTTTACTCCTCAAGCACAAATAGACTTTCTATGAATTTGCAAATCAGTTCATTAATTAATATACGATTTCAAATTATTAAGACGTAGATCCTTTAAGAGATCTTAATTTAAAAACTGAAACAGATCCCTATATTAAAAGAGCGTAAAGAATGCAGAGCCTGAAGAGGCTATGCTGTGCTCTGCAGATAAGAGAGCATGAGGCAGTGGCTCTGCTGCTGTCCACAATGCCTCTGGTTTACTTTTGCAGAAATTGGAAAGCCAGTGGTCAAGTGAGGGAAGTGCGGTGCTACGAAGGACAATGCTGTGATGAGGCAGCTGGTTGACATACTGGTGAACCGAACTCTCTGAGCCTGCAACAAAGTCCTTCTGTGAATGCAAGTGAAAAGGTGCTTTAAACTGAGATGTTCACAGCTAATTGCAAGCTGCAGGTTCCCCTGTTTTTGATACTTCTAACTTAGAATACTTTGATGAAAATCCTACCTAGCATCCACAGCAAGGCTCAGATGTGGTGAGATGAAATTTTGAATGGATCCATAAAACAAAGGATGAGAATAAATTAAACAGATGCTTATTCAAAAAAACCTCATACCATGAAAATGCCAAATGAGACAAAGTTTTAGTAGGAAAAAACCTGCGTAAGCTCGTAATTAATGAATTTATTCCAGTGTACATGAATATTTTGGGACCAAGTTAATTTTATACTTGTAATCTAAAAAGTAGTATATCTTAAGTTTTCAGCACTTAATTTTGCAGACTTAAAGCTCTTTTAATGTACCTTGAAATGTATTACAGGTAAGGCTTATATTAGCACTTATTAATAAGGCTGTCTGATATTTCCCTTCATAATCCTCATTTCAAATTGCTTATGACTTACTACCAATTTAACAACTCAGGGATTTTCTTTTCTGTTTGTCTGCTTCAGACTGATTTCATCTTTGTGCCCACTATTAAAATCTTATTTAAATTAAATATGATTTTCCCATAAAAAGTGAAAACTTCTAGCACACATAAATGTGAAAAAAAAGTGATGATTTATTCACATTCTCTGGAAAAATATATTCAAACACAACCACTAGAAACAGGGAAGATTATATTTACTAATGGAAATTCTCTAGATAATCAGGATGAAAATTCAACCTGTACTGGTAATGCTTCACAGATCTTTTTTTTTTTTTTCTCTTAAAACTGATAGTACAAGCTATTGTGACTGAGGTTGTCACAAAGTACCAAACTTTAAAATGCAGAACCTCCTCTGAATGCACAAACAACAGGAGTTAGACCTGAGACTGAGAGCTAGGAAAATCAGGTAGGGCAAATCAGAGTTGGAATCTAGTGAAAAAGAGAAAAGAATCTGGGACGTGGGACCAAATGTGAAGCAGAAATGAGTGGGAGAAGTTGGCAAGAGTAGAGTGCAGTGGAGAACAGGGAAAGAGATGGGAACAGAGTGCAATGGAAACTCCTGGAGAGATGAGATAAAAATTATGAATTCTGGTATTTTTTAATTTTAAGAGCCTAAATTTGCAACACTAACAATATCTGGACCTGGACATTTGCGTATGTTTTAGATAACATGCACACATTTGTATACAGAAATGTATAGAAGCGAAAGAATATATGCAGCATCAAATCTTGACATTAAATTGGAAAAGGTGTTTGGATACTGAGGTGTACAGCAACCAAATTCCTCTCTTCTGAATTATCTCATCACAGATAGATTGAATACAAAATGTAAGCAAATTAGGGCCTAGATGATATCTGTTAGCATTTCTAACAAACACACACTGTATTGGATGTTACAGATATCCTGAGCTCAAAAAGAGATAATAATCAATTCTAATGAGTATCATAGAATTACAGAATTGATGAAAGCATTTTGTTTTTTGTTTTTGTTTTTTTCTGATGTATATGGGCAGCTGGTGGGTCTGCAAAGTGTAGCCAGCATATGCTAGAGAGAGCTGAGAGCAGAGGTATGGACTGTGCTGGGCTTGGCAGTTGCTTTTTCCTTCATTATGCCACCAACATGCACAGTGGCTTTCTTCTCACTCAATAAAATTAGAGGACATAATCAACATTGTTCTTCCCACATGCACAGATTTCTGGATTTCTCCAGGGGTTCCCAACAGAGAAGCTGACAGGGGAGAACTGCTGCATATACAATCAGTTAATTGTGGGCCTGTACTGATTGCCTCTTTGGGAATATGTCTGGTGCTGGAGAAAGCCACCTTTACATGTTGGCTTGGTCTCAGCTTGTGGTTGTTTGCAATCAAGAGGTCTAGAGGCAGCACAGAAAGCAGCACTGCTGTGGGGTTCTCCATCACCTGGTGGCCTGCAGCAGTCTCCTTCCTGAGGGACATGGTGTTGTTTCACAGTAAGTGAAACGGAGAGAACTGCAGAGATGGCAAAAATGTACTTTGTCAGCTTTCTGTAAGGAGCAATGGGGAATTAGGAAGGATCATTACAGACTCCCAAGAATTATAACTCAACAGTATTCCCTATCAATTCTTCAATTCATGAGCTCTTTTCATTCAAGAAAAGAGAAAAAAAAAGTTCCTACTTTTCCAAGACTCCTATAGATATAATTTCAGATTATGTTCAGAGCAACTGGGGCACTATAATGACTTGTTAAGATTGAGAACTAAAGCACAGAGGGGTAATGTGACTTGTCTAAGACTACCATGAATGCCCACAGCAGAGGCAGAAATAAAGCTCAGATCATTTAGGTTCAGAGATTTAACCATAAGAAACTCATTTTTCTTGCCTAGAGACAAGTAGGAGGGATTGCTCAGTATCTAACATTCTGAAGCACTTGCAAGGCAGTGTGCTGGGAAGAATCACTGTTGAAAGAAATGAGGGATTGTCTCTGTGTGTCACCGCTTGGAAGGGTAAAGAGGAGGAAGAGCCAAAGAGATATGAACTAATAGAAGCAGCATTCTGCCACATCCTCCGCTTCCTTCATTGTCTGCTGTTTGCTCACAAAACTCCCCTGCTCCTGAGAGATGCAAAGATTTGTTGGGTTACTTTAGCATTTCAGGGACTCTCTCTCCACAAGACTGCCTTATTGTGCAGTTTCTGCAGTTAGCAGAATTATTCCCACAGCTCCTCTTTCCCTCAAAGGTCTAAAGATACATGTTTAAATGTATGGCACACTCTTCTGCATAGATGTATACATGCAGGATTTGTGCAATACAGGCTTTCAGTAATGGGGATTAATTACAACCAAGGCCTGAATGCAGTCTGGCAGTGACAAATGATGTCAAAAAAACAGCCAGCTCATCCTTACTTCCCTCCCCTACACAAACATGACTGGCCTGAACTTTTATCATTTCCTCCAGGTAGCCATCAGCCATCAGCTACAGAAAATCACGCTGATCTAAGGAGTAGCTCCCATCAGACACTGACTCCGAGGTGTGCAACAAAACAGACGAACAGCTTTGTGAGGCCAGTCAAAGCTCTGTGGTCAAATTTTGGACTATACTTAGCAGTTCACTTGTGACAGCAGAGGCTGCACACTAACAGCTTTGCTGTACTGACAAAGTTTGTTGTATCATGCTGCTAAACCCCATCTCATCCTCCCACTCTGACTGAAAGAAATACCTAGAGACTCCTTGTGTGGCTGTCAATGGAAATGTTACAGTTTCATCTCATTATCAACGTTCACAGCACAGAGAAAGCCATTCTGAAAATTAACTTCTGAGTGCATGGAAGAACATCTCATTAAAGTTTCATATCTCAGCCATGACTCGGTCTGTTTTGTACCTTTTCATGCTGGCTTAAAGTACCAACTACAAGGGGGAGGTAAAATTGTTGCCTTGAAGAGTTCTGAGGTTGGTTAGTGTGCGCTCCTAGGCAAAGAGAGTCACAACTTTGTGGCACACTGTTACATATTTCTTCCTTCCTTCCTTTCTCTTTTTACCACCCAAACCAGATAGATCACAAGACACCAGTACCAGCCATGCTGGGCTCCATGCCAGGAGAATTAATGAAGTGGTGTAATAGCTCACATGGCAGCCTAGTGATTGGCACCATACTTAAAATACATCTGCAAGGTAGGAGATCAAAGCATTGCTGCTGTGTTCTGTTTATTACAGGCACATCTCTTCAGTTCCATTGATTTCTTTATTAGCACGTTTTAAGGCTGCAATAGTAAGGCTGGCTCTGCTTGAAACGTGAAGGTTTGAATTCCAGCACTGCTTACGGACAGGAAATCTCCCTTTGAGACTCCAGACCTGGATGACACAGACTGCTCCTAACATGAACAGGGAGCCTACCAATAGGTTCCCAAGGAGTTTGAAAAATCCTTCAGGGTGATGTGAGATTGAGTTGGTTTTTACATTTTTTGTTGTTCTGTTTTACACAGAATGGAGGGAGAAAATTTTCTTTAAAGAGTAGAGATCCTTTGTGATAACTGCAGTGAGGACTTTGTTTCTAAGTCTAGAGAGGAGGTTTGAAGGCAGCTGCAAGCAGCAGATGTGCAGACTCACGGCTCCTTGTTTCTCATCTGTGCTGCTAAGAGGTCAAATCTTGACACAGACAAGGAAGGAATGGGTGCATCTCAGTATAGTCATCAACCACCATTCAATCACATCATCAGCTTCAAACAATTTTGCAATTTATTATTCAAAACTTGGAATGCAAAGCTGTGCAGCTCAGGACTGAGAGGCAGTAGACGGAGTATAACGGGAGCTGGTATGGCTCTGCGTCCACTCTGAATTGTCTTGCCTCAGGGCACAGCATGAAAAAACATGGACTGTAGCAGCCTGAGGATTGAGATGAGCTGCAGTCCCAACATTAAAAATGCCAAAGGTCAGGAAGAGTAGGTGTGTATGGGAGGAGACACAGAACTGCTGGTACTTTCTGCAACTCCAGCTGCTGAGCTTGATGTTCTAACAAATTGATACGCAGCTAAAAGCTAGCATAGTGGTGCCAGGCTGCAGAAGCTCAATGCAGATGCTGCTCTTGCCACAGCTGACTGCAGCAGCACACTGCAGTCAACACAGCACAGTGTCATGGGTTTGGGGGACCATGGTGCCTGTGGATCCCTAGAGATAACAGTGATCAGAGGGTATTGCTCCTGAAATACTCTTCCTGTCCTCAGCCAGACACTTCACTCAGCTGTTGGACTTATTGCTGGCTCCCTTGGAAATTCCTAGAAAGCTCCTGCTGGCAACTGAATTAACATGGAAGTGTTTTTATTATTCCTGTGATATTCCTCCAAGCAGTCTCTTTTGTATCTGTGCTCATGCCCTGTCTATAATTGCAAAGGACCTTCTGCTGCCTCCCTGTCAATCCCGGATGTGAACCAAAATGAAGCAGAGTGGAGCATAAACAGAAAGAACTGCAAGCAGGCAGCCTGAACAGAACACAAAATTCCATTTCAGATGCCACAGATTCTCTTGTTTTCTCACCTCCTAATATTTTAAAGACTATTCTAAAAACAGGTTTCACCACTGCTTTCATTTTCCAAATATTACATGTCCAGTGAAAGCAAACACAAGCCAACCTAGGCAAATGAGTCCAAACCTGAAAGCCTTGATATTTATATCCATATGTGACATCTACAAAAGCATGGTTTTCACTGCAAAGCAATTTAAAAAACCCTTCTTTTAGCTATTTTATGCACTGTATACATTTTCAAAATTTACTAACTTGCTAGGAAATAATGATGCACAATATAAGCCTGCAGATCTTCCTCAAACCCCCTACTACTGACATTTTCTATGTCTGGAATCCGTCACTGAATATTTGCAATATGCTCTGAGACACTCACCCACAACTGGTTTCTAACAAGCTGTCCCCAACCTGCAGCGATGCCATCCCAAAGTCTGCTATCCGGATATTGTTCTTTTCATCCAGCAGTAGGTTTTCTGGTTTTAAGTCCCTGTGGCTGTAAAGAAAAGATCAAAATGCAAGTTAAATTATCCACAACAGCTTTCCCATTCCAAGGCCTGTATTTTTTTAAATCCAGTATAGCATCCAACCTATTACATTTTAATTGATGTCATTGTTTCTCTCTTCCAGATTAGGAGAATGCACGCACCTAAAATCCGGCCTTTGCAGCACTCTAGACCACCCCAAATGATGGGGTGCCCACTCCTGATGAATGCAAAGTTTGAGCCTTCACTGTCCTTATAGAAAATGAACAATATCAACACAATCTGAGGGGGAGACTGAGGGAAATTGGTAGGAGAAAATTTTCAGTTTAGATTTAGGCTGATATACTCCATCAAATGCCATTTTCTTAAGGTAAGATGAATGCCATCAGTATATTCCCTTGACAGTAAATAGTATTAGTGAAGTTTTTTGGGAAAAAAAAAAAGAAAACAACAAACAAATGTATTTGGTGTAAACACTACAGCAAAAGCTCCTATTAGGGGTCATTTACATAGGCATATGGCTTTGAAAACATTTTGGGCAGCTAGCTCCAATAGCTCTAACTCCTTCAACACAGCACTGCTTTTAACTGAGAGTATTAGCAACAGGAAAGAAGAGAGAGGACTCCATTCCCTTCCTTCCAGCAAAGCTCAATTCTTTTATTACTTGGCAATGTAGGAATGAGCAGGCAGTCATGACCTTCAGGACGGTAACTCCTGTTTTAAATCAAAGAAAATGTATACTCACTAATTTACTCATTTTCATTATCCGCAGACAACACCACTATGCACACCCATCTGTTTCTTAATACTCAAGTACTTCTGTACAACTGTTACATCTACTTGATTTTATACCCCAAACCAAAAACCCTGTACTGAAGTTGAGATGACTTTTCTGCCTTTTTATTTGCAGTCCTTGAAGAGCCCGAGATGAGAGAAGGATTTTAGGTAGGCTGAAAAAGCTTTCTTCACTTGTCTTTACTTATAAGAAAGCAAAATGTGTATCTTTGATGTCCTGCTGATAAAAGCTGCAACCCTGAGAAAAAATCTTCAAGGCAGAACAGTCAGTTCAGGTGCCCTGTTAGAATACAAACCTGTTGGAAATGGCCAATTGACAACATGCATGAATGTCAGGCAAACAACAACCATTTGCTACAGTGGTTCAAGAAAAAGTTACCTGCCCAAAAATTGAAGACGCAGCATTAGCATAATCTAATCCAGCAACACCCATAACAGAGCTCAGCCTTAGCTTTATGCCATCTTCATTCTTAACAACGCTCCTCTAGCACTGCTCATGGATGCAAGTGTAAGTGTAGGGGTATAATTATACCCCTATTCACCTGCAAAGGAGGTCGGTCTCTGCCCCCTCAGAGAAATGTATGGAGCATCACAATGCCTTGGAAATGATCTCTGATCTTTACAGAAGTCTGGAATGATCAATTACACACAACTTGTAAATAATGCAGGCTAACTCAATACATAACCAGAATATGATGTAATAGGATACTTGGGGAGTGTAATAGATATTTCTAACAGAGACTTCCAGCAAAACAGCACACATTCAAAACAGATCCTGGCCATTTACCTTATCACTGAGCCTTATGATTGTTATTAAGGACATTTAAAATGGCCACTAAGGATTCTGCTTTTGACGTGAGCTGGGAAATCCAACGATTAAGGTACAACATGACCTGAACACAGCATTTCTCCAAACTGGATGTATGTTCATTACAAAACATCTCACATTCATTCAGGAGAACAGCACAGCAAAAGAAAATGTACAAACATTACCCTTTTATGCCTCGGAGCCAGCAGTCTCAGCAGACTTGCCTCAAGCTCTGGCCAGAGCATAAAGTATGCGAGTTCTGAGCCAGCCTCACTCCCAGATTACTCAGAGGCAGTGAAAGCAAAGGGATGACACCTTTGATAAAGAATATATTATTCACCAGGGGAAACAAGTCTCTTCACCATTTCATCCTGTCTTCTCATCAGCTGGTATCCACAACACAGGCACTTTCAGACTCGAGTTTAAGGGAGAACCAACTAGAAAAATGAAGTTCCTGTAAAGTGGCAAAAATAAAATTCTTTTTTTTTTTTTTTTTTTTTTTTTTTGGTAGAGCCACAGTAAGACAGGAGATAGAGGGTGCCACCATCCACATGTCAGATGTCAAGTCAGCTTCACCTTGTGCTGTACAATGCTTTTACCTGAATGATCAACCAACCTGAGCTGATGGTAGTCTTTTGGTAGAGGTCCTGACTCACCTCACAAAGAGCATTTTGAAAGCCTTACATTGCCCTCCTTCAGTATATCTGGGACTAAGGATAGTGGGGTAGTACATACGAAATTTGAGGTGGCAGTAAACCTTTATGGTTTTCTGTGGTTTTTTCTTCCTCTAAACACCAAAATAAAAGGAAGAATAATTTCATTCTCTTCACTACAGCCCAATCAGCAGAGAAGAATGTGGACTCTGTCAAGAATTGGTACATTTATTGTTGACTAGGCCCCAAACAACAAGAATGCCACTGGGCAGTTATGTCGCTCCCTGACCCTACCCATTTATCTTTAACACAGACCCTAGTGCCAGGTATGGATGGTGAGCTCAGGAACGTCATGGCAGCCATAAGTGTTTGTTTGTTTGTTTGTTTGTTTGTTTGTTTGTTTGTTTGTTTGTTTGTTTGTTGCACTGCAGCAGCACTCCTCTCAGTAATCAGGGTGCCAATGGGATCAGGCAATGCTTGCAAGCTCAACCACAAGAGAATTTCATGCCCCAGCTTCTAGCTGGAACATATCCCTGCTCTCTATCTTTGGAGCACTTAGAATCTGGGGACCATCTTGGGGATAGCAGTGAGGCCAAGAGCCTAAACCAGAGCAGCAGAAGCAGCATCACTGCCACTGGGAACAAACCTTCCTCCCTGCATTTGCATTTCCCATCTTTATACTGCCAGTTTCCAAATGCCAGAAGGAAGGGAGAAGAACATATGGGAATATGGAAGGTTTGTTATAATTTAACTAGGAGCCTATCTGCCTGGATGGCCTTATGCATTCATATTTGGAAAGAATTCTCTTATGCCAAAATGAAACAAAACAAAACAAAACAAAAATCCCACTGTATGTGGTAATTACTTGGCAGTAATGGAACACTGCAGAGTAAATGCATTTTAACTTGGTCTCACTCCTGCTGATCTCTCTGTCTCTCTATGTTTTATATGACCAGACCATCTCCTCTCTCTGCAGGTGGAACAGAGGACTTGTTACCTTTCGGTTGTTCTAAAGACTCTAAAGCTGTAGGGGCTTAGCACATGGCTGCTAAATCAGAATAGAAGAAAGCAACTTATTTTGTGACAAACATGGCCAACATTCCTCTTGAGCCCTCGGTATGCTGAAAAAGAATCTGAAAGGGAAATGCAGCCCTGCAGAAGCTGAAATCCTGAGCCAGGGTGGTCACAGACTGCCCAGAGCTTCTCACCTCAGACATCGGAGTAAGAAGCCAGCTCCATGAGCGTGCATGCATGCAGCAGGCTTTTGAAGGGAGATCGTGGGAGTGAAAGGGAGCCATTAAATAAGCTATGACACCATCAGGCTCTCTGCAACATCCCTCTTTTGCCGAGTACAACAAAGGCTTTACAATTCCATTGCAGCACAATATGAGGATAGGGAGAGAGAAAGAGATAGAGGTCTGAAAAAAGGATCCCACAGAAATGGGCACAATCCTCAGAGGTGGTGCAGAGAAAATGAAAGGCCTGCACATTCATTAACGTGTTCCAGCTTCATACACATACACTGGCCAAGTTTACTTACATTACCAGTGATGCTATCCTCCAGCTCCTTCCATTGCCTTTCTTAGCCTGTTCTCCTGCTCTGGGAACGTCCCTACAGTTGTACTGCAGACAATTGCAGCACAGTTAAAAATGAAAGTATGACAGCTATCCTCTCCCTCTCACCCAGGGTTGGCAGAAGATTTTGGGTGTAGAGACAGATTCAAGATCTTGGATCCAAAGAAACTATGTCACTTGGCACAAGATGATGAACCAACCCATTATTTTAAAGCAATTTTTGTGCTGAAACATTCCTATCAGTTTCTATGACAACTCACTGTAGGTCATAGATTTCTAATCCAAGAAACCTCCTAATTGGTGTAGTTGCAGGTCATTTGTACTAATCAAATTGTTGGCTACTTTGCAAATGCTTTTCTTACTGACCCCCAAATCCCAGAAGGGCCCAACCACAGCATAATTGTTCTGCAGTATGCCTCTTAAAAGTGCTTAGCAGAAGCCTGATGTGATGCAAATAATTTATCAGTGTTACTAGTATGAGAAGCAAAACTTTTAATTTTTTAAGTAGAAAAAGCCCTTTGTTCTTATTTTCTCTCACTTCTGCAAATAAGATCCAAATGCATAACTGGCATCTACCTACAGAGGAATCTTTCTTTAAGAGTCATGGTTGCTACACTCAAATTCAGTAATATTTCACAGAATCCTGCAGAACAAGCAAATACAGCTAAGAAAAAGGACATGATCTCTAAACATACCAGAAATCCTGAAGAAGTGCTTGAATGCCTGAAACCTTGTCTGTTTTTAATATAATTATTTCTAGTGATAAATTAATATATACTGCCCCTCCCTAAAAACCTTGCCTCAAAACATATGTTCCTGTATTCCAGAGACAGAACAGACTGTCAAGTCTGATCACCATGAATGCACTTGCCAAAGAATGCTACCTGGTTATGCTTACACTAAGACTATGCCAGTTTTGAATTTCCAGTGGCTTATGTAAAGAAATAAACTTAGGAAAATACATATCCTCTGACTTTAGATGAGCTGATAACTTTGCTTTTGACATTGCAGCTGCTGTACTTAATGTTATTTCTCCAGTTTTTTGTACAAAGGAAATGTTTAAATTCCTGACTGCTTAGAGTGAGTCTCAGTCCTAGATATGCAGGTCCTGGATTCAGACAAACATTGGTAAATCTCAGCTCTCATCAAGGGAAGAAGGTATACTTCTAATTTGATGGTCTAAAAGAAAACTTCAAAACGTAAAGACTCAAAGACCCCCAGAAGAAATACCAGAAATCAACATTATTAAATTCCACGATTTCAAGCCCACTTTCACATTTGGAGGCTTTGGGTCATAGTTTCAAAGTGTTCAGCTGTGGACACACATCTCTGCATCCTCCGTATAAAAGAAGCAAGGCAAAGCAAGAGGCACTAGGAAGGTGGTACTACCTAACAGGACAGGTTACTCATGGCACCTGGCATTCTTTGGCTTTCTCTGCTCCTTGAAGGCATCCCAGATTTCTTCATAAAAGCATGTTTCCTCTACTGACAGTGCTCTGCAGCTCCTGCCTGCAGTAATATATATAAGAGATTTTAGCACCACTGCTGTGAAATCTCAAAGCTCTGTTTTATAAGAAGCCATTCCCCCCCCTGCACCGATGTCAAGAACACAAGGCAAAGCCAAACAAAGCTCTTATTCATTGCTTTAGCCCTCTAAGTCACACACCCCCATGCCTATGCACACACACACAGACACACTTCAGCAAGATCCTTGTGCGTACTCAAGCAGGCACAGCCCCAGGCAATAAAAGGAGAAAGGGACCTCATAATTGTCATTTATCAATATTCATAAAGAAACTGCCTTAACCCCTCCTGTGCATGCTATGAAAAAAAAAAAAAAAACAAACCACAAAAAAACCCACAAAAAACATAACACAAAATGAAACCCAACCAAAATAAAAATAAAATGAAATAATAATCTCGCTGCTCATTACCGCAGGGAATTTCCTCTCAATGTCACCACTGCCCTGTGCAGTAATTGGCATTATCTGTTATCTCTGAAGCCGTAATAAGGTTTGCCACAGGGCATTTTCTGTAATCATATTTTTATTTGTCAGCTTGTGAGATACAGACACCAAATATGAGCTTGACCAAAGCACAAACCCAACACACAAAATAAGGACCTGGCCAATCCCAGCTTTTGGTGGTGATGTCACCCCCAGCCAATGCGGCACCCGCCAGCTCGCTCTGCCTGGCTCCCACCTCCTCCCGTGCTGCAGCATTCCCTTGCTGCAAATAAGAGCCTCTTCCTGAGGAAAGCAAGGATTTGTGACCTACCCCAGTATTTGCTCCTACATTGTTTTACAGTAATTATAGGTGGTGCTGAATTAGCTGAGAGCTCTCCCATACTATGGATGCAAGATACGGAAAAGGATTATTGATTCGCAGCATCCAGCTCAGACATCTTAAAGGTACTGATATAAGAGAGAAGACATCCGTTCTTTGGTAGCGTAGGAAAAAATCGTTAGTTACATCCAAAACCTCTATCCTAGCTAGCAAGGTCTTATGTCCAAGGGACTCCAGGCTATTCTGCCATTTCTTGCACCACTTCTGAGCACATCTGTGTGCTGCAGCACAGCACAGAGCCCTCAGAACTAGCACAGAGCTGGAAGCAGGAGCAGTGCTGCTGCATCACTGAGCTCACCATTCTGCTTGCTAGCTCAGGCAAAGCACCAGGGTAACATAGATACGCTGTTCACAGAATCACATATAATAGCCCTGCAAAGCACTGCTTTTCAAAAAAGGGTCCCTAGCACAGCATGAGAATTCCTTATAGAACTGAGAAGTAGGTTAACTGAGAGCTTTTTCCCCACAGGTAAGCACACCACCAAACTCTGTGACTGCACCTCAGGGTGATATACCTCAAATATCTGCTCCTAGTTTCCACTAAATCAAATTCTAGGACTGCTCAGAAAGCAATACCTCTATTTTATTATGTTGGCCCATGACATCAAGGGTGGATGTTGGTGGTACGGCAGTAGACGTTGAGCCTTCCCACCAAAATTTCATTACGTGTTGTTGCTGTGCAAGAGATGGCAGCAGAGGGGCGGTGTGACAGAATAGCATCTGATGTGGAAGTGCAGATGAGGCAAAGATGAATCACTGTATTCCATTATGCAGAGAAAAATGGCACCCAGTGACGTTCATTGACACTTGTTTGACTTCATTGACAATGTTTATGGAGACAAACAGTGGATGTGAACACAGTGAAAGTCAGACTGCATGGGCAACATTTTCCTAGCAATGGTGCCATAATAGCTGCTGTGAAACAGTGGGTCACTTCTGCTGGTGCAGATTTTTATGAGTGTATCATCTGGCTCTTGTTTATTACTGACAAAAATACATAGCTAACAATGGTAACTCTGGTGAAAAATAGCATTTTGTAGCTGAGAGTCTGCTCTATCAAATAGTGTTATTGTGCTATTTGTAACTGTTGTAGTTTCCATGGAAATAAATAAGAGGCATCACTTTCAGAGCAACCCACGTAATAATGGAAAGCTCCTACCTTTTTAAAAACAACATGAAAGCCATGAAAACATGTTCAAGCTCCAAGCCTATTTTGCTTCCTTGTCTGAGCTGCTTGTTCAAAGATAACTCCTCAGACACGGGTGATCTCTCCATACAGTAGCAGCAGAAGCCTTTTATTGATGGCAGCACTGGGGAATCCTTTCTGATTTTTTGATCCATGAATCCCTATGCATCAACACATTTCAAACAGTGAAAGCTAAATGTGGCTACATACTGCTGTAAAAGCAAGCCACAGATGCTTCTCTGTGTTTTGGGAGGTATTGGAAGAAGATCGGATGATGATATGGGTCTAGGGACACCAGGCTATCAATCCATTCTGCCAGTGAATTAGAGGCACACACGTTTAGTCATTAACCAAAGCAGAAGCCTTCATTTTTCAACGTGGTCATAACTGGATAACCTGGCTGATGAGATGATTTGTCATTTCACTGCCCCACGACAGGACAAGGTCAGGCTTCATTGCTTAGGAAAGCACATTAACTTTTATATTCACACAGATGCACACAAATGTATTTATGCATGCTCTGATTCTCAAAAAGGGTTTATGATAACTGTTCAGAATATCACACATAGTATAACACCAACCATACAAGTCTCAGAGTGACCGGGAGGGAAGGAGAGCTTATGATTTACTGTTAGCTTATTCAGCACTAGATGTTAGTAGAGTGGGAGTTGGCAAGGAGACAGGGGATTTACTTCTAAACAAGACTACTGCCTACAATCCAATATGTTTAACAGAGGAAAATGGATTCCTCAAGAGAGATGTGCACTCTGCCTTGGAAATTCCACATATCCTTAAACCCGCAGAAATGCTTGTCTGTCATGTTGACAGCCTCACCATGAGCCTCGCTGAATTTATTATTCAGACATGTCACGAGGCATCCAACAAAAGCCCAAAGGACTGATGTGAATGTTTTCATAGAAACTTCTGTCCCAAATGTGAATCATATTTCTCTGGAATATTCATTTGAAAGAATACATAATTTCTTTTCAGTTGTACTTAAACATTATTTGAGGCTTCTTGAATCAGATTTCTAAGCATGAAGCCACGCAGTGAACAGAGCCATCTATGTATGCAATCCACCAGTGTTTGCACTGCCCAGCACACATAAATGCCATTTGTGCTGCAGATATCTGGTATGTGAGTTCCCAGCACAAAACTGGGGTTTATAGAAATCATTGTATTGTTACTGAGAAGTATCCACAGGATGATTATGCAAACCCAGATACTGCAGTATCTAACAGCAGCCTGCAGCCTCCTGCAGAGGGGAAATCTGTGGCTGTCTTTGGCTACAAAGAACCACAGACATAATGTAAATGGTCATCCCCAGCCAATCTTACTGCAAGGAGCTGCATTTCTGAGAAATAAGCAGGCCAGCAGCTGTACAGAAACCGTGTGCTCAGACTCATCATAACTGATTTCAGAAAAATTTAAATTAGCTAAACTTGCTGAAGATTAAGTGGGAACTGGTCCAATTTAAAACATCACTCAAACAAGCAGGTTAAACCACACTTCATGGTAAAATCATCTGATGGAGTTTGTAATATCAACTCCAGACACATCAAACAAATTCTTCCCTACTGGAAAGGAAATTAAAGGCAACAATGACTCAAATGCCCAGAAGGGACTTGGGCAAAGTTGCCAAAAGCCAGCAGGTTTCCAAAAACTGAAGGAAGCCATAAAATGACTTGGCTGCATTGGCATCTGTCCCAAGTTTCTTTAGGGACTTATTTTGAAACAGTGTTTGTAATTCTCAGTTATTAGCAAGTGCTCCAAAGAATGATGGAAATTAAAAAGCTTTTCCATGGTGGTTTTGGTTTTCCTGATTAAACCATTCCCTATGAATGAATTCTCTTCCAAAGATAATGTTCTCCATGAAAAGTCTGTTTCTGACTGGTACACATTCTCACGGACAGCCAAGAATTTAAAAACATGCCAGCACTTTACACAATGCCTTTACAGCTTTACAACATTGGTTATTTAACAGTAAGTGTCAGGAAATAGGATGATTTTAGTATGTGCTTCTATGTAACAGGTAATTCCTGTTGGAATGACTGTGCTCACCATATTGAATGACTATGGCAGAAGTCTAAAGCAGAGATGATTTGTCGGAAGAACTTCCTGGCTTCTTTTGGTGTCAATCTTCCCTTTTTTACAAGATAGTCGAAGAGCTCCCCACCTGACACGTGTTCTAGCACCAAGTACCTAGAAAAAGAACAAACAACGAAGTCAGGATTTGTAAGTACACTATCACACCAGCATCTCACACACAGCTACATACAAACATTTTTACATTTGGTCAAGGGGAACACTTCTGGAAACAAATGAAGAGAATCAGAATTTTTAAAAGAAAAAATAATTAATATTTTTTAACAGGGTTCTTCTGCAAATTTCACACAAGCCAATGACTTGAAACAAGTCAGTATTTCACTGATTTATTGCATTCAGTGTTCAACAGTCTAGTGAGTGAGAATCTAAAAGCTAAAAATGCCTCCAAAGGACAAGAAGGGGAAGAAGAGAAGAATTGGGTATAAGCTTTCATGGCAGCTCTTAAAGCCACTGTGGAGAGCTCATGTCTTTTAACCAAGCTGACAGTTCCTTTATAAAATAGCTTTGGCAAAACTGTCCTCATGTACTGCTCTGCCTTAGACACTCAGGACCCAGACAGATGTCAACAAACTAGAGGGAGTTCAGAAAAAGGTGAATAGTTTAAATAATGAGAAAAGATCAAAAGAACTACATGTGTGCAGCCCAAACAAAGGGCTTCAGCTCTTGCTACTCAACAGCAGTGATTTGCTGGAGCAGCTGTTCCCCCAACTCACATGTGAAGAATGTGACACTGAGCGAATAAATGCGGCACAGTGGGAACCTAGGAGTGAGAGAGGAGAGCCCAGTCCTCATACAGCACTCTTGGCAATCAAAGAGAGAAAAATGAAATCTTCTGGAAGGAAAGGACCTGCCATGCATGGACGACCTTGTTGCTGTAAGTGGATGTAATGAAAGACAGCAAAATAGAAGAAAACTAAGCATAAATCTCTGTAAATGCTGCTTAACAGAGCCTAATAGTTTCCTTAAGGAAGTAGCACAACACCATCAACTAAACCTTCACATTACAACCAGCCAGCTTTACTACTAGTATTAATCCAACTTTTCAAATTTGAGAGAACAGTGAAAAACATGAATCCCAGATACTTCCTTTTCTGTACCTCGAGCAATGTAATCTCAGGGAAAAATCTCTGAAATGGAAGGAGGAGAAAAGTTTTATGAAATTGGGAGCTGAATAATTCCTGTTTTCAAAGTTTACCAAAGGATGGAATAGTTGATGGAGTCTATGGAAAGTAAAGTAGTAAAAATAGTAAAATGGTTTAATAATAACAGCATTAGCCTTCAAGTTGCAGAAGTGGGACCTGAACTCGTTTCATCTGCAGCTACTGTGCATCAGCCATGTGCTGTATCCTAGCCAGCAAAAACAGACAGTGCTTCCCTTCCAGAAATGCAGCAGGGAATGCAGCAAGGGACGGACATTAACACTGTCTTGATAGCTAGCTAAGTAAGATGAGAGTATCAAAAGGCAGTCAACAAGATGAATTTCTAAACTTTAGGGAATTGTATCTATAGTTTCTGCATTTTTTAACAAAATAAAAAAAACAAGTTATGAAAATATGACAATATTGACAATTTTTCATTTAAGTGAGCAACGAGAAAAATCTTGACTCAAAAATCACATTTGAAACAGCTAGGTTACCTTCACTCCTGGAAGAGATGGGTACTCACCAGACTGATAACAAGGAGATAACCATTTATCTGCCTTGCTGTTTTCCAGCAAGACACTGAAACAGTCAGAAGAAAGCTGATGTGCAGCAGCCACAGGCACTGTGGCATTCACATTTTCAAGTTTCAGCCCTGACTTTCCAAATCCTGGTTAACAGACACTCCAATAAGGTTTGCTATATAATTCATTCTCCCTCTCACACTAGAGACAGATTTGGCTAAATATCCCATGCGGCAGACCCAAATGTGGCAGAGAATCCTAAAATTCTCCTTCACAGCTCCTTCTCTAACTGCGCCCAGCAGAAGCTGGATACAGCAGTGCCTCTTGCCCCCCAAATTTAAACTGATAGCTTTTTTTTTTTCCCTGCAAGGAATTTCATGAAGATGGTTGTGGCTACAGGCATACAGAAAAGCCTCTACACTTGTTTCAAATGCACAGTTTTGGAAAATTACAGACCCAGCATTTCTGTCACCCACAGCAGGAACTGCAAAGCAATTTATTTTCATCAGCATCATCTTATTAAAAACACTCAACAAAAATGCACTGACATGTTGTACAGAAAATAAAACAAATTGAAAGACAGGGAGCATTTACAAGGTTATTCATTTATGCTTGCCACCCAGAAGCACGAGATATAATAATGGAAGTGAACAGGGGAGAGCATCTGAAAAAGATTTGTGCCTCTGACAAGTCAAGGGACATAGAGAAGCACAGCAACGATGTATTCTGATCTGACAAAGCCCTAACGTGACAGGAGTGAGAAGGACGACAAACACATTCCCCAGTGGTCAAGTGCAAGAAATAAATGCTGCAGGGATGGTTCCACAAGCACGATATGGTTATGTTGCATCTAGCATTTCTGAGCTCAAATCTGCAGCTGGTCACCTGCCAACCCGATTCCCTACAGCATGATGGGTTTTTTTTAGGATAGCCCCTAACTAGGAGATTTTCGATTAAACAAGGGCATCATTCCGCACCTGCCTCCATCTCTGTGCAAGCCGGTGTGGCATTTGCACATTACATGGCACAGGAGCAGTACACGTGATTTCCAAATAGGCCAAAGAAAGGGGTTTAAGCACTTCCAAGTGTTGTGCCAGTTCTATCACCATACAGCTATACAATCCCCACTAAATGCTATGTATATAGATCTGAATCTGTATCTATATGTGTGTGAGTAACTCCATAAAAGAACATACACATTCTGAAAGGCTTTCAAGAAGTGTTTTTCAAACAGGAAAAGATAATGAAAGAAAGAACATTATGCCTATGTAAGACTGATGACACTGGTCATCCTACTGTAAAAATGTAAAAAAAACCCTGCTCTGTGATAGCCATTGCAAAGAAGGCTCAAGGAAAGTTAAGGCTGGTGGCACACACCCCTCCTGCTGGATAATACTGAGAGGGGTATAGCAGAACAAAAGACACAATGTAAGATCATGTAGCTCTCACCTCTTGGATGCTCTGGCCACACATCAGCTTTGCTAATCCTTGCATTACACATGGGACAAGCTTGTGTGTAGTAATCTCCTAAGTAAAGTGACTTGCCCAGGGCTACATAGCCACCGAATATCAGAACTGGGCTCAGTCCCTGTGGTCTCTTGTCCCTTCTGCATCATACTGTCCCCACCAACTTCTCTGCTTTCTAGGACATTGGAAAAGCAAGAAACCAAAAGCCTTCTGCAACTTGATATGAAGCCAAGTGCATATGGTGTTAAAAATAAATTATTGATTAAGGATTTTCTTCATTAGATACATTCATTAAGAGGTTGCAAAAGTTTTTTCAGGTCACAGCTTGCTTTCATAAAGACGAGGTCTGAGTCTTGCATGATATTCCTTCACACTCCTAGTACAAGTCAAGACATTAAAAAAAATCTATGATGAAGATTCAAAGCTTCAAGGAGACAAGACTTTGGTCTTTCAAGACAAAGGACCTCAGTGCTTAATGCAAGAATGATTTCATCTGTTGGAGAGGAGCAGAAAGATTGGGTGCAGCAACATCAACTATTCCCTTTGTCATTTTTTCCATCCATCTCCCAGCATCACCACTTCCCCAGTAAAAGCT
This sequence comes from Perdix hodgsoniae, assembly GCA_035772895.1. Lineage (NCBI taxonomy): Eukaryota > Metazoa > Chordata > Aves > Galliformes > Phasianidae > Perdix > Perdix hodgsoniae. The sequence continues at coordinate 28,916,988 of JAPSGF010000001.1, read as the reverse complement.
AGCAAGTTCCTAACCTCAAATAATCTAGCACATATCATATAAGAAACATAGATGCAGCTTAGAAAAGGAATAACCTTGACTCCTTCCTTGCTTCTTGTTTCACTGCAATGAGCCTACACTCCTTTGTTTCTTTGTTTCACTTTATTTACTCTTTCTTTACTCTTTCAACCAAACAGTAAACAAATAACAACAGAAAGCAAACAGTACAGGAAAGGAGGGATGATTTCTGTATGTGAAAGAGATGGAGTAAGCCAAGATGAACATGCAGAAAGTGGCCTTAAACCACCTTTGTGCCCCTTGGATTATGACTATATTAGGAACCAGCAGACTCCCCATGCTTGGCTATGGCTTGTTCAGTAGCTTGGGGTGGAAGCTTAACAAAAAAGCACTATACCTCTCCTCCTCATTACCCCAAATAGCCTGTATGTTGCAGATGACAAGATATGACAGCACACAGCCCATCAGTGACACATCATCCCTGCACCTGACACACGATCTTTCAAGTCATTTTAGTCTTTTCTAAATCCGGTGTGTCAGCAGGACTCCTACAAACACTGCGGATGGTCCATTTTTCCCTGGGAACTATCAGTAAATATTTGATGACCAACAACAAATTTAAAAGTAATTCAACAAAACAAACACAATCCATCATATTTTTGTTATATCCAACTATGCTATCAACCTGTTAGGGCTGTGAGGATTTGTGATGCCATTACCAGTAGTTAAAAGATCAAAAACTGTGGCTTTTGTTCTAAAACACACAAAAAAAGCTGCATTTTGGCTTTCAGCTAAAAAAATCAGTACAATTTTCTTCCTTTTTGCCTTAATAAACAAAGATGTTGATTTTCATCTCTAATGTCTTCTGTTGTCTTAGTACCAGCTCAGACACAACAAGGCTAAAAAAGACTCCTGCCTCATCACTTTGCCCCACTTCTTCCCTTATCCCTAGAGGAAACACTGCTTATTTGATTATGATTCAGGCTTACAGTGTGGGTGCTAATTTTGACTCAGGCCTTCTTCAAGTTCTTGCAACCTGGTTATGTTAATATCTTATAGAAGTTTTCTTTATTAGAGATCTAAGATACTGATTTTCCTATTGCAGATTCAAACAAGAGCTGATCTGAAAGTAATGCCTTTTATTTTATAGTGTTGGCCCACAACATCAGAGGCAAAAGTTGGTGCTATGATTTTACAAGTTAAACCTTCCTGCCAATATTCTGTTACATTCTGTTGCTGTACAACAGATGGCACCAGAAGGGCAGTCAGAAAAAGAACATCAAGTCCAATCATCAGCCTGACGTATCGAGTCCCATCACTAAACCTTTAGTGAATCTTGTCCCTTAGTGCCTTGTCCAGACCTCTCTAAAGTACCTCCAGGTTTGGGAATGCCACCATTTCCCTGGAAAGGCCACCTCAATGCTCAATGGAAACCACACTCTCCATGATGAAATTCTTCTTAATATTCAATCTAAACTTCCTCTGGCACATTTGTGACAATTAATGGCTATAAATTCTAATTTTACCTAGACAAGTTGTATCTCAATTAATTTATCATCATCTCTTTTATCTTGATATATTCTTGCTCCTCTGTTAGCAATTCAAAATAGGTATCAGATAATCACTGCCTTACCACGTACTTAACTTTCCATTTTGACCACTCCTTGCATGCCTTCACTATCTCCTCCTTTTTTATACTCTATCTAACCCAAGCTAGCTGCCTTCACTTCCAGGTCTCTCCTGCCCTCTCCCTGTAATCAGTCTAGGTTCTCTTTCCTCAGTTTTTCGACCTTTGCCTCTGACCAACTTCCACAGCCAGATCTGCCATCCATCTGTTAAATTTCCATGCAAACAATTCTGTGCTTTTACAACACTCTCTACACTTGGAAGGACATTGTTGTTACTAATCACAGAGTTATGTCTTCAGTCCTTTCCTGAAGACAGCTCTTTGCCATGATGTTTGACAACAGCTTGAGCTTCCCCATCATAAGGCTTCCAGAAGCTGTTTTGTGTTTGCAATTACAAGCTGACTGATGTGGAGACACTCTTTTTGTCCCCTTCACAGAATCACAAAATGACCAGGGTTGGAAGGGACCTCAAGGGTCATGAATCTCCAACCCCCCTGCCACATGCAGGGCCACCAACCTCCCTGTTTAATGCTAGACCAGGCTGCCCAGGCAACATCCAATCTGTCTATTCCCAGCTCAGTAAAGTCTTTTTCATGGTATTGCTTTTGTGCTATCGTGCTACCCCGCTACAAAGGCATCACTTAAAACAGCCACAGAAATAGTTCTGGTGACAATTTCTCCTTCCCATCTGGTGAGCTCTCTACATTTTATTAAAGGTTGTCTTCCCTGTGCTCTGGGGAGCTTTGAGGACTAGTTCATAGACCTCCCATTGAAGCAAAATTCTATCTCTAAAGCAGGACTTTAAAAAATAAACAGGCTGGCTTTGAGCAATACTTGATAAAACAATGTCAGAGAAAGACCATCTGGCACGGAAAATACCATGACCATGCATTACCAGATATCTGTGGCAGAATAATAACAACAACCTAGTTATGATTTGTGGAAGCTGGCTGTTCACCAGTAGCAAGAATGGTGTGAAATACTAAAATTCCTGCCTGATAGGATAGCCCACAGCAGCCCATCACTATGCATCCCTGTCTGGGAATGCAGATCCTGTTTTCTTAGCATCAGAGATGAAGAAAATTTCTGACACAGTCACAGCTAGACAAATTAGAACCTCCGGGGCAACACAAATATTTATTACTATAAAAGCATTAAATGGGTAGAGCTCTTTCAGTGAAAGCTCATATGGAAATACAAGGCATTTCAGGTAAGTGCTACAAATGCCAAACAATGAAAGTCTCATGCTCTAGGAAAGGTAGGCAATTCAGACACCTTGTTTTGGTCCGGCAATAGATGGTTGCCAGTTCAGAAGTGCATGTATTAGCTGCCTGTTCAGGAAGCAGTTAATAATTGTTTTTTATTAAATGGTACAATATTAACACGTACGATGCACAACCTCAGCTAAAACTACATATATCTTCTACATGTGCCTGAATTTAGACATCACTGGTTAATGTTCTAGGGCTTTTACTAAGCCAAAAGTAACTCTGGGTATTTATGTAACACTGGCTAGTTTTTAAGATGCATGATGGCAGGTATGCACTACAGCAAGATGCACAACCCAAATGCAGTTACACAAGACAAGAAACACACTAAGACAATGAAAATCATGCTGCTTCTTTTTTTGCTCAAGAGTTTACTGCTTTGTGTTATAATGCCTATGGGTAAGAAACTTCATGAAATAACTACATCTGGTGAGATGCTCAACTACTCTTTTGATATTATGTTATATACAGATATCTAAGCAATTATTGAGGTTAGTGACATAAGTCAGCCAGGAATCTCCTTTATAAAAATAGACACATCTTTAGTTTTTTCCTATCCTCATATATATTGGTGCTCATATGTGTAAAAATCTCTCCAGCTATTTCACAAAATCCAGTCCCAAAATCATACACAAACCAAAGGGCCTGCACCACAGATGACATATGCTAGGCATCATCACCCACCCTGATGAAGTCAGAATCACCTCATGATAGCCCCAAATCCCCTGGAGATGATTCATGAGAAAATACCTACTGCTTTCTGCGAAGAGCTAGAAAATTCATCACATTTCAAAGCTGTGGTGAATCAGCAAGTGATCTGTCCAGGAAGAAACTGCCAAAGAAAAGTCTTCAGAGGAAAAAAAAAAAAAAAAAGCCCTGGCAACTCCTCTCCCATCCTATCACTCTGCAAAACGTTCTCATGGGTGTGCATATATGTAACAACACATGTAGAACAGGGAAAGAGTTAAAAGCTGCCCAGCTCTGACTGAGTTGTTGTAATTCTTTGACAGCTTTTTCACTGCTCTGTTGTCTATTGATTAAATAATCTCTATCAGATATTAAGTCCCTTGTTATTGGCGCAGCCTATAAATTATTCAGAAGTTATATAAATTCTTATGGCGGGCATGAATTTTTAAATCCTAATTTGGAATGGGGCCAGGAACTCTTTATTTTTATTTGTATTTTTTCCTCATCTGCAAGAAAATGTGCATGAAATATAATTTTTTTTCCAAAAAAGCAAGTTTAACTACAATTTGCTTGTTCAAGTAGAGATTCTATTTGACTGATAATTAAGTTTGGACATGAAGAGATTGAGACTTTCTGAAGCAGGAAAGAGAAGCGGGAAGAGTTAATGCTGTTGTGTTCGGTGCATGATATTTATGGGGGATGAAAGGTGTCTGAGCACTGCTGTGATGGTGTGTAGCTACATGTGCCAAAGCATTGCAGCATCCTGGCAGGGCACAAGAGATGGCTCAGAGAGCCAGCCAGAAAGATCCTCCTCACAGGCTGGGCAGAGCTGAGACAACACTCACCACCCCACTGCTACAGGTCTGCCAGCGGCAGGGTTTTACTTCTGACAGCTAAATGGCCTTTCTTTTAACGCCCAAAGCTCAGATACACACACAGTTACCTGCTGAGGCCTGAAAGAGAATTTTGGCAACTCAATACGGATGTGGAGTTCATCTCCTCTTCACCTTCACTCACGTCACAGAACTGCAGCACTCTGGGACTGTTTCCTCCCGAGCCGTGGGAGCTACACAAACACACATTGTCAGGCAACGAGGAGAAAACACAGTCAGGTTTTCATGCAGAGCTTGCTAAGGCCACGTTGTGCAAGCTGCAGCATTAACCATCAACCCTACTCCTGTGCAGGCCCAGCTCCGTGCTTTTCTCGCATCACTCTGCAGGCTGAGGCACCACCTCCATAGCTGCTGCCCTTGGCCCCTCCTCATCGCCAAGCCCACTGTGATGCACAGCCCCACACAAGCTGGCTCTGCTCCTAAAGCTGTCCGCCTTGCCCTCAGCCACATGTGCTTGGAGTTTGAGACAGGATTAAAACACTTCAGTAGCAGAAGAAAAGAGACCAAAGTAGCTGGTTATGAATATTTCTCTTATTTACAATTACAGCCTAGATTAAACATAATCTTGTCTTCCAATCATGTTTTGTTTTCTTTCCCTGTATTCACAGCATGCAACACCCCCTACCCAGATTATCAAGAAGTGTGCCCACCAAGAAATTGATTTTCAGTGCCAAGCCCTTGGACCACCTCAATGTCCTGTGCCTTCATTCTGCTTTTTTCAGTTCCCCCCATGGGTGAGTGGAATGCCAAAATTCTGTGCTGCTGATAACAAAAGAACAAGCAGAACCTTTTTCTTCTGTTTCTCACATCCTCTGTCTCCTCACAATTAGTTTTCAAGAAAAAAGGAACAGAATTGCAGGAAAACCTTATATAAAAGGACCAGCAGCATGAATGCCTCTGCAGACACCACCAGAGCTGTTAGTCTTTGACTCCTGCTGGCAGTCAGTCTTGTCTAAGCCAGGAATGGGAGCTGTGCACAGGGAGGTGGACATTTTAATTTTGTTATCTGGCTTGCTGGGAAGCACCTTCACCTCTGAAATCAGGAGGTGGCATGTTGTGTACCTCGCAATGAGGCTTGGGCACCTGCCCAGAGCTAGCACAGTGCTGCTGAATGAAGGGGAACTGTTGTGCTTGGAAAAAGAGCTGATGAATGCATGGTGCATTTCAGAGTACAGGAGACGATGCCAATATTCTGATGTCCACTCTCAAAGCACTCTCTCTGCTTAAAATGCTGAATAAGTTGGACACCAGAGAGATTAAAATAATTGTTCTCAGAAAATTAAAATAGTGTAAAGATATAAAAATGCATGGACATAAATAAATGGATATATAAATATCTATATGTACCTGTAAATAGAAATGTACAGGTATATATACTGTCATACTGATAGAAAGGGAATTGAGAAATGCAAGTACAAAAAAGTAAAAGAAAAGGGCACAGGGTGGTGCAACAACATCTTTGTTCTGACTTATTCCCACTCTGACAAAACTCCCATAATTTAAACTAAACAGATAATGAAATGAGATCAAACAGATAATGCCAGTCCTGTCAGAACTTCTCCAGAGTTAACTATAATACTTTGATACATCTGCTTTAGAAAGGGAAGATCCTTCTCCTCTGGACTACATGATGGCACTTACACTGCCATGCTAACAGCTCCTTCAAAAGCGGGACAATGTCTTTTGTAAGACCAAAAAAAAAGTTGAATTTACTGCATAAGATACAGTAAATGTACATATCAGAGATTTAAAAATAAAACATAGGATTGCTTCCTAGAAAAGATCTGAGCCACTCGTGAAAGATAGGTCTTTGCATGTTTCCCCTTATTTTTTTCAACAAGTCTGTTAGTAAGAACCTCTGCCTCATTCATTTGGTAGTTCTGTTAGTATTGTATGAACTCCTTCCTTCTCCACTAAACAAAACACCATCTAGGGGCAATTCAGGAAAGACCTTTTCTATATACATAGCACAGTAAGAAAGAGGACTGTCACCCAACTTCATATGGTTTACGTGCAATGCAGAAACCGTATGATGTTTCCACTACAACACACATTAATGAATATGTCTAAACCTCAATTTTATTGTCACTCTGCTTATTCCCTTAGTTTATTCACATTTCTATATGGCCATTCCAATTTGGTTAGTCATAATTACTGGTGCACACTCAAATTCTGGAGGCTCATTTGACCATGCCCCATTAGGAATCAGCAAAAGAATTTCTTAAAGAACTCTGGGCTAACCCAATACCAGCCTGCTGTACCTCACTCTCTATCTTTAAAATGGGAAGGGTGATCCCCCTCACCATCCTTCCAGGCTGTTTTGTCTGTTAACATTATCTCTTGGGAGAGAGGGAGGCACTGATTGCCTATAGCTATTTTTAAATTATCTGCTACTGTGGGGACCCAATCTCGCTTGAAGGCTGTCAGTGTGATCGCACAACAAATACAAGGATAGTCCAACTGTGTGCAATAATGCTATTTTAGTCAACATAATGTATATCTGGGATGGTGCATTGGTACACATACAGAGAGCTGGATTTTCCCCTGTGTACATAGAACTGTAGGCCATAGCCTTATGGTTAGATACGACAACTCAAAATGCAGAATACAGAGCTCAAAGTCTTAGGGCTCATTACCATCTCCATCTCCCCAACCATTTTGATTAAAAAAAAAATAAATCAAATGGTAACGAAAATCACATGCTAACGAAGCTGTGTTATTATTTTTTAAAGCTCATTTATAGTGTTAAACAAACTATGGAAAAGGAATTTGATTCATGGGTGCATTAGGAATCTACTCAGCTAAAGCCCCTTTTCACAAATTAAATCATAAACCAAGAGTCAAACATGATTTCTGAAATTAACATTTATCGAGGAAACACTCCTTGGTGATGCATCGTGATTAGTCTTTGGCATCTGAAATATCACCCATAATTCACAAGCTTCTCTGAAATGATGCCACTATCATTCTGTTGAAATGGCAGGCATGATGGAAAGGTGCTGCCACAATCAGAGAGCAATCCCTCTTTTGATGCTGGTGAGAACCAGAGGTCACTGTGCCTTATTTGGGAATGTACATGCATCCTCACTTCTCATCCCACACACATCTCAGCCTAACACAGGCACTCTTCTCCACTTTTTAGATTTATCCAAGGCTATGGCTGTTTCTAATTTTAAACAGGGAGGCTTGGCAGCAGCACTGCATTATGCCCTTTCTTTAAAATAGTGACTAATAAAAAATGAATTACAATTAGGAGTCACTGGCAGTTTCACAGAATCAGTCTTTCAGCAGAGGGATTCAGTGCTTTTGTGGGTAGAGGCAGACAGCTCAGTCTTACAGAGCCAGGAGCTATGGCACAAAGATGACTTTGTGTGACTGACAAAGCCTGCTTTGGAGCCCAACATATCTAGAAGCTAGGAACTCCAGATACAGGTTAAAGATATGGGGTGCTTCCCTTGACAAGGTGATTTTCATCAGGAAGATAGCATATCTACCAAGAAATACAGTCATTTTTCGGAAGTCTTCATGTAAGACTATTCCCACTGCTCTGAGCACTAGATATTTGTGGTTCGGAGCAAAATATGCTCCAAGCCTTTTGGGGGGGTGAAGGATTACTTAGCTAAGCTATTGCCTTTGCAGGTGTTCAAAGTAAGGAGAAAGCTTCAGTACCATTATAATCCATCTCTTCACCTCAAGTTGTTGTCCCTCATGTATTCCTACCTTGTTTTTGCCACAATTCCTACATTGTTTTCACGAAGTATATCACACCTACCTGGAAAACATAAGCTGCAAGCTGGGTTTATGCTAGTTTCCATGTGTTTGTGCGCATGTACATCTAAATTATGGAACATTCAAATAAACGAGAATATACCGTCTCTCTTACCTAAAAGAAAGCCGGGGGCATGATTTTAACTTTCTCTTTCCAGAATAAACTGGTACGCACTCTTTTAAATGGTACCAATCCTTCCTTTTCAGGATTAAAGGAGAACTGCCTGTAAATCCTGCCTGTAAAGCCTCATGTGTACAAACCGTCTCCTGCACACTGAGCAGACTGCATCAGATCTGGGCCTCTGTTTTCAGCTGGGGCAAACCAGGCTTAATGAAGTCATGACCATTTTTGCCATTGAGAACAGAGCACTCAGTATGCAGCTCAGAGAGCATCTGAGCCAGCCTACACCACGTGCCTGCACGAGTGCACTCTGGCAACCCCACTTCACTGCCAATGGCAGGCTCTGCCCCACAGGAGGATGGGGAATCCAAAACAAATCACTGACTGCTCCACTAAGCAAACCTTTTGGCACAGAAGCCTCACTTCCTAGAAAAGGGATTCACTGGTCCAGTAAGAAGGCTGGCTGAAAAGTCCACGAGGGATTGTTACTTTCATTCAAAATGCTTTCTTTGGGTAAACAGTTATTCCCTTCTTGCATTGTGACATTTGTGGAGAGGTCACTGAAGGATGCTGGTTTTTAAAAATTGTTTAATACTTTTAAACATGCTCTTCTACTTGCAATAACTGCTAAAAAGATGAAAATAACATTGAGTTTCCTACTGGTTTGCCCTTTTCCATTTGGAGAGCATTGATTTTTTTTCCTGTTGTGCCAAGATTAATATGGCCTGTTTGTTTGACAACAGATTCAACATATCTAGTGCCCTGTCAAGCTAAAATGACTCTGTCTGTGGACAGCATCCCTGCCTGGCACTGCAATGATCTGAAAAAAGAAGGCTTTGCTAGTTAACTGTCACTGCAAAACCAGGAGGACATTTCAGTAGCCTTTAAAAACAAAAATTGTTGTTGATAGTACATTTAAAATATTGCTGGAAAGCATCAAGAGATCCAGTGAAAACTATTAGGCAAGGGAGGATATCCAAATTATTCACTTAACAGTCTGTCATAGTTTTGATTGCAAATGTTTCCTGATAGTACAGGTACAAATCTTCGTCCCCTCTTGCTGTTTGATAGAAAACATTGTTCTCTCTCCTCCATTTTAAGTAGAAAAGGAAAGCACATATAAGCAAAGTGCAGAGAAGAAAATGAGAAAAGCCAGTAAAATAAGGACTGTTTCTTCCTCATTTAAGTATCAGATATGGACAACAACACTTAAGAGAGAAAATACACCATGCTCCACTCTTGGAAATGCCAGCAAGGTCCAAAACCCCTCCTCTCCCTCCTCCTTCCCCTCCCCCTTCTCTGGCAAAAGCCAGTAATACCTACAAATATTTTTTATTTTCGTAAACGTCATGCAGCTTTAAAACATGGGGATGCTCTATCAACTTCAGGATGGCTATTTCCCGCTCCACCTGGAAAAAAAAACAAACAACAAAAAGAAATACAGAAGATTAGAAGCTAGATATTAGAATGCATCATATATCACAACACATTTTCTTCCCACTTACCTATTTCCCACTCCTCTTCGTATGCATAGGATTCTTCAACTTACAGCAATATTTAGTACTAAATAAAATGTATTTTTTAAAATTATTTGGCCTTAGCACTCCCTGCATTGCAGGGCGGAAAACTGGCAAAATTTCAAAGTTGAAAGAAGAGTCCCAAACCTATCAGTCAGTGTCAGGAGCTATAGGAGCATTTGAAGCTACTGCTGCCTCGCTACCCAAAGTCCTGACATACTCTCAAAGTACCAAAGCTCCAACATGGCACTGAGGGCTCTCCAGACCTCTCATATGCACGAGTGGCCACACTGCACTATGCATTGCATGCTCCACTGATATGAGAAAATTCCCGTCCTGAAGAACTGGCATTGTATGTAGGGGAGAAGAAGGGCAGAAGAGTATTGTTATTTCGGAGCTGCAAAACTGAGGCACAGAAAGAGAAAGAAATAGAAGAGGTGACATAAGAAGTACAAGGTACAACAAGAAATTAAACCCAATTACTGGAGCTTTGGTGTTCAGATCCTTAAGCATAAGACCTTGTTTTCTCTCAATTCCCAATCTGTCCAAGCACAGCTACTTCTAAGAGCGTGTCTTCAACACTGAGTTAATAAGTTGTGACTAAGTCTCTGTAATTAGCACAAGTCTTGTTCTTACCCAAAATTCCTATCATGACTGCAGCGTGGTTTTAACTTGAAATTACTAAGGGTATTCATTAGGAATGAAGTCAGAGCAGCTCCTCAGCTGCTAGCAAAATTGCTCAGTGCTGCTCAAAGCCACACTGTGACTGCTCTGATTTGACCTAGGCTAACTTGAAGGGAGTTAACGTAGCATTGTGGAGACTGTAGATAACTGAAATAATCTCTGCATCAGCACGCAGTCTAAGCAACACAGAAATTTCCAGGAATCCAAAAAGCCAAGAAAATGCCCTAAAGACAAAAACAAGAACAACTACATAGGGCTTCTTTTTTCAGTTCTTCAAATAAATGATTGTCTTGAAGTTACTATCCTAACAATCCAAACATGAACAAACTACAAAAGCATCCTTGAACATTTCCTCAGCAGGGCTCAGACAAATAATTAGGAACTTATTTCAGTATAGCCTTAGTTCTTGATGTCATTTAATTTCCTGAGATATCATCCTCTACTAAACCAGAACACAGAAAACTTTCTTTGAGTGTTAGTAAGATACTCAGCAGGAAATTAGAAAGTGCTAGTTTTCCAGCAATAAAAAGAGGAGAAGGATCTCCCAGCACACACTGGCTATCACCGCAGATCTCTCTTCCTCAATACTACCACACAAAAGCATCACACTTGGCTTTTCTCATGTATCGGGATGGAGAAAAGTGTGTTTTCTCATGTGTCAGTCTTATTCCTTCAAAGACACTCTGCAGACTCAAAAGAGAGACACATTTCCACACTTGTGATCTCTGGAAACAGCTACTAGAAGGAAATGAGGAAAAGTGTATCAGGAGGCTCTACTGGATTTGAGTACATGCAACAGCATGTAAACATAGAAGTACACAGCATTTTCAGAAATACTATGAATTCAGAGATACACAGTGCCTGATGTTGTCAGCTCTGTAGACATAACTGGCTCATGACCAGCACTCAGATGAAAGCCACTTATACAAACAGGAAACAAGACCTGAGTAGATATCAACTGAACAGCTACTCTGCTGGAAAAAAAAAAATGGTAGGAGAGCTAGTTTATGCAATTTTTATCTTCTCTTCAAAAAAAAACTTGTTACTCTTTTACCCTATGGGATACACTGACATTTGCAGAGAGCTTGCTGAAGTTGGATTTGCTTCAAGGATGAGGAAAAACAAAACAGAAAAAGCGCCCATTCCTCTCAAGTTCTCCAACAGTAATCAGATTCAGACATCAGCCTTGTGTACCACAACTGCTTAGAAGCTGAAGCTCCCACAGCACAGTCCTCTTTCAATGAGCCAGACCAGATAAGTCAAGGGGAACACGACCACTGCACTAGCTATGGCTGTGGTCATTCAAACCCATTCTCCATCCTGTGAGCTTCCCGCCACTGTACAATGAAACTCCCTGTAGACGTGCTAAATGATTGCACTGGAGATTCACTTATGAAAAACCTCTTGGTGGGTGCTTTGGCAATGCACATTCAGACCAAGTAAATGATGGATAGCAGCATCTCGGCAGGGTCCTGCTTGGCTACTGTTCTAAAGCAAGAGATGAGGCAGTGATTTATGAGTACTGCTCAGAGAGAGGGATCCAGTTACAGCACTGCATGGCCTGTGTTCAGTAAGAGAAAATCAGACAAGAAAGCAAATATCCACTTACTACATACATAATTAGGCTACAAAGCTATTAAAAGGAAATAACCCAAGTTTCTTTACTTTCATCACTTTAAGCGTAAGAGTGTACAAGGTCCTGCACATATTTTGAACTTCCTGGAAACAAAAGTCCCCAGAGGAAATACAGTTTCAAAGGTCTTGACTTCAAGCTTAGGTATGCAGAAAACATCCAGCTTGGCAGTGCTTGGCAATCCAGTGCTTGGCAGCACTACCTGCAACATATTCAGTCACATGCTGCACTTCCTCAGCCAGCTTTCCAGCCTCCTACTTGTTTTCTACCTGGGTTAAACCAGGGATAAAACCAACTTACCCTTCAAAGTGGGACCCTGTACAAGCCTTCAGTGAAAAAGAGCTTTATGAAGGAAAAGTGATTATACTTCTCACTGTCTGGGCCCACTGACTATCATGGTTTTCAGTATTCCACATAATAACATCATGCAAAGCATGTTAACTAGAGCAGTCTATGCCTGGGACACTGACATAACACTGGTGGCTGTATTGCTTCAATAACAAGAGACTCCCAGGTCTCTGAACAGCCAAACTGATCTTCTTCAAAAATCTGACAGCAGTGCCCCGTCTCTTCTTTCTTCCAAAGAAATATGAGGGTTCCCAAAAATCAGGAGCAGACTACCTTCTCAATGTGACAACTGCAGCTTTTGTCTTTGGTGGCTCTCTTGGTTCCTTTTCTCACAGAGAAGCAAGAAACTGTTAAGTGCTGGATACAGACTATAGATCTCACCAGCAACTTTACTAATGGCACCAAAGGAGAGGTATTACCTTTCTACAAAATAGAAGAGACCTTATAAAGTAGGCAGCTTTGCCTTCTTCCCTAAAGCTCTGGCAGCTATTTCCGTGCCTGTTTTTGTGCACTCCTGTGCTTTCAGGCTGCACAGTGCTGTCCAGCTCAGAACTGGCAAGGACGGGAGAGCATAGAAACCCTGCAGGGGTGTTTGCTTTAATGTAGAAGCAATTATCAGAAAGCAGGCCAAACTCAGAATAGTCTGTCTGGGGAGGCTCAGAGTCAGTGATAAACAGCATACATGGAGAAACATTTGCATAGTAGTGAAAAAAAAAAAAAAAGGAAAAAAAATGGACCCCTCTGCATCACACAGACATCAGGGCATGTGATGGGATCCCAGCAATAGCCTGGGCTGCCTCATATCAGAGCAGGTTGTTGACTGTGCAGCACACCAATGCTTTGGAGCTAAAAGGAAAAGCAGTGAAAAGTCTGTGCAGGGCAAATGGAGGCACACTGCTAACTTGTAACTGTGCAGGTGCCAATTAGAGGCTTTAAAAATCTATGCAGGAGGCTGATTTGACAGGATGCTCCAGTGATTCAGCTAATGACAAAGAGCAACATGAGGGCAACATGACCCTTAGAGGAATACTGCAAAGCTTCGCTTCCTCTCTGCCGCCTCTACTTCACCCTCCTTCTCTCCCAGAGGAATCTCTCTTGTTTAAACCCATCTCATCAGCACAGTTTCCACTGCTGACAAGTGCTCTGCTCCCTCGCCTTCCAAATCACAGACAAGCGGGGTGCAAATTCACCTACAATGCAAGGAGAGCATATGGAGGGAGCCTCATGCATCATCTTCATCACATATGTGTCAGTGATGAAGAAAGGTTCCTTTCTTCTTGTATCCATATTCAAAAAGGTGTCCTGGCTGGTGAGGAGCATGAAAGTCCTGCAGGCTGTACATCTGTTGTGAATTTTTCCTAATGGGCAAAACCAAAAGTACCAGATAGCAAGAAACCAATCTCTTCCAGGTCTCTGGAAAGTCTGCATTTTTGCCATACCATGGCAAAACCATGGCATTTCATATTCCATGGACAGACCTTAAAATCTTCCTACTTTTGTTACCATGAAGCTTATGTGGGTCTGAAAGTTAAAAATTTGGTGATGACCAAAGTTTTCATACTTTTCCATATTCCACAGAATAAATAAAAAAAAAAAAGACTGTTCTTGAGAGAACAGCATTAAAACAGAAATAGTTTTATACAAGTAAATGTAAACGTAGCATGTCCTGTGTGGTCGCTGCTGTGGGGATATCATTCTTCCAAACTAACTTAAGTCATTACAATAATGGAAACAATATCACGTTGGATTACTTGTATCTTTACTTTCAATGGAAACATAAACAGGGTAGACGTGGAAAAGAACAGTTTTTAAATGATGAAACATTACAAGATCTTCCTCTGCAGCTCTGAATTTAATTGATATCTCACTTAGTGAAAGTAGCCTTTCATTACATTTATCCCAAACTTCTTCAGCAGGCCATTATAGAAGCAAATGGAGAACCACAAAAGTTGGCTACCTACAAGAGAGCATTTCCTGCTGTTATTCTAGCCATTAGCTTCAAATTTCTGAATATGGTGAGCCAAATTCAAAGTGTATTGAAGTCAACAAAAGACATCAATTGACTTAAGTGGGCTTTGAATCAGACCTTCTAATGATCATTAAGCGGTATCTGGAAGAAATCTTCTATTACACAATTTTGACTAATTAAATGATTTAACATGAATTCAGGTTTTCTGCTAAGTACTGGTAATTACTAGAAGATTCTATAAAAAGTGGATAAATGAGGGGAAACTAGATTTAGATATACATAGAATCAGGCAGCTAAACAAAGCTGTACAAAACACAACAAACAGACAAAATTACTGGAAAGCCGAGCAATTCTTCATTTTATTGAAAGCTCTATTATGGGCTCATTCTATCACAATTTTTGTTTGCATGTGTGTTTCTCAAAGTTATTTCCCCATAAATGAAAATGAAAATAGGTATGTGTTAGAAACAAGTGAGTTGCATATTTGATGTTCAAATTTGCATGTGCAAACTTTTATACCACGAATCTTTGGTAGGGAACTCATTTTCCACAAAGTGCTGCTATAATAGAATGTCAGTTTCCACTTGTCGTTATTGAAACAAGTATTTTTCCATAGTCTCTTCAAAATTGCATCGCAGGAGCTGCAGTGAATTTCAAAATTTGGCATAACGTCTGGGAGTATGAAACCAGCTGAAGTGTCACGGTGAGAATTCTCACCATGTTCCTTCTGTTGGCTTCACTGTACCTCCACAACAGGCGAGGCTGCCTGGCCTGTTGATTACAAGGCCCTGAAGTAACAGGGTCTGGAACCTGGTGGTTATCTAATCACAGAAAATCCCTCCTGAGATCTTCATAGTTTAACTCAGCCGTTAAACACCTGCAGCATTTCTCAGCACTCTGCCATAGGCTACCGAGTACCTACAGCCATTAGACTTACCCACAGCGTATGCTTCTCTAAGAAGCATCAGGGCTTCATGCAAGGGACACTGATGGGAGCTGACAAGGAGTGGATTTATTCATTCAGCACTTGAGATTATTTGCTGCCCGGTGGTACACAGCTAGCAAGTGAGTGACGCACAGGGCTCTGCCAGCAGTCAGCAGAATCAGCCCCTTTATACCGCAAGGCAAAGAGCCTCCTTGTGCCTCCCGTCGCCTTGATGAGTGCCTCACCCTGGCTGCCAGCACCAAGCAGCACAGGGGACTGAACACAAACCAACAGCCTCTCTGCAGGGGAAAGCACCTGATACTTTACTTGCCTTTCCCCTACCTCCTTTATCTTGGTTTTTAATTTTGATGTGCGCTGTGCTTGCTTTTACCCAAAGCACAATGCTTGCACAGCTGATTTTTTTCATCTGGGAAAAAAAACAGAACGACTCACGTACAGCCCAGTTTGTTATGAGAAACCCATTACTTTTAATCAGCAACCATAGCCAACCCTTTCCGAAGAGTGCCAGCTGCTGCTCTAAAGCTGTCCCTGCCACCCCAACTCTGTAGTGCTCACCCCGAATTTAGAAACTAGAGCCTGGTCCCCACAAGCAGTGTTGTAGGCAGTATGCCCCTCAAGCTCTTCTCCAGAAGGACCAATAAACATACAGTTGTGACACAGGTCTCATGAACAATCATTTTTTCCTTTTGGCTCTTTTCAAGACATATACATTATAGAACACAAGAACGGCCTAAGAGTGTGGTGCAGCTCATAACCCATCTTTCCCCCAGAAGAAGGTACTGCTATTCCAAATGCCCTGGGGGAACTACACTCAGCTACAGGAAAACAACCACTACACTCAGAGGAGAAACAAGTTGCAAAATTGAGGAGTATGGACAGTTCAACCTCAAACAGTACAAGTGCAGAGCACCAAACACAGAGCTGAGAGGGCGGAATACAGACCTCACAAATTTAATACGGCAGCACCAAAGACAATGCCGGAATGTCTGAGCCAGAGATGGTGGAGGAGGCAGAAGTTGCTGAATCCCATTAAGGGAATACGGGCAAGCACAAGAATTGGTATAGCACAGCACAGCATAATGTCCTGCCAAGAATACAGTGCAGAGCTTCTGAAAGCATCAGTTGAGGCATGTGATAAGAGAGAGGGGCTCCCAGGAGCACAAAGAGTATCCAGGAAAGGCAATGAGACAGTGCGGAGATGCTGGCAGCACCATGGACTGGATCCTTCAGGGAGTCCATCAGCAGTAGGAAGAGAAATTTAAAAGGACACTTCTGGAAAAACTTCAAAGGGTAAACTCTACCATCTCCTACATGCTCAGATAGCCTCTTTCTCTCTATTCCTTGCTTTCTCCATTAGACACTGGCCTTGTTTATCTCTTCGGCATTGTCTTACACAAACGTCCTTTACACCTTCTCCCTAACACTCTTCCTGAAGTAATCAATAGGATAGATGCTGTTTCCTTCTCTAAATCTTTCCTTAATGGCCATCTCAAAGAAACAAGGCAAATAACAAATGCTCTGAGAGTGGGCAGAGTAGCTGGAGCTTTGCAGAGATCAGAGGCAGAAAGCCAGACACTACTGCTGTTCCATGAAAAGCATAATGACGTCAACTACTTCAAAGAGTGGAAAACATATAATATGATTTCTGTTTTTCTACTGTATCCCTCTGCTTTTAATTTTTGTATGCCACTTGGCTGGGTATTTGTGAGTACATGTATGCCAAGGTCTCACTTCAGCTGAGTTAAAAAACCCATGGACATGCAAATGGTGGGTATCTAAAGAGATCATCCACCTCCTACAGCCCCACACAGCAAAGGAAGCAGAGACTGAAGAACCCACTGCTCCCTCTTTTGGTCCATTTTCCAAACGTGCTATTGAAGTGCAACTGCACCTCCCAGAGGGACACAGTCCAGGACAAACAGCAGCATGGACCTCATCCAGGAACAACAACAAGGTGCCAAGGGCAACACAGACGCACAAATTTCATGTTTGCACTTTTCTTTGCAATAAGGAGGGAGCCTTGGAGGGCAGCCTGGCAGTGGCAGACAGAGGAGACAAGAACTGACTCTCTGCCAAGCTGTGGAGCCAGTGGCTGTGTACTCAGGGAGGTCAAGCAACTGCTGGCCTCCCTGCCTTCCTTTCCAATGGGTTTGAAGCAGTCTGTAGTACATGTGAACAGCAGCTCCAGTTTGACCTGTGCCAGCTCTGCATTACCACTTTTATCTCCAGCCTGGCTTATGTATAGTGATCCCAAGACCTTCTTCATGACACTAGCTTGCTTTTTTCATAAAATAGGTACTCTGGACACTAACAAATGCACTTGTTCAGATATTGCCTCCCCTGTGGTCTCTGTCTATGCATTCTCTGCATCTCCTCAGCATAGATTTACTTGAAGAAGGAACAATAAGTGAGATCCCACCCGAGGCTCTTCCAAGGCTCAATCTGTCTCCTATCCATGCATTTTTCTGGAGTAAAAGAGATGTGGAATATGAATCTGGACGATAACAGTGAAAAGGAATTCAATATGCATCACATTGGGTCAGATTTTCCGATATTTCATTTTTTATATGGGTTTCTCTCAACAAATGTGATTCCTTTTGTAGATGGCAAGGCCTGAAAAAATGGTTGTCTCTCCATAAAGAAATGAATTAGTTCTTCAGTTTCAAACATCTCTGCCAACCCATATACATGTGTGATTATAACCTTCTAATAGAGAGCCACCTAGACCACAGACATGTCTTTTCATAGACATATCTTTCAAGACAGAATTGAACAGCATGGAAAATTAGCAGTGACCTTGAAATACCTTCATCTCTGGGCTATCTTCCTGAATCTAGCTAGCAGCAGAGAGGCACAAACCCAGGTAACCTCAGTTCTTTGGTGATTCTCATGGCAAATTTACCTTCATAGACTCAGTGCCAGTCTCAAGTCAGGAATGAATTAATGCTGGGCAGTTCAGTGAATACTGCAAAGATCTCCCCTTCCTGCAGCTACTGTGCCTCCGTGCTGAGAAGTGAGCCAAGTTTTCAAGACGATACTAACCCTGTTGCAACAGCTTTCTCCATGGTGCCTGCCCATTCTGTTAGTTCCTTTGACATCAAGGAGATGGCAGAGACAGCAACACTGGGTGGGAGTTCTACTAGGGTTTCAATGTATAAAAAGGATGGCAAATGTGGTGGGAACTGTAGTACAAAATGAGAGGCAGAGAGCAAAAAGAAATAAAACTGCACATTTTACTTCAGTCTTGAGTCTGCCTGTACTCACTCCCTGTTTTCCCCCAGGGTCAGCCTGCAACAGAAGACATTACAGCAAGACTTTGTACTCCCCTCAGTGAAGACAACGTCTTCCTCTGTTTTGTACATGCAACAAGCTGCAGAAAATTAGTCGATTGCTGCCATCAGCATCCAGGATCTCTCACAGCTGGGAGTTAAGAGATCAAAGACAGCAATGAAGGAACATTTTGTTTCTCAGCTATTTTATCTCTGCTCTTCTCATACTGTTCCCATCACACATCGGCCCCTTATTGCTGGAGGTGCTGATGACATCTTGCAGCCGATCAACATCACTATCAGGATCATGAAACCTCTTGGCAAAGGAGATTTACAAACAACACTGTAAAGAGATGCTCTCAAGCATCTCTGAACACGCAATGAGGATAAGCAAAGTCATTCCTTCTCCACATTCCTCAAATCTCCTTGAGAAATAAGAGCTCAGGCAGCTCTGGGTACATCCTTACACCATGGTCCAGTCAAACTAACTCCAGTGAACATGAAGTAACAGAATGAGCACTCTTTTCTCACCCTTCTCCCCAGCTCATCAAAACCCACAAAACTCTCAGAATCAGACAGCAATAAAAGACAAGTATTCAGATCTTAGATGTTCACTGAGTGTGGCAAAGCTTGGCAAAGTATAAATCCCTTCCTGCTGCTCAAATGAACTCAGAAACCTCAGAAGGAATACTGCATATCCAGAGTACATCTAAGGCTTACGCATAGCCACAAAGTAGACTGGAATCAAAAAGCCTTGATGAAAAATCTCAGAGCCTGACTTGGAAGGTATATGATAGCTGTCCAGCTACAGTGCCAGGCTTGTGGGAAAGGAGTAGGCAAGCATCTCAAAGTACTTCAACTTTCCTACATTCTTGGTGGCACATCCCAGAGACAACTGCTTTCTACATATAGTTCTAGTGTGCTCCCTTGAGGTCTTGCTGAGACTAAGCTGAGTATGACATCTGCATGCCATGAAAGTCCCTCAGCTTTGCTCTTCAGGAAGCTGCCTTCCAGAAAAGAGAAATTACCAAATGCTGTGGCCTTCAGGAAACAGAATGTCATCCTTCTTATTTTGACAGAATTAGATACTTACAGATCATTAACAATGGCAAGAAATTATGGGAGAAAAACAACAGGAAAGACTTGTAAAGTTCAAGCATATTCTCTGGAGTCAAACATAATTTTTTTCCACATCTTCATTATACTTCCCAATGCATTATTCAGTCTGCTTGGACTTTTAGGAGCACTTAGCTTTGGCATATACCTTTATCTCAAAGTCTGTGGTACTCTTCCTACGAAATGAGAGCAGAGATAGACAGCAATGGACAGCAAATTCCATCTTATAGTTCTTTGTCCCTAGAGGTGAGTCTTGCAAACTAAGGCCTGCCTATTTACGAAGCTGCATCTAGAACATTACTGTCCAAATCTCATTTATACCACTCTGCAGTATTTTCGAGCTTTTCTGGGTCATAACACAGAACTCTTTAGCTTTACCAGTCTAAGCCTGAGCTGAATCATTCCCCAAGCTAAAATAGATGATCTTTTCTACATAGTGACAGTCTGCAGTGTAGAAAATTTCTCCCTTGAATTACCTGAGTCAACCACATTTTTATGACTATATATACAGTACACTATGTATGCTGCAATGCAGATGCACCCACCAGCACAGCATTACTGCATGGAGACCAATTAAATTTATGCACTTCAAACTTGAGGAAGGTGGTATTTTCATTATTTCTACATGTTGTGGGTCCTGCATCTTCAGATTGGTTATCTTTGAGTGTAATTGCATACCCGAGGCTTTTCTTATTCCTTCATGTCTGCACTACACAACACATCTAATACTGAGCTGAAACATATTTCACTTCAACACACTTTGTTATGTCAGGATATAATGCATCTCTAAGGTTAGTACTAAAGACAAAACAATTACATATAGGAAGCTACAAGAAAGTCCAAATGATAAGCAAATGAGTTTAATTCTCTGAAGAGAACAGGCATGGCAACAGACATTTTCTGTAGCTATTCCTGAAAGCAGCAGAGCAATCATTACAAAAACAGAAGAAAAATTGAAGTCCACTTAAATCATACCGTCTTAGGCCTGTACATCTTAATGCCCTGCACTTGCCAAACATTTATGATAACGCTTACATATGCAGAGTAAAAAGTGCTTATAAACAGTTTACTGGGAAAACAGTAAGCTAAATTTGAAAGCAGCAATATATGAAATGGACAGCTGGGCTAGATCTACTCACCTACCCCTCCAATTTTTCAGCCAGAGTTCACATTCATCAGTCAGCTGAACCTTGTTCCCAGATGTTTGGAACACACAAAAATCAACCTGTGAATTAGGGAGTCTTCCAAGACTCAGCAATACAATCACAACACTGTTTTGGAATGAAAAGGCGAAGGATGATGGACATGTCATCCTCTCTCAACAGAAAAGAAAACCAATTACTTCTCTTTGGAGGAGACATAATCAGCTCCCTCACTTCCAATGGAGAAAGCCTTCCATTCCATGAAAAGTTTCTGCTGCCTCCCACACATAGGAGAGATAAAAGCTCCACCAAAATCCTGCTGAGGCAGACATCACACTGAGGAAACCCAGCAGTAACCTCAAACAGGAGGAAACAGTGCCTGTGATGCTCAGCTCACATGTTAAATCCTGACTTACAAAGACATCAGAAGTCAGACAAAGATGTTGCCCTTGCACCAAAGGGAATCTAGTGAGATGGTATGCAAAACCTCAAGATTTTTAGGGGTAGCTCATCATTACATTATTATCCCTAGGTTACTCCAGAAGTAATGTCTCCTTTTTATTTCCATGGAAACTACAATAGATACGAAGAACACAATAACACTCATTGATAGAGCAAATTCTCAGCTACAAAGCATTACTTTTTCAACAGAGTCACCACCATTAGTTCTGCATTTTTGTCAGTTATGAACAAAAGCCTGCATGTTGTGCTTGCAAAAATATCTGCAGAGGTGACGACTGTTGCTTTCATCACAGCTGAAATGCACCACCCACCACCTCACTGCGCTCACATCCACTCTTTCATCTCCAGAAATGTTTATCACGCGTTAATGAATGTGAATTTTTTTCGGCACAGAGCAATTCAGTTCCATAGTTTTGCTTCATCCACTCTTCCACGTCAGACGCCATTTTGTCAGACTGCCCCTCTGCTGCCATCTGTCACACAGCAACAAAATGTAAGGGAATACTGGCAGGAAGGCTGATACTGGAGGCAAAGATTACACTGTATCACATTGCTGCATAGTATGAATTTACATATGGCTCAGAAATTTAATTTGTGTACTTTGTCCTATCCTTAATCTGATTCCTGTACTGATACAGCAATAATCCCTATTCACTGCCCCTCCTCTAACTAGGAAATGTGAACTCCAGGTAAAGGATTTGCCTTCTGTGGGTTGTTGCAAAACTCCACGGGACAGCAGGGTAGTGCTCTTCCATTTATTTGCTCCATCAACTAAGGACTTCTGCAAGGCAACCTTGCAGGGTACACAGAAAAGCTCTACAAAGTTTTTCTTAAACCAACCTCTCATTTTGTTTGCCAAAGGGACAAAACAACATAGAGAAGCTTTTTTTCTTTTCAAGGGTCCTAAAATTATAGCTGGGTGCCATTTAGTGAAGAGGGATGAAATAGTAGTTAGCAGGGTGATTTTCAGAGGCCAGTTCTCTTCTCTGTAGGGTTCTACTTAACTGTTAAAGAAAGTGAAGGCAATTTTCCCTCCTTTGATCACAGTCCTACTCCATCCCAAGTGGACATGTAGGGGTTTATCAAGAATTCTATCATGTCCTTTGGTATCATTCTGCTGCCTATATATTCTTGTATTTAGAGTAGGTAAATATTACACATACAAACTAGATCCTGATTTTATTTTGGAGTGGATTCCTTACATTGCCACAGAAGCCACTCAGTCATGCTCTGTGAAGTCCTAGGGACTGTGAAAGCCTTTTTCTGACCGTTCTTCTGTTTTTGCATTCTTATGCTTCCTAATGCTTCTAAACCATTAGTATTTTCTTTCCTTTTTTACTTTCTTTCTGAGGCAGAAGTGATTTCTCATTGTGATTTTCCGTGTTCCCTTCAGGATACTTGTGGACATGAAAATATGTAGAATATGTTACTTCCCTTTCAACAGCATTCCAAGTGCTTCACTATTCTTATATAGCCTATGCTCCATTTGAAAGCCACAGAAGACAGTGAAGTGATGTAAGAAGGTGGGGGAAAAACTATATTGTAACTTCTGGCAAACTCAGAGAAATGCCTTTAGTATGAAAGCTCTTGGTGGCCAATGCAAATGTGTCAGGTGGCCAAGCAAGAAGTGTGGACAGTCCTTATGTCCGACTCATTCAGCATGCATTTTGTAGAGCTACTTCCAGTGAGATTTCTTTGAATAAGTCTTTGTTTATTGAGAGAGACAGGCAATCCCATTCCTATTCTCCGTGGGAACAGCAGTTGCTCAAGAAACTCAAGATGTCTCCTCAGTGTAATTTAACGCCCTCCAGGCATCTCAAGACCCCTGAAGCACTGTTTTGTCTCTGATATCTTATCTTGCTCATGATCTGCAGATGATCAGTCACTTAAAGCCAACAGGAGAGAGGACTGCTGCCTACCCACAGTAAGCCTGAGTTCTTCAGTTATAGCTTCAAACAACCGAGCAGAAGCTTCACTTCAGGAAAATAAATACAGCACACAGCTCTGATACATTCTTATTAGGGAAATACAAAGAAGTTCTTTAAACCAGAAACAGAAAACAAGCAAAAAGAAAAAATAGAGATAACAGTTCTCCCTTGAAAGCACTCTGAATACCTTCAAATATGACAACATTTCTTACAGAAAAAAAAGATAATTGTACTGCATTGCTGCGTCCTTGCTCTAAACTCATCCTTTTCCATAATACCTGCATGCATGTCCTGACCATTTCCCATATAGCCTCCAGATGGGAGTTAGCACCTCTGCTTAGCTCCTCAGCCGGGTTATTCTGCTGAGGTCATCCTGAAATTCCCTAACAGCCCCACTCACAGCAGGCTTCTTTCCCTTAGGAGTGCTTGATGCAAGCCATGGACCCAGGACCTCAGAGGTGTTGCGGGACTGTGAAAAGCTACTGTGAGTTTACATGAATGAGCGAGTCTAATTTTCAAATTTAGGCCAGAAGCAGCTCGCCCAGCCTATTTTTTTTTCTTCTTCATACTGATTATTCAACCGAAAGGGTTTTCAGATGACCTGCGGGGATTGCCTTCATGGGTGAGTGTGCACTTCACCAGAAGCCCTGTTTGGCAGAATTACTTGATTAAAAGCATTTTGATTCTGTTGCCCTTGCTGCACACCTCTTTTTTGGCTTCTGGCCATCTAAAAGTCCTGTGCAAACTTCCCTTTTCACAATGCACCAGGCACCCAGCAGACACACAAACTACGTGTGCCCCAGCCACTGCCGAATAGCCTACTGTACAGCTTAGATGAGCCTACACTCAATGTCCCTTCTGCTACAGAAAATCGGTGTCTTTCTAGAAATGCCCTCATTCTACTTGAAAGCCCACCTGGCTTCCGTAAGAGTGAACCTAAACCAGCAGAGCAAATTGAACAAGGGGTTAAAACAGGATTCATATTTTGTTTATACCCAGGGCTGGAGAATTCCCTTTCCATCCTCCCCTTATGACACCTTTTAAAATAGAGTTGCTTTTTCCAGCCCCAAGCCCACCTAAAGCCAATGGGTCAAGCTATGTTTCTCAGCTCCTTTGTTCAGCAGAGCAGTACAGGGGCGGGAGATAAGTCTTTGCCGAAACCACAGGCGGATAATGAAGACATCAGCCTCAAAGCCGCTGCCTCCTGTGCCCTCAGCTTCCCCGAGACACCCCCCAGCTCCGAGGTGCTGAGCAGCCTGCCTCTCCCCAGGGTGTCCCCACCACCACCCCGCAGCAGGGTTCGTGCTCTGCTCCCCGCATCCCGCCTGGCTGCTCATTAATCACTAGGGATGCGGCGGCTGCCACCACTGCTGCAGACACCTGAAGACTGAGGATGCTGTCTCCTCCTTGCTACACAAGGCTTTTCTCGCTTCCCTGACTGCTTTTAAAGGGAAATATCCTTTTGTGTGTGTGCTGCAGCACAGGAATACTGGTTCTGACCTTAAAAAAATGTGACAAAATGTTGCACTGCAGTACTCACAGAGGCTGCATCTGGCTCTGTTACGACCATGTTCTGTCAGTCAGGGCGTCACAATGTGTGTACAAGAGTAACTTGCTATGCAAAAGCCCACCATAATCTTTGCAGAGTTGGACCAAAGATTGTGTCAGTTTCCCAGCCAGGTACAGCATGGACACATGGAAGTGACAGGCTTCTGGGAGAAGCACAACAGCTACTCTCTTTCAGGCCTTGGAGTACAAAACTATGGGAAGCAAAACAGAAGTCAGAGCACTTGTGAGATTATTTTAACTTACCCTTGTAGAGAGACACCTTTATTTCTTCTCTCCCTAATGCAGCAGAGACTGAGAAAGCAGGCTGTGCCTTTCAAGCTACCAACAAACATAGCTGCTTGGCAAAATGCAGCATATGATACCAGAGGAAAAGTCCTCTTTCAGTAATGGCTTTCCCAAAACAAAGCTCTGTCAGCCAAGCATCTCTGAAATGTAAGGCATGTCCCCATTTTGCAGCCAATCAACAGAAAAATGAGGGAGTTCCAGTGACCTGACATGTGGGTACAAAGCAGATGCAATGATGTCAGAGCTCCTGTGCAACACTGACTGGACATAAACAACACAGACAGCAAACCCTTCAGTGTCACAGATGACCCTTACAGTGTGATGATTTTGTCCAGCAGGACAAACAGAAATAAGCAGAAATTCAGAGAGATGCTGCAAATCCTTAAGGAATCCCCTTAAGGAGAAGGAATTCCCCCCTGGCAGCAATCCTGTGGGTGGCAGCAGCAGGTAATGCCCACATTTTCAAAAAAGTTCAGTAATTTTGTATTGTCCACTTTAAATACTCAGGAGATAGATTTTCAGGTGCTCACTACCCACAGCCAAGATTTTAAGAAGAATCCTCTCTCCAACTAGGCACCATATAAAAATCAGTTTTCAAGACTCTCAGAAGCCATTGGATCTTATTGTTGACTTGTTCTAACAAAAATCTGGCCTAATTATGGAAGCTGAGCTCCTGTGGAAAATCTAGACCTAAGCCCTAGACTTCAGAGGTGCTGAGAGGATGTTGCCAGTCCCACCATAGCTGGAAGCAATCTGCCACATTACAGCAAATGTGTTCTACATATCCTCAAGGAAGAACACCCAAATGTTGAACACATCTACAACGTCTGGCATAAATATCCATATAAAATAGAGATAATATTAAACAGGAATAAAAGGTGCAAACCTATGTGTATAAATGCATAGTTCCAAATTTGAATCTGAATGAGATCTACATCCAAACTCATTTTTGACATGCTCTAAAAAAACTAATAACCTCTGAGATAAAAAAAATTCATGGGTAGAGTTACAGTTGGATTGATGATCTGAAGCGATATTCAAAGGAAGCCATAAACTTGTACAAGGGTCTCATAGCTTGATCTGAAGTCACTGGGTCTGGCAACCCCCCCACAACAAGTACAGCACCAACACCAGCCGAAGGGTGCAGCACTTGGAAGGGTGTGAGGTCAAGGTACTGACTTGGGACCCAGAAGGTCTAGCTTTGCTTTCTAACTTTTTAAATAGCTTTGTTATTTTTCCTGGATGGGTCAATCTATCTGAGCCTTAGTTGAGTATTTAGAAAATATAGAGAATGAGATAGTTGATCTTTCTCACATTTTTCAGCCCCCTTACATGCATTGCCTGTTTAGACTGTAAATGCTTCAGGTCAGAGATGGTCTGTCACTGTTTCCAAACCCACATATAATGCTAGCACATTGATATTAGTATAGAACATGGGAAGACACACCCTCTGCCACACACAGACAGAAAATGACATGTCAAACACCAGTTGTCACTGCTACCTCAACTTGCAGCATGCAGAGGATGAAGTAGTGTAGGGTGAAGTCTGCAGCATGTCAGATGGAGAAAGGCACACTGCCACAGCTGAGCACTGACTGCAGTTGGCTCCAGTAAGCTCCTTTTCTGCCCTGGCTCCACACTCATGCCATGAGAGCAGCAAGGAATCGGCAGTCAGCACCTGGCCTCATACGTCAGAAGCACACAGAGATACCACACACCGCTCCCAGTGCCTCATCATCTGGGAGGGAGGGCTGACAGCATCACAGGTAGATGGGTGACAACAGAGCAAGCTGCATGCTGAAAAGCCAGGAATCTTTGTCATGACAACAGAGAGAGCTGTTAAAGACTACACAGTGTGCAGGGAGTGCAAAGTGAGGCAGTGTTTCGGGTCTCCTGCTATCAGCAGGGAGGTTCTGGCAGAGCCGCAGCAGCAAGTGATGGTTTATTTTTAACAACAGCTTCTAAAGCCAAGGCTAGTGATTTTGTTTGTTTGTCATTTTTTATTTCATCCAATGCTCTAGATGGATACTAGCTCCTTTTGCAAGGCTTTATTTATTTATTTATTATTGTTTCTCCTTGAAGCAGGGACTGGAAATGCTGCGATAAGAAGACTTAAAGGTTCACTTAGTTTCAGCTGCAGTTTCCCTAAGTGCTTCTGTGTCCCCTGCTGAACTGCTGTTTTGTAACGCTGGAGGTGGAGCACGCTTTGGGGATATTCCACTGCTTTCCTGCCTCTATCACAAACTCATGCCACCCCACCACAAAGCACCTTCCTCCTCCCTTCCTTCTCCCTTTCCTTCCTGCAAATGGACAGCAATCATCAAGAAAGGAAGGCATACTTTCACCTTCTTCTGGCCTTTCTTTTCCAATCAATATATAGCACCTGCACCATTAACTAAGCAGCTCCATGCTCTGCTCCTGCCCCATGTCCTCCAGGAGGCACAAACACAGCTTGCTGCAGACTAACAAGCTGCATAGCTAACTCCCAGAACTCCCAGAATCCAATGCTTCAGACTAAAATGGGGCAGCAGGTCTGGAGCTGCAGCTCAGTGGTCTGCGGAGAAAGCTCTGCCAGTTTGTGCCCCTTCATAATGGGCGGTGAGCACATCAGGCAAGCGCAGCAAGATGGGAGAAAAGAGGCCGTGCAGGGAATGATACAACACATATGCTGGGCTTTGCAGTCCATAATTGGGGTGAGTCAGACTCTGAAGTGCTGTGCTGCTATCTTGGTTCCAGCAGATGCTAATTCAGCTGGTCAGGTAAAGTGTGCTTTCAGGAGGCTGATAGGAGTAAGCATATGGAGGCTCTGGGACTTCTCCAGGGTTTGTAGCTGCTCGGCCAATCACACAGGGAAGAAACACCTATGTAATGCAAACCCACAGGGACTGAGAAGGCAGCCATCTTTGGGGCTTGCCGTGGTGGGGTAAATCCAGACAGAGCTGCAGTAGGACAGCTTCTGCTGTGACACTTTTGGAGTCAGTTGCATCCCTGTGGAGCCACAGCCCCAGTTTCAACCATGGATCTTTCATCAGCTTCAGAAATTTAAATGTGGGAACTTTTAAAATACTGATTTCAAAATAGGCAGATTTCAAAATTGGGACAGAATGACAATGCTCCCTTACCATGCCTCTTAAATATCCAGAAGGATTTGAGGGTTTTCTTTGGAGGACAAAGTGGCCAACCTGAAATCTACAGTAGCCAATGCAAAGGGCTGGAACTGACTTCTCTATGCTGAAGGGCTGAGAGACTCTCAGCAAGGAGCCAGGCGTCTGCCTGGTCACCAGTGCAGAAGGCAGAACGGTCTCCACTCCTCCCACCCATCACTGTGCAGGTCCTGCAGTGCTGGCAGGAACAACAGCTTGTGTTTGTCAGAGAACTAAGCAGCTGTGACTCTGGCACTGCTCTAAGAGCAGGCACAGGCAGAGGCAAGGTGATGTTTTTAGAGCTATTTTACTCAGACTGGAACTTAGCCTCAGCCCCTTGGGAACCAACCCTTTTTGGGAGGTGGCACAGCAGTGGCGGTGCGATTCTCAGCTGAGGCATCAGAGTTGAGCTGCTTTCTGAACCACTCCTTGTTGCCATCTCTTTGCAAGCTGGCAGCCTCCCTTCCCTCCCCCCATTCCCAAAACTAAAGCTCCATGATGTAAAAACATTCCTTTGGGGCTGGAGGTAGAAAAACTAGGACACCACAGTACAGAAAATGCTCAGCACTGCATGAAATATTCACTATCAACTGAAACAGGTTTACCCGGAGGAGAGTATGATGAAGAGGAAATGGGGAATCAATTTCTCTGTCCTATGGTTTGTTATTCTGGCTTCTTCTCTTCTCCAAATAAGCTAAGCTTTTTTGGAAGCCTCTGTCTGACCCAATTCTCATTCCCTCACTTTTCAGTCCCTCTAACCCTCCTGCTTTATAAGCAAATCAAAATGCACCCTTAAAGCATGATCTTAAAGACTGCTACTCCCCAGAACAAACCAAATAACGTAATGACACATCAGAGAGAGAAGAGAGCATGTGCAGCTGGAGGGATCCACCATTTGAGCATTAGAGAGGTGAGGAAGTACCAAGTGGTGCCCACCAGTTCCTTTCAAAGCTTTTCTGTTCCCTTAAAAGAAACAAAAAGAACAAGCAGGATCAGATCAGAGTGTTCCAGCAGCACCATGGGAAAAGACCAGCAGAGGTGAAGCAATCGACAACAAGAGTTAGAGCTGTGGCTTTCCATGGGTATCCCAAGACGGGAGATGGAAGCAAAGCCCAAGTGCCGCAGCCACACTACATGGCAGAAACATGCATTTCTCTGCCTGAAATAGAGCCCCTCTGCAAACTACCTCCCCAGGTTTTTCAACACTCAGTGCATTCAGACAACACATATGGGAAATCACACATTTAATTTTTTTTCGAAGAGCTCTCACAGAGAAGGAGGCTCATACAAAAAGCCATACTGAAAGAAGAAAAAAAAGCTATGACTGAAAGCTAATCTGCAATGAATACATTTTCCGCTCAACCAAACCCCAAATGTGTTTTATCAAACAAAGGAGCTCTTTAAATGACCACCTGCTCCAAAGGGCATTTTCCTAACGAGAAAGAGCACACGTGCCAGACGTACCTTCCACTACTACGAGTGACAGTGAGCCAGACCATCTTACCAGAACAACTGCAGAGAAGCTATGCTCATCTCACTCCAAGCTGGAGCTGTTTATCTGCATCCTGGATGGGCCACCACATCACACCCCTCTAAGACTGACTGCCCACAAGGGTCCTACACAGGACCCCAGGCCAATGGAGAGCAGGAACATGCACGACCTGGATGCCAAATTTACCAGTGCCACACAAAAAGCAAGACTTCAGTCTGGGCTTATCATTTAAATCTGATTAAGACAGTGTTGATGAACACTGACTTTTTAAAAGTTTATCAATTATCATGTTCTTATTCATATTTTTAAGACCCCTAATTAATGTCATGCTTTTGTGTTTACATGCATCACAACAAAGGCAAGATGTTTCTAGCCTTACCATGACTGTGAAAGGAGCGGCCCAGGAACCCTGGGGCAGTCAAGCTAGTCCAGGTTTCCCAACAGCTGCTCATAGTCGCCTCTTACAGAAACATACCAACACACAGAACAACAAGGAGCAATTCTTTCCCAGAGCATCAGCCCCCCAACTTTGGGCGGTCAGCAAGGACCACTTGACCTGGAGCATCTGTCCAAATGGTTCTCTCTACCTCTTGACTTCCACACGCTTCAGGCTCCCACTACTTTGCACAATTTCACGATGTGTTTTATTCAGTTTAAACCTCCTGCCTGGATCATTTAACTGATTTTCCTCTCATTCTGGTGGGTCATTCGCTAATGAAAACCTATGCTCTTGTGACTGTCAGCGGTAGGCCAGGATTAGACTCCAGTTTATAAAAGTATTTGGGAAATCAGGGGAGGACTACCTACTTGGATCCATTTTTACCTTTTCCCCAGAAGTTCACTCACTTCAGCAATTCCTTACTTGCTAAAAACAGCAGTATTTTCTGTTCTGTTGAGTGATTTGTATATGATTATCTATGATTGTATGTCTATAAGGACAGAGAAATCTTTTTCTATCCACTGATGGGAAGTTCCTAAATGATAATGATAACTCTCTTCACTCATGCTTTTCCAGAGAAGTAATTATTGGAAAGAAAAGTAGATTCTGTAATCAAAAGGAGATTATAACGGAGTGAATGGATGGATAACAACAGGTAAATGCTCTCCCTAACTGAGCTGAAGAGAGAAGAATGGTGGAAAAAAGTCCCAAATAAGCATCTATTTACACCAGTGAACTATGTTGGTATTTGCTTACCTACCATACTCTGAAATAGATATCTTGTTCTTTTTACTAACCGCTGTTAATATTTGCTTTTAGAAATTATACTTGACTTCATGATCTAGTCATTTGCTCTTTTATTTTAATTAAAGTATACAAAAAGAGCTTTTACACAGGTGTGCCCTCTCAACAAGGTCACTACTATGCTATGCTCTGAGAGGATTGACATTGGAGGTGCTGTGGGTGACACCATCAATGAGGACCATCAGCTGAATAGTACCACTGTACCTGAGGATTTTCACATTTCCACTGCACAGGCAGTCACTCTCCAGACTAGCTGTCTCACCAGGAGACTGTGTATTTGCTCTCCATGCAAAGTCAGGAATATGGAGAAGTCACATGGCTACATTACAGCATCTGCTGGACAGAAACAAGCAGAGCCTCACTACCAGCACGAACAAATCCTCAGCTTGGTTCTGGCGGCTTCTGCAAGACAAATCAAGAGTGCTCCTAGGGGTTTGCAAACTGCTTAAAGAGACACTGCCTAATTCCTATATACTCTGCAGGCCTTATTAAAATCCTCCAGGAGAGAGTCACAAGCACAGTTAGAGCTGGTTCCAGTAGCACACAGCTGCATCCTGTGATAAGAAGGGGATTGAGTGCATGGCAACACAATTTAACTCAGCCAAAATGGCTATCACAGGCACTGATCATCACTACTGTCTCTCCTACTCATACACTGTCACTGTGCTGGCAGCACTGAACTTCATAGGGAATAAGCACACCTGGGACAGGGCAGAATTTGGCAGGCACCTGAAACTCAGCAGATGTCAGATGTTTTATATAGCATGCATTTTCCCTGGAAAGTCAGTCTGTTTGGATAAACATTCACTGATAAAAACGGAGACACCAATACTCCACCTGCTAGCTGCACCATTTGGGAAGATCTGGCCACAGTTTCTTGATTATTTTGGGGAAATCTCCTCTGAGGGAGGATCTATACCCTTTTGTCTCCAAGCAGGAATCACCACTGCATGATCCCCCATGGACAACCCTGGATTACGTTCCATCATTAACAGCAGACACAGGGGCCAAACTGAGCTGCCTGCCTCAAATTTAAGGCTTTTAAGGCAGTTTTCTGGGTAAGGAAAAACACATAACATGTGAATAATGGCAATCTATTGTTGACCAGTACCTCCCACATGAAAAAAAAGGAATGGTAGGCCTGTCATCATCTAGTATTATTTTAAGTGCTGTCTGAAAAGGATCTGAAGTGAAAACTATTGCTTTTGTTTGTCATTTCCCTTTGGGTTAGCCACTTATTTGTGCTTCCCTACAAACAGAGAACAATAATACTGATTTTGTAGGAATGCAATTCATTCCTACAGTTTAATTTATGAATTCTTCATGGGATTCCAATGGAGATTCATTCATGATGTTTCGCAAAGTACTGTGAAACTGTAGTAAAACGTAGCGCTCCTGCAACATGATGGAAGAAGGCATTACACCACAAGCAGGATCTGCTTCCTTCTCTGCCTCTTCCACGTACCTTCAAGTGATGTACCTGGTGTCCTGTTCACTTAATCTATCCTTTTCTTGACTATTGGTATGGTTAATTTTTGGAGTGAGGACTGCTTGTCCCTATCTACTTGTACTGTATCACATTCATGATTCAGTCAAATCCAAGGAAAAGAGCACAAATAATAATTTCAAAGAATATCATTTTCCCTATATCACCCTGTTTATATATTTTAGACAAAAAAAAAAAAAAAAAGAGAGAGAGAAAAAGAAACAGGAAAAAAAAATACAGGATTAGTGTCTGTCAGAAATACAGAAGGCCAGCCCCTGTGAAGCTGCCCAAGGAGAGCTCTGGAGATAAATAGCTCAGCTATTTCTATCTGGCACACATTGTTCTATGGCATTATTAATGCCTGCTGCAAACTTGGCTTCCAGTGGGTGCCTTCTCTGGGATCAGTGGGTGTTCACAAAGCTTTTCCTTTGCAGAAGGTGTTAACAGCACTGCTTACAAGCAATATCCCCAGTGTCTGTATTGTCATGGGGATTTCTGCAGATGGCTCACAGTGATGACTTACTAATTTATTACTGCTCTCTGCTCTTCTCCCTTCCCTTTCCTTCATGCAAGCCCTCTCTAACATCATCCCTCCTTTCCTTTATCTGTAGTAAGCAATCTGCAAGAAGCACTGGCAAATGGAGAGAAGCTGGTTTGAAGGAGATGGGTAGAAGCACCTCCGACAGGTGCACAGCTCAGGGGTGAGTGACTGCACAGCTGTAAGTCACATGCGTCAGCCTTGGGTTAGATAAACTGGCAACAAGCCGTCAAGATAAAGTGCCTCCTTCTGAATTCAGCAATGTCAATTGTCACGATGTTAAAAAGAGATGGAGGGAGGGAGGGAGAGAGAGAATGGCACAAGCTGGTGAACGTATACAAGTGAACCAAACCAGGCAGGTACAAAAAGAAGTCAAGGACATTTTACGCTAAACGCACTCTGCCGCTGCAATATCAGTCCTGCTGACCTTGGGCAATGATTAATGTTATCTTAGAGCACATACAGGTCCGCTCTTAATATGACTCCCTCTGGACTGGAAAAAAAATGCCATTCAGGCTCTTCAGGAGAATTTGTGAGGAGTGAAATGAATCCTTATTGCCATTTAAATCATTCTGTTTCTGCCAGTATTTAAGGGGTGAATTTCATAGTGTGCAACTTTGTTTTGTGGGACCAGGGATCATATCTCTGTACAGCAAAAAACAATGTAGGTCTGAGTCAATCAGCTGCCTGAAGAAAGCAAAGAAGGACAGTGCAGACAGGAGCTCATCAAACACAGTATATTTCTTCAGCTGTTATTCTTCCTGACATGCTAGGATACGTCCAGCAAACTATTTGTAAAGCACAATGAACCCATCCTGTAATTTACCAGTGAAATTTGAATGGTGAGAGCTGTGGGGAGGTTCAGAATGTCAAGAAGAGAAGCCTGTAGGAGGGAGTGATGCAGCAACCTGGAGTGACAGGACTGCGTTCCTGATCCATAGCCTGATGCGAAGCCACAAGAGAAGCTCTCTAACAGCAACCTACAGGCCTCTGGACTACATCATGTGTAGCTCTAGGTAACTCAAAAGCCAACAAGATGTGTGAGAATATTTCAAAACTAATAGCAGTCACAGGGTCTAAAACATCCTCTTTTTATGTGCTTTTCTTACTGAGACTTGCTTTTACATTCCAGCATTTGCAGTACCTACCTTCTTCCCCTTCTCCCTTTATTTACTTAGCCTTTACAAAGAAATCACAGATAATTCAATTCTGTTGAGTTCTGCCCAATATATTTTTAATCCATTTCATGGCTTTACCAACATTCCAGCAAAATCAGGGATGCCTCAAAGAGGGAGACTTTAAGAAATACCCCCCGTGAGTAGAGCAATCAGCCACTAAACCCTGGCCACAGCTGTCCACTGACTCCCATATAAACGTGGCACGTGCGTGGCCTGAGATAAAACCTAAGCACGTTTTTCCCTAAGGAGCACTGCCATCAATTTCTGTCACCATTCTCTACATGCACCTGGGCACCAGCTATTTACACCAGTTGGCACTTCCAGTCATCCAAATACTTCACATAATTCATAAGCCTGGAGCAGTAAACACCCACCTTCCTGCCATTTATATCTTTCCCCAGGAGAGCTCTGCTCAGACACAGCACCGAGGTTTCTGCTTTTTACCCAATTTTCCAGCTGGGTTAACTGAGCCATGCTGAGGTCAAGTGACTCGCCCAAGGCCACTCAGTCAGCTGCTTAGCCAGCACCACATCCTTGGCACCAGCAGTCTTAGGGACATTTGCTCCAGCCACTGGACTGTGAGGTTTCCCTCTGCATTGTTAGATGGCATGCACAACACCTACAGGCCAGAGAAATCTTTGACTTCCAACTTGGGAAAGGAGGAAGTTAGCAGGAAGTAAGAAGGTGGGGATGGAGCAGTGTTGAGGGCAGGCACAGGTGTGGGAATTCTCATTTAGGAGACAAACAGCTGCTCTTAGTGGCAGATGGTGCCTATAATCGATTATTTTTAATAAGAACGACTTCTAAGAATGCATCAAAGTGCCTTAGACAGACAGGGCCAAGTAACTTGCTGAAGATGTACTGTTCTCAGCTCCTGAAAATGGTGAGTATCAATGGGAAATCAGGTTTAGACTATGCTGGGAACTCTTTAGATGGCTGACTTCAGACTTAAGTTCATAAAAAAAAGCAGCTTCAGAAGAGAGAAAGATGGAAGCTGCATCATGCTACAGCTATAGGTTTCATTAATCACAGAGATGTGGAAAGAAAAAATTTCACAGATTGTGCTCAGAGACTCCCCTTGCCTTTTGGGAGAAGCTCAACTAAATACCTTTCTCCATTTATTTAAAACACATGAAGAAAAATGTTTCAAATAAATGCTAGGAAGGGTTATGACACAAATCAAAACCAAACCTGTTCTGCACTGCTTGCACTTAGTCTACTTGAGCCCCACAACAGATGATTATGGGAAATAGCTTACTCTCTTCTAAGGATCGATAACTTTGTGGCACAAAATCAGGTGCAGATTTACTAAGGATTGTAACTGCAGCTGCAGACCTAGCCTTTATCTTCTTCTGGTGTTCCTTCTGTGCTCCCAGGTACACAACATAGTTGCAGTCACACAGCTGCACTTATTATGAACTGGGAATGTGATCAGATCAGGTTCTGAAATTTATCATAACAAGCCTTTATTTTGTAATCATAGTGTTTATGCTCCTGTATCTTTCACTTTGCCTTTGATTTCTCACAGAGACTGGATTTTTCCAAAGGTGGCTTCTTTGCTCACTAGAATTTAAAAGACAAGACACATTCCCCTCACATCTGCATGTCTCTTCTCTACTCGAGAAAGAAAATTTTTAAAAGAAATCAGCACTCTCAAATTGCTCTGCACAGGGAGTGGATTAAAGATATTATTTTTTTTAATCCAGCATAATTTTGAGACAAAATTGACAAAAACAAATCCTTGGTTCAGAAGGAGATGTTAAACATGTGGAGCAAGTTCTAAGGCAAGACAAGCTCATGTTTCAGCAGCTATTCCAGTCAGATTATTTATCTGGACAAATTCTATGAGTTATCTCCCAAAATTTCAAGTAATCTGCCAGAGAAATACTATTCTTGCCAGCAACTGTCCAACAAGGAGACTAGCATGTCTGCCCATACAAATCATCACTGTTCAATTAAAATCTAGCCCTGAGAGCCAAGACTACAGGTTTCCTTTTTGACTTTCAGAAAGTCACCTTGCTTCTCACTGCTTGTCTTCACCTGTAAAACAGAGAACATTAACAATGCTAAAGATAGTTAGATCCACTATGAAATATTCCTCTGAACAAAAGCAGACACTACTGAGGGATTAACAAGGTTAGGCAGCTAATGCCTTTCTCTTTCTTCAGCTGGTCTGTTGACAGTGCTTGCACCTATATATCCACATTTTTTTTCTCACAGCAAAATCAACGTAAATAATCCCTGTGCCTGCACCTCAGAAACTCCTGCGTGCAGCCCAGCATGTTAATTTAAGCCACAGATAATGGTAAGCTGATGCATCTGATGCACATTCTGTTCCATCACCTCTGCAATAAGAAAGTAATGAGCATTAGGAGAATATAAACACCTTAAGCCACTGCTTAAGCTATCTGCTTAGTAATGCAGGCCTGAGCACCTAGTCCTGGCTGGTGGGGACTGTGAAGACTAGGCTCTGACTGTCTCCTAAATTAGATTACTGGTAAAATATCTGGAGAGCATTTCTGTTCTTCCATGTTTGGCCTCTTTGTCTTGAGCAGAATATCATTAAAAACACAAGTTGATTTAGCACATTATGAACCCATGAGAAAAAGAGAAGTGCTGAGAAATAGAAGTTTTAAGGTCGTCATGTGAAAGATGGATGCCACAAGAAAGTGCATGCCTGCAAAAGAGATCAAAGTTCCCTCCGAGCTGCAGTCCATGAGTAACAAGTGAAAGCTTTCAGCCCTTCTTCCCGACCTACACACTTTGCCTGCAAACAACAAGGCTACTTCTACAGCTTCTGTCAGTATTTCACTACTAGCTGATGTCAAAATAAAAGAAGGCAGTCCAGGGCAATGCCTAGAGGTTTTGGTCAGTAAGACAGAGCACTGGTCCCTCGGCAGCAACCTTAACATGATATAGCATCTCCCACCTCCCATGTCCATACACCCCGTTCCACTGTCTGTAGCTCTGGTACCACTTCCAATAAAGTAAATTGGATTGGGAGTAGAAATGGATTCACAATTTGAAAGGCAAGAAAGGGATATTGGCACTGTAATCATGCTCCACAATACTCCTTTTACCAAGCTTGTGCATGTTTCTAGGTCCTGCTCTCCTTTGGCAGCTTCACAAGGGCTGGCCTTCTGTATTTCTGCCAGTCAACAAGAGGGTAACATGGAATATAAACCAGAAATAGTGAAGATAGAATAGCAACTAATATGATGATTTTTCTAATAAAATGTCTCTGAAAAATTACTTTCAAGTGAGTCATTGAAATACTGACAAAAAAGTGGATTCGTGGAAACATCAGTAAGTTCACAAGTTAGTATTACAATTAGGAAACTGGAAGCAGAAACCAGACCTAAATCTATCATCAAATTCATCTGAAATGAGTACCATTACCAACCAATGAGAACATTACCAACTCTGCTGAGGAATATACTTTGGGGAACCTTTCATTTAGGTCAGCAGGAAAGACAAGAGAGATTAAAAAGGCATTTCCCGTTTCACAGTTCTGTCATGAGCATAACTTTAAGTCAGAAGTATATCTATCCTGCCTAATTGCTAAAGAGGGCATATTACAACAGAAGTAATGTATTGATTTGTATCTCACTGACTGCCAAGAAAGGAAGAGACTCACTGCACAGAGACCTCTAAAACTAGGCAAGTACATGACTGAAATAAAGATGGAAACCAGAACGGAAAACATCAGCAAGGAGCAGCAAAACTGCACTTACTCTGCTGTGTAACATGAAGCTGGCTGGAAGGAACATGGACATGCACGTTCAAACTGTGCATGGTAACCTGAAGCATACACCCAGCTGCAGTGATTCACAGGCTAGCACATTACATTTGTGATGACAGAGGCAGAAGAACTCCTAGAAATGATGCCAGCCAGGGTGAATGGCAGACAAAGTCTCCTAAAGTGCTTCAGATTGGAAACTGCATCCTCTTCTGCTGCATGAACAATTGTCTGTCTTCCATTAGGATAACTTTCCATTTCTATCACATTTTTCTTGATGTAAACACAATTATTTATGAACAACACAGGCATTTCCCCCAATGCTCTTGGCTCACCCTCGGTGCCTAGAGGCAAAATATCTCCTGCCTGTAAGTTATAATGTTAAGTATAAGCTAAGCATCACAAAATGGAGTGGTAGATTCTGCACAAGCAGAAGCAAAAGGCTTTAGAAATATGTCCCCTCTCAAGCAAAATACTTAATGCTTTCACATGAGATTTTCACTTGAGCTGAAAGCACAGTATTCTCAGAAAAGCAGACTTTAGTTTTTAAGGATCCTTGAAATCAAGACAGGTAAAGTTTCACTGCATTACTGTAACCCATTCAGTGAGGCAAAGGCTACGGAGAGCATAACTCAGAAGCTTGGAGTGCTTCTATTCAAGCAACTGCTAGTTTTTAATGCCACATATTTAAGTATTCATCTATCAGGTATGTTGGTATCTCAGATTAGTTACTGTCAAACATTTGAAAGTAAATGACCTATTTAAGACAACACTATACTCCTATATTGGAGTGGAGTGTGATCAATCCTCACACTAGATCAAAAAGTAAGACAGCTTCTGTAGAGATGTCAGGTTTTCAAGGCAGAACTTGAGGAGAAAAGTACATTTTCATCTGAAGTTCCCCTTTGAGGCAACAGCAAGACAAAAAACAGTCAGCCATGTGGCCATTTCTTCTGGCTGAACACGTACATATGGACATGGAAAGTCAGAGAGCACAGGACACTGTAGACAGACTCCCTACTCTCACTATCTCACTTTCACTCCCAGCTCTTGTGGTGTAGAGCTGGCCATGATGCTAAGGGTCTGTGCTGTGCTGCACACACAGTTATAGAGTTGTTGTGGTGCTTTTACATCTTCTGTCCACCTGCATACAAATGTGGCAATATGCTGCTGGTATTTATCCCAGGCTTTGACTTCTGCTCCTGCTCTGCGGTCATCAAGTCAAAATCAAAGACACCAGTAATTTACTATAGAGAGACTAATTTTTCTTAGTACTGTTACAAAGTTTCTTTAGATACCAATTGGAACTGAAGTTACTGGCTAATTATTTTGTTCCTGTCCATGTCAATAGGATTAACTTTCTGCTCAAGAGAAGGAACAGATTTCTAAAATGCTGAGAACAATTATTGGAATAAATTTCCAAAGCTCTAAACTGCAGTGAAACACAAGTGCTAAAAGAAGCATGTGGCACTAACTAGTCTAAGTTGATTAAAACTTCAGAAGCAGAGGGACTAAAACAATTATTTTATGGGAGCATTCTTTCCAACAGAGACTAAGCAAGAAATAAATGACAACGAACTATCAACATCGTGTGTTCATTCAGCATAACTAGAATAAAATAGATTGAAAGAAATTAAAAATAAATTTCAAGACTATAAATTAAAAGATGCCACAGAAGGTATGTAAATTGAATGCTACAAGGTCTTGTTTTTTGTTTACGAAGAATGTGTTTTCAGTTTGATGGAGAGGCATCATTACAGAGGGAATTTGAGGCATTCTAAACAGCAGAAGTGCTCATTAAGAATTCATTTTTAACAGGAAGACTGAAAAAAAATTAAAATTAATGAGCAGGATGAAGGGGGGGACTTTGAAGATGACAGCTTCTTGCTAAAAAAAGGCACACTTGATATTAATTACAA
The DNA here is from genome assembly GCA_035772895.1 of Perdix hodgsoniae. Classification (NCBI taxonomy): domain Eukaryota; kingdom Metazoa; phylum Chordata; class Aves; order Galliformes; family Phasianidae; genus Perdix; species Perdix hodgsoniae. The sequence continues at coordinate 28,877,020 of JAPSGF010000001.1, read as the reverse complement.
GCAGTTCACATACATGCACTACCCCTAACTCCGCTATCAGACTCTCTAGGACTAATTCACAGCTGCTTCATGTTCACTCTGTGGCAGGATCCCTGGCAAAGCAGCAAAGCGTTGTGTGGCCCTTCAGCCACTGTGGCAATAAGAATGAGAAATAAATCCCTAGGCAAAGGACACTGCAAAAGGATGCTTTAAACCCAAAAGCTTCAGTATTCCTGCAGTTGGTAGCTAAATGAAACCTTCAGAAAGAGCTACAACTACAGCCTATACCAAAAGCTCAAACTGACTACAGTAGATTCTGAGCAGGAAGAGAACAAGGACTTCTTCTGTAAGTGAATGAAATTCAGCTGTCACAATTTGTAATTTGCACATTCAAGCTTCTAAAGCTCTTTAAAAATCTGACTGGTTTAGGAACTCAAAATTGGGACATTAGAGAGATTTTCTCCAACATCTTTTTCTATCCCTTAGCCTTAAAAGGAAGAAAAACGTTTTATTTAAATACACTGGTACACATACACCTGGACAAGACGGCTACAGTGCTGTACAACAACACATGTGCTGAAAATTCAGTGTTGTGCAACCACCAATTCATTCTTCAATACCATGATATGGTAAAAGAAAGTTCTGATGATTCCTCTTGTAAAAATTTTTGTTTGTTTCTTTAAAGTGCAGATACTCAAGAGAAAGGATTTTGTGGGCGACTTTGCTTCAGGCTTGCAATGAAAAGCGGCAATGACAAAATGGGGGTATGGCAAAGGCTTTCTCTGGATCTGTTAGATTAGGTTAAAAAAAAAAAAAAGAATAAAAAATTGAAGATAAGTCTGGAAAAGAAGAGACTTATTCCAAGCTGAATTGCCACTGGTAGTGGTACCGTGGAGGGCATCCTGAGCCAGTGTGTGACAAAGAGGAGTAAAAGAATCAGTGCAGAAATTACTGGAGTGAAGCAGGAATTGCATGAAGGAATCTGAGAGAATGAGCATCTGATGTGTATCTTGTTTCACAAAGAGAACAGTCTGAAAGATCATTTCATGCTAGGCATCTTCCTTACTAACATGCGTTGTTTCAGGGTGATATCTCTCCACGCTTGGCTATTCCCATTGTCCCCTGTCTGAAAATGATCTGGTCCAGATCTGGTCCAAAGCCCACTGAAATCAGTGGAAAGACTTCCTGGGAAGTCAGTGAGTTGGGGATTGGGTCTAGGTAAAGCCTGAGTTTGTTCAAAGAACTGGGAAAGTGGCCATGCTGGAGAGAGATGGCCCAGCCAGCTCCATACGAGCTGCTTAATGAGCCCCAGCTGCACTGGTACAGCTGTAATGTTTGTCCCCATCTGGGTGCCTTTGGAGTGAACTGGGATGGTCTCTGCATGACCCCACATTGCACAGTGTAGGCATACACTGGAAGCTCAGCTGATTTTGCTTTGAAATAACAGCAGCAACAACAGAACAGATCATTTACAATTATATGATTATCTCTTATTAATATTTGTCCCTCTAAGGTTTGGCAGATTCAACAACCACGTATGAAAATGGGTTGAAAAGACTGCATGAAAATTCTCCTTTAGGACTCAGCTGACCCAAATACACAGTTCTCCTGCTCTGAATTCTTCTACAGAGCAGAGGGAGACAAACTGCTCTGTTTTTCTCACTCTCTCTTGCCTTTTTTTTTTTTTTCCTTCCATAATGCTGCAATGCAGAACCAAATTTTTTGATTATCATGTAGTATCTTACTTTGATTTTCCTCTCTCCAAACTAAATACTTTTTGTACTCTTAGGACAACCAGGACAGATCTGCTTCCTATTAGGAGGGGGCAGATGATACCTATCTGTAACAGGTAAGGAAAAAAGCACATGTAGGTCAGAAAAGTGACTACATGTCAGGGTGCTACCAACATGACTGTATCAGACAGCAGCATGACAACATGTAACTAAAAAAAAGCCCTAACCACAGAAACCCTTACTATAGATGCAGTGACAGCATGAAAACACAATTTTCACTGCTTTAACTTGCCTTGCGTAGGCTGAGGGTAACTACTAAGGCTGTATTCCCAACAGCAGTGCTATGCTGGCATTGCATAAGTATTTCAGCAGTACAGCAGGCACAGCTTTCAAAAAAAAACAAAACAACCTTCCTCTTGCTATCTATTGCGTATCTGTAGACAATTCTGCAGAACTAAATGACACAGACAAAATTTGAACACGTTTATCATCTCTGCAGAATAAGCACAGCCATGACAGAGTGAGTTATACCTTCTTTAGCTTCTCTATCATCAATAAGGCTAGCCAACTAAGCTTCAGTTATAGTATATCCACATGTCTTCACCAAGTGAGTGAGCTCCTGAAAGTAGCAATAGAAAATCCTTTTTTTTCCACTTGCAAGTTGGGACATCTTTGATCTACAAGCTACGGAGAGAAAACAAAAAGGGAAACTTAAAATGCCATTGGTTTTATAGTCACATTTAGAAGCAGAGTCATACTGCAAAACTGGCTCTTTGTGCTCCTCAGGAAACCTGCACGAGCATTTAACAACTGCAAGAACATTCAAGGTCAAAGGCTGGCTCTTTGAGGAGATGAGCTGCCTTCCAGCTTTAGTGCTAAAGTCTGCAAAGTAAAGACTGTATTGCAGATGAGATGACTGGGAGATCTGTAAATCAAACAGCAAGATCTGTGAACCATATATATAAGTAAGAGCTGTGTCTGAATTTCGTACGCAAAAAAACTGGCTTGTGAAAGCTGATTATTGCCTTGATTTCCCGGATCACTGTGTGCCAGCTGCGGGCCTGCTGCTATCATTCAGCAAAGCACACCCTAGCTTTCAAGACCCCCAAAGGAACAGAAGCAGAAAAAAACACGTAACCCCACAGCAGTATAGAAACCAGCACTAGCTACAGTTTGCTTCCATCAATCTAACCCTTTGCCTGCTGCTTCACTGCAAGAGTTTTACCAAACTGCTGGAAGAGCATGAGGAGAACAGTCCTGAACACTGCAGATGCCGCACACATATTGAAGTGATCTTGACTGAAACTCCCTGAGTCTAATCCCAGTGTGCCTCAGGATCAGTGAAAACACAGAAGCTTTTTGGGAAGTCAGAACTTGGTTCACTTCAACACACTGGGCCATTGCACCACAGTGGTGTAGGAGACCACTCCTCCTGCAGCTGTTATGAAACCTCAGAAGAGCACTGCTTGAATTGAGGGCTACTTAGTCTTCTACAAAACTGACAGTCTTAGCTGAGACTGTCACATGTAGCTGATGAGGGAAAAAATGCTTCTGGTAAACCAGCCAGTTGCTCACAGTACTTCTGACAATGCTGTGACATAGAAAACTGCTCGGAAAGTCTGACATGTTACTTGCACAAAAGAAGAGTAAGGCTAGCAGGAAAGGATAAAAGTGTCTATCAGTAAGTACATAACTTGTTCAGCTTACAGTGGAAGGAGAAAGGGAAGGAAAACCATGGAAATTAGCTTTGGATGTTCTATCAGACTACAACCAGAACCCAGAGTGAGACAGGGAGCGAATTTTTCCTGTTTCTCATGGAGAAGTGAATACTGTAGCTTCAGGTTTTTGGGAGTAACCAGCAGTTTATAATGCTGCAGCCCAGGAGTGATACATGCAAACAGAAAACTGTCAGATTTTCTACTATCTGACTCATCAACATACAGAATAACAGAAATGAAACGCACTTGCAGATTCTTAGCATCAGTTTGATGGCGGGGAGAGGAAATGCAAAAAGACGGGAAGACTAAGGCCTGCACAGCATACAGTTCAGAGGTTAAACTGCTCTGGCAAGAAGAAAGTTTAGCCTTTGTCTATATGACAAAGTGACTGATTCTGCAAAGCCAGGCAGGTATCAAGAACTCGTTAATTGAGGGCAAGAGAGAGTGAGAGTAAAAAGTGAAAACAGAGCAGTCAAGGGGATCAAAACAGCTGCCACAAAGCCTGTTTTCCCTTAGGGTTTCTGGTTATCATTTGGAGACAAATATACTTTTCAACTAACTTATTCTGCAGAGCTAATTCCCTGGAAGTACTACTACCACTGCTTCCTAATGTGCTTAGGAGTTGATGGGTCTGTACCTGTGTAGTGTCTGTTCAGATTTTGCACTAGGGCACATCCACTGTTACACCCAAAAAAAGCTGAAATAATACAGCTGTGATGAAAGCATTGTATGCATATCTTCACTTATCTCTGACAGCAGATGGCCAGCAGACATCCCAGTGCAAGTGCCAGACTTAACAGTGCGTATGCGTGTAACAACGTGTGAACCAGCAAAGAGGAATTAAAGGCAAGTTCTTATAAAAAGATGAAAAATCTTGCCTTCTTACATTTTGCAGCTGTGCAAATTTAAGGAAAACAGCCCTGTGGATAAAATAACATTATGTTCCATGGTTTGCTTTCCACAGGATTGCCACATTCCTTCTCCCAGGAGCTAAATCTGTACTGATAGCAATATGAACAACATGCTGGCTATGCTATGCACTGCAGTGTGTTTTTGGAGACAAAGCACTGTCCCTGTTACCTGTATCCTGTATTTACTGAGGCACAGCTTCAAAGTTTACATATGCATTTACAAGCAACTGAAAAAAACTTATTCCTGTTCTGTTCTAGTTTTCCGATCTATTTCTGTGATTGCACTTCACCAGGAAATCCTTCGGATGAATTCAAGACTATGGAAAGAGACTAACTTCTCCAACCCATGCAGCCTATGCCCTTTGGTGCTTTGGGTACAACGTCAAGATCCCACTGAAATCTCTGTGTCTCTTCTTGCATCACTGTGGCACACACAGAAGAGGAGGTGCCCAGAAGCAAAGAACATTTAGCATAATGAGTCAGATGGGTGGTCAGCAGTTTAAACCAGCCACTTGATGTTACTATAATGAGGCCTCAGTTTAACAGTTGTACTGCATGCACAGAAAATCCCTCCATCCCAAGGAAATCGGTTAAGAATAAAATGAACAAAAATCAAATCATCTGTTTGAGAAGAAAGACTTTATGGCTTGGAAAATGCAAATAAGGGATGGAGAAAAAAATGCCCATGAATGAGTAAAAATTATTTCTCATAGCAATAGGATCAAAGAGCCTCTAAGCTTTATCTCAGGGACAGCACTGTGTGAATAAATCTTAAACTAAGACCTGCAAATACCTGCAAGCACAGCTGAATCCAAGAGAAGAATCATAGAATCTTTAGAGTTGGAAGGGACTTTTAAAGGTCATCTACTCCAACCGGGGACACCTACACCAGATCAGGTCCTCTCTATTAGCTCTCTATTCTGTGAAGAGCTCTGTCCAGCCTGACCTTGAATGTCTCTATGGGCAAAGCATCCACCCCTTCACTGGGCAACCCCTGCCAGTGTCTCACTGCCCTTATTATAAAAAACTTCTTCCTTATATCCAGTCTAAATCTCCTCTCCCTTAGTTTGAAATAATTTCCTCTTATCCTACCACAACAGATTCTGCTAAAAAGTCTGTGTCCTTTCCTATAGATCCCTTTAGGTACTGAAAGACTGCTCTCAGGTCTCCCTGGAGCCTTCCCTCCTCCAGGCTGCACAGCCCCAGCTCTCTCAGCCTGTCCTCCAATCCTTTTAGGAAAACTCAGAGCCTAGGTCAGTATGTTTTATACACATTTTGAGCACAGAGGTTTTACTTAAAAAAGAATGAAAGTTATTTCCATTATGGTTAGCAGAATTACATCACATGCCACTTCCTCAAAGGTAATAAACACCTGCTCTATACCACCTTATGAATCAGTTAGAAAATAACAATCTAGCATCCATAGCCTTTTGTTGCATATAGGACCAACAACCTTTCAACTAGGACATCATTAGCTTCCCAAGTCTCAATTCCAAGACTAACTTGTTAAAACATTCTCAAGAACATGCCTTGTCCATAAAACCATGAAATAGATTCTTAACTTCTATTGAATTCAAATGTAGGCTTTAAGCATAGGATACCTAAACAGCTGTATATGCACATTGAATTTACCAAGACTTGACCTTTTTGCTAAGCTCTGAATTCTTCATTTCTGCTCAGGTCCCTCATTTCTCCAGTTACACTTATTGCTGTGAGTACAGGTATTCATGGTCTTTATCATAAGAACAATGCTTTGATGTATACTTGCTAAATATTGTAACTTTTAAAATTCATAGCTACACATGCAAATAAAGGCAAATGATTATTCTGATGGGCTGTTAATAATGTTTTTGTTAGGTCAGGCTGCGTTAAACTCTGCATTCAGTATTACAGGAGTTCACAGAATTGGTATGAAACCACTAGCCACAACAGCAATATTTGTGGCATCTTAAGGCTAAGAATGCACACAAAATAGAGTCCAACTTTGTTCAAGTTTTATAAGTCTCTGAAATAAAGGGACCAGGGCAAAAGTACAGCTCTTAAGGCATACAGGGATATTAGAAGACCACAGTTAAATGCTGAACTTGGGTATGAGGACACAGTTACCAGAGCTGCCAGAGGGCTTATAACCACAGCAGCTATGAAGGACAGTGACAGTAGTGTATGCTGCAGAGAGTTCACAAAATGCTGAATAAAAGTGAGAGAATAAAACAAGATTTGCAATGGTAAATGGACAATTACAGCAAGGGGAGGAAGAAATGGAAGACAACAGGAATAGTACTGCTGGTCAAAAGATGTGTAAAAATAAGGGGAGAGAAGCCAAGAATCTCTAACCAGATCTGCACCTGCAAAACAAGTGGAAGAGAAACAGACTGTAATGAAAAGGACAGCTGGAGAGATGATATCAGAGGATGGAGGTCAAGCCTCTGTGAGAACCAGCAATTTGAGAGAGTGAGAAATGAGAGACTCAGAAATAGCTAAAGCCTCTTTAGAAGAGCTGTGAAGATATGGCAACATTTTTGTTATTTCACCTACAGCCTGCTACCAGACTGTTCCTCTGTTTACGGGACTTCATATTTAAAATTTGATTTATATCTACCAATTAAACCACAAAATTCAGTAATCACTTCTCTTATTCCAGTCCAGTGCATCCATGATCTCACTTCCAGTGTTCTCTCCTATGGGCCACTGAGATCTCCTCTTAAGACTCCAGGAAGGCTCCAGGAAAAAGTTCTTCCTTCGACTGCTAAAGTATTTGTTCTCTTGTTGCAAATGAGATGTAATCATTACATCAGTTCCTTTAGGTTGCTTAAGACTCAGGACACCCTCTACACAGCAGCCTTTAAACCAGAGTCTTCAACCCTCTTTGGATTGCTTTGATGCTTAATTTTACCTGCTGAAACTTCCATTCTTTGTATACAGCTGATTCTCAGCTTTATTCATCAACTTCATTTTGGTGATCTTTTTCATAGTAAATTTTCCTGACATGATTCTTATAGTCATCGATTGATTGTTCCTACCATGAGGCTGAAGTATTCAATACCATCTCTACTGTTCTCCAAAGTATTTTATTACAGCTGTTACAGACTGTTATGCAGTATGGCTGCGACTCAACTTCTTTCATCACATCTAAACCAGAGTTCAAGTTAGACACTAGGGAAAAAATAAAACCACTGAGAGTGCTGGTACTACTGGTATGGGCTATCCAGAGGGGATGAGGAATCTCAGCTCCTTCAGGTTTCCAAATCAAGACAAAGCCACAGCTGGCATAGAGCAGTCGTTATCTGAGTAAGAAGATGGATTACCTAAACTCTCACTGGTCCCTTCCAACCTTTATTTCTATGATTCCCTGCATGTCTCCAATATTTCACTCTTTATTCTGCTTAGGAATTGTAACAATCTGGTTATCCTTGATTCCTTCTTCCTTAATATCCCCTCTCTTATTCAAGCAGTATGTAGCCAGCTCCAGACTCCTAATCTCCTGTAGAGGAGATACTCTGGTACTACAGGGCAATCAGATCTGCCACTTGCATTACTCTGCTGCCCAGAAAGAATTTGGTACTTTTAGGAATCCATACACAACTACGCCTTCCTATAATCTGTATTTCTTTATGCAGGTTCTTCCATGGGTACTAAAGTTAGAACTTACACCCCTCTAATAAGAAGAGAAAATATGACCCCAGGTAGTTGGGATGAAAACCGTGTGCCACATTCTCAAGTGTCCACCAACCTTACTTATATGCTCCTAAGTAAATGTTATTGTGGATTTGATAAAAAAGAGATTGATTTAAGAGGTGCAAATAAACATACAATATATATATAACAAATAGAGGACAATATGCACTCTCACACCAGCTTGGATAATGAGAAACAAACAAGAGGTTAACAAAGGACAGATGGGATTTAGGAAGGAAACTCAGGGACAGCTGAGGGAGCAGGAGTAAAGAGAAAACTCATCAAAGAAAAGAGATAAGAACATTAGACTGAGGGGATTTATTTCATGTATTAGGAAGGAAATGTAAGAAGAAAAATCTCTAAAAAATAACTTCAGCACAATAAACTTCACAGAAGGGGGAAATTACCCTGCCTCTATTGAGAGCAAGCACTTTCTGCTGGACCACCTCCACACACATGAATGTAGACACACATGCTACCCCCCTTCATGGAGCAACAGCCACTTCCAGTCAGCTACAAGGATCCTGATGGACAGCATGATAGACCATCCAGAACATCAGTAAACATATGTTAATTGCTCCAAAAGTAATGTCTCCTACTTATTTCCATGAAAACTACAGCAGGCATAAAGAGCACAATAACACAATTTGATAGAGCAAATTTTCAGCTCCAAAACACTATTTTTCAGCATAGTCACCACCATTAACCATGCATTTTTACCAGTAATGAACAAGAGCCTGCACACCGTGCTTGTAAAAACCTGCTCCAGCAGGGCTGTGCCACTGTTTCACAGCCACTATGATGGCATTGGTGCTAGGAAAATGTTGCCCATGCAGTCTATCTTTCACTGGCCCAGACAGATGGAAGTCAGAAGGCACCAAATCCAGACTATGCAGTGGGTGTGGTAGGACAGTCCAGCCAGGACTGACAATGTGCTCCACGGTCTTTAAACTGGTACAGGACCTGGTATTATTATGTTGCAAAAAGATTGTCATCTTCTCTGGCCTGGCTCTGGAATTTTGAGTCTTCAATTTAGTCAGCATCATTATCACAGAATCACAGAATCACAGAATTATCAAGGTTGGAAAAGACCTAGAATATCATCTAGTCCAACCATTACCAATACTTCCCAGCTAAACCATATTCCTCAACACAACATCCAAACGTTTCTTGAACACTCCCATGGTCGGTGACTCCACCACCTCCCTGGGCAGTGCATTCCAGTGCCTGACCACCCTTTCTGAGAAGGAATATTTCCTAATGTCCAGCCTGAATCTCCCCTGGCGCAGCTTGAATCCATTCCCTCTAGTTCTATCACTAATTATATGAGAGAAGAGGCCGACCCCCATCTCACCACAACCTCCCTTCAGGAAGTTATAGAGAGCAATGAGGTCTCCCCTGAGCCTCCTCTTTTCCAGGCTGAACAATCCCAGCTCCCTCAGCTGTTCCTCATAAGGCCTGTGCTCCAGACCCCTCACCAGCTTCATAGCCCTCCTCTGAACACGTTCCAGGGCCTCAATGTCTTTCTTGCAGTGAGGGGCCCAAAACTGAACACAGTACTCGAGGTGCGGCCTCACCAGTGCAGAGTACAGGGGGACAATGACCTCCCTGTGTAGCTGTCAAGATGATAGTTTGTTTGGGTTCCAGGAAATTCAGAAGGATCACCCCTTCCCTGTTCCAGAAGAGACTGCATATCACTTAATCCACTGAGGACTGCACTTGTACATTTTATTTGATGGTGAAATCATATATCAGCACTCCATGGACTGCTGTTTTTACTCCAGCTCACAGTAGTGACATCACATCTTGTTTTCAGTAATGATGCAACCCAGAAAACTGTCACATTCAGACTCTTATTGGATCAATATATCCTGAATACTTGCATACATTGTTCTTTCTGCTTCTGCGTGAGCATCTGTGACATCCACCTAGCACAAATAATAATAATCTGATGTTGCCACCATTGTTTCCAACACACTGAAGCTGATACTCAGGTCCACACACAGCTCTCTGCCTGTAATCCATCTATTCATGCAGATCTGAGATGCTCTTTTTTTTAATGGTGTGACACTTCTTCATGGCTATCCAGAACATGGCTCATCTTTCATGTCACCACTGCCACTGCTGAAATGTGCCACCCATCATTTCACTGTGTTGATATCCACTGGTTGATCTCCATCAGCAGGTGTCAATGAACGTCAATGGGTTTTCCACATGAAGGAATTCATGATACACCATTGCTTCAGCTGCACTTCCATATCAGATGCCATTTTGTCAGCAGAAGGGCAATCTGACATTCATCACATGGCAACAAAATGAAACAGAATACTGACAGGAAGGTTCAACCTCTACCATACCACCATTGGACATTGTGGGCCAACATAACAAATGGGAGACATTACTTCTGGAACAGCCTTCACAGTCTACTGGCAATTCTCCCAGGAAAACTGTACATGTGTAGCATAACCCTGTTAAAAAATTGCTTCAGATGCAACAGGGAAAACTAGTAATACTCCCCATTTCCTTGTACATTTGTTATGGCACATTTTTACACATTCTGGTGGCAATTCATTTTAGTCATATAGAGTTCTACAGCAAGCTCTTGGGATATGGAAAAATAAGCTAAATACACACCCCATTAAAAGTCAAGAGCATTCATTATGAGCAGACATGAGAAGAAACTGGGTGTTCCTGTCTTGTTTATACATTTTGCTATTACTTATTTATTGAAATAGGCCTGTATTTGAGAAAAGCAGATGATGCATGTTTCTACATTCTGAAGCTGCACAATAACTAAAAGTAGAAACAACTAGAATCACACTCTGCTGTGTTAACTCTTGCAATGCTGACATTTCCTTACCACTTTCCCACTGAGTGTACAGAAGAAGTAACACTTCTTGCAAGAGCTGCAAGCAATATAAGAATGCTTCTGCCTGTGGTATATGCAGGGATAAGTGGTTATGTATTTCTTACATCAGATTTTCCTTCCTGAGTGTTAACAACTGTTCACAACATTCCCCCACCTTGCCAAAACATTCTACAACATGATTTTGAATGATAAACTTAGCAGAAGCTGGAGCATTGGTCCCTAATTTCCAGAAAGGACTGGGATTTTGGCTACATGACTTTTTGGAGTTACCATTGAACATTCCTAAAAAAGCCAGCCAGCTTCTGAGTGTGGCACCCTAGAATTTCTCACCACTTTCGGAAGTGCCTTTTTCCTCCAGGGGAAATGCATGATAACAGAACAGAGATGTTACTGAGCATTACAATCATTAACAGCTGAGACTGGAATAGATGCAGAAGTTCAAGATCAAATTCCTTCTCTCCTTCCCTATGGTTTGCAGGGAATTATGGCAATACCTCTGTTACTGCTTTCACAGCACAAAGCCATTGCTGCTGCCTCCTCAAGCAGCAGCAGGGCACACCATACTACATTACTCTGTATGGCTCAAAAATACCAGGTGTTCTGACTGAGCAGTGATTGCTTTTCCCACACTGGAGGAGAATCAACTATACCACAACTGCAGTTAAATCCCTGCTTGGTAGCTGGACCTACAGAGCACAGGCTTCAGCTCCCACTGCATTAATGCACTTGGAAGATTCTCTTAAGAGTTGGAGGAGAAACACAATTTTGTAACTAACACTGGGTGTCTCTTCCATATGTGTAGCACACGTTTCCATGGGAGGACAGCAGCAGAATGCAAACAACAGTTAATTGCTATAGGAGTGTGCTTCATGAACAAACTAGCATATTAGATACATGTGCACTACAGACTGGGCACCTCAGGATGCCAGGATGAAAGGTAGTGAGTTCAGAGGCAGCAGCTGGTAAAAGAGGAAAGGCCCAAACTCCTAAAAACTTACAACAAGAGAGATCAGCCTATTCCAGTGGCAGCAAAACAAACCCCGATCATATCCAGTTCCAGCTGACAGTTCTGGAATTAACAATTATATGCACTGGGACAGAGCTTTTGCAGATTTTCCTGCATTTAGGCCAATTATTTAATAGTACAGATCACAGGGGTAGACCCAGTGGGGCCTAGTTTACACTTAACAGATTAACAGCAAAACTTTTACATTTGATATTAAAATGCAAAACAAAAAGAGCCTGCATCTCCTAACTGACAGTGCAATGCCTGGTCTTAGCCCACAGTTGTACTACTCAGAATATCCAGTAGGTGACATTTTATTTGGATTAGGAAACTCTTATAAACTACATTGGGCTAAGAAATGCTGGTGGCACAAGGCATCACATAATTGTTTCAGAAAAAAAATGAAGTTTTTGCCTAGACGGCTTACCTTCTATAAACAGGGATGGACTACATCCCTTAAGTGGGATGGATCAGTATATTGATGTTCGTTGTGCTTATTCTAGATGATAAATGCAGGGTCAAACATCTGAGCCAGCTGTGGTCTCAGTCAATCTACTTAAGGATTGATGTTACTGCTATTGCTCTTCTGATGTAATGCTGGTTCTCTTTCCAGAAGTAAAGATAAAAAGACTCAAAATGTTTCCAGACAAGATTATGGAATGTGAAATACAAGCCACTGAGAAATGAAGTCTTACCATCTGTACATAAGGAAAAAAAAAATGAAGAAGAAGTGAAAGCAGAAAATACACACCAATATAAAACACACTTGCTGACACACCTTAATGAAATCAGTGCATGCTGTGTTGCAGTACGAAGATGCCAGCATCTTCCTCCTCCTGAACTGTTTACAAACTTCTGACACTGAGCAAACTCTGGCCTGACAGAATCACAAAAAATCCTAGTATGGATCCTCGTATGATATAAAGTCCTATGCTGTTGTTCTGATGCTTATAGGTGTGACTTTAACGTGATTTGATCAATATAGATTCACTCTTCTAAGTGCATCTGAGTTTCATTCTGAGCTTTGCTTTCTGTCCAGGAAGAAATTTTTTGAGGAAGAAAGTTATTTTTCATAAAGAGCTGTAGAACTTAGCAGCTATAGCTCAGGCCAGAAAGCACTCTCCCTTGCTCCCTTTCAGTTTCAAAGTTACTTTAAACAAAAATTTGTTAACTCCTTAAAGATTTCAGGAATTATTTTATTAATAATTTAAAATGCATTTCCTGTCTGTAAATGCCATCAAAGCTGACAATTCTATACATGGTTCAACTACTACACTCTCTTCAGTGGTACTCTTTCATTCTCTGCAGCTTGGGACAAGTTTCACCCTATGTGCCTTCAGACCCATTAATTAACCAGACTACACAGCTGGTTAAAATGCTGGTAGAAAAAGTCAATTAAAATAAGTAGTTTTAGTTAGAATCAGATCAAAATCCATTGATTTTTAGCATTTTCCACCAACCTTCAGAGAGCAAATGGAAGAAAAGAATGAAAGCTTTCAGTGTACTACAGAGAATACAGCTCTAGATTGATAAAAACTTCTTGCCTTTCATGGTAGCTTTTACTAGTTGTCTTTCCTAGGATTCTGAACCAAAAACCTGACAACAGATAAGGATACTGGTGCTTTCTGCCATTTCCCCATAGAGCAACACTTTAAAGGGCCACCTCTCTGTAGCTGGGGACATGCTGCCCTACAGCTGTGTACTCTCAGAGCCTACCCAAGACTTGCTGCATCTTGCCTGGTAACATATGGCTTGGAGATACTGGGAGCCCAGGGAGAGGCAGGGCTTTAGGCATCTGATGGCATGCAGGACTCCTAACACTCTGCTATGTAGATGAAATTAAGCTATGGTCTGTTTCACTCCAAATGCAAGAATGGTGCAGTTACAGTGGAAGGAGTTAAAGAGAGTCAAACACAAAGGATTTTTAGTGGCTGATTACTGACAGCAGCTTCCCAGGTGGATGAGGACTGAATGGCAGAACACATCTTTGAGACGAGTTGTTGGTCTACCTGGGTAGTAGGGTTACAACCAAGCTAAATGAATAGCAAAAGCATTCCTTGACTCGAGCTAGCTCTAGCTGGGGCTCAGGAAGAACATCTGCTGCATGACCAAGGCAGCACACAAGTATGATAGACACTCAGTGTCTATGTTTTTGCACACATGGCTGTGAGTAGAACAAATCTGGTAAAACAAAGATTTAAGTCAGACAGCTACAATACAAGTCTGTAGAATTAAAAGTAGGGTGAAAAAAATAGGACCAATTATTTTTATATCTTGCTCAAATGCATCAATCGATCACACTAAGTTTAGAAAGCAAAAGGTATGGTGCACGCTTAACAGTTTGTTCCTCTGACAGGTACACCATGTGCTCGTGATTCCTGTTTAATTTTCATCCTGAAGAATACCTCAAATTGTGCTCCTTGTGGGTGTGGTAGAAAGTGGGGGTGGACAGTGATTCTTTTCCGAAGGAAAATACAATTATCCAACTTCTTTAACTGCTCAAACAAATGACAAGTGAATAGGCTTCCAACACTCCTCACCAGCTCCAGTTCAAAACACAACACTCTGCATTATACATTCAATAACAGATCCCTGGTCCCAAACCCCCTATAGCAGAAGGGAGACAGGGAAAATAAGCTCCTTTCATTTTCCTGTGTTTTTCATATTGCAAGGTGCTTTTTTTTTTTTGTCTTTTTGAACTTAGAAAACAGACACACGAGGCTGTGCTGTGCTAAATGTGCTGCTGCTAGAATATAAACAAGGGCCAGAGAGGCAGGAGGTAAGGGCACGTTTGTGTGCTCCTGTTCTTTGATGGATGTCAGTCATTCCTGAAGTTTGTTCACCACCTACTCAGACAAACACGCAGGCAGACACGCACACACTCCTAATCTGCTCTCTTCCAGTGCTAAAAGCAGATAAGCAAGTGGTAATGCTCTAGGTTAAAAAGGAGCCAAACCAAGGATGAGTGCATGCATTTGTAACAAGTACATGCAGCAAAAGTGCAAGGGAATATCCATGTAAGTATGGACGTACTCATCTGTATGCTGCAACTTCTACGTTCAAGAGCAGGTAGAAAACAGGAATTTCAGAAAGTACATGTGCGTTTTGGGGAAATTTAGTTTCTTTCACAATTTCTTTTCATTTTTCTTTTCACAAATACTAGGTCATCTGGGTTGTTCTCCTCTTGCAGCAATATACGAAGCAATCAGAAGAATATCAGACTAGAGCCAGCAAGTCAGTACAGTGTTACTTAATCAGGGAGTACAGGAAAGTTTGGTGAATGCTTTAAAGCCTTTTCTTAAATATTCTTTAATTTTATTTAATTTTTAATACATTTAATCAATAATAAATAAATACATATACTTTCCTTCCTATTTGCTGCTTTTAATACAATATTCTCCAGCATCTTGTGTTCCAGTATACCAGATCAATTTAAACCAATTTCAACAATAAAATTATATGCTCTGATTTCTTTGTTCATTTGAACCTAATTGAAGGGGGTATTCAGAGGAATGCAGTAGCAGCTAACATAATTTCCACTGCAATCAACAGTAAGACACTGAAATACTGCAGCTTAAATAAAGGGATTACAGAAGAAATTAATATATATATATATTTAAATAATATATTTGATAGATACATATGTATATCTGAGTTGGTTATATATGACTTCAGTAGCCTCACAAAAACAGTCTTCACCGTGATCAAAGCTGAATTTAGACAAAGTTGCCCTATTCAGTCCATTTCTACTCCGTCTCAGATTTAGCTTCTCCTTGATGTTATTGGTATCTTTTGGTAATCATTTCTGTAGACCAGGCTGAAAACAACTAGGTCAGCCAATATCATGGTCTTAAAATTTATCCTAGAAGTCTGAAAATGAGGTATTTCAAAGAGAAGACATTGCTTTCAAGAATTCCCTTCTTTGACTTACCTTGGGGAAGCCTAGATTTCTGCTTCTACAGATAGGTTGTACAAGCCTCACTTTACACTCCAGATGGAGATAAGTGGCTTTCTATAGTTCTCAAGTATGCGATTAGAAACTCATAGATTTATGGATTTTGAGGCCAGAGAGGTTGTGTTTTATTAATCCATTCCATTCTAATGCATAGCATGGATCAGGAAACCACTTTCAAGTACTTTCTGCTGCAAGACCAGCAGCCAATGCTGAACTAAGATCTGGCATTTAGAAACCATGCAGCAGTTTAATGCAAAACTTAATTTTCTTTTTTTCAGGGAAAAAAAAAACCTCATCAAAACTCTTGATTGCTTGTTCCAATTAATAACTTCCTCCAGTGATCAAATAGTCTGAACATTTCTACTTCCAATCTGTCTACCTGCAGCTTCCAATAGTTTCCAATAAGCTTTCTGCCCCCAAGACAGAAGTTATCTTCAATCATCAAATGCTTATTCTCCTTATCAGTATTTACAAACCATGACTAAGTTCTCTCTTAACCTTCTAATTGATAAACTAGTTAGACTGAGTCCTCTGTGTCTCTCATTAAGCATAAGCTCTGATTGTTTACTTATTCCCTCCGATCTTTTCTGAACTGTTTCCTCTTTATAAAACATTTTCCTTGAAGACTGGACACCTTCACCAGACATGCTACACTTTCAGCAGTTTTTGTAATAAAAAAGTGACAATTTTATAACAAAAAAGTGACAATTACTGCATAACTTCCCATAGCAAAAGGAGGAAAGACAAAGTAAAAAGAACAAACTCCCAGAATGGTAAGAAAAGAGAAATAAAAGGGGTTAAAAAGAGGCAAAATTAACGGATAGAAAATGGAGAAGGAAGGAAATAAAGTTCAATATGGTGCAAAGCAGTACCTATTTACATGTGTGCTTTACTAGTTATCTTGTCTGCTCTAAGAAGCTGACAAATGAACCTGCTACTCATCCCTCCATTCAACTGCTTCAGGCAATTAGAGATTTCTGATGCTGATGGTCGCATGATCCTCCCTGACTGAGTTTTGGAAGTAGAGCTCATTAGCACCACAAGGCTCTAAAACAACCAACCTCCCCAGAACACAGCACCCTTCTTCCAAGCCAGTTCCACAAGACAAGCCCAGAAAGGACTGTGTTTCTTCCCATCCCCCAGCCTTGAAATACCTGCCTGGTTTCAAGGCTGGCACTGAAGGATTCAGTCAGAGTAAACAAAAGGCTCATATGCACAAAGCACACATATGGAGCCCTGGGCTTCAGTCATCAAGCCTGGGACATCTGTGTCTTTCTCAGGATGTCTGTGTGTTCAAATAATTAGTCCAAGGCCAGCTGTCCCCTTCTTGCTCTTCACCCTTTATGCTCCCATTGCTTCTACTATCACTGCCTTTCCAAAGATTATTTTGTCTGACAGATCACCAAAAGACAATCTTTTTCTTTCTGCTTATTCTTTGGATGGAGGGAGTAGCAGAGGACTGGTGAGGTGGTGAAGAGGAAAGACTCCTTTGATTCCTCCTTCCCAGACTTCTGCACATTTCCAAGCAGGCTTTGGCCACATCAGAGGAAAGACTGACTTGAACTCTCACATTCAGATGTTAAGAACTCCAAATGCTTGTGCAGGTACTTAAAATGCAACCAACAGCAGTGAGCCTGTGTTCTCAATCAGCAGAGTTAGTTCATGTATTCTGGGCCCAACTTCCTTCTCTCCTAAAGCAGTAGGAGTAGTTCAGTGAAATTAATGAGCCCTTCATAATCTCAACACACTCCCTATAATCCACTCATTTCTGAGGCCTTTCTAACAATTTGTGTCAGAGCATGCTAAAGCTCCCTTGGGAGGCAGGTCTCCAGACCAGCAGGCTTACCCAAAGTACAGCTGAAGAAACCCAGCCCAAGTATTTACAATTGTGTGAAAGCAGCAGTGAGAACAGAACCAGGACTTCTGTTTTCATCTGTAAAATCTGTAGTTCTGCCCCAAAACAGCACTCTTAAGCAGACCCCAGCTGGAGCTGGGGAGGGAACACTCCTCAGCCTCAATGAATGAGCCAGGACACACTGAAGCAGACAGCCTGCATGTGCAGCAAGCAGCCTTGTCCTATGAGAAGGCTGCAAGCCCACGGATGAGCCATTTACTGCAGCCTGTGCTGCAGCCTGCCTGCCCATGTATCATCTCCATAGCAGCAGTTCTGTTAATTGAGACCAGCTGCTTCAACTCCAAATTCTTCTCTCCAGAAATATTGATACTACTATGTTATGATTAGAAAGCACTTTACCAAATGCCTCTCAATTTTGCACAGCTCAGATGAAGAGCAGCTGCAGAAAGAAGGGACAGTTCCCTGATTGTATAGAACAAAACAAATGCTCACTGCAAAATCACTGGAGAAATGAAGGCTGTATGAAGTAAGTCAAAATAATGATGGCAGGAAAAAGCAGCCTGCTGCATGTGCTCATGCCTGTCATTTTTGATGTTGAAAGGACTGTGAGCAGACTTCTTCCTTATGCTCTAGGATAAATGGCCAGAGCACTGCAGTTTCACAGCTTCATGTGGCAGGTGTGCATATTTGTCAGATCCAGTTTTTCTGTCCAAGGACAGATTAAAGCAAAACCCATCAATCTGGGCCTGGCTTGGAATTGCTGCTGTGGTGTCGATTCTGCTCCAGGGCCTGTTCTAAACAGCCCGCTGGCAAAGAGAGTCACTGAAACCAATAAACTAGTGGGAAGATTTGTGAAGTAGGAATGCCACCACACCACCATGACTTGGCTTCGTTGCTGACTGTCTCCCTGTGGCTGCTGACTCCATGCAGCAGGCTGTCAGCTGGCTGCTTGGCAATGCTCACACTGGGATTGCCGAAAGTTGAAAGCATTTTTCCCCCATCAGCCAGGCTGGATTACACTGGCTAAGAGTACAGTCAATTCCAAATTCACTTAGAAGTCCCAAGCCCCATCTCTGACCATCAGACACGGGGTATTCCTGAAAAGACATCTGGTTACCATGTTTATGCAAGAACTGGGCTAACCACTTCAATCCCATCTGTTGTTCCAGCCTCCCGAGTACGGAGAACAGAATCCTTGAAAGAGAAAATCTGGCCATGAATGATCTGAAATGAGAATCATGATACAATGCCCGGCTTCCTCCTGAGAAGGATGTTGTACAATTTTACAGAAAACATGGCACTCTTCAGCATGCGGCTGTGTAAACAAGGGCCTAACACATTACTTCATTACTCAGATTTTCTACTAGAACTGAGGTAATACAACAAAACAAAAGCAGAGAGATCACTTTGCTATGCTATGTGATTTGCCTCCTACTCTGAAAATCAATGAGGTAAATAAAATCTTTTATACCGATACCAAACAGAGAATCTCTCAGCCAACATCACACTCATGTTTTTTAAAAAGTATCCTTACTGTGTTACTCTGGAAAATACTCAAAGTTTTTAGAGTCTCATTCAGATTTTACCATTTACTCACTTTGCTCATTTTCACTGTGTTCCAGTCATCTAAGAGAATTTCTCTCTTGCATCTTTAGATGCAATTTTCTTACCTATTTCTAATTTCTGATCTATACCAGAAGAATGCTTTAATCTACAGTACTTTAGAAGACAGAATACTTCAATGGAATTCCAGAAGGGTATGTCTGAGCACATTACAGTGAATATAAACTTTAAACTAGCATTCATCAACTGCGTATTCCTTTAATCTCCATTTTCTTTCTGTTCCTAGTATGGTTACCACACTTATTTGTGACAAATAACAACAGCAGGGAAAGATCTTTACTGCATGTGTTAACAGGGAAGCTACCTTGACTTTGTGTACAGATCCATTAGCACATTTTGCAGGTGACAACTTGATGGAATTCTGTTGATTGCAGAAGTTGTGCTTCCCCACCCAAGCTGAATTTAGCCTTGCTAGTCACCAAATGAATAACTTTTTGTTTCGTTTTTTTGTCTTGTTTTGTTTTTTAATTTTTAGACTTCCAAGATCTGTCAAGTGACACTGGTATAAGGAGATGCATATCACGAGATTAGGTAAAAGTGAATGAAGCTGTTCGGAACACCACTGTCACTGGGACCATTGGGACTCCTTGACTGTTTCCAATAACACAGCTCTGAGGATTGTTAACAGAATTACAACAGCTTAAAGCACTCATGGATCTTGGTGCATCAGGTAATGAATACATGCAGCAGGAGTGAGCAGGAGGTGCATTCAAACAACAGATTTGCCAACCTCACATAAATCTCTTCCTACTAACACATAAAGGCCTCAGTCCGCAACATGCCACAACTAGTGTGCACTGCTCCTGCAGTGAAAATTATGATGCCCAACACACAACTATCCCAGCAGAGAAGTAACAGCTCTGCAGCTGACCACTAATTTTGTTTTCCAAGCACAGATATACTCCCAATTCATTTCAGCTGCCCAAGCCTCCCCCATATCTGAATTATTTTTATTATGCTCCACGTAATCCTAGTACTGACAGGGATGTTTGTTAAACATAATTAAAGACATTAATTTTGCATGGAACAAAAGACACAGAGCCAAGAACTTATTTTTTTTAAATCTCCTATTAGAAAATTACCTTCATTAGCACCGACTCGCTGAGCTTCTCTCTGTTGACAATTTTTATCGCAACCTTCTGACATGTGACACAGTGAACCCCCAACTTCACAAGCCCTGTAGGAGAAACAGAGCAAAACAGAAAAAAAAGAACTGGTTAGAGCTATCCACAGTTGAGATTTTTCCGAATAATACATTGCTCAGTAGTTGGCAACTTACATTCAAACAAATTTCCATTAGACCCTCCCCCTGCCAGATGAAGTCTTGTGAATAATGAAGACCCTAAAGCCCACACTATGACCACTTGGCATCCTCAATTCTACTGCAGTTTCAACCACCAAAGCTGATTTTTGTTGAAAGACATTCCAGCTCTCAACCATTCAGAGTGTTTTACCAGTACAAAGTAAAATTCTGCCAATTTAATTGCACCAGGTTTGGGGCTTTGCCAACATCTGGCATCACTGAAACCTCAGAAAGCGACAGAACAAGATGGTCAGGTGTGTGCAGTGTGCACATTGCCACTACATTAGTTCTAGCCATTCCCAAACCTTTGAGAGTTACAATAAAAAAGCACTTAACTTGAGCTTCCTCCTGCTGTTTTGACTGACTCTGTTACATGAAATTCATGCTGTACTCAATACCACAGAGGAATGAAGGAACAAAAGTACACAGTGATCAACACAAAGTTCTTCTTGCTTATTAATATTTACTATATCCTTGTTCATATCTATAACCTCAACTTAGTGGCGTAGATTTGCTATATTTTGAAAAAGTTATGAGTATTCCCATCATGGAGTCAGATCAGAATGTCTGAGTTATCAAAAACTATGCAGTAAAACTTCAAGAATGGAAAGAAAGAGGTAAGTAACAAAATATTACTGTCTGCAGAACTCTGATCTGAATCTGCTGATTCACATAAAAGTACATCAAGAGATCCCTCATGAGCAAGTTAAAAATGGTCTCCCAAACTCCCAAATCACTGCCATCAAAAAATTTCTACCCTGAAAACCATTATTTCATAGGCCTATTCAAGTGAGATGTTTTGCTTCAGTTGTTACTCTTGTCAAACATGGTCATGCAGCACCAGACCTAATAGGCTGGAGTCAGTCTAACTCCACAATGTGCCAAATTGTCATTTAGTTTAATTCAGTTAAAACTCAAGGAAGAAATGGCACCTTGCTGGTGTCAGTAAGATCGCTGCGCTTCACATAGCATTTATGAGAAATGATGTTGCTCAGAAAGAAAAAGTTCAGCTTGGCTTCTAACTCCTAGGCTGGGTGGCATTAAGATCCTGACCTCACTCTCTGTCCCACATGCCAAAGCTAAAGACATTGCTTTATCTGTAAACTGCACACAACAGATCTGCAGCCCATAGAGACAACCACAGGACTCCACACTTTGAGGGATTAAATAATGCAGACCACTGCATTACTTCAAACTGTCCCCAAAGATTTGGAGTTTCATCAGGGCTCCAGGCATCTCCTACAGACACTTGTTCATCTTTTTGCTTCAGTTAATCACTGATGCTGAACCACTAACCACAGGTTGTTATGCCAAGAAATAACTTTCTGATTCACTCCCTCTTTTTTATGTTGTGCTCAAGTCTTCTGGATATTCCACTCATGTAATTTTCTGCTCTTATCTGGTTAAATGCTGACATCCTCACCTTCTGCCACTACATGAACAAGTATTAAGGACATAGCACACTGACAAACCCATTCAAAGCTGTGTATGGCAACAGCCTTTTCTCTGCCTGAAGCAACAGATGAGCACAGCTGGGAAAGATGCTGTAATGTCCAGCCAATCTTCACCATTACAGCTGAATTTTGTCTACTCAATATTTGTATGACATTATCCTTAGCACCACAGGCTGTGTGCTCACCGCTCAGAGCAGTTGCAGCCTCCCTTCTGCAGCTTTGCTTTGGCTTTGCCCTGTTTGGGCAGTCACTGTTGGCACCCCTCTACTGAGAGCTCACAATGCTTCAGTCCATGCCCATTCCTTTGTTCTGCTTCCAACATAAACCACACTTTTTATATAACTCCAAATTCCCTGCCCTTATGTTTCTAATTCTTTGCAGAACTTGTAGCTCAGCCCTTCACGTCTAGACTCTAGGATATGTGACACAGTGCTGCAGTAGTGTTCTATAGTCATTATTTTGAGAGACCACTAAAAGTGACAAACAGCTGCTTCCTGTAACTGATCCCCCAACCTTAAGAAAGCGTACAGGCTTTTGGAATATCACACTTCAAGATCTGATTCTAGAAGTTCCTCTTCCCAAATCAAGACACCCGTCTCACTGCGCTCAGCTATCTGTAGCCCTTTTTACCCTTGCCCTCACTGAAGCATTTTGTCATTGAGTCACAGCTACCACAAACCTCTGAGATACTATCAAACCACACAAGCAATCTTCACAGTGTCCTCTGCCTTTCTTGCTACTAACCTACCACAGAAACTCAAAAAATAAGATCAAACCATTCTGTTTACTCTGATAACAGAGTTTGTCAACAATTAGAAGACTTTAGACACCTTATGAAATCATACCGATACTGTCCCAGTGATTTTGCATTGATTTAATTTCATCAGCCTTGAGAGGTCATTACTGAGCTACAGCAGGATGCCAAAGAACAGAATGCACAATCTAATGTATTTTTCCTTTTTTTCCTTATTTCTGTTAAAAATTGAGGAGAAAAAAAAAAAAATACACTATCACCGCTGCCTGCTTTGTAGGTAAGGAATTCTAAGACAGCCCTCCAAAAAGTCCAAGACAGCACTTTTCAGCATCCAAAATTCAGTGAATGTAATTTCAGGATAAAAATAAAACCTGTCACTCTGCTTGTGCCTCCCTGCTTACCTCTTCCTTTTCACATATGCATGCCAATGGAGCCAAATAAAAACCTTTCACTAGACCAACTTATACATAGGCTATGGTCCTCCTGCTACTAAGAGAAAACTTTAATGAGCTTGGGCAAGGAAGAACTTGTGCCCTGGACTTCAGTTCTGGTCCTGGCAGTTGCAGTCTACTGAGCTACTGCTCACAGATGAATTATGGTCATTTGAAATGTGGGCTTCTGATGCTTAGGATGCCCTTTAACTGGCATATGTAACATCAAACGTTGAGAACACATTATGTATCAGTGTAATGACATATCTGTGAAGAGCGTAAGAAGCAACTACATAAGTAAATTGCTGAGCTGTTATTGAAATGGAAAAAAAAGCAATGCAAGCTCAGAGAGAAGTGGTTGAGCTGCTGTTTGCAGGGCTGGTGATTTTTCAGTTCTCCTTTGGCTGCATACACAGCTGCTAATGAGCACCTTAAGTCTGCAGCAAACTTCCCATACAGATGTGTCAACAGGTGAGGTGCATACTCATACAGCTTATCTACACATTCCACTCAGCAGAAGTACCTGTGTGGTCCCCAGAGAAAACAACCAAGGCTGCTAGGATGATATTTTGCTTTGGCATGGCTTAAGGCAAGTCTGCCAAGGCAGCAAGTAGGCTGCTTTGTCTTCGGAGCTGTGAACACTGAGCTGCTTCAGATCTTAGCCACTTAACTGCACAAGAAACTGCCTCATAATTTCAGGCTGGGGAGTAAAGAAGAAAAAATGTACACGCTGAAAAGCAAGGAGATGTGTAAGCTAACACTGTCTTTTGATTTATAATTAAAAGCCACAAGCTGAAAACCACTGAGCAACAGGAACTCCAGATGATACAAAGGAAAGATGGCACACAAGGAAGAGCACAGAGCACAGGGAAACTTGCAGGCCTGCCACATCTGAGCACAGTGCTGACCTGCTGACAGTCATGCTCATGCTGTTTTTTGCTAGGAAGTCCCACTGTGTGGATGCATAAAGACACACAGATCTTTCCTGAAAACGACAGAAGCTTACGTGGTAAGAAAGGGAAATATTTAGGCCTGCTATACAGGTGGACAGCCCACTCTGAAGCAGTGAATACGGAATCACTTATTTTACCCAAGAAGCACGTGTTTCAGGGATGAAGACACAAGCTTCCCTTCCACAGATGAGCACACAGCCATCCCCATGGCAATCAGCACTATGTCTTAGCCAAGAACAGGATTTCAGAAAAGCCTGACGTACTTCTGCCTTAGGTTGTGGTGGGAATTTGCTCTAATGCATACTAAACAAAACAGAAAGAGGTTGGAGCTGATGCTATTTCATAGGCACTTTGCAGTAGTGTGAATAGCAGCACAAGGGAACACAACTGGGGACAGGGATGCCTTGCTAATGAATCCCATTATGAGACCTAAAACTTGATTCTTCATTACAGAAAACAGTGATCTGAAAGCAGGAGAGATCTGTTTTTCAATCCTAACAAAAGATGGAGTTTGCCAAAGATACCAGTCTGAATCAAATGATCATTTTGAGAGAGAGACTAATAAACCATTAATAATACTGTTATTTAAATGTAGCATTCATGGTACACAGCGTTAACAAGTAACATTCTCACAGTCTTTCAGAAATGTTAAACACGAGTAATTCATTTTTAATTATAAAGCCAGTAACTACTTCAAGAACTGTATTTGCCAGTTTTAATATAAGTAATTTTTGCATTGGAAAAAGAAGGCTTTTCATTTTCTTCTGAAATAAAACCCAATGTCCAGCCTGTACTTCTGTCCCAGGGAAACAAGGCCCTGATTTCAGATCATCTGCGTGGCTCTTGTTGCTTGCTGCTCATTTCACAACAGAGCGCACTGTCAAAAAACTCATCCTCTCAAATGTTTAAGCAGAAAGCCATGGTCAGGTCAGTACTATCTATTTTGGCTGGATGAGCAATTAAAGCAATGTCTAGAGAGAAATATTATTCCTAACTGAGTTAGTTAATTGCCAATTATTTCATGTCAATGAATACCCAGCAAATGTTAATCTGAGCACTGCAGGACACAAACTCTTGTGGTTTCCATCAGGGCACAGACTAGTACTGGTAACTATTTGAACTCAAGGAGGAACAAAAATCTTAAGTCAGAACAAACCCAAGAACAGTGCTTTTTAAAAGGGTCAGTGTGCCTGCACAGTTTTTGCATATTAACTTTGTACAAATGATCTTTATATACATGTGATTTAATCCTACAAACTGGAAATTATTGTTATAAATCTTAGAATTATTTACTAATGCTCATTCCTGAAAGCTACATGCACTGCTATTTGCAAGATCTGCAAACCTTCAAGGATGCCAGTTTAGAAAATCAATCCTTAAAGTAAATAAAAGCATTAATGAAACTCAAGTGAAGCATAGAACAATGCTTAAAATTTAATATTCTTGCTTCTTATTCTCAACTGTTCTCTCAAATGCTACGGTTTCAATTAGGGTTGAATCAGTTCAGTTACAGAGTCCAACTGCTGACTGCACTGAGGTTGCTTTAGATCTACAACAGCAGGAAACAGGTTAAAGCGTGGTTCACAGCAACATGATTTCCATAGCTGTAAAATAAGGATAACAACACTACTTACCTTGCAAGGAGTGAAGAAGATCAACTGATTAATCCTTACAAAGAATGTCGTAAAGGGAGAGGCGGGGGTATAAAACACTATGCAAGTTTTACATATTACAACATATTAGGAAAATTGCATCTTAAATATTCTTTCAAAAGAAAGGTCTAGATTATTTCTTAGTAAGAGTTTCCATTTTATGTCTCAAATTTTCTAGTTCATACTTCTCTGGTTTCCTACAATATGTATCTCATGCACTCTTCAGCTGCACTACAAAGAACTTTGTTACGAGTGTCCTACTTATGGGAACCAATAATTGCCCTTAATTACTCAGCCTTCTCATTGAACAGATGTTTACTTTTCTATAGCATATTGTTATCTCAAATTACTGCCTTTAAAATAAACAAAGGCTTATATCAAGTGACACACAAATTACATGGTATCAATTAATAATTGTATTATGTGAAAAGGAGGTATAGGGCTGTCTACAAATCTGAAAGAATGAGGATGGAGCTACCCAGACTAGTAATGAAATAATTTGACCATGAGATATTCTATAGAGAGACTGTAATGCTAAAATGCTGTTTGGAGGGCTCATGCAATAACTGCTTCTAAATTGAATAAACTGTAATTACAGTAGAACTAAAGCCAGAGTGCAAACGCTCAGCAAGAGCAAAGAAAGAGATGCTCATCAGTCCTGGGATTCACGTGCCTCAGTGCAGAGAACAGGGAAGCTGCACACAGAATTGTTCCAGCTCAGATGTATTCACCTGAGCTCCAAGCACTCCCAAACATGCACTGGCTCAGGCAGCCGAAGGGATGAACGCCTGAGCTCAGAGATTGGTGAGAGCAATGAAATAGCTCAGATGTGATGGTATCCACACACCTGGTATTAGAGAACAGGAGACACAGAGGCATACTCAGATACACAGCAGCTCACCAGGAGCAGGTTTTACACTGTATGCCTCAGAGATTATGGCAGGATCATCCTCCAAGCTCAGCAGGATCAAAACACACAGAACCAACATCACTTCTATTGATTTTTATCTTGGTCTCTTTCTTACAATATTTCATATATCAATACTTCTCAGAACCCCTTTGTGCCCACTGAATATAGCAAAGAAGATGACTATTCAGCCCTTTCGACACGTCTTTCCCATCTCTATCCACACCCATGTGCCTACTGAGACCCTCCAAGCAACTAGGACACACACCTGTGTAGGCTTTTGAGAAACTGTTATTCCATCAGCCAAGCTCTAACAAACTCCTCAAGTCCTAAGGGAACTGTCAGAAGGCTGTGATGTCCAGTGAGCTGAGCTTCTACTTTACACCAGGTCTTTGCTCCCACATAAAAACAAGTGGGCGACTAAGCTGTGCTGTCACTAGAAAGGTGCAGACCTCAGCCTCCTGGAAATGTACAAAGGGATCTGGGCAGCACCCTCATCCCTCATAGAGAGGGAAACAGGAGATTGCTCTGCAACTTGAAAACGAAAAAGAGAAAATAAAATATAATAGATACACCAGAAAAACAAACAGAAAGTCTCATCACCTTTTACACCATCTTTTTCATATGGGTACTGAGGGCTGCGGGCCACCACAGTCAGAGCTGTGCATCTCCTTGCAAAGCCCCCCTGGAGAACAACTTCTCCCTTCAGACCTCTTAAATCATTTGTCAGGAGATAACCAGACGTGCATTTCCAGGAAGTCAGCAGAGCTCTGTCTGTCCTGCTAAGACATCTTTGAGAAAGCATGTCACCACCATTAGGTAACATCTGGGCAATGAGCCAAAATGTCCAGTGACCTACGGAGAAGGCCTGCTGTGCTAATAGGGAGGGGACACTGTGCTCAGGGAAGGAGGAGATGAAGAAAGATGATGGGAGGAGAAACTGTGGAGAAACTGTTCCTCACGTGTGCTTTCAGCTGATGCTAATTCCATTTTCTAAGCTCATTTCTACCCTCTTTCTCTGCACTTTCCACCCTACCTCAGCCTGCCTCCTTCAGGGAGTCCTGACACCCTTTTGACCCTCCCATCAGCCAAGATTGTTTCAGCTAGGTTATATGTATATTAAGAACTTAATTAAAAAGAGGGTTAGCACAGAAAGCCTTTACACAGAAGACAGAGGTCACGCTCTTCACAAGATTAGGCTCACCACAGAGCACTTCATCTACCCAGCTCAGTGCTGACACAGCTTACCCTGGCCTCTAACATCTCTTAATCACCAACTGACAGATTTCTAACAGGATTTGCACTCACTGCTGATACGCTGCACTTCAGCCATGTTCAAGAAGCGAGTCGGCTTAACTGTACGTGCACCTAGGAGCAAGGCACCAAACAGCAGGTCACATGCACAGCCAGCATGTCCCCCTTCCCAAGAATTCCCAGAAGACCTGGTGATGGCAGTGGGATAAGGCTCATAGACAGCCACTAACTTCAACAATAAGACTTTTGTAACAGGCTCCAAGATATCCAGCAGCTGAGTGAGGACAGACCTCGCAGGCTGCATTGGTAATGGGAAAGAAAGGAGACCGATCAGCCTCCAGATCCTGATTCTGCCTAAGAGAAAACCTCTTGCTGGTCAGTTAGAAGGAGAATGAGCTCCTGAGCAGAGCTGCAGGCTAACCAAGGAGATGTGGATGGGTGATGAAGACAGGGTGGCCCTGAGGCTGCCAGAGGGACAAGTGGTCAGGGAAAGGTCTGGGAGCTCCCAGCAGCAGCCTTAGGGGCCTGCAGAGCACAGCTATGTGGCATGCTACAGAGATCTCAAGGCACAGTTGTAAATGACTGCCTTTCCCATTTTCTGAGCTGTTCCTCTGTATAAAGTATAGAACATCTAAAATACAATTTTCTTAATTATACTGAATATGAGAAAACCTAAGCTTCTGGCCCAGGACAATGGGAAGAAAGACCATTTGAAAACTGATTTCTGACTC
This sequence comes from Perdix hodgsoniae, assembly GCA_035772895.1. Classification (NCBI taxonomy): domain Eukaryota; kingdom Metazoa; phylum Chordata; class Aves; order Galliformes; family Phasianidae; genus Perdix; species Perdix hodgsoniae. Next base: position 28,848,257 of record JAPSGF010000001.1, on the reverse strand, counting down.
AAAAACAGTAAAGTCAAAGCAAAAGAATTAAAGGTCAGAATAATTAGACTGTTATCATTTTAATGAACAGAATCAGGCATAGAAAAACCCCCATAGTCAAAAGTATTTTCCTCAATGTGAAAATAATGGCTCAGGTCACAGCATGGGGCTGGAAGCATTTATCGACTTCTACACCAAGAAGAACAGGAACCGCCTGCTCATGTAATACAAACTTCACTACAACTGGTTCACTGTGTTCCTTACAAAGAGGAAAGCATGGGGTCATATTCAATACACCTCTACAGAAAAGGCCCAAGCTCCTCATTAATTTAAGGTAAGGCTTATGAGAAACAATGTGGCACCTGGAAAGTAAGGTCAGCTGTGCCTGCACAAAGAAGAAAGAAAATAAAGTGAATTTAATTTCCTTTCAAAAGAAAGGTGGTTGAATAAGTACAAACATGCACACCCCAACCCACCTTCTGATACACCGCTTCATCACTCAGAAATTCATATCACAGTGGCTGTGGTGAAGTATGTCCTGAAATACAGTTCAAAATCCAATTCAGGCAAGAGCCGCTGATTATGAAAGGACCATGGCATGAGAACTGTGCTGTCAAAACACATCTTCATATCACACCTCTGTTCCAGGATTTCTACGCAACAACCCATAGAGTCACTGGAAAATCCCACAGTGAATTTTTCTCTTTCAGAAGAATTCACTGGAGGAGATGGTGAGCAACTCCCTGGGTTTGATCTAAAGCTTAGTAAGTTCAATACAAAGACTCATCTGTTTCTGGAATCTGCAGATCAGTTTCTTCATCAGCAAGCTACAACTATCCAAAGCTCAATTACTCAAACGGGCATTGCTGCAGAGATTGAGATGGCAGTGCAGAAAAATTTGGTTGTAGAAGATCTCACAGCTATATCAAAAGCAATTGTTGTCAATAGTTAGCAAGTTATACAACTCTCTGTATGTGTTCACTGTCACTAAGGCAAAACAGCTCTGCAGGGAATGTTCCTTTCAAACCTGCAGAGGCTTTTACTTTCAGTTAGGAAGGAGTTTTGCCTTTACTCATACTGATTCTTTCTTCATATAAGCAAAATACCCGTAAGTTCGGCTTCCCACAAACAATGGTTCAAGGTCAGAGCCACAATTAGCAAAGGAAAAAGAGTAAATGAGTTGTTCTAGTTGTCAACAGAGGACCTCGTCTCCAGGGTTTCCTCCTCTGTTTGATTGCTTTCTATTCTGTTACTATTTGTATTTCATGGTTCCAGACAGCTAGCATGAGGTGTCAGAAGACTCAAGAAGATTCCATCAGAAAAATCAGCTTAAGAAGAAGGACAAATTGTAAGCCTGGATAAGTAGATAGAAATAAGCAAAACGTCAGTACGTATCTTCTTTGTACAAGCTACAAAGTCTGAGTAAAGTTAAAAATACCATCTCTCAAGAATGATGCTCCCAAGTGAGGACCTGGTTCTCTCCAGGAGTGCACACGGCTGGATCCCACTGGCTTCCTAAGAATTATCCTCAATTCCCACCAAGATGAGGTGCAATCTGCCAGTCCTACCTAGGAAGCTGCAGAGCACAGCTCACACTGCAAACGACAGCCACAAAGGAGCTCAGCAGTGACTCAAAGCCACACACACTTGCAAGAAGAGGCAGCTCAGAAATAACTGAGATTGCTGCATCCATTAGATGTCCCGACATACAGAAATAATAAATATACTGAGATAATAGACTACTACCCAGCAATATTATCATTAGACAAATCATGTATCCCTTTCCACAAAAGCACTTGCCTTAAGGGGTACTGCCTCAAAGAACAGAGAAAATATTGTCTTGTGCTTCTGAACATTACATACTTTGGCTTTATGGTATGAGCCTCCTAAATGACTAGAAACTGCTATGATATTCCTCACTTGTACTGCAGGTCAGGCCACTTGTACCTCAAGGCTATGGCAAGTTGCATAGCAAGAGTCTCTCCCTGAACAAGAGAATCATCATCAGCTAGATAGCATTTATCTAGCACGACAGGTATCTGGCAGAAGCATTATTTGCCTGTGACCCACTGAGCTCTAGATACTAAAGGCTAGAGAGTTGCAGTCCAAATCTTATTATAGAAATAATAATAATAAAAACACCAAGCCCAACCAAAAAAAAAAAAACACCAAACATTTAAAGGAATGAAAAAGACTTTTAAAAGAGTGTGAAGATCTCTAACAAAGGACCAGTGATCAAGCACCACAAGGACCAACAAAAATAAGTGTTAGTCTTCAAACAGAGCTGGAAAGCTTGATTCTGGTAACAGTCTGCAAAACAATGAGTGTTGTTAAATTGGACCAAAAACACAGCTAGAGTAACCTGTGTAACCTCACCATCCTCCCTGTGGGATCTGCTTCCTGAGATCCAATCCTAGTCCACAAAGTGAGAAGGCTGGATACATACACGAGAAATGATAGCAGATTTAAACTCAGATTTCAGCTGCAGAAAAACATGCCTTGAGTTTCCTGAGGGAGCATTTTTACTTGCAGGTACATCACTTTTGGAGTCCCCAACTCTCTTCCTCTCCCTTTCACTGGTGCAGAATATCCAGCAGGCCCCAGGTGACATAAAAGCAGTTTTGCTTCTCACATAAGGTGAGAAGCACCTAGAACTCAACTGGAGTCATATTTGAGCAAAGCAGAACAGAGAAAAAGTAGAGGGTGCTTCCCTCCAGTCAGATTAAATGGAATCAAGGTACAACCGTGGCCCTTATGAACACAGGCTGTCAAAAATGAAGGTGCCCACTGCACCAGCTTTAAATCCCACTAACAGCTACATAAGAAACCTGAAAAAAAGAACTTAAACACAGTGGATGGTCAAGTTCCTCTGAAAACCTTGGTCTATTTTCTCTGCAGCATACTCTACACAACATCCACCCCTGCAGCTGCAAGTGAATGTTGCAGCGTGCTGTACTAAATGCTGTACAGGGAAGAGAAGGTGACTTCTGAAAGCACAGTGGCAACCAAGCTAGGGAATACCAGAGCAGCAATATCCAGCCAGCACTTGGTGGCAGTGTACGGGAAACTGCATAAAGAAAATCAGGGCAGCAGATGGGCAGTAATTTAGCAGCAGGGTAAAGAAATAAATCAAATCTTCTCTAACATCCTGCCGGATTTGAGTTGAACTAACAAGCACTAATGGTTCAAAATCCAAAAGGAAAAAAATATATATATTTTTTAATCTGTAACATGCTGTCAGTTACAGAGTCACAGAATAACCTGGGGTCAGCAGCCAGGACCTTCTGAGATCACAGAGTCCATATCCAGTGCTTAAGCAAGATCAGCCCAAGCAGATGGTCCAGGGCCAAGTTCAGGTGTGTTTTCAGAAGGATAATCCACAGCCTCCCTGGGCAACTTGTTCCAGTATTTGACCACTTTCACAGAAGTGTTTTCTTGTTTTCTTGACTGAAACATATTTTGCCTTGTGCTCACTGTCTCTTATGCTGCTCCTGGGCACCACTGAGAAGAGTCTGCCTCCTTCTCTTTAATTTCCTTTCACCAGGTGTATGCACTGATGAGATCCTCCTCCTTGCCAGGTAGAAGAGTCTCAGCTCTTCTTGTATGGGATATGTTCCACTCACTTAATCTTTGTGGCCCTACCCTGGATTTGCTCCACTAAGTCAGTACGTTTCTTGTGCTGGGGAGCTCAGAACTTGATACAGGAGTGCAGACGTAGCCCTGTCGGTGCTGTGCAGAGAGCAAGGATCACCTCCCTTCATCTCTGAGCAATATTCTTCTTCAGCATGAAGTAAGTGGCCTTCTTCTCCATGAGGATGCACTGCTGCCTCACAATCAGGCTGCTGTCCACCAAGAGCACAGAGTGTTCTGCAGATCTGCCTTCCCACTGGCCGGACTCCAGCCTGTCCCTGTGCCTGAGGCTATTCCTCCCCAAATGCAGGACTTCAAATTTCCCCTTGCTTAACTGTGTCACTCCAGCCTATCCAGTTCTCCACTTCAAGTAACTCTGGATGGCAGCACAACCATCTAGTGTATCAGACATTCCTGTTCAGTGGTCAAAAATACAACATACGTTTTTTTTTCATTTGGTGGTTTCCTTTTATTTTGTTTGTAGAAGTATTAATAAGCAATTAATACTTACAGTTTTCTTTCTTTTCAACAGTTTTAAAGAATGTTATCTAAATTCTTTATACTATACTCCTATAACTTTGGCTCTAAAAGAGAAGCTTTCCCTGAAAGTTTGCTAGCTGCTAAGAGACAAAACAAAACTAAATCAGAAGATCAGAAGCTGTACAACACAGAGGGAAGGAGAAAGAAAGATGTGTATGTTTCTCTTCAGTCACACCACAATCCATTTACAGGAGTCTCCCTGTAAGCAAAGGCTATAATGCCTTAACTTCTCATGATTCTGACTTCCAGCAATGTAGGGAGTGGCTCACTGCTGTGTTAAGTTCATGCTTTTATTAGCTAGATGTGTGAAAAGAGACTTCTTCCATACCTCAAACTTCATTCTAATTCTTTCAGCTTGAAAGACACCAAGTTATACAAAATACCTTCCACGTCTTTGCCCAGAGTCTTCCATGCAGCAGGGAAGAGACGGAGTGAAAATTAAGTTGCTCGTAGTAATAATGATCTCTTATCCTTTCCCTACACTCCAGTGGAATTTACATACCAACTTCCCCGCAGCCTAAACACACCCAAGCAATCCATTTTGGAACTACTAGAAGGAAGAAAAATAATAAAACATTATTTTTTTAACATAAAAGTTAAAGCTTTTTATTTCAAAGACCTGGCTTTAAGATCTTGGCTGATGTTATCCTAATTTCAGGAGGGGTCCCTACTCACTGCAGCTCCCAGAACAACGCTGTCCATTTTGCAGAGCCAGAAACATCAGCTGAGCAGCAAAGGTCTCTTGAATAGCCAGAGACTTTCCTCTCTGTGCTCTAGGTGCCTAAGACACTGTTGTAACTGCTTAAAACAAGCACTTCTAAAACACCTTTTTTTTCCTTCATGTTTGTTTTGAAAATGAATCATCACAGCTGGATAAGAAACAATTATTAGGGTGTATTTTATTTTTTTTTTATTTATTTATTTTATCAATTTGATTTCACTTGAATTTCCAAACCAACCAGAAGGTAACGCAAATTACCAAAACAAACATTTGCCCATCTACAGGGAGTAGAAAATGCCTGTTGTTCAATCAGTAATGAGGCAAAAATTCTTACAGGAAGCATGCAAGAAAATGCACATTAAGTACACTGTGGTTTTAGTGACTGGGCAGTGGTAGACAGCATTGTGTTAATCACAGAAAAGAGATACAAAATTTTGTCTTAAGATTTTTTAAATTATTATTATTAATTGCAAATCAACATACCAGGATGGCTACCAACTTGAAAATTAGCCTTTTGTTAGCAAAATAATGAAAATGTACAAGTAATAAAAATAGAATCAATAAATGAAATCATGCTTTCGTTCTTGCTGATTTAAACCATAATAAAAAGATATATCTAAACTCAGGTGATTCAAACATGAGTGAAATTCATCAATTCTTCCGATAATTCTTCTCTTCGAAGCTAGGAGATCAGCCCCAGGTCAGAGCCTCATGGAAGGGCAAATGAGTGCCTGCTACAGCAAAGACTCCACAGCATCCTTGCAACTTCTGCACTACTACGCTGGCATCTGAAGCCCTGTTTTATGGTTCAAGGGCTCTCTCCTAAGCTGATGCCAAATGTGGGAACTCAGCTCTTCAAGCTGGGGAAGTGGTGCTATGGTGGTACTTGAGGTGAGCTCCAGCTTTAGGCAAAGCTTTGTAAGCTTTAAAACAAAGAGAATAGTCTATGAAGTGCTGGAACTACTGAGGTAAACCAGGTGGAATCAATGCTAGCCAAGAAGCCAAGAGAGATTTATATTTACATATAAATGGGAATTTGCACTCTTACCCTCTCTGTTGCTCACATATGAGCAGACTTCAAAGCATAAGGCATTATCCAGGCTGCTACAGGCAAAGTCTAATGTTATGACACATTTAACGCACGAGGAATATGAGGCTGAAGAAAACAATTATTTTCTCTAATCATTTTCAAGCCTCATAAATATATTTCAGCGCTATTCTTAAAGATAAAATACATATCTTAATACAGAATTAATTATACAAATGAGAACTCCATGGAATTATTACCACTGTTTATATTGGAAGACTCAGTGCAAGACTAGGGCTCTACTCTGATAAACATCACACATCCACATGTGCCAAGCTCTCCTTGGGGTTGACAGGCTCCAAATAGGCAAGGCAGCCAAAGGGTATGCCTAATTATACTCTGTTTCTCTGTTTGAAAATAAAGACTTCAGGCATGAAGAAACTGGGTAACTTGCTGACGGTCACAGTGAAGCCCTGTGGCAGAGCTAGAAACCAAGGGTATACCACAATCACATTTTAAGCTGGTGCATGTAGGAAAAGCTAAGAAAAAGGATGGGGGAGATTAGAAATAATTGACCAGTAGACCATCATTTTTATTAAATTCCAGTCAACATTCCCCTCTGCCACATCAGTGTAAAGGAAGAAAAAATCCATTTTTGCCACTAGATCTGTTTTGAAGTTACAGCAGAAAATCTAGGAATGAAAAAGGAGTACTTCCAGTGTCATATGTAGCACGTACATTTAGTGAGAGAGCTTTCAAATTTATGATCCATTAAATGAAAACAACAACAGCAAAGAAATTGCAATGCTGCATTTCAAATAGAAGAAAATATGCTCATTTCCAGAAGCAAAGACAAAAGAATAGAAAAAGCCACAAAGGAAAATCTCTCTTCTCTCCCCCATCATTTTACTCACTGTTTCCCAGGAAAAGGGCTGCTCTGTAACAAAATGACAGGCAGCGTCACCAGAACACGCTGTTCTGGTTAAGCTGGCTGAAAGACTGTATTAGGGAGGGGAAGGCAGGGATGTGAGAATCTCCCAGCGCCCATATTGGAATCTTTCCGCACCAGCGGAATGGCTGCCACAGCTCAGCATTAGCACTGCTGGGTTGACTGGGGACAGGCTCAGCTTCGTGGTGTGGCCAAGGCAGGCTGAGCGTGCTGCATGTGCTCGGGATTGAGAAGGGCTGACAGAGCTGCTAAGTGCTCCACAGAGCAGCAGGAGTACCGACTGGCACATGTGGGAAGTACAGTACAATAATCTCCCATCTGCACGGTACGGCTCTGAATCCCTTCTTTACAGCTCAATAGGTGCATCTGCTGACCCTCTGTTAATCCTCAACATTGTTTAAAATGCAGATCAGTGGAGATCATGCTTTTTCTCTCCCATTACTGCCCATAGCCTAATAAAGGCTTTAATCACACACAATATTCTATCTCCTGCAAGGGCTGCTGCCTCATTCTTTCCTCTTTGCCTTTGTTTGGAAATCAGATCTTTGTCAGGCACCAGCAGCAGCAGAATATAATTTTGCAACATCAGGTTTGAAGCCAGTCAAAGCACTTATAACCTCTTCCAAAACTGTGCAATTGTAACTAGAAAATGGTGACTATAAAAGGTAAACAGCAGGGAGGTCAAAGCATGGGAACCCTCTGAGAAAACACATTCTAACCCCCTGGATGTATGATTTTAAATGTAAAAAGCAGCATCAGCAGAGTTCCCTACATGTCTTTGTCTCCTTAGCACTGATGCACTACGACTATTTTCTGAAGTCAAAAAGCACAAGAGCTGCAAAGGAAAACCATGACTGGTTACATGACTGGAGGTTGAGAAAAAAGTTACTTATTCCACGCACAGAACACATACATAAACACATATATGTGCAAATGCTAACCTGAAATAACTAGCTCTTTCCAGTCAATTCTACAGCCAAATGATCAAGCTAGTAAGTTGGAAAGCTGTTAGTCTCTGACTGGAGGAAGTCACCATCATAACAAAAATAAGACTGTAAGACCCCCGGTAGTTAAACCCTGCTCCAGCTCTGAATCTTCTGGGGAGAGGTGCTCACCGCAAGTCATTCTTTCTAGGGTTTTTGCCACTAGTATATGTCAGAGGGAAGGGCCAGTCTGGAATTCTCCTTAAATACATTTATTTTTCATCCGCAGGAACGTTCTCTCTTGAAATTAACTGTACAGTCTAATGCAGTAAGTCTTGTCTCTCCCTGTATTTATACACTGCAGCAAGCCAGACATGCAAAGCAGTTATTTTAGAGATCAGCACATGTCTGTCTTCCACAAACACACAACATGTGGTTGAGAGGAAGGCAAAGGAAGCCTACCTGTGCTCCTACATTCTGAAAATTAGACACAAACACATTGACAGAATCATCATATTGAGTTGGAAGTGACACCCAAGGATCATCAAATCCTGCGACTTGATGTACTGGGGAACTCGGCATGCCCCACACCTGTGGAAACAGCAGCTGCTCTGAGGGAATCTGCTGGGCTGGGCCACATGGGCAGCACCAAAAGTCTCAAACAGTGCTTGAGGGCAGACACAGGCCCAAACCATTCGAACAGCCCCAGCCCATAAAATACTTATCTGTTCATTTACGAAGCATGGGCAGATGCTGGGCTAGCCACTGATTCAGCAGGAAGCCCAACATGTTCTGACCTACTTCAGCATCTGTGCAGAAATGGTTGGAAGCAGCGGTCCACCCTCCAGAGCCTCTTCTGTTTGAACTCACTGGAGTCCCTAACAAGAACTCTGTGTCTGCTAGATTTGCTGATCAAGGACAGCCCAGCACGTGGCCCTCTCTGCCAGTTGCCATCACAGCAATTAGAGGGGAGAAGTCGAATGGACAAGCCTCTTCACTTGTGCACAAATGCATATATTACTTGTCTCATTATGTAGACACAATATGATTTTCAATTAGCTGTTTAACAGTATGATCGAACACAAAATATTTTAATTATGTATTTCATGGACATGCTTCAAAGGTGCTGTTTCGTTCTCAAAATAATTAGCTGTATGCATGGGAAACTTAGTTCCAGAGGGCCCACAGTGACTTTCCTTTTTGAAGATCCAGACAGTTATGTCAGTTTCTTTTTAGCACAAAGGGCTCCAGGGGCAAAATAACTGCTTTTATATATATCTGTCTGGAATTAGAGGCGCCTGTGCACGTGTGTAGAGTCAAGTTCCTAAAGAAACATGGGCAGTGGTCAGTAGTTGCCATATAATATACTTGCTGCTTCTAAATAGCCCTCTGTCAATATTAGGTCTTCTGAGGAAGTCTTTGACGAAGCATCACAGGATGTGCAACTCTGTGTGGGTACACACTGCCTGAACTAAATCCAGGAATGAAAAAGTGCAGCCAGCCTGAAGGGTGAAAGGAGGAGGGAAAAGACTGGAACCAAACCAACAAAGCTAAGCCACATTTCCTTTTCCCACCAAACAGCAGTGCCAACCTACAGTAACAGCATCTCGTTTGGTGTTTGTACAAGCAGTAAGAAATAACTGCCTCCTGGTGAAAAAGAAAGAAGGTGAAGAAGGCAAGAAAGATGATATGAAACAAGTTTTCTCCAATTAACAAAGCCTCCTGAGACTACTTACACATTGTCCCCTCCTAATGAGGGCACCCAAAGTCATAATCCCCTTCTCTTCTATAATTAACAACTATAATTACTAGTATACAACACTATGCCTTAACAAAAGGCACTACGCAAAACATAAAACAGTTATATCTGCACTTCTGTGCATATTAGATGCAAAGCATGCAAGTTTAAATAGCGAAAAAGTCCATTTTGTTCGTACTATGAATACCAGATTTCCATTTCAACTGCTAGCTAAAATATCTCAGTACTAACAGAGGCCAAAGAGAAGGTTAAGTTCTGGCAATGCTATACATGCCTTTGTGTGTGCAAATTGATTTTCTTGTTATAAATAGCAATGCCTTGAAAGACTCTGCCTGTCGATGATCTCCATCAAGGTGACCACACAATATGCACCTCAACATCACTAGAATATGTGAATATATATTTAAATCTCTTCTAGGTCTGCTGAAAATAGTACCAAAAAAATTGGGAGTATTAACTGCACTGGTAGAAATAGCAAGCATAAATGTTGCCAGAGGATAATTACTGTTACCACAAGCAGAATGCCATGACATCTCTCTCAAGAAACAGTCAACTTTTCCACTAACTCCTCAATAACTCAATTATCTCTGTCAAAGTCAAGGCAGGGCTCTGCCCCTTCACATCCTTTGTCATTTGTATTTATCTCCTCCTCTATCACAGCTGTCCTGCTGGCCTTAGGAAAGAGATCCCTTGGTGGAAATGAGGCCTGACAGGAAAACAAGGCAAAGATTTTGAATGCAGAGAGGCATCTTTTGCAATTAAGGGCTTTGTTTGTTTTTCCTGTAGATATTTATAAGAGGTTTGTTTGTTTGTGAAGTGAAGCTACTGAGCTTCGGGGAATCATTTCAAAAATGGTTACTTCTTCAGATTTCAAGAGATTTTCCCACTGCTGGCTTTTCTGTAAATTACCACGAAGTGCATGAGAGAAGGAAGCATGTAGCTCCAGAACATGTAAGATTGCCATAGGGTACCACCAAGGCAGAAAGCTAAAATTTCTCCATGCATCTCTGCTCTTTGCTAACAGGATTAGCTGTGTGATCCTCACTGTCAGTGAAAATGTCAGTGAATCTCATTGGCATCAGGTGCCTGATTTCATCAAGGACTGGTGCTTCAGTATGTAAGACACAGTAAAGCAGATTAAAACCTGTTTAGTAACTCAAAACTTTGAACAGAGTTATGTGTTGTAGTTCCACATACAGTTTAAACTCACATAAGCTAAAACCAATTCTACAAGCAGTAGTTCAGCCTCTGCATTGCCACCTGCAAGCATTTTCTGGTCCATGTAGGCAACCAGCTCACAGAACAGGTGAAAGCCAAGCTGGGAAGGAAGAGTTTAACTCAGTTCTGCACACATACTTAGCTCACAGAAAATTCACACAGCCTATAGGGGTAGATAGGCCACTTTTCAGTTCAGCAGTGCCAGCTCAGTGACACTGCAGTGTACATACACAGTGCTACATCTACTGCTCCAGAACATCCAAATTCATTTCCTTTCTCCATTACAAACTCTCTCCACATCAACAATCAATCACTTTCCAAGCCTCAAATTCCAGTCCCAGCTTTACTTCCTTTATTTCTTCTGTGTGCTTGGCACATAGGGTGCTTATCACAGGGCAATAAACAAGTTCAGCAATCTGTACAGCAAAAAGTGTAATAGATTCCAAACTCAGACTGAAATTGTGCATTACAAGAAGATAAAACAGTAAAAGGAGGAGAGCTGACAGATATACTAATTCACAAAAGCTATAGTAACCTAATGGATATGATGAGTAATGTTTTCTAGACTACGGGTGACAATCAATGGGACAAGAGTATGTTCCGCTGAGGCTCAGAACTGGACCACACAAGGCACCTGTATTCCCAACCTTATGGAAACTGTCCTATGGGATCATAACTGCACAAGTCTGCATGGACCTAACTACCTTCACAGCTTTCTGAATCTGGCTGTCAGTCTCCCTGTGCCTTTGTTTATTCCATCGGCAACATTAACCTGCCATATAGGAAGATTAATGTATTCAGATTTGTAAAACATTACAAGTACCCCTAAGGTGATTTTGGAAAGGCTCCTTTTCTTTCTCTGTAGAACTGAGTGGAAAAGGAAATTTGCTTAATTTGCTATCTCTGATTATTCCACAGGAGCATTCATTCTGTGGAGCCCACAAATTCTCACAAATTCAAAATCTCAGCAGTACAGCTAGATTAAACATGGTGAAGTCAAGTCTAATCAGACACGTCATTTGTAGCTGCTCAAATTGATGGACTGTTTGCGTTAGTGCTTTCTTTTGAAAGTTGCTTCTTCAAATTGAGCATACTGCATAAAGTGGTAGTCAGTCAGTCCATGTGCATGAGTACATCTCACCCAGAGACAAAAACACAACATTTTTTCTATCCTTCCGACAGAGTTCCCTACTCAAAGCATAGCCACACAGTGTAACTTACTGACAACAAATGCTCTCGTTGTTTGTCCTTTACCATGCATTCTTCTCCTCCATATTAGAAATCTTCCCCCTTTTTATTTGGAAATCCACAAGCATATTCTTTCCAAATAGCACACCAGTTTGTAGCTATGTAACAAATGATGTACAAGGCTTTGTAAGGTATGTATTTATGTTGGTGACACTGACAGCAGTAAAACAAATGAGCTCATGTCAGTAAATAAAATAAATGCAACTGGAAATATACATGATCTGATCTTGGTTAAGAGCATGTGAACAGGAGAAGGCTAATTGAGATTAGTGGAACTGCTTATGAGTTTGATCAGTACAATGCAGGGAGGGCTACAAGCACCTTTTGTAAACAGCTGAGAATGCAGACATTACCATCACCCACTGGGACGAGCTGAAAACTCACCTCCTCAACAGAAGAAAATTGTGCCAAAGATTTTATCCAACTCAGAAAGCTGAAGGGCTAAAAGCTGCACATACTCCATTCACTTACAGAAAGGAAAATCCACTTTTAGACCTATGCTTCCTACTGCACAGTCTACAGATTAATTTTAAGCTTATTGTGAATTAAAAAATCCCAAGGAAATATGTTTCAGTCTACAGAGCAGAAAGACATCACCAATTAATAAGGGATCCTTTTACTGGAAGCAGTCAAGCCCTAAGCCTTCTGTGAAGGATATGGAGTGCATGTACACAAATAGAAAGATTATGCAAATAAAACCCCATCAGATTATGCATGCAAAAACAACTCTACTACATACAGGCTACTATTACTTACAGTCCTTACGATGGCCACACACCCCATGGTAAACCCACTTCTCACAAAATTAAAACAAGACTTCATCTATTTTGAACTGCTGAAGTAGGAACTAAGGCTACACACACACACTCCATCATGGCCAACTTGCCAACAGAGCTCTGAGAGTCACTTACCCCGAAGTAGCCTAGCACAACTTTCAGCAAACAAACATGAGTCTATAAGGGCCAAAATTAGCTATGTGAAGCAAAAATAACCCTGACTGAGGTCCTAGCAGCAAGGTGTCTCAGCCCATTGGTTCTGTCTCGTATCTGTCCAAATCAGATAAGAGTAGTGGGAATTTTCTTTTTTTTACAAATCAAATTTAAAAAAAAGCAACTGAGCACAAGCAGGATGAACTGAAGACTCACAAAGTAAGATACAGCATTTTGGAAAGTGCTGGCCATTAAGTGTTTAAATTGCCAAGAAGAGACTCAGCATGTTCTCACTCAGGCTTCCTTGCTTGGATTTCAGAAAGCGGAATTCACTTCAGATCCATCTGATTTTACTGACAAAATAAACAAACACTGTTCACTGTGCAGCACTGAAATTAAATGAAAGCAGCTAAAAAAAAGAAACATCAGTTATCTTTCAACTTCTAAACAAGTTTCTTAATGGAAGTTATCTTCAAAATCATTTCTACGTTTGAATCAGTCCACTGTTATGGAACCATTTATGCCATCATTTAATTCTTCCCCACCAATTCTTTGACTTGCTCTTCAGTCAGTCTAGACTAACACAAAGTTTATGACAAAAAAAGTGAAAGAAAAAACCTAAATTTCTGCTGATTCCCCTTCACTTGTCAAGCACCTGGAACAAGTGCCAGAAATTCAAGTTCCCTAGGTGTGCCCAACTTGATCTACATCTCCTACTCTTTCTGCATCCAATTCAAAGAAATCGTGGTGGCAGGGAACCTCCCCTTCAGGCAAACTCTGCTAAAAGACTTCAGGAGCACTCAGCATCTACTAAGCTGAATGGTTTTTGTACAAAACGCCTAAATAACAAAAGCCAGCAAATAGGCAGCAGAGGAAGCTAGGAAACAGTTTCATAGCAAAGAGCATGAAAAGTAGTCCAAGAGTCACAAATTCCACTTTTACATGTTCATAACTGGGGACTACATCTGCACTTCCCTTGGAAGATGGTGAATTTGTTTCCCTACTCATCTTGCTTCCAACCTTCACAAATGCAAACCTTTGATACTTCCAGCCCTCTCCACTGTGCCCTAGCTGCACACAGATTTCTTTCAGAGTAGCTTAAAAGGTCCTTAAAAAAAAAAGTGAAGTAATAACACAAACTTCTAAATCATACCAATAAATTACAGCAGCACTGCAGACACTGAAGTAAAGTGAGAAGCAGCATACATTGCTTCAAACTCAAATTTATTTAAGCCATGGCAGGAACATAGATTAGCCTTTGGCAACAAGGGAAGATTTGAATTCCACTGTCTGCCATGTAATGGGGCTAATCCATCTTTCCACAAATCTAATCATACATATTCTACATTAAATACAACTAATAAGCAAAGTGGAAAGCAGAAAGAAACAATCTAGTTTGGTTTCCTAGAGAGATGAATGGCTAACTGAGCCATTCTCAGGATTTCACTTTCCAAACTAAAAGAGCAGCTCCAAGGCCAGGAAAAAAAAATAAAAAAAATCATTTCAGCAGTAGCTGTTCAAAGGAATATCTTAAAATCTCTTATGAATAAAAGTTATTTTTGTCTAAAAAGAGGATGTTCTTTATTGCCTCCCAGCCTCCTCTCAAAAGTGCTGACAAAGAAACGTGAATGGGAATGGCACTATTGGAAAGTGCCTGTAAGGACTTGAGTTTTGCAGGTGAAGACTCATGATCAAGGAACAAGGGGGTCAAACCACATCATTTACTTCAATCAAAGATCAGATTAAAAATTCTCTTTCTGAATCTTGGGTCTGGAAACACTAAGCTGAAGTAGAACTGATGGGCAATTGCAGATCAGCTTTCTCAGCCTCTTTCCTTTTCTAACCTGATGTTAACAGAGATGGCCGGGGAACTCATAGGTGCTGCTGAATAGTGTGAGCCCAACTCAGCAATATACTTAACCAAATTCCAGTCAATGATACTTCAGAGATAAGCAAGCCTTTAAATGAATAGATTCACTTTTCTAAAATCAGGACAAAGGAAGAGGTCTACAGCGACTGATTCATAATACATTTCATTCAGGATTACTTTTCACAATCCAGCTATTGATAACAGTAAGATATTCTCAAATTCACCATCTTTCTGCCAAACAGTTCAGAACATTATTAAAACAATAAATGGAAAAAACATTCTTTCTGAAGCCTATTTTTATATTTCTCTTCGCTCAGAACACGCTTGTCACTGCCATTGACTTTTCTGAAGAATGTTTTAAAGTGCCTAATTTTAGATCTCTTCTGTTATTTTTGTTTTCTGTTCTGCTTGTCAAGCCTGAAGAATAGCAGATGTGCGGGGAAAAACCACAAACAAAAAGCCCCACATGGCTAATACAGTGTTTGATAAAATAAAACCAGCTCAGAGAGAAGGCTTTTTTCACTCCACAATATGCAATAACATCCTCCCTGGAAAGATGCACTTCTCTTCTGGGTCACGAGACCATCTGACTGTAATTTGACTTAAAAATAAAAACAATAACCCTCATACTCTTGACCACCTCATCACAACACAGCAGTGGAAAACATCTAGGTCACGTAATCATGTCTCATCCAATTTGGATGTATTTCTTCCAAGGATATAAATTCATTAGAGACAGCTTGTAAACAAACATATACACGCACAGGAAAAATATGCAAACAGATTCTGTCTACTCACTCTGCATGTATATGACTATTTGACCCAGAAACCAAAGGTATCACCATCTAGTCACTGGGTTAAAATCATTCACCATAAATAACTCAAGAAATTTTGCCTCTCATCCAACTTATCAAATGTTACACAGTTTTTCAGCTTTCCCTCCAATTTATGTATTCCTCAAAGCAACCCTTAAAAAGCAAGGCTGCTGTAGTGTCTCTTAGCATGAATTAGTGTTCCACCCCACCAAGAATCCCAGCGGGCTTCCAGGGATAACTCTTCTAGTATAACAGTAAGCAAGCAGTACTGAGGCCATCGGCATCTAACATAGCTTCCAAAATAGGGAGAGGCACTTAAGAAAATGTTGGAACATTTGGACTTCTCACAGAAAGCTACGAAAGCTTTGTGAAGAAGTAGAAAACAATGCCACATGGAGGGATCTAAAGTATTTCCAGCTCTTTTTCTCTTAGGCACCTTTGCCCAAGACATCAACTATAGAAAGAATTAAGCCACATTGAAATGATACCAACAAAAGACCAATATATCAATATATATATGTATACAAATACATATATGATTTTCTTTATGCAGTTTTTAACCAAATCACTTCACATACCTGGACAGTTTCAGGGGTGTTTTTATATCACTGATACGATCACCAAATCACCCATGCCAAGGTTCTCATTGAACCCAGATTGAAACACTGCATCATGCACATCACTGTCATGCTCAAACATCCTATGTGGATTACTGAATTTACTGGTGATTTTCTGTCATCACTGCAAATCAGAGACATAAAGTAATTAATTGGGCATATGCACTGCTCCTGCTCACACTGCTGTCTAGCACAATTAATTACCCATGCAAGGCTTGGAAAAGCTGATCATCCCACTATTCCCTGTCCCATAGGAAGCACTCAGTAAATAACTCTGAACAAGCACAGTGCACGTTAAGTAAATGTTCTGCTGTCCTAGACTTGTTCATCCATGATAACAACAACAACAAAAGATGAACATCAAACATAAATATTTCTTTGCTAGCTGAACCAAGAAACCATATAACTGAAGATAAATATATACACTTCTTTAGTATGTGCAACACTTTATTAATATTTCCTGTAGAAAATTCTTGCAACCTGAGATACTGATGTTTATTCAATCCAACTTATATTTTATTATCCAAAACAAACCATGCTTCATTGCCATATGCTCAAGGAGCACAGGGAATCCTACACTGCCAACATTAGGCACTCCACCATTGTTGCAGAAAGCATGAGATATCAAAGGATGTGTTCCCATCTGCTTTTGAATTTTGCTTCAGCTAGCAAGGCTAATCAGTTTCCCAATTATATTATCCCATCATTTCTTAAAGAGTAGTATGCAAGTCAAATGCAACGTGGCCAGCATTTTCTGTCCACACAGATGATAGCAGCAGGAGTGCAAGGACAGATAGGAAGCATCTGAGATGTCTGATGGGTAAACTGCTCACATTGCAGCCTTCAAAGTCTCAGCCAGAAGTAGCACTGATAAGGAGGTGCTTCAGAGGGATGACAATGGGGACAAGGGGTCCCTGCAGGCTCCAGCAGCTTTGAGGTTAGACTGTAAAATGAAGCCCTCTTTGGGTGAAGGACCACGTGGTTGAACCACTTTGGGAACAGGCCAGAGACTCAGCTGTGATGAAGACAATAACTGCTGTTTTCTCAATTGCCCCTGCTCAGATAAGAAAAACTAGAAAGTTAAGCCAAGTCAAGTGACCTTTCCTCTGACAGCTACTGGGTGAGACAGCATTATCCTTCTCTGAATGGGTGGCACGTAGGATCTACAGGCATTCGAAAGACTGCTTGCCTTCTAGCTGCTAGAGTATAGCTTGTAATGAAAAGAAGCTCACACTTAGTTTCACATCTCAGTTACGCATGGAAAAATGGCATACATAAACATATAAATAAACTTAAAAATAGATATAAATATATGACTTGATTTAAATGTCAGAAGGCAGATTCAGACCTACTGTATTTAAGTAAAAAAATCTTAAAATTTTTGTATTTTTAAAATATAAGTAGTGAAACATAGGATAGCTCATAAGATTCTGTGTGAGCTCTTCAAAATGCCATTTCTGTATGCTTTCCTAAATTTAATTAAAAATAAAATAAATGCATTTTTTACTTTTTCTTTACAGTAATTAATACACTAGGGGCTTAAGGACCCTTATTAGCACTGCGGGAATTTATGTTTGTGGTAGCACTGTTGTTCTTTTTTTTCCTTCAAAAAGATATTCACAAATCAGAGGAGAAACTCTTTGAAGTATGCGGTAGGGACTTCTGCCCACTCCTTATGCATAACTCTACCAACATCATCCGACCGAGATGCAGTTTTCCCCTGCAGCCTTCAGCAGCATGAATCTTACATCAGTTGGATGAGGGGGAATCTCACCCAGCCCTGTAGATCCACTGCAGTACAGGATGAGAGAAGCAATGCTCTCAGGGGTTCAGCAATTCCGAGTGCTCCTCGCATCACAGGTATCTAAAGTGGAGCTCAGTCTCTGATGTCTCTAGCCTATGACACATTGCAATCCACATATGCAGAAACTAAGCAGGCAGAAAAAAGGCGGGAAGAGTAATTTTCCTTTCACTGTAAATAATCTAGTCAGGAGACAAAAGCTCCCCAGACCTTACATAAATGTAAGCCAATGAATCTAGATAGGAATTCAAATACGTTACTCAAGTATACAAATGCAGATGTGGGAAAGGCAGGGCGTCATTTTCAGAAAGAGCACAATGCATCTCAAATGCTGGTTTCAAGTTCTGGAGTGACAGACATGTGAAGATCTGAGATCCTGGCCCCAGAAAAGACAGAAAGTACCCAAGCCTCAATTCAGCAAATCATGCAGGCCCACATTCACCCAGCACTGTGTACGCACCCACGGCCACTTGGAGAAATCACCTGAGTGGAGTATTGCTTTGATCCCTCCACACTTCCAAAGCAACAACACAAAGTTAACTGAGACCATTCAGGTCAATCAGTACAAGAGAGGAGTTCTGATCTGATTCCACGAACTGTCTTTCATCTCTTTGCCAGAGAAACAAAGGAGTCGTGTTTGGATGTGTGATCTGGATAGAAAAATCAGTAGTAATGGAAGTTGTGACAGAAAATACTTAGGAAGCAGTAACTGCACTGGCAAGAAATGCACCCTCCTTTCCAGCTTTGTTTGTGATGGTTTCATAGTAAATGAGATAAATTTCCTCTGGACAAGAAAACAGGTCATTAGCACTCTGTTTTAAAAACACAGAGGGATTCACACAGAAAAAGAAAGCACGGATAAGTCTAGGAGAGCCAAAAGGGCATGCTTTTCTAACTTGGTTCAGTAGGTGGTGAAGGAGAAGAATATTTTTACTGTTTTGTCTACACAGATACCTATTTTGTTCTGATTACACATGGCTGGCACTGAGACTTTCACAAAGTCTGAGCCTCTGACTATCACAAGACTTTTGAGGAATGAGCTACAATCAAGACCTTTCACAACAGGAGGCCTGAGTTAGGGCTTGAACAACATGGAGAATAAAGAACTTAAATTCTCCCATGTTACTTGTAAAGACACCTCAGTTGAACAGGAACAGAAATAAACATGGATGTTAAGAGAAGAAAGGAAAGAAATGTTCTATCAAACTACCCGTGCAGTTCTTACAGCTCCTGTAGACCAGAAAAACAGCTCTCCCTAAGTGATATTTGAAGTCTTGGATTACAATATCCTGATCAGCAATTATGCCTTACGATACCAAATAATTTTTTGCTTGCCCTTGGGCTATTTGGCAATGAAGTATGAGGCAGGAAGGCAGAAGCCCAGCTCTCATGAGCCAGGTTGGTGCTTCAGGGCTGAGGATAGCAGAAACCAGTTTTGACAAGTTAGCCATGCAAATATTACGTGCCAGTCGTTGAGCAAGTACCTCCGTGCTGCTCTCCTGTGTCACTTTCAC
Source organism: Perdix hodgsoniae (assembly GCA_035772895.1). Lineage (NCBI taxonomy): Eukaryota > Metazoa > Chordata > Aves > Galliformes > Phasianidae > Perdix > Perdix hodgsoniae. Next base: position 28,828,717 of record JAPSGF010000001.1, on the reverse strand, counting down.
AGAGTGATGCATTGCGACATCTTTCATATCCATAGTTAAACTAAACTCACTTCAATCATGCTATAAAACAGACAAAATAACCACCAAACACATAGCACTTCAGCAAAATAAATACTTACAGTTCAGAGCAGTAAAACGTTTACAAGCAAATCCAGATACTCAATGCAGCATGAATCCCAAAGCTCTCTGCTCACCTTATTGACAGTGTCCCCAGCAGCCTGGCACAGCTGTAAGCTACCTTTCTGATCCCTCCTGCAGCCTCCATAGCATGCATTCTTTACTTTAGCAGACACCGGGTGCAGGTAAAGCCTTGCACTACATCAGAGTTTTTTGGTTGTCTACAACTAGTGCTAGGGATGTTGAGTACACATACGTTACCTAAGACAACACAGCCCTAGCAACCTCTGGTCATCATCATACTAAACTCTTACAGCCGTCAACTAGAAACAGGAATGAGAACAACTGGATTAGGTCTCATACTGTAATTAGCCATGTAAAGTTTAAATAACATTTGCCAGAAGACTTCACCTCTCATTCAATAAACACACTTTTCCAGCCAATGTGGATATTATATCTCTCTTAGATGGAGAATGGAATACGTCATTTGGGTGACATTACCTCAAAGGACTGAATGGCATTACAGCTCCCCCCCTTCCTCCCCCACCAAAAAAAAGTTCCAAAAAAAAAAAAAAAAACAACCCAACAACCAGAAATAAGGACTACAATAGTTCAAAATCTTTAAAAAAAACAAAAGCAGAGGCCATCACAGCCTATCTAGTTTCCACTAGAAGGTGAACAATGTCATGGCAGTCATGCCTTGAATTTTATGCCCTTCTCCAAGCCCTTTAAGCTGTGTTCAGGCATGGAAGTAAGAGCTATAGTGCTGAATTGCACTGCTGCACAGTATCATGTGCAGCAGAGGCACAACACGTCTGGGCAGCCAGAGTGAAGGTTTGGCTGGATGCACCGAATTCCCTGCACTTCAGAGGTGAGGCTGAAAGCCACTGTCCCCACTGCACTCGGATGGAGGACAGATAATCTGCCACAGCCAGAAATCAAGCAGGCTCCCTCCACCTGTTAGGGATGGACACTTAACTTTGTATCATTCAAAGTAGGAAAAAATCTGATCCTACAGCTTTCTACCTGAAATGGTAACACACTCCTTACAGCAGTGATGTCTGCTGACATCAGTTAGGAGACAGAAATGTAAGGAAGCCACAGTCACAGAGCTCACAAAACATCACCAGCAGCAGTACTCTATCTATTCCTACTGAGAAGTGAGACTAAAGTATTTGTAGTAGACAAAAAATTCTCTGGTAAACAAGCATAAGATAGTCTGGTAGACAAGTAAATATTTTAAATTAGGTGGTAAATTCTTCCTTTCACAATGGCTTACCTTTTCAACAGGTGTGAAAAGTGTTCAGTTCCATAAAGATCAAAGACATAAATCAGGTACAATACCAGGAAAGAAATGAGAGGAATGGGGACCACTAATTTCCAGCTACATTAACCCCCTTCTGCTTCAAAGATCTTTATTTTAAACTCTTGAGGGGTATTAGAAAGCTCCAGCTTAGTTTCTCATTACATTCCCCCTGTGTCATTGCACCTAATAACACAGAAAGCTTTAGAAATGTTTTCGCTTTCATTATTTTCTCCTACTAGATGCCTCATAGTTTAATAACTTCATCACTTTACAGTTATTTATATTCAGAATAATCTGTACATCAAATTCAAATATAACAGCACAAAGTGGGGGCAGAGGAAAATAATCATTTAGTGTGGTCTGGAGTGATAACTCAGTTTAATGTGATACAATTCAGCAAAAGAAAATGTGGGTTAAATATCAGGAACAATCTCCTAGCAGCAAGAACTATGAGACTGAAAAACATCCCTCCCCCACAGAAAGGGCGGAATCCCTTCCTCTTGCTTCTGAAACAGGACGGAGTTTGGCAGCAGAGAGTATAACATACGGAACCATTTGCAAAAAGGAAGGTGACCCAAGCCAGCTTCTGCTTTTCCCCTATTTGAATTGAGGAAAGCCTTTAAAGCGCATCTCATAATCCACCTCTGCTGACTGCACAGCCCAGGCTGCCATGCACACAAGGGCCAGAGCTTGTCAGCCACCCTGCAGAAGTCAATGGCAAACACCTTCATCAATGCACTGACACCAGGAAAACTCAAACAGAATCCCATATTCCAGCAGGAAATGGGCCATACTGTGAACACATTTAAGGATCTGATGCAAATTTACTCTAATTGCAGATGCTTAATTATATTCCCATCTCAAACTTGCTTCTGACTTCTGTGCCAAACTGTGCTTGCCTGAACTGCAGCCCTTCTGTATAAGACAATTATAGAAATGTTCTATCTATTTGCATATATATATATGTGCATATACGTCTGTATAGATGTGTAGACATATATATGCATATATCTATATATGTATACACACCCACATATATATCTTATATATATGTATATTAATAAATGTCATACAATTATTATTTATTATTAAAGTACATATGATTTCTCTTCTGTAGCCACTATGTTCTGTGCTTTGTAATTCACTGAAGGATACATATTAAGAACCTTTCTTTTCCTCACTAAGTTCACTAAGTAAGCAAAGACATGTCCCACATGAAGGAAATATGCTGTGCTCATCCCCAAAATAAATTAAAAAAAAAAATTGTACAGGGAGTGTATCTATTTATTTACATTTATCAGCAGATTTTAACTGATTCCACAATAGCCATACAAATTTTTGCCTTCATTTTGCATATGAGAAGACTGAGGCTCACAAAGATCAGACAACTTGCCCAAACACATAGTAAAGGTAGCAACAAAGATTCACATGTGGTTAGAAACACATCTAATTTATTTCTAAGATTTTATTACTCTCTGGAGCACTGTATTTTAGTTCTTTGCAGTACTTGCAATCAATAAATCCTCCTATTTTTCCTGTCAGATGGGATTTGTGACTTTCACCATTACAGTAGCAGAGAAATGAAGACACAGAGGTATATGCTGACTTGGCCAAAGCAAGTTACCCAAGGGAGTTTATACCTGAGGCAAGAAGAAAACGGGACTCCCTGAGTCCCAGCAATTACCTTCATGTCACCCCTTCCCCAGGAAATGCCTTTTTCTTATTCCCTTTTTCTCTTCCAAGCAGCTCTAACAATCAACGAGATTTTTTTTGGAGATTCTCTCACTACACTTTCCATTAAAAAGGCACTGATATGTGCAAGAACAAATTCAATTTGATATCTGAAAAACGTGAAAGAATAGCATCTATTCATGAGACCACCACCAGAAATTGGGAAAGAGGAAATACAACAGCATATATACATCCCTCCAGATCATCACCACCTTGCACTGAAGTTTTCTCTTTTACCACTGCACCACAGTAGATTATTTTCTGTTGTTAAGAGACATGCCTTGCAGTTACGGAATGGCTTTGTAAGTGAAGTAGGAAGGACAGGTTAGAGGTAATCCTTCTTCAAGCCCCATTTCTGAGTGTTTTACATAATCTTGTCATTCCACTTGGCCACCCTCTACAGTGTGAAGGCACAAGAAATCTGGACTACCAAGTGGTGCCTGGCTCAAGCATCATTGCATCACAAAGAGTTGCATGTACGACAAACCCCTTAATCTAGCTGACTTGCATTCCTACTGCTTCTCTTTAACTGTCTCACAGGGTGAGCACAGAAAACTCTGGCACAAACAGACCTAAGGAAGTCTGTGCTTGCTGAAGAGTGCCTTAGAGACCACTTCCCAGCCTCTGGGTACTAAAGCACGGCGCAAGAAAAATTGCTATGCAATAGTAAAAGTTGACACTTTTTTCTTTTAAACCTTTTACTCCAGCAAATAGCTCACAGAAGACCAAACTCTTTGATGTTTTAATGTTGCAATATATATCCTACGGCACGAGTTGGATTTAAGAAACTAGCTACAGCTTTACTCAGTGCTCACAGTAATCAACCTTAAGTAACTTCACGGTGTAAGGATGGCAGAGAAATAGCATTTAGATGTGGCCAGAGGTGTGTTTTCCTAACTGCTGATCAAGGAAGAAAGGCAGGCCTGCAGCCAGCTTCTGAAACACCCTCTGGGACTGCAATACATCACAGTCTGAGTCCATGTGTAGCCACGCTACACAATGCACAGCTGGCCTACACGAATGAACCATCCTTTCATACTTCACTGCAAACACACTCCCTAGTCCTCCAAATCACCTTTACTGGGGAAAGGCAATAACCAGCTCCTCCTCCGCTGGTTTAACTCTCATGCTATCGTGAGCATTTCACAAAGATGGAGAAGGCATTGCAGCAAGAGTAGCCCCTAAAATATAAAGGCACCGTTTCAAGACACAACTGGCCCTATTGTTTGGTCTTCCTCAATTCTCTCATTTAATGGTACAATAGGTTACTTTAGCAGCTAGCAACTACAACTGACCTTCTATCAGGAATCCTGTCCCCAGCCTAAAAGTAGCATGAGCTGAGCAGCAGTGGTCCTTCATCCTGTAATGGCCAAGTTCAACATTCCTAGCAGCACACACAGCTCACTGCGATGTCTGGCAGGACAAAAAGGAGGTGAAGTAACAAAATCCTCTCGTAGAAATGGACTTGAAAAAAATGGCTTACTAATAAAGAAGCATTGAAAACAAGTTACGCGTGTGTGCTGGCATAATGGCACATTTGAGTAGGGATGGGAATTTGGAGATATCTCAGTCATGATAACAGAGTTGAGGCACTGCTCTGGAAATTCTTTTCTTGGCACAGAAATTGTTACTCACGCCCTACTTTCAGGATCTGTGCATGGAAACTTTCAGTGGTGATGGGCATTTCAGTTTCCGAGGAAAACCAGAAAGATACATAACATCAACATTTTGTGCTGGTATAATCTCCCTTTGAATTACAGCCCTTAAGCAGCCATTTTATGTCCTGTTTTTTATCTATAGTCATTTGGCCAAAAATTAATCATTTTATTTTTATCACTGCCATAAACTCTAACTAGATATTTTCAAAATTACTTCCTTGCTTAGTAGCTAAGCTGCCCTCATGCAGCAAGCCTCTGCTGGTGGTTAGATACCTGTTCTAATTGCACACTGAAGATGAGGGGGAGATTTCAAACTCTTCTTCTGCTGTGGTGCCTGATGGGTTGAAGCTCATTTACAACATTAGGGTTTTATTTGTAATGCAATATTTTTATTACACGTTTCCAAATCACAAAACAATTTAATGATAAAACTGTCAACATACAAAACCTGCATTTTTAAATCTGCCTTCTGCTACAACCATCTCATTACGTTATAAAAATGGAAAAACTATTAAGATTAAATTACATCTTACCATTTACTTGCTGCCAGTTGATTGCCATTTTTTCCTCAGCTTAGACAATGGATGAAGACAGTCACATTCACGTTTGTTACATTTTAAGCACTGAGCTGTGTTTCCAGCTTTACAGAGAAATACTCAGATTAAAATCTTCCAAATTCTTCCAATCCTCTGTGCTCCCTATGAATTTCCACATGCAAGAAAAAGTAAGCCCATTGTAACTGTAGATTTAAGTTCTTACCATGAAAGATCAATTCAATCTTACAGAGCTTTGAAGATCCAATTTTGAAGCTTTATTTGCTTTGATACTATGGCTAGGTAGGCAATTCTTTGGTGCCTCAGTTTTCCCAATTACACAGAACGGCAATGTTTCTTTTTGCACCTTTCTGTTCTCAACACGTTCACTACATAGTATCAATACAGGGTCAACAAAATAATCACCCTATGTGACATTACCATTTATAAGCTAAAATTAGGAATTCTGCTTTCACTAATCACATTGCTTCAGCATCTCAAAAATACAAATGCACCTTTTTACTGGAAATAAAAAAGAATAAATACCCAGGACACCAAAGTTTTTTTCTGGATTGACTGAATCCATAGAACGTACAGATTTAGAATTACAATGACAGCTCAAGCATAACTGTAATGAAAACTGACAGTAAGTAGGTGCATTCAATCCAGAAAAGATAAAAACAGCAAAGCGTGATATAGATAGAAAGCATTCTGAAAGGTAACCAAGAAAACAAAATCAAATGAAGGGTGATTCTTCACAGAATCACAGAATTGCCAGGGTTGGAAGGGACCTCAAGGATCATAAAGCTCCAACCCCCCCGCCACACGCAGAGCCACCAACCATTCCACCTAATGCTAGACCAGACTGCCCAGGGCCCCATCCAATCCCTGAACACCTCCAGGGACGGGGCATCCACAACCTCCCTGGGCAGCCTGTTCCAGTACCTCACCACTCTCTCTGTAAAGAATTTCCCCCTGACGTCCAACCTAAATCTCCCTTCCCTCAGCTTAAAACCATTTCCCCTTGTCCTGCTGTCACTCACCCTTTCATAAGAGTTGATTCCCCTCCTGTTTGTAGGCTCCCTTTAGGTACTGAAAGGCTGCAATGAGGTCACCCCGCAGCCTTCTTTTCTCCAGGCTGAACAAGCCCAGCTCTTTCAGCCTGTCCTCATAGGGGAGGTGCTCCAGTCCCCTGATCATCTTCGTGGCCCTCCTCTGGACCCTCTCCAACAGCTCCCTGTCTTTCTTGTACTGGGGGCTCCAGACCTGGATGCAGTATTCCAGATGGGGCCTCACAAGAGCAGAGTAGAGGGGAACAATCACCTCTCTGTCCCTGCTGGCCACCCCTCTTCTGATGGAGCCCAGGATCTCATTTGCCTTCCGAGCTGCAAGGGCACACTGCTGGCTCATGTTAAGTTTTTCGTCTACCAAGACCCCCAGGTCCTCCTCCACAGGGCTGCTCTCAAGGACCTCTCCTTCCAGTCTGTAGGGATGCTTGGGATTCCTCCGGCCCAAGTGCAAAACTCTGCACTTTGCCATGTTGAACCTCATCAGGTTCACCCGGGCCCACCTTTCTAGCCTCTCGAGGTCCCTCTGAATGGCATCCCGTCCTTCTACCGTGTCAACCACACCACTCAGCTTGGTGTCGTCAGCAAACTTGGTGAGGGTACACTCGATTCCATCATCGATGTCATTGATAAAGATGTTAAAGAGCACCAGTCCCAAGACAGATCCCTGGGGGACGCCGCTCGTTACCAGCCTCCACCTGGACTTAGAGCCATTGATGACCACCCTCTGTCTGCGGCCTTTCAACCAGTTTCTTATCCATCGAGTGGTCCACCCATCAAATCCACATCCCTCCATTTTGGAGAGAAGGATGTGGTGGGGGACCATGTCAAAGGCCTTGCTCAAGTCCAGGTAAATGACATTGGTCGCCTTTCCCTTGTCCACCGATGCTGTCACTCCATCATAAAAGGCCACCAGATTGGTCAAGCATGACCTTCCTCTGGTGAAGCCGTGCTGGCTGTCACGGATCACACACCCTTTCCTCATGTGATCAAGCATGTCATCCAGGATGATCTGTTCCATGATCTTCCCAGGCACAGAGGTAAGACTCACCGGCCTGTAGTTCCCGGGGTCTTCCTTGCTCCCTTTCTTGTAAATGGGAGTGACGTGACCCTTCCTCCAGTCATCCGGAACCACACCAGACAGCCATTCTTGTTTGTAAAGAATCTTTCCCAGCAAGAAATGGAATCAGGACCCATGAATCCAAAAGGAGGGAGGTAGCCTACAGAGCCAAGCTAAATATTCCTTTTTGGTACAAGAGATCTGAGACCCATAAACAGGAGAGTAGGAACAAAAGCTGCATATATGAATGGACTCCTTTTTATACCCTACAGATTTCTTATCCAAGTACTATCTGGAACAGACACAGCTTTTCATCTTTAACTAACAGAAACCAGAGACACTCAAAGCACAGCCTCATTCAGTCAACGCATTCCCTGCTCCTACCTTCCACGTGCAATGGGCTGCACTTCTCAAGCAGGTCTTTTGCCAGGCTTCAGTAGGTGTTAAGACCTAACTCAGTACAGCACATAGGCACACTCCTTGTGCCAAGCCAATATTCAGCTCCCTTGTTAAATGAAGATCTAAAAAGTTATGAAAAGTGATCTATAGAGAACTAGACCGTGTCATTCACAGACATCCCCTAATTTATGAGATGCAGTCTGTGCAAAACCATGCATACTGTTATAGAAGGCTGAAAAAGAGGCAGTGCGAAAGAGCTCCATGCTAATTCTTGTCCGTGTATACAGCTGCATAGCATCAGGTGAGATCCATCTCTCAACAAACTATTTTCAAGCAAATTAACAGAAAGGAAAAGGTGTTTATCTACCTTCAGGATTACAGTTCTAGTACTTCCTGAGTTAGCTGATGTCTTTCAGGAAAAGAAATAAAAATTTAAAAAATTAAAAAAAAATAAATCCAAGATCTTACCATTGCTATTTTTATGAAAAGTGAACTTCTCATCTTCACAGAAATCTACTTGTTGGCAAAAATCAAATATGGAGATTTCAACTTGAGAAGTATTGTTCTGGGAAAGCTGAAAATGACAGCTTGGGTTGCTGATAAAAATGTCATCTCAACCTTAAACATAGCATTGCTAGAGTGGGACTGTAATGAAATGATAAAGTGGCTGCTGGCTGAGGGGAGACAGATGATTGAGTCAAGTAGAAAAGACGTACACGAAAAGCCATTTCTTTGCTATTCAAAGATTTGAAAAAAGACCAAAAGCATTGCTTCCCCACATGAAAGAATTTTGTCTCTCTACAATCAATTTCAAAATGCAAGTGTCAATACCACAAGTATTAACATAATTCTCAAAGGTTTAAAAACAAAAAAAAGGGGGGTGGGGTGGCAAGAGGGAAGAATTAAGTGCTCATATGGCAGATTTGTAAGAGGAGGAATCATGGAGATTTACTATTTACTTAACAATATGGATGTGGTAAATGAGTAATACTCACTATTTTGGATGTCAGAACAGTTAGAATGCCAAAATTAATATCATAGAACTGTGATTAGGACTATTAAACTTGTTATACTGACTAATAAAAATTGTTTCCTTTTCTACCATTAAAACTGCTTTTTTGCTCTGTGTGCAGCTCTGTGACACACTTCAAAACTTCTGTTTAATTTTTACTTATTCATATGGAAAAAGAAAACCATCCCCAATGCTTTGGGTGCATATCACATTTTTTGTTTTTGTGATGTTTTCAGTTTTATGATTCCTTACATTTAGACTAATGGCAGAAGCTAGAAAGTAGCAAAGAGAAGAAACAACAGAGTATGGAAATAGCAATTGTTACTAGTGCAGGTCTCCACATTCAACTACGACACAGAAAATTTAAAAGACTTTTCTCACCTAAGAATGGACCTAAAATACAACTCCATGGCAATATTTCTACAGTTTAGTAGGAAAAAATGGAAGCTTGTGGTGTCAGGACCCTCCTGCAATTTGACAAGAGTGAACAGCCCCTCCAATCTGCCATCATGAACTCCCAGCACTATGGGCCTTCTGCTGTAGAAACGTTGTACTATTGTTTACTAAATTCCAGCAGAAACACTAGTGTCTGCACACTGCAGGAAGCACAGGGAAGTCAAACGGACCTGTGATGGATCAATCTGCTCTCAGATGGGGGCAGAAGAGCAGGTAATTGCCTGAGAGCCAAGTGACCACATCTGAGCAAGGAACTGCATCCCACAGTGGCAGTGATCATCACTGTTTAACTGGGAGGAACTTGAGACTGCTTTGCAGTAAACTACACAAGGTTTTAATGAAGTTTTGAATTATTTCATACTCCCACAGGACTGTTTCAAGAATTCATTTGCTATCTTACCATGAGTTCAGAGGATCCAGAAAGCTCAGACAGGGAGATATTTCTGATAGCACACACCTGATGCACTTTTCATAGGTTGTATTCAGTAGTCTTGTGAAAACATACAGCATTTCTGCATTTCTCTGGAGCTGAAAAATATGATTTTCTTCTTTTGTGTATTCCTTTACTCTTTTTTTCCAAGGTTTTTCCCAGATGGCTTCAATTACCCAAACAAAATACTTGAAAAATCTGGATAAAAACAAGGGGTTCCTTCACTACAGGTAACACTTCTGTGCCCCTTCTAGCCATCATATCAGAGCAAAAGGATGTGAGACAACATATCGCTCTCAGGTTGCATGAGCAATGAAAAGCAGCAGCCAAGACACTTTAGTTCATGCAAAACAGAGGGAAAAAATTACCTGAGAAGATGCTTTAAAATATTTTATTAAGGACGTTTTGATCTATTTTTAGGATCCTGATGATAGAAGTTGAACTTCAAATGATTCAGAACATCTTCAACTTTAAATAAGTCCGATAGGATAGTGTTATGAATTAAGGATGAACAGTAAAGAAATGAGAAAACAGTATTAAAACATTCAAAATCATGCAATGAACAGCACAAATAATGCTGAAAAAACAGATAAGGAAAGATGGCAAGTAAGATTTTAGAACACTTTTCTGATAGTATTGCTGTGGACAAACCACCAAGGAAGTGCCTGTTGAGCTGAAGCCTGATAGATTTTTGTAATAAGATTGGCTGATGTGGTTGTCTAAAATAGTGAAGAAGTAACTTCAGTTACTAGAAGATTCTTTCTAATGTCTTGGTTTAAGCTGTGATATTGTTGTCATTAGGGACTTCTGTTAAAAGAATAAGTTGAAAACACAAAACTTTTCTTGCTCTTGGAAGACTATACTTTAAAAATGCTAGAGGAATTACTGGGATAAGCAGAACTGAGGTTTAATTAACTCTAGACAGATGTTCTCTGGATTTCTGAGGGAAGTCACGAACAGAGACACATTTGTATATCATCCATCTAACCGTCCAGCCACACTGAACTTAAAACTTGGTAAACCTGCATTCTAACTAAATGACAAGGCAGACATCAATCGCACAAGGTAGAAAAGCATACTTTTGTTAGAAGAATTCTAGAGCATCTAGCTTAATTCTGGTAGCAGAATTAAGATTTGAAGAAAGACAAACAAAAACTCCAGCTGGAAAAGGCAAGTGAATTTCTGATCCTGACAGCACCATGCACAGACAGAAAACAGTGGGCAGCAGCAGGCTTGTGCACATTGCCATGCCAGTGACATACTGCCAGTTACTGCCTTGATTCACGTCAGTGCAAAGAGAAACCTACCTATAACAGTGGCTGGTTAAATGGTAGTTTCCAAATGCAATTATTTGATGCAAACCTAAAATCCAAGTCTTTGGGGCATTAGGAAATACACAGTAGTTGGGATTTACTACTATTAGTTACTATTTTAATTTTCTTGAAACAAATCTCTTTTCCCCAAGCAACAAGAGCTGAGACAACAATATTTGGTATCTCTAGATGTTTTTACTCAATTACAGCAAACTGTATTTTTCTTTCTATTTTCTTCCTGGAAAAGAAAAAGGACTTTAAACTTCCAAAAAAGGAAACTCCTAGTACATCATTCCTCATTGCTAGTTATTGTAAAATCCACCTTCCAAAATCAGAGGCTGAAAGGTCAAAACTGAAACCTGACTTCTGAACTTTCTATAATCACAAAAAATTGACTTGGATAAAAGACTCAAACTTGAGTTGCAGTAACAGCTTTCATGAGATGTAAGTAAGGAGTGTGAAAAATTCATCTCTCCTTAATAATAATAGAGGGATAACTATGTGGTGGAAAAAATAAGGTAAAGTACTGAAATGTCACACAGAATTAAGAAACAGTATATATTACTTCAGTCCTTGATTCTGTGCAACTTACCTCAGCCTCTCACACATCCACATATATACTGTGAAAAACAAATTAGTCTAAGAAGCTCCACTGAAAACACCAGCCAAATACTTGTAAAAGACTGGACTGACCCTTGTAATAAACTAGATAATATATCTAGTAATAAACTAGACTGTCTAAGCCAAACCCAATGATACAGGTATTTCACTTTTTCAGTGCATTTACTCTGTTTGCATTAAGCTGATTACACAGAGAAAACTAGAGAATTGGATATTGTTGAGCTGGACTCAATGATCTTTATGGGTACCTTCTAGCTAAGGATATTCTATGATTGTACAAATGCTTCTAACCACAGTTGAGTCTTGAACACCAGAGCGTACAAATAACCTGCTTGGAATACCCACTTCACAGAGTCAGTTGAGCTCCTGGATCTCCGTAACTCTACCTTAGCTAGAGGTATCTTAATTTTTTTCTGTTGTGTAACACAATTTTTAGCCAAGCAATTTCTAAAAACTAAGAAGATTGCCTTGAGCGGCAATTCACACTTTAATGCTTCTCAGCAAAATACAAGAATGACTCAGACTCAGAAAACAAGTTACTTCCTTCAAAGAGGGGAAAATTGACTCAGAAAATAAGCTGTGGAAAAGCATGTTTTGTCCTGCTGCTTGCCGAATCCTAAAGAATGTTATTAATCACATTATGACTGCTACCATGAGAGGACTTGCCATCTGAAACACATGCACAAAGGGATCACCAAGGACTACCTTTATATCCCACTAATAAATGTATTGCTACAAGGGACCTGTACTGCCACAGTGACTGCACTGAAGTTACAAAGTAAAAATAACTGTTGTCTGCAACCAGTAAGTTGTTCTCTTAGTCAAAGAAATTAATTTCTGTTCCAAAGGTTTACTTTTTCTGATCTTGTTTTTTCATTTGTTTTGTTTCTCCCTTTCTCTCCCCTCGACTCACTGGAATTGCTTTATAAACCTGTAATTCTCTATTGCATTAAAATCGAGGAAATCTATTCCCAGAAAGGTACAGACAGTTACTTCTCTGTTTTCCATTAAAAGAAAATGAAACCAAACTGTGCTCATTCAAGAATATGGAATAGGAGAGTATATAATTAAGTCAGAAAACAGAACACCTCCTTGCTTTTTATATTTGGTGAGGTTCCTACGTTCCTGATGCAGCTCTTTTATACTTATTATCTTTCAAATGAGCTCTTGTTCTAAAGCTAACTTTTCTTTCCCCCATTTTATTTATTTATTTATTTTGGGGGAGGGGAGGGAGAAGGAGGAGGACTATAAAGCCCTGAAGCCTCTAGACACCAGTGCAACACAACTGTCTGCAAGTCCAACAACACAGAAAGTTTCCATTATATCCCAATAAACTCATTAAGATAAACCAAAGTCTAGACACACTTATTGGTGGTAGCTGCAACAGCCGACATCTTGACTAATACTACAAAGGCAGCGTTTGGCAGATTTAATCATGCCACTAAACTCAAGGGGCAATAGAGGCGTGAGTAAAAGTAGTTGTAGCCATAGTTCATTCCATCAGTGAGGCTATGACCAGCTGATACAGAGGATCATGACTCTTTCTTGACCTCACTAGAAGGCTTTCATATATCATTAAATACTGTTGCCCTGTTCTTGAAAAGACAGAAGTTATAAGGAAAAAAATGACATTAGCTACTCTTACAGACAAGTTTCTTGCTTTAATGTTTCTAGCTCCCATTTAACTTGTTAATCTGGCGTATTCTACACTGTTGTGTTCTTCACCAACCTGAAGTACTGAGATGCTATAGCATCACAGTCATTTTGCTTGAATTTAACCCGACACACTAATAGATGTTAATGATAAAACAAAGTGCAATGTTGTAGCAGTTCTCCCAGCCTGCAATGCTGGGAATGCAACGCTTCTCTCTCAGAAGTATCCATCCATTTTCATGCAGCACTACTAGAAAATGTTACTTAAAATACAAGAAGCTGCTTTGATTTGTATTCTGCTTAAAACCACGTGTCAACAAAGTTACCTGAAATGCCTGTCAGTAAGGGTCTGTTCCTGCAGCGCCGGTGGACATCAGGAGGAGTGTTTGCACAGACTGAGCACAGGCTAAAATGCTAAAAAATGCTGTTGCCTGCTGAAAAGTGACAAATCCATCTGGTTGCCAGAAAAAGCCCTGATACTTCAGTGTTGCAGCATAGACATGGAATCAACACTTAATGAAACAGAAAAAGTGTTAGACACTACACAAGAATAGTTTTCATAAAAAGCTGGAGGCCATCCCATACATATTCAAAAGGACTTTGATAATTTATTTGACCTATGCTCGAGAGCACAGAGTATTGCTTCTGGTTCATCATTTATAATACATAATGGCAAAACATCTCCACTCGGCACAGCAGAATCAAAGTAAAATACATCCTACTGAAGCATTCTCTGTTTTCTAACTGAGAGAGGAGAAAAAATAGGAAGGTAATTAAAAAACAGTAATGAAAACAATATAAATTACAGGCTGTATGAGGTCCTGATCACAGCGCAACTTCAAATGTAGCATTAGAAGTCCAGAGAAGAAGAGAGATCTAAAGGGAATGCAAATATGAATAAATAAAATCAAGCACTCACCCCCACCTTCTTCTTGTTCATGGAGAAAGAATAATGCTATGCTACATCCTAAATTACTATGGGTTGTATAAGTACTTGGGGGCTGAAACCTTTGCAGTAGTTTTCCACTATTCAGGACAAGTTGTAGATTAGGAGACAGAGTAAAGGAACTATTATTCCTGATTAGTGATGGGGCTCCAGAAAAGTGGTGGAAGATATAGGTTCAGCAACAAGATAGGAATGACCACCAATTGACTTAGCTCTGAAGTCTCTCAACCCTGCTGCTGGTGCACCCAGTGTTTACAATACCACTGAATGCAGCAGAGCAGCAAGAAGGTTTCAGCAGCAGGGAAAAGCCTGATTTGACTCGCAGTGATGGTGCACCTTCCCCAAGGAGCCTGTGGCAGTGTGGCAGGCAGTGCACAAGAGGGCCTCCTGCCAGGTATCAGCTCTGTCAGTATTAGCACAGAATAGGACATCTGGTGACTGACGAGGAGCCACTGATCCTAAACATGCTGTGTTAAGCTATTCATCATCTTTTAACTCTCTTCTGCTAAATGGACACAGCTTCCAACAAAGCCTTAGCCTGGGTTTTGCAGCCTGCGTTGTACCCAGGGCAACGTGTGCAGCACTGATGACAGACCAGCAGTTTGCAAATGCTGACAGATGTGAAAACTAGAACTCAGACTCTGGGGCTTGATAGTGACAGTACTTCCTTGCTAAATTTTGTATTTATGCCTTTAATGCTGTTCTGTCCCTCTCACTTCTGCCTGCTTGCACTCCAACGAACCCTGGAGGAAGAGATGGAGCTCTTCAGTCATTACAAAACCTTAAGATTAATGAAACCTAGGAGCAAACACCAAGGAGAGGCAGAGCTGATATACTCAGGCCCACTTACTTCACTCGGCCAACACAAAGGAGCTAGGATAACATGGGGAAATTTGTCTTAAAGTCTTAATTAATAAACTTCAACAGTCCTGCAAAAAGATGAGGAACTGCTGACTAGTCTTATCTAGCAAATTCTCTAAACCTGTCAGGAGAAAAATGCTCTCCCTCTACAGTTCAGAAGGAACAGATAAGGACTAACAAAACTGCAACTGGCATCTATTTACTCTTACCCATTGAATTCTTTATACATGCACAATGCCTGACACAATGAAAGGCATGAGAACTAAAGCACAGAAAACTATTAAATTAAAGCAAAAATCCTATAAAGTAATTTATTCCCACTTAACACAAAAATGAGGCTCATGGAAATTCAATGGCTTGCTCAGGATTACACAGGAATTTTCCAGAAACGATGAGGAGAGAAACCAGAATCAAAACCTCTATGTTTCTCCTCCCCAACCGCCCTTTAGCATGAACAGCAAGATGGCACATGAGCCCAGTAACAAATGTTGAGATAGGAAAAGACACTGGAATAAGGGAAGACAATCTATAGTTTCCATGCAAGATATAAAATTGCCTTCCCTTCTATTTCCCATGAAAAGCAATGAGCATTCCTTGACACTTCTTTACAACTCTTCCTATATGCCAAGCAGCTAAGTGAAAGCACAATAATCACTGTAAAACAAAGTACGACAATAAATCAAACTTCCAACACACCCCAAAAAAGACACAACCTAAAGTATGGTAAAACAATTTTTAAATGTGCATTTCACAGAAATCCAGAGGACATTAAATTAGAAGTGCCTGCTGAAAGAGCAACAAGAACAAAACGCTCTGAACGATGAAAACAAGGTAAATGTTGTTTAACGCACTTCAG
This sequence comes from Perdix hodgsoniae, assembly GCA_035772895.1. NCBI lineage: Eukaryota > Metazoa > Chordata > Aves > Galliformes > Phasianidae > Perdix > Perdix hodgsoniae. Next base: position 28,812,698 of record JAPSGF010000001.1, on the reverse strand, counting down.
AAGCACTGCATGAACTCTGATGGCATTCTCCCGTGTTGTTCAGCAACAAGCAATTCTGCTTTTCAGAGAAAAGAAGTTGTGCTCATTAACAAAACGTCGGGAAATAAATTGCTACATTGCTTCCTTTTGTTAGACATCTCTGGTTATTAATTGTTTATTGCTGAGTGTTTCACCAAGGAGGTCAATTCCACTACTGAAATCAGTACAATTTCCCATGTAAGGACTCGTGGAGATGCTCAGGCAGCATGGCAACTGGCCATCTTATTAAAATGTATACAAAGATACTTAAATATTTAAATAAAGGTCTAGACCTACACAAGTTCTCTGAAATAAATCAACTAAAATATTCAGTTTTATTTTCCTGGAAAGCCTTCAATTACACAATGATACAATGAACGTGTTTCATATAAAAAAATATGTTTTAAGTTATTCAGAAAATAGATTTTGCATGCAGATTATCAGAACAGGAGACTGTGAAGATGACTGAGCAGCCATGATTGTAACTCCTGCAATTCTCCCAACTAACCAAGAATTAGATGAAGCATGTCACCGAACACAGATACCACACAATGCAAGCAGATATGACAGTAAGGCAACCCATTCCTTTTTGTTGGCAAATGCTCAAGACAAAAGCTCCACATAAACTGTGCTTGTGCACAGAGGTATTTGTGAGCATTTTCTTGCTGTCAATCTCACTCTTATTTTCAGTTTGTTAGCTTTTCTAGAATTCCCATTATGTTCCAGCCCACAGATTATGTGCAGCAGAGGAAACTGAGACCACAACCCATGGCACTGTAGAGGAAAACATGCTGGCATCTCAGGTGCTTGATTTCAACAGGAAGAGAAGCCAAAGAAGTATAATGAGTATAAATAGACCGCTGCGATTTATAGGCCACATTAATTATTAAATGCTGGGTGTGCTTTTAGCACAGTCTCTACACCCCCACCCTGAGGTTCTTTAATTGTCCGGTATCAGAGAACTCATATTTCAGGATATTTGTTCTCAGTGCTTTGTGCAGGGCACAAAACGTTACCCCATCCTGCAATGTGATCCTGCATGTTGGAAAGAGGAGAGCTCACCATCCTCAGCAAAAAGAAACAACAGACGTGAGCAAATGATGAGATACAGAGAGATCATCCATGGCAAAACAGGCAATGGCCATTTGACAAGGGATATCCAATGCAGCAGAGACAAAAAGGGGCTTGGACTGATGTTTTCTTACCCTCAAGGCTACCAATGATCACTTCTCAATGAAGAAAATCACTAGCTTAATTAGGCTTCCCTAGCAATCTTAAAAAGGGGGCTATCCATTCTCTACCCACCCCTTAAAGCAAACACTTAAAGCACTTTCTACAAGTCTGACAATGAAGGTGTTTTGCTTTGATAGGCTCGCAACACAGCAAGAAGCCAACTTCAGCCTGTGAAGACACAGGGCAGAGGCTGATTAGCAATTCTGTGCAGGTTTCCTATCTTCCATCACCGTTCTCTCCTCCCCCTTTGCACTCCCTAGGGAGACCGGTTCCATATTCAAAGCAGCCTGGGGTCTCCAAGCAGAGAAATGTGCATGATTTGTACTTGGCATTAAAGCAGGGAAAGAACTCCAAAATTATAGCAGCTGCATCCAACCCCTGAGACAGCCCGGCACCGATAAGGGATTCAGAGGGTTGCATAATTCATTTCACCTGCAGCAGTAGCATCAGGGGAGGTTAAATGTGTCACTCCATCACAGAGAGGCAATGGGTTGGGGGAAGCCTTCATCATTCATCCTGTCAGCTCCACACCTCCCTTCGCCTCGCATCAGTGGGGGGAAATGGGGAAGATTTTCTATAAGCATATGAACAACTCAGTGGGGGGACATGATGACCTTATGAGTTTCCCCTTCTAATTCATGAATTAATTGTCAACACCTGCCCTGCTTTCCCAGCTTACTTCCTGTGCTCCATCCTTCTCCCAGCACAAAGGGCCTGATCCTGCAACACTTACTCCAGTACATACACCAAATGCCCTCCTGGAATGCATGCAAATGACATTGGAAAAAGGTCAGTGCTGCAGGATGAGATGCCCCATCCAGATACCAAGATGCATGTTCAACATTGCAGGGACATTTTTCCAGGAAACACACATCTCTCATTCGTTTTCCTCAAAAACAAAGTGTGTTTTTTTTTCCCTCTCTTTTTTTCTTTCCTCACCAAATCATTTCATTGGTTCTTGTCATCCTGAAGATGTGGCCTTTCATAAAGAAAATTTTCTAAGCAGATCTTCTCCCCAGCCATACTTCCACATAGGCTTAACACTGTACCCTTCTTTGTTACATTATTTGTCAGAGTTCAACTGTAAGCACTTCAAGACAGGCTGCCTATCTCCACACGCTGCACCAGCTCACTGATACCTGCACTCACATACAATAAATAACAGTTTGCCCGTGACAGAGCCTTTGGGAATGTAGTGATCTCACCTCTGGATTTGCTCTTGAGAATTCAGCTTTGAAGGGATTTCTGAGACATCCCATTGGCCCACGATCACTGTGCAATAAATGTAAAATTGATACCAAAGGAAAAATAAAGACAACACTTAAGCTTGCTGAGAAGATGCCATCAGAAAGATAAGTTTGATCCTCTTCCTTCAAAATACAAGGGTGATTAATTCCATCTCACTTATTTCATCAATGCAAGTAAACCAGAGAAGGTTTTTATACAAAAAACAAACATTTAGATGGTTCAATTTCTGCTATAAATAAATGCATGGAAAAGCAGCAAATACCTGGAAGTTTTAGAAACTAAGAGGAATATTTTCACTACATATTCACTATATATTTCATATGAAATATATTTCATATGATTCAAACAAAGCAAAACCAGGGTCAACTGAATAAGTCCACAGTTAAAGACTGCTTAAATTCAAAGACTAAAAAACAGAAAGCGTGCTGAAGACTTCTTCAGCAACTTTTTCCTTTCTCTTCTATCCTATAGAGCTTTCTAAACAAACAAGCATTAAGAGATGTGCTTATAGCATTATCTGTACGTACAGTCTAAAGTTGCACACCTTCATGAAAAATGAAGAGCTCTTTCTGTTTCATTCTAGAAGTTACAACTTAAGGAAAGAACTACTCCATATCCTCCTGCAGGAGAATTCAGCATAAAGCATTTTTCTATGCCTTGACAAAGATAAAAAGCAGTCTCACCTAATGCTTTTAAACAATAATTAAAAAAAAAAAAATGTTTCAAGAAGTTGCTTTTCATTTCTTAAGGTTACATCTTTGGCTGATTCTCCCTGCGTTTCTCCCCCATTCAAGCTGGAGAGTTAGGTAGCAGTGGATCTCTGGCTTCCCGTTGTGACCTGCCACTGGTACTAACCCAACCACCACAGAACACAGAAGGTGGAAGAAAACACTCAATGAAATGACTACCAGGAAGAAAGACTTTTTATTGTTTCTGCCAGCTACCTACAGCTCATGTACACATATCCATCAACAAAATTATACATTAGCATGTCTTTAATCCAAGGCATTTTTACTTCTAAACTCACTTTTCACTATTAGCCCACAGAACAATAGGCAATCTGAACATGATTACCAGTGGAGTAAGTTTAAAACAGAGACAGAGTTGGACAGAGGGAAGAACAAAATGCATGCTACTTCAGAAATCACTTCTGCTGAGGACAGGCCTGGTGCTCTCACTAATGACACCAGCATTGTGACCCACAGCTGTGAGCCACTCGCCAAACTCCAATGGGATTTCAACAAGGTCCAGGGGAAAACAAGCTCAGATCTGTTTCAAGGCACATACATGTTTAGAGGTTCCAGCCTGGCAAACAAGGACAGTTTAGCGATATTAAAAAATTACTTTGCAACATGGGATAGCCTTCAGTTTATTTCAAAAAAGAATTAAGTGGCATTACAGAAACACGCATGGCAGCCTGGGATTGAGCTCCACATGGCACCACAGGGCCACTGACCCAGTATGAAAGCAATCAACCCTTTTTTCCTGTTGCCCAGGGAAAGCATTGAAGCATGCAATTTCTTGAAGCACAGCATGCACTGAAAATGCTGTCCTACAGCCTCACTTCCACTACAAGGTCTGACTTCATTCTCCACCAAATACCCCAAATGACACCATTATCATGCTCTACGAACGTCCCCTTGACAAACTCCCAGCATCTCACCACATACAGTAACTGTGGCTACAGTTTGCTCAGAAGATAATCCACATGCCTACATTTTTGAAAATCCCAGAATACTACTGAAGTGGTGTAGCAACACCCATCGTGTATGTCATTAAACTAAACCCTTCTAATTGCAATCAGGACCTCAGTATGCAAGGAGTGAAAAGGAAAGACCACTGACTTCAAAGCTTAGAACAGAATCAAAAAAACAAATGAAAATAAAAGACCTGGATACAGAGTGAGAAGGAGATTAAAATAAGGGTAAAGTTACATAGATCAGCTAATCACAATCAGCTGTATGTTTTAGCTTCCACAAGGAGCATGAATAAATAAATACCATTAGCAGTCCCTGGTCTGCTGCTAAACCAAGCCATCATTAGCAAGCTGATTGCTGCTAGGCACTAAAACAGGAGTCAATCTTAAGGATGTCTTGAAGGAGGGGAGATGATGTCAGGTGGGCAACTGTGCATAAAGGACACTGCCACAGGCAGTGAAGGAAACCAGACAGATAAACACAACCATGGCAAAAAAAGAAGGGGGAAAAAAAAAGAAATAGAAGGAGGAAAGACAATGGGCTCTGAAGGGGGGAAACAGAAGCTTGAATTTGATATGGTAAAAAACAGAGTAACTGGAAGATTCAGAGAGTCTGTGACATGATCAGAGTGACAGGCAAGGATGAGTAGTTTAGCACACGCATAGCAAAGTGGATAACAGAGGTGGTAAGAGACCAGAGAGAAAAAGGGTTTGGTTTTTTTTTTATTAATATGGGAGAGGAGAAAGAAAACAGAACTACCATTTTAAAAATGCAGGAAGATTTTCAGAATAAAACTTGCAGCTGAAAGAATGAAGGAAGCCGTTCCTCCCTGAATTTGCTTCACGATGTTCTCCCCTGAGAAATGCTGGGCACTTAAAAGTTCTTATGTCAAGATCTCTTCGGCATCTTAAAAAGCCTTAAAAAAGGCAAAACACTGAATCTAAAGTTGGTGTAGGCAGTTTAAGAGATCTTGTGTGAGAATCAGTTACCTGGGGGCATTCTCTTTGGGTACTTTCTTTGCTCAAAAATCTGAACAGCTCAATCAACAAACTTCTTCATGAAGAGCTATTCCAGACAGTTATACATAAAGATGATGGGTAACAAAATGCTTTTTACACATTTTTTATGTATTTATTCAAGCCTGTGATCTTCCAACTACATTAAATGTTGTCTTATTTTTAAAGTGATGGAACATGAATAAGAGAAAGAAACAGCAGATGATCATTGGTTTCTCTTCTGTAGTACAAACTTGCCAAGAAAAAAGCTCCATGAGAACCCAACCGACTACTTATACAGAAATCACAAGAACAGTAATGTGGAAGTTTGCAAAAACAGGCAGGTGTCACGGACACCTGAGAAAGAAATAAGGGGAAAATTACATGGAATAATCTTTAAAGAAATGTTATTGCAAGAGAGACTCCAGTGAAGTCTGACTGTTTCTGATTGCCTCTTCTGTTTTGATGGCACCTTTACTGCTTCTGCATTTTAAAACTATTTACTGTGCTATTTACAGTCTGCTGTGAGTGCAGTATAACCCTGAGCCTCAGACTTACTACTTTAAAATAGACCATAGGTCCTCATCGGATGCTGTAAAATTCCTGTGGGGAAGCAAACAGAACACCCACAAAAGCAAAAGAAATCCAAGAGAGGGTGACCAATGTGAGTTTTCACCTTTTTTCTCTCAGAAGCACTTCAGTTGACGCACATGATGAAGTGAGGCAAACTTACTGTTAACAGCTCAGTGATTTTAAATGTCTTGTCTAGGCATGTGTCTAGGACTGCTGGACAGCATCTCTTCTTTATTTGTTTTTAAAACCCTTTTTTCTTCTTTCTGAATCTCATCTCTGAATGTCATGCCCACAATCATCTACGTATCCAACCATGACCATGGATCTTCTGCTCTGAGTGGCTGTTCTGCCTTCTTTAGCACTGCTGATGGGATGGCATTTAAACAAAATGCTAAAAAAAATATCAGCGCACACAAGCAGAGAGAGAGTCCAACAATAAAGCAACCAACTCACCCGTGTAACTCCAGACTCAAGCCTGTGAATACACTCTACTTACTTTTTCCAAGGAGGAAAGCAAATGCAAGATACTGAACAGTAATCAACCAACAACAATTCTAGTCCCAACAGGACAACTTTTTTTATTATCACTGTTCTCAAGTCACTATACACAACCACGTTCACAGAAGAACAAAGTCTACAGCCTCTTCTATGGTAAAGAAAATGAAATATTCAACATGAAATTATCAGAGTCAGACTGGAAAGCTGAAACAGGAGGGCCTGCACAGTTAAGAATTCATATAAGCGAAAAATACAAAGTGCCCTTCTGCTTCAAAACACAATCACATGAGCATTTAGAAGCATCTAAATCACACGTCAATCCCACTGCAGTGCCAGCAGTTATCATCATTTGTTTCTGCACCATATTACCCTTAACAAGAGCTTGTGGGTTCTCAAGGCAGTACAGGCCATCAGGAAAAGACCAAACCTGACAACAAATCCACTAAAGCAGCTCAGTGTCAGACTGCTAACATTTCACTTTGATTCATTCAACTGAATTGAATTCAACTGCTTCAGCAGCCCCCAAAAAACACTGCAGTGCATAGCCTTCCATGAGTAAGACTTCAATTAGATTAATTAATGAAGAGCACATTTAATCCCTGCTTTCCCTGACTAAGTGCATCATTTGCACAACTACTTCCACAGACAGAAAACTGGGAGCCATTTGTAGAGAACAAGCAGCAATGATATCTGAAGACGTAAGCCTCTGGTCACATGGTGAATTTGTTACATAAACACTTGAATTCATGGCTCATCTCCAACCACAGCAAACTACAGCTTGGCAACTATTCATGATCAAACTGATTCCAAGCTGGGAGACGTTACCCATGAACCACTGGTTTTGAAGGTGTAATACTCTGAGCTTGAAGTTCTGACAAACAAGAGAGAACCATTTCTCTGGTCCTCTCTGTTGTGCATCCAAGAGTAAGTGCCTTCTACTTGAAGTTCTCTGGGCTCTTCTTCCCTGCTTTTGGTTTATGCATGCCAGTAGTTTCACCTCTAATTATGAGTGTAATTTCCCAGTATCCTAAAGGAGTAGGAAATGAAGTACTACCAACATTTTGCCTGTATTTCACATCATCAGAAGGACTGGCTACTAGAAGTAAATGAATCTTAAGAGATGTACCATCTACAAAACTACAAAAACTGCTAATACCTTTTTACTTTTAGTAATCTATATAACTGCATTACAGCCCTGACACAGGAGCAGTACTGAAGCTGGACACCAGATCTACTTTGGAAGAAGCTTTTCAGAAGGGCTGAAGGAGACAGAGTCCACAGCTGTATAAACACTGATGTGACAGAGCCTTTCTCATTCACAGAAATGGAAAAGGGTGGCATCTACCTGGAAGCGACTGCACAAATCATTCACTTCTTATAAGCTATATGGATCTATTGAAGTTCCCTAACTGACAAAGCTCTTCTCATACAAAAAGTCACGGAAGACAGCTTCTGTATCCTCACCACACAAATCATAACGGAGAAAAAGGGTTTTGAGCATTCTCCAAAGCATTATTCTGAATCACATTTCAGCTCCGTTCATGATTACTTCAAAACTCTTGCTTATTTTTCTTCCATCTCTTCTTTCCTTTTCCCAGAGCCCCCGGGAACAAAACATTAAGCGTAATAAAATATCCGTACCTATTAACTAAACTAAAAAAGTTCCTTTTGTCTGGGATCTGGATATTGATGAACTGGGGCCTTCCAGAATTTTCACTTTGATGCTTACAGAAACATCAAAAGATCAGGCTTGTTATCAACATCATTAGTGCAGCCCAAAGATATTTAATACTCCAGCACACACAGATAATACAGCACAGAATGCCCCAATGGACTTTGCCCTGTTTTTATTCCTTCTTTTTAAATTCTGTTTTTAAATGCTTAGCATTTCTTATTCCAGGCCCCTTGTTTCTCTCCCAGTCCTGCCCTATACTTTCATTAAATTCCCCAGGAAAGTGTTCTAGTGCTGACCTATTCCTCCTTCCTGAAGGGAATTTAAAGAACTCTGCTCTTACTCCTATAATGACATAAAGTAGAGCAGTTCTTCCGCAAGTGCTTACTTCCATACACTGAAACATCACATACCCCTTCGAACATCTTGCTGAAATTAGTCAGAAGTTTGGGGTTTGTTCTCTTTCAAGTCTTGTTTTTCAATAAAGTTATATACATCAAAAAGGATTTGAAAGGAATACAAGGGGAAAAAAGTAGAATTTTGAATCCTCCAGAGGAAGAACCAGCAAACCTGTTGAGTTTTGCCTTTTAATTTGGGAATCTGCTTCTAAGCCTCATTTCAATTTAGATCAAACAGGCAGTTAATACAGGAACAGAACACACAGGTGTTTCTTTGATATGAAAAGCACCATCAAGCCCTCAGCTGTACAAATCAGACACACACTAACACACGTCACTGCTGTTAGCACAAAACCTAGGGAGCGGTCATGACACATACATGTAATCTTTTCCATGCATGCCCAAGGGGTGATACAGGTATTGCACAGTCAATATACAACACAAGAGAGTTTCAGCACGTAAACTTCTCTACAAAAGCTCAATAGGACTAAATTTGCTTACTGCATGAAAGTCCTGCAGCTAGGCTCCTCTCCCAGTCACCCTCAGGTTCCTCAACAGACAGAAGGTGACATATCGGAGATCAAAATGTGCTTCCTAAGCTCTACCTCTTGTTTCACTCTTCCAGGTCCCATACTTTTCCTCGCTGCCAACTTTTACCCAAGTAGGCAGCCATCTTATGCACATAAGCATGGGGACAGGTCCACCGATGTTAACCAAACCATGTGCTTTAATTTTAAAACTCTGGCATCAGGCTGAGCATGTATTGTGATGATCATCCTGCTATCACAGCTAATAAGAATCAAAAAATACTCTCTGAGGACTGGTCAAGCAAAGAGATTTATTTCAAACTATCAGGCTTCTTTTATTGCAAGCAACATCATTATAAAAATATCACTGCATGAAAGGATCTACCAGTGACAAAAGTGATACAGGCCAACTCTGCTCTGCTGTCCTTGATTAAGTGGTTCCATGTTATCGTCTGAAAGAACTAACTCCTTCTGTACTCCTCTGCCATGAACAATGTACTTCATCCAATTCTCCTCCATAAATCTATCAAGATCTATTTAGTTATAAGATGCACAATATTTTTATAAGACTGTAACTGCTTTTAAAGGAGAAAACAGAGCTGGTCATCATATATCAATATAGACTTCGAGCAGTGCTAAAAAGCCAAATGACGACAAAAAAGCAAATAGATTCAATCTCTAATTTATGGGTTTTGTAGGCTGCAATCTCTCACTGCTGTCTAGAAATCGTGTCATTACATTTGCATAAACTAATGAAAGCATAACTGTAACACTGCCCCCCGCCCAGTGTGTTGCTTCATGAGCCGTAGTAGGTGCATTAAGGTTGGTGTAAGCATACTCCATGAGAAAAGCAGAAATCCTGAAACATTTGGGACAACTAAACTCCCTATATTTTTGTTGTAGAAACCTTGGATTCAAATTCACTATAGAAAACAGCGCAAATGCTTCTGAAAGGTGTGTAGAGCATATTTAAAATAAAATACATAACATTTTCATAGAAGCATGCTATGCTTCAGCACGAGTACTCACTAATCTGAGCAGAAAGGCACAGATCAGATCATCAGGGGGCTCTTTGATGGGCCAGGGAGTAGCAAACCTTGGACAGAGCAGCCAGTGGAGAAACTTGCACAGCAGTTGCCTGCAGGACTATACATCTGACCTTGCAAAGACCTAGAGTAAATATTTCTCACTTGAAATTATCCCTTGGACAACAAAATTCAACCACAATGCTTTAGAAGTACAAAAGGAAAGACAGATAGCACAGAATTTTTATTAAGTGATTAGGGGAAATTATTACTGCAGAATCCATCTGTCACATGCTTTTAGTAGCTCAGTGGCCATGATTGGTAGCTTCCAGAAGCATTGTCTTGTTACAGGTGTAGCTCTCTGGTATAAATAGATCACTCTATAATGTGTCTGCACTCTGCCCTTTGAGGACTGTGTTCTTCCTACCATTTGATACACTCGGTTTAATAGCACATTGTCCAGAATTGCTGAACAACTGGAAGGCTGCCACTCTGCACACCCCGCACAGATACTTTTGGCTGACAGAGTGAGCAGCAGTACAGCTCTGCTGCTCAAGAGGATGGGCCAAATCCAGAGCTTTTTTAGGCTGATGTACACGGTCTGCTGATCTCTGCGGAGTCATGTCTATGCATCCTGGAATCTGGGACAGACTCTGGGTACACAGCAGCATCAAGGGCAATGCTGTGAAACACGTATCCATCTCAATACTAAACAATGCATCAGAAAAGACCATGCAGTGTGCTACACTGTTTGTAACAGTGGTTAAGAATGGTTAAGCACATATCCGAGCTACAGTAGAATAGACCTCACAACCCGCTGGTTCTGCACTCTGACCTTAAACACAGCAGTGTGACCTACTGTCAATAGGCACGGATCACTGGACTTGAGGCCTAAGTTTTATCTGTGCTTGTGTCAGTGGCCTGTAATATCACACTTACCCTCCATAACTCAGTTATGTCATCTGCAGAATGAAATTAACAGTATTTGCTTTCCATATTAAATGCTTTGAGAGCTATCTTTCACAGCTGCTACAAAAAGCGTTATTACTAAGTCATTGTTAGGAATATTTTAGGAGCTCCACGTGTGAAGTGCCAAAGTGCATTTCTATAATGTCAGTGGGATATCAGAAGACCCCTTGTCTCATTGGAACAGCTTTAATGAGCTACTGGAAGTAGTTCAGCACATGTTTCTGCTGCCACAGTGCTGCGTAACTTCTCCACACATCAAACAGTCTTGGAATATTTACCTTTTTTTCCTTCGAACTCTCTTGGCTGCAAAGATACAAAGGCTATTCGTACAACTGGCAGCATGCCAGCATGTCAATCTGGGTAGCCTAACAACTTCCTGCAAGACGTGTGAAGATAAGGTGCCATACAGACAATGGGAGGCAAATTAAATTCCCCTAACTCAATCAATCTGTGAACTGGAAATTAAAGAATTATGGTTTTGTTATGGAACCACTTTCCGGATCAAAGGTTTCATGGAGACATGAGAGGGCACAGGTTCCTATTTCATCCTCCCTTACTGATTGTCATAGCTTGATGAAAAGATTAAGCAGAAAGAATAGCCAGGGGCTGTTACTATATTATTCTGAAATCCTCTTGTTTGGATTATGCACAAGTAGTTATTTAAAACTGCAACAACTAGTGAGGCTTGGTACAAAAAGAGAATACTTCTGTAACAGCATTAGATTTCCAACACAGAGAGAAAAATAGTCTTTCTTGTTCCTACACCACACAATGCCCTGATGCTGCAGGAAATGGCAAAACAGATGGTGTAACATGTAACAAATAGGAAAAAAATCATGTTTAGGACAAAGTGCATGCTTACAGAATCTGGGAAAGACTTTACTAATTTCACAGTTCATTCTAAGAAATCCAAGAATAAAACCAAGAAATTTTATCATGTGCTACCACAATCATGGAACAAGCTTTGCACTCACAGGAGACCCCCTGCACTGTTTTCACTTGATCACCTCACTGGCAGTGCCTTCGGGCACATTTCTAATTCTCCATTCCTGATGTATCACAGTTTCTTTTTATACACTGCCCCACCTAAATGCACAGGCAGATGAGCACATTCTCAAGCAGGTCAAACTGCTGGCTTCTGTGTCAACAGCTATCCAGGAGGGAGAAGCAGGTACCGAAGGGGAGAGAGAAGGCAGCAGACATCATTGGCAACTTCCTTCTCTGAACATGTCCGCGGTGGAACTGTTTACTTGTAAGACACGGAAATGAAACAACGAGGCTTTCATTAGCATTCAGAGCCATCTGAAATCCAAAGATGTCGTTGCAAAGCCTGTCAGTACTAACCATCTGCATCTGTGCTAGGAACAAAACACACAGACATGAGAGAGAAACACAAATGGGATTCTTTCTGCTGGAGCCTGCAGAGGGAAGGAAAGGGAGGCAGGGACACGTCTCCCCTGTGAGATGCTTGCAAAGACTGATTCAAAGGCAGTATGCCTGCAGATTCCCTCCCCCTGCAACAAACCTCAGGGGGATTCTTGAATTGAAACAAAATCCATCCTTCCAAGCTGTTCAAACAGTACTAGCACAGAAAATGGTGCTATAATAAATACACAGATGAAATTGAAATTACCTCAAGGCAAGTTAACCGAAAAATACAGGCAAGAGAAAAGAAATAGAGGCCACCAACTTCAGAGGAATTACACCATGTTAGACCAGTTGTAACAGGCCTAACTGTGGACAAAATACAGTTAGGCTGGAGAATACTAAACAGTGTGTTTTATGGGGCAGGGGAAAACACAAAACGACAGAAGTGAATTTTTTTTTTTACTAACATCTTCTTCCCTCATGGTCTCTCTAGTTCAGTCACTCCTAATTCTTTGATTTAATCTCTCAGCTCTTCCGTTTGTAATCTAGAGAATGCAGTACTTTAATAAAACTCTTCAAAATGTTCAGATAATAAAAATGCTAATACAGATGTAAATTCTTATTACTGTTTATTATTGTTGCTCTTACTGAAGATACTCTAAGCTCCTCTGCTCATTCACAAGCAAAACTAATCTTATTTTTGACTCTAGTTAGGACTTCATGCTTGAGCATTTAGCTATTTTTGCACAATATGTGATGCAAGCTAAGGAGATCCACAATTATATTATAATTTCTTGGAAAGAAAAAAAGATTCTTAACTAATCATAGCAACTACTATTTGAAAACATGACAAAGTTCACTAGAAGCTATGGACTTGAATCACGCACACAATCCTGTTACCATGTGACAGCACAACATAATCAAAACTGGTGCTTTCACACTAACATTAACAGGATTAACATACTGGTTTATCAGCCACTACACACAATTCCCTATACAACAAAGAGTTCCCATCCCTGGGATGAAGCATAGCAATTACTTAGCAATGCATTGCAATACTACACAGCCATTTGAGACCTGGGATCAAGGCTATTACACACAGGAAATTCTGAGAAGGGAATTCTGGCCAGGTAGACCAGATTCCTTTCAGACAGTGAAGTTATTGACTCACCAGCAGTTATGTTACCTTTTGATGCCTATGAACAGACAGAACCTCAGCTCAACTTGTCATTTAATGTCCCAGGCTCCTGGATCAGATTGTCATATTGAATCCATGTAAAAAGTACTGCCTTCTGATTCAGTGACCCCACTGCCAAAAGCAGAACTTTCTTTCAGGACAGATAAGCTACACCACCACTGACCTCAACCAACCTTGTTTAATGTCTAAAATTTTAAGCCTGAGGTTGTCTGTTGTCTTAAAAAGGACCACAAAAACAAATTCTAAATACTAACAGAATCCAGTCACCTTGTCACAGATCTCATTCAAGGATCACTGCCATCACTATCACAGCTTCTATATTGTTCAAAAGGATTTCGGTTAAGTTCCGTGCAAGCAAAGCATGGCTGATAACACAAACAAGATTGCATTTTCCATATACACAGCACTACTACAAGCCTGCTTGGTGCACAGAATTGCCAGTCAGATGATTCCTCTCTCCTAAATGTAGGCCTCTCCAAACTCTCTGGTTATTCACATCTCTCCCACTCACATCCCTGTACTTTGTAGCTCCCTCCTTAACTCCCCCAAGAAGAGGTGTGTTCCCTTCTAAATGAGCTCAGATCCTTGCCATCATCAGCATCTACCAGGTTTACTCACAAAATCACTTCCTTCCTGCCCTCCCGGATGCAGCTCCTCACAGAGGCAGGGATGGCACTGGAGAGAGGATTAAGTAATGTTAAGAGAGTCATATCATTACTCTAGGCTTTTTCACATTTAATATCTAAATACTGGAAAAGAATCCATGACTACCTACCACAGGTTCATCCCCCGCCTGCGCGAGCAAGACAGCAGTACTTACAGGGTTTTCAGAGTTTAAATTAATTAATTCATAACAAAATGAACAAAACTGAAACAATCTGAAAATACGTGTGACAGTAAACTAAGTACCAGTAAGCAAGGACAGATTTCAAGAGCTTATTCTTCACATTCAGCAACATCAGGTTCCTAGCATCCTGCATGCCATTAAAATAAAGCATTAACAGTAGGAAGTTGGCCAAGATCTAGATTAGTACAGGTCCAACTTTCAGAAAGTACCAGCATAAGATGCGAAATCCACAGACAATATCTAAGATTCATCATCAGAACCAGACTATTTGGTGAGCACAGGCTGCCACTACAGTTTGCAAAGTCCATAAAGCTAAGCTGACCGATTGTATCATTAGATGCCAGCATTGTATTCACGATTTGGGGCAACAGTAAATGCTTAGTGTTTACTTATGCTTCAGTTTGGATCTGAAGGGTGAGGTTTAAGATACAAGAGATACAGAATATATATGTACTGCTGTTAGCAGGAAGCCCTGTAGCTAGATGAAAAGTGGTGTTACTAGAATGCTATTCTCAATTTTCAGCAATCATAAGCTTTTACTTTAGGGAAAAGGTTAGAGAAATGCATATTAAAAACAGCATTTAGGACAATCAAAAATGCACAGCCAGAGATTTTGCTTTCTATTCTGAAATTAGTAGAAGTAAACTGGAAGCACACTAACAGTAAATTTTAACATTTCATCTGCAATCTTGAGGCAGCGCTGAGCGCTAGTAGGTTTAAGTTTGAGACAACTAGGAATCAAAAAGCTTGACTCACTTCACACTTAAGAAAATTTTGTCTAACAAGACAAGGAAAGACCAATAGATTGAAAATTGTATTCCAAATTCAGTGGCAGCATCAGTAGTCAATTGCTCAAAGACACATATATACTGCTGTCTTACACTCAATGTTGGAACAGCAGAAAGGTACACTCCACAAAAGTTAGGCTCAAAGCCTAGGTTGAGTATTGGATCTTCAGCAACGGAAGCAAGATCACAACTTTATGGTTTAAAATTCTTACAATTAAGCTGAAGATGAGCTTCAAATGACATAAATACCTTACTGTTGATGTATGTGAGCACTTCATATATTCTCAAGCCTAGTTTCCATGAAAATGAATTCCCAGCTGAATCAGACCAAGAATTAGGTTTGGGTTTCACACAGTATGACTTGCGTGGCTGGAAATACTCCTCCCTTCTGCAAGCTCTAAGGAAATCAACTCTTCTCTTTGGAACAGGGTCATCTTTTTCAGTCTACCTTATTTTTTAATCTGCAGTTATGGTCATACTCAGAATAATTTGCTCTGCAAATACTATTAATTTTCTTATAACTGCAACAACTTAATCTTAGGGTTAGTGCCGCTATTCAGGAAAATAGGAACTATAAAGCTGAAGTGCTTCTTTCCCTTCATACAATACAAAGTGGAAAGCAGACATAAGCAGATTTAAACCAGAAATTTGGGTCAAGTGTAGCAACTTGAATGTATATTCTGAACTAAAGTTATAATTAATGTTTGGCATTGGGTGCTGCAGAGTGTGAATTAATACATCTTCCCAGAGAAAAGAAAGATTAGGACAGGTATCCAATTTTTACACCTATTAATTTTGGATAATCTAGCTGTTGCCCAGCTCACAACTCACACCTACTATCAAGGTTTGGTGTGACAGGGTAAAAAAAAAAAAAAAAAAATGAACACCTTAAATTACTGTTTCATTTTCAAAGGTACAGAGATGTAATTTGTCTATCATACTTTTAATGCTTGAAGACTGGTTAGTGCATATTTTATATTGACCAGAAAAGACGAGAATAGGTTATGATACCAGGATGGAAAGCCCTGAAAATTTCCTTGAAATCTGCAGAGGTAAATTGAGAGAAAGGATTATTACATTTACATATTTTATTATTGCTAACTTGGAAGTAGCTATAGACACTTCAGGTTTTATTGACTTAAATGTATAGCTGGGAGTACAAGCAACACCAAGAGAATACAGTTTGGGAGTTGGTGGATTTATTTCACAAGGCTATAAAAGAAGGTTTTATTGTTGTATAAATTGTTACAGTAAACTTAGGGCTCCTGTAAATTCATCTGCATATTAAGATCCTAGTTTTTAAGGCAAAGTATTTTTTCTGCACATTCAAGACAAGGGTTTAAAACAGGTAGCAGGGTAGTGGTAGTAAATGTCTAAACAGTTTATTTTGCAAAAATCAGAAAAAAATCATTTCTATCACTCAGTTTTCATAAGGATAAAAATGGATACAGTAAGAATGCTTTACTCTACAAAATTATTTCAACACAGAAGCTCTAGATGGATAAAATTGCTATCGGCCCACTCTTGTCATGTCTGAAATCAAAGAGTAATTTACATATAATCGAATTTAGTTCAGTATTTTGAAGCCTGTGGATCTTTGAACTTTCTTTCGTCCCTTACAGGAAGTTCTTTTCAAATATTTCTTTTTTATCATAATTCTGTCCAGTATGATCACATCTTTTTCTGCTTGGGAGATGCATGGAATGGCAGAAGTAAACTCTGGATTGCAATAGAGGTGACAAAAAGGAGTGAGGCGGGGGTGTCAAAAGGGACAAAAACAAAAAATAAAATTATATTATTCTAATCACTTCTGCAGGTGTCCAGGCATATAAAAGCCTGCACAAACCTATGGGAGTGCTTTAAGGTATTTTGGCTTTTGACATGAACTAACTGGGAAGACAACAGCATAATATTTTTATGGTTCTTTAAAACACCAAACTCTTTATAAGCATTTTATGAAAGAAAATTCCTTCCCAAAAAAATTATCAGCAAACTTGATCTCCATGAAGCTTAGGAACAGACAGAAAATGAATGAGAAATGCTCAGCAAGTGAATGAGGTCACACGCTCTGAAACACCAATTAAAGTCTTCAAAAGCTGAAACAATAGCATTCTGCTAAGTGCTAATCCTTTTATTTAAGAGGAAGAAGGCTGAGGGGTTAGACTGTTTAAATTATTAATATGGACCCATGCTAGCCTGCTTCATTGGAACAATGAAATGAATTATAGTGAGGGCAATGTTATTTTAAATTACTCTCAACAAGGTCTGAAGTACTTACTCGTTTCCATGAGTTGATGTTTACGTGCATTCATGCACTCCTCTCACATACATGCATATATATGTATTGATTAATTCAAAACTATTTAATATGGCTAGAAGAAAAAAAGTTAATTATTCAAACAGGAGATCCATGCAATAAAAATAATCTCTCTACAGGAATGCCTTTGTCACAAAAAGGCTACACAGCTCATAAGCCCTGCAGGCAAAGCCCTGCATGACAGGAGACAATGAACTGCAGTGAAGGATGGCTTAGTGAATGAGACATGGGGTTAGGATTCAGACACCTGGGTTCAAGCCCTCTTCAGTTAATGGTTCTCTGTAACTTTGAACAAGTTGCTTAATTTATTACACCTTTTAGTTTCCTCTTTGTGCAATGAAGATAATGGCTTCCCATCTCACAGGGTGGTAAGTAAAATCTAATTATTCAATGATTCCAAGGCAATAAGACTATTAATTATTGTAAATTTTGTTCGGTCAAGCAGGCTTGGAAATGCTATTTCAGAAATACTGCCCCTGATATGCAATGTTTTGTCTGTCACAATTTCTACCTATATGTTCTGCATTCTTACTGTTTCTTATTCTGTGAACAACTCTCCAAATTCAAGAAAAAGTCTTTTTGGAAGGATAAGATTGCATATTTGCAGACTGAATTTCTTCAGATTTGTACTGATGCAGGTAAAAAGAAAACCAAGTCCCACCCTATTGCTATCTTTCAAGATACTTTTGAAATAGTACATATATGCCTCAGAAGTATCAAATATGAAAAAACAGCAGCTACTGCTATGTGTAGTACACCACGTGTCAGATTAAAGATATAGTATGCTCTGAGAAACACAAATGAACTATATTAAGCAAAGGCTGGGTTGTGTGACATCTATATTCCTCTTCTGCTTCTGCCACCAGGTTTCCAGATGACTTGAGGCAAGTCACCAACCCTTTGCATCTGGCACTCTGCTCAGATTGTCTCCTACTTTCACCACCTAAAAAGTATAAAAATACTTAAAGTACTTCATCTCGCAGACAGGAATACACAAAGCATGACTATCTGAACCCCACAATAACCTCTGACATTCAACTTTCCTACATCTGTCATACAGGCTGACTCCCCCTGATGAGATCTCCCCTTCAGCTTGGTTCCACTTGAGCTGATTCCACTTCCATGGAAATTAGCTCTGCTGGATTTGCTGGACCTGCTTCTTCAAAAAACAGTAAACACTCACAGTAAATGTTGTATAACCCAGGGGAAGAGAGAAAAAGCTGATACAGCAGTATATATATGTGTAGTATACATATATTTATTTATTTATATTTTCTCTCGGAACTGCGGATGCCCAAAATAATTATATCTGAAAATAGTAACATTTCAATCAAGCACTCTATTACAAAAGCAGATGACGGCCAATGCAAGTGCCTGCATTCACACCACTGCTTGAGCAGGGCAATGTCAGGCATCCACAACTTTCATCATATTCTTAGATACGCGTAATTAGGCATGCCATTGATCCAGCCCCAGAGTTGTTCTTGGAAACATCTACAGCTTCCCAAGATGGAAAAGGTCCAGGAAGTATCACTGATGCTATTCCTGTTGCTCAACATATTTAAATCCACTTTTCTCTATTCTTCAGTACATCGTGCAAAGATCACGCATTACATACTGCTAGCACTTAATGCAAAGATTAAAACTAGCAATGCACAAGCTGCAACAACATGTTTAACAACAGCAAAAAGACAACTCAGCTAGGAATCATGTTGCACAACTACTCTGCCCCTCTCTTTCACACAAGCATGTGTGTTTGTGTGCAAGTAAAACAATTCTTTTTTTTTTTTTATATGCAGCTTTCATCAGTGCAGCACATAGTGGCATAGGCCATTCTTCTGACAGAATGCATATTAGCATTCCAGTGCATCAAGTGCTTTCCTTAAGATAGCTTTCACATTTTTAATCTCCCTTTTGGTGGTGTAGAACGGATATTAATGTCTGATTCATGTTATGTATATAAAACAATGTTCCCATTATACCTCAACCAAACTAATGGAGACCAAAAAAATCACAATTTTTTGCTTGTTTTCATCTGTACTTTTCTGTTCTAACACTACTTCTCTTCAACCTAAAAGAAAACTCTAAAATAATGCCAATATTTTAGCATGACTATTTATCACTTTCCAAGCCTGAATATCCAAATTAGCAAAATGTCAAAGTATTTGCTTTAGTTTATCTTTTAGTATCTATTTAGAAGAAACCTGTTTTTTAAATTCCCTGTTTCCATCATTATTTGCACTTTTACAAACCTTGAACATCTGGCAGAACTAAAGTATGAGGTTTCACACTATTATTTCACAGACTGAGAGGCACCTCTCAACCACCACGGACCATTCTTCTCAGTCCTGACAATGGGGGGCCTGTGACTCAACACATTTGGCACTGCATCAACTCTAAGAATAAAAGGTGAAAAAAAATATCTGCACTGAACTATAAAATAGCATCACAGAAGAATCAAACTGTTTTATTGTTTTGTTTCCATTTATTCCCCCAAATATGCAAACGCTACAAATTATTCCTGAACTAAAAGTGACTCCTGTGCCTGTGGGAACAGCAGGGAATAGGACTGCCTACCGAGCAGTTCCCGACCCATCCACGTCAGCCACAGATGACTGCAGCAGTGCAGCTTTGCTCACCAGGACTCGCTGCCTGCATCGCAGGGCCTGTTCCTGCCTGAGGAGCCCAGATGTGCACGTGAGCACACGCAGGTCTCATATGCCGCTGAAGGAAGGCTCTTCCACAAACCAGAGCTGCAATTTCCAGTCCCACAGCTACAGAATTCTCCCTTTGCTTCCCTGTCACCTCCTTATGTGCTACCCATGGGACAGAAGCAAAAACAGACTCTATACTGACAATGTGCCTTCAAGAATTTACTTTTTTAAAACTCATTTTTACCCCTTTTTTTACTAAAACTTACTCCCACTTAAGAATGCTGCAGTCTGTAGCCAAATTGTCCTCAGACCGTAATGCAGCAGTATGCCCCAGGCTAAGAGCAGTACAGAATTGGGCAGTACATCAGCAGGGCATCTACAGACCCAGGCTTTCATAGGGTAGAAGTGTTTTCTACAGCTCAGCTGATGGGTCTGTATGTTATTCAAAACATATAGCTGGAGCCCTGACCAGGACTTTGTATTCATTTGTAGTTTCCTCAAGCACCATGGCCCAAAAGCAGAGTGAGGAATGCAAGCTATATTTATGAAGTCTCTCTTGCTGCTTATCCTTGTTTCCTTTTTCTCCTAAATGTGTGGGTAGAGCTAATGACACTGCTCTGACTCAGTAAAGGTTTCTGATTAGAATTTTCCACTCGAGAACTATCACAGAAATGCTCTGCAGAATTGAACCAAGATACACCAAAGCCCTTCTTGCACATACAGGTGTGTATTTCTTTCACTATAAGATTTATGGTAAAGCAATTGAAAACAGACTGGTCTCATACAGAAGGGGTATTTTGAAAGGATTCCTGCTTCTTTTCCTCTTTACAAATCCATTATACATTTAGTCCTCTTCCCATCTCCCTAGCAACAACTTTTTCAAGTACGTGTCCTCAAACAAACAAACTTAGGCTCTTAGTTGCAATTTTGACTTGCATAAAAAGCCATAAAAGATCCAATCTGACTTCTGAACTGAGGATTTATGGTTTGAAAGAAAAGCCGGTTACAGTGTACTAAATTTCCAATGAAAGCCTTAGAAAGTCCTGACAGAGCACACTTAAAAAACACTTCTCAGTATGCTCCTACATCTCTCCCCACAGGCAGAATGCAGTGGTAACATGTGCAGGAAGGGCCTTTTTCTCCCAGCTATTGGATGGATGACAAAAAACGCACCTGCATGCTGTCCATCAGCTATTCAGAACACAGACTGATGAAATGCAACATGGTTCCAGCAGCACAAGGGAACCTCCACTTACCTTACATCATCTCACGCAAAGTTATTCAGCAAAACCAGCTCTCCCATTCTGCATTCATTAATTACTGCCTTCACATGAAACACCCTGTCTCTATTGGGCAACAACTTTCTTAAGCAGCTAACAGTCACATTAAACTCACCAGCTCAAGAAGGAGTGTTTTACCAAACGAGCCATGAAATCCATTTCAGTTTCCTGCCACTAGTATGTCAGAAACTTTACGTCACCTTTAATAAAATTCTCCAAATGAGCATGCTGATAACTAAACAACATGACAGTTCTAACAGTGAGAAGGCAGAAAACCAGAAACAATTATATTAAGAAATGAAGGAGGAAGGGGAAAAGCAGGATGGAAATTTCTTGCTTCAAGTGAAATCTTGTTACATTAGGATCTCACACTCTCAAGCAAAACAACTCTTAGGTCTATGAGTAGCCAGGTGCGATTCCTATTTTTCTATTTTGCTATTCCTATTTCATTTTTAAGGAGATTACTGTAATAAAGGACAGGACTAAGTCCTGTCCATTAGTGACCACTTAGTGAAGTTGCAAAAGATACCAAAGTCAGAGGATTTTCCTTTTGAGCAACCCAAGCACTACCACACAAGGAGAGAGGAAAGGAAAGCAGCAGCTTCCCAAAGTGATTTTCAAAAGGAAGGTGGGAGTGTAGGAATTCCCTTATTTTATTGAAGTAGCATCCGGGTCACTGCCTTAGAATTAGCGTAGAGGGTCCAGAAAAATTAGTGTAAAGAAGTGGAAATGATTAAGGCACTTCATATTTTGGGTATGTCCACATTCAAAAGATGTGGTTTTTATATTGAAAAACATTTATTTGTACTGAAAGAATTGTAATAGAAGGAATCTCTAATTCCACAGAAACAGAAAATTTCAAATTGAGTTCTTCTAATCTTTTTATTCCCAGACACTCTCTGTTCCTTCACATGCTTTTATACCAATAAAAATACAAAAAAGCAGGTCCAGTAAGGGAAAAAAAAGTGACAAGTATACCCCAGTGCATAAGAGAAAATACTAAAAGTAAAACAAGACAAAATCAATCCTTTCCCCCCTCCAAAAAATATGGTCTCCTCTTTTGTCAAAATAAATCTATCTAAACCAAAGCAGATATCTTCAGCTAGTTCTTTTTTGTTGTTGTTATTTCCTGTTTTTCAATCAGCTCTAATCCTTGGTGGAGACTTGAATGGAGCTGTGTCAATTTATATTAGCTAAGGATTTGGTGCACTGTATTAAGTATTTCCCAGTGCAATCATCTCTCTAAGTAATTAAAACATTCCATGCAAATAGCAAGAGATTCTACATTTCAGTTTCTTGGTTGACCCTAGCACAGCCCAAAGGGCTCCAATTTTCTTCAAATGAACGAATTGGAACATTTATTTGTACACTGAGACTTCTAGTCCCATATCCACGGTGTCTAGATACTTTTGCACACTGGGTACACTCCCTTGAGGTACAATGAGACAGACTGATTTGTAATTTATAACTTTGTCCATTTTTATAAAGTCATGTAAGTATCAAATGAAGTAGTTCCCTTCTGCTTGTCCAACACACTGCACATCACAGAATCCAGATGTCTAGACTAAATCCGTACAGTATCACCAATTACAATGCTTTCCTCCATAGAATTCATTATTACCTCTCTGATGCTTCAAAGTGACCTCTGTCATGAGAAGTGAATAATAACGGGGCAAGAGGTGATATGGTCGCTATCTTGATGACTCCCAACCAGCTGCAGTGTGGACTGCAGGGATTAAAGCAATCAGAGTTCAATTTCTCCAGGAAAAGGGCAAGGAGAAGGCAAAATCAAATATTTTCAATTTTTATTCTAGTTTTGTTTGCTTTAACGCCATCATGGGTCTCATCACAGTATAATGAAAGCTGTACATAAAAAAAAGGTTTTAAATTTGTTTTAGGGTTGCTTTTTAATCACTGGCTATACTCACACATTCTCATCGAGAAGAGAAATTTAGTCATTTGGTCAACAAATGGAGTAAACTACAAAAGGAAAATCCATTATTTTATTTTACACTTACAATGCAAAATACACTCTGGTAAATCTTTGCCTCACTGAAAGAAGAGAGACCTCACACTGAGTCTGAAAAAGAAGGTGGGGAGTGATTTTAAAGAAAAATTAGCAGAACATCATTTTGGATTTCACCCTAAGCCACAGTATCAACTGAATTGTTGTTTATGTTTTTTTATTTTTCCTTTGAACACTGTAATTCTGGATCCAGCCCTTTACAAGCAAGATCTTTCCTGAATGTTTTTCATTTGATCTACCTTTATTACTAACATCTAATCTTGATCTGTCCACTTCTCCATAACATAGGCTATGGCAAAAGTATTGCATAAATAAGCAGTCCAAATCAAGGAAATGGTAACAAAGAGATGGGAAAGGAAGCAAAGCAGCAACCACTGCTACCCATCTTTGGTGAGCAGCAATGAAATCTCTGTCCTCATTATCAAGGGAAGAAAGGGGAAAAGCCAAGACTGATCTAAGATACCACACCCAGCATAATCTGCTTCAGGTCACTCAGTACCAAACTCTTTCAAGAGACAGAAACACCTGCTTCCAGCTCCTATTCAGGGATTCTTACTGGGCATGCATGATGATTGAAATAAGCCCCTAAACACCTACACAGTATATCAAAGAAAGTAGTCTTTTAACATACAACTGTTACAGGAAGAGCCAGATTGCTGGATTTTTAAATCTATAAAAGGTTATTTTTACATACATGTGTGATTGAACTCATCTACATATGGAAATAAATGCTCAGAGTGCATAAAAATAAGACAATGAGTTACTCTTTGAAAACCTGGCCATGGCATGAAATTCTCTCTCTCAAACAAACTATACAACACTGTTCAACTACTCAACAGGGAAGTCAGCATACACAGAACGTTAACCCTCCAGAAGAACAGCAACACTGGAATTGCCTTCATGCTCTCCACAAAACTTCAGTAGTTTTACAATCTTCTCACCATATATGAGGCTGCCAGAGCTTTCACAGATGCTTGCAAAAAAGCCAATGAAAAGAAGAGGCAAATCAGAAGACAGCTGTGAAAGGACACTGGCATCACTGCATATTCTTCTGTGTGAAAAGGTATATAAAGAAAAAGGAATCATGAGTACCACGTGAAGGATGTTAGAAAAGGACACAGCGGCATGTCAACGAGAAACAAAAACTTAGTATTCAATATGCAGTATCAGAAAAGCACCATATTTTGTGGTTAGATTCATTGGTTTGTTCCCATCTTTGTCACTGATGCGCTTTTATCTCCATTTTGATCCCACTGCCCTGTTCTATCAGTAGGAGTCAAAGGTTGGGCTTCACTCCTCACTGCATAGCCACCAACTCATGGATGTAAAGTTTGAACTTCTGAACTGCTGAGCACTGTAACTCCAAGTGCGGGAAACACCTGCTACAGGTATCCAAAATTGTCTGGGGGGAAAATGAAAAAAAAAAAGAAAAAAGAAAAGAAACTAGGTCTCTAATGCTTACTTAAACTCTTTGGGATGTTGTGAGGATTAATTAACTAATGCCCATAAAACATTTAGAGATTCTCAGAAAAAACACTGTAGACGTCAGAACAATAACTCAAATCAAATGTCACATAATCTCCAAATATGTTCTGAGGAAAATACCAGGCTTGCAAATCATGAAGAAAAAGTATGCTGCCTAGGAGAAAAGAAGAAAAGTAGATAAAATGCTACAGAATTTATTTCACCAATGGGATGAACGAAAAGCTCAGCTATAAAGCTAAAGAGCTCAAAAAGGACTAAGCTTGCTTCAAACACGTAGGACATTCTTCCCAGAAGTCAAAGTTCAGTGAAAATTAGAAGAATAAGACCCCTGCAGGAACCAGACTTTATTTCTCATGACAGCACAGAAATGGGACAAAAGCAGGAGTGAAGGAGAGGACGGCAGCACCAGCTGCCCACCGTTCCCACCCCCGCCCCTTCCCTGCACGCATGTAGATTGCCATCTTTCACCCGATTAATCCACTCCCAGGACAGATTAACGCTTATCTGCTCAATATCCATCTGCTTTGTGATTTCTGTAGATTGTAACCAATCCCAAGGCCTTATCAGCGCCTCTCCCCCCACAGGCAGATGGGAAAAGATGGAAATCATCGAGTTCTATTAGCGATGGCAGTGACAACAGGCTGACGCAGCTGCCTCTCCCTTGTTTCCTCATTCAGGCTCCGCAGCACAAAGACATGAGCATGGCAACACAGGCAGAGCCGCCTTTTCCCTCTGCTAGTTCTCCACCTGAACAGCTGAATTTATAGGGAAGAGCAAGAGCCAAACACTCTTTCCAAGACTTCATACAGGAGTGCTGCTGTCTCCGCCCTAGCAAAAAGATCAGAATAGCTTACAGAGACAGGAAAGCAGAAAGGAAAGCCTTGAACTATTTAGATTTAGGCTTTTCAGGAGTCTGTAGATGTACAGTACAGAAATAGCAGTGTTATGGCATGATGTTATCCTCTGACAGCCCATGCTTGTATGGAAAACAACACAGGCCCATCATCTGGACTCCCTACCTGTAGGTCTCTTTCTCCAACTCTTCTGGGCTGGGATGCACATGTCCTTTAATTCAAAGCAACTACAGACAAAGTGGGAAAACACTATTTTAAGTTGTGTAGTTTATCTGCAAAGGAAACATGTCTACAATATACACCTAAATGTAGCTATGGCCTTTACGTTCCCACAAATGAAAGAAATTGATTTCTGTCTTTCCATGCTCCTTGCCCTTTTGTGTTCAGTCTCTAGGAAGACCATCGTAATGATTTGATTTGCAGAAAGAGAAAAGGGAGTGGGGGGGGGGGGGGGGAATAAACAATTTAAAGGAACATAATCCCATAAAAAATCTCACTTCTCTTCAAAAATATCTTAGAGGGGCCTAAAGCTTTCCTTGATAGCATGCATTCCTCATGTGTTTCCTCTTTTATTCTGGAGAGTCAAAAAAAAGTACCTTCAACTAAATCTCACTAAATAAACAACACAACTAAAGTATCCAAACAAAATTACACAATCTGATCAGGTTTCAAATACTGAATACTTACATCAAATTGCTCACAGTCCACAGACAAAGCAGTGATTTTTAACATGCACTGCAACAAGCAAGTGCATATTAAATATCATTTTGGCTGCCCACTGGTAACAGAAATATCTGCAATCCCAATGCACAGACATTGTAATATTTAAAACCTACATGTATACATTCTTAGCAAACACAGTCCTAACATCTGGTAGGACACGTAAGCCTGAAGTCATATCTAGCACCTCTTCTTGGAAACAGGATGAGCTTCCTAGTTTGAAAAAGTGGCTAAACAAACTACTGCAGAAACAAAGCACATCTTTGTATGGGATTTATCTAACTGATCCTCAAAATGCCTTTTGACAAGTATTAGAACTGCTTTTTCTATCCATGAAGTACAGCATCTTTCACAGTGAAATGTAATGGGTACTTACTAAAATACGGCAACGCTATAAAATTGCTGAAGACACAGGTAGGAAGGCACGGTGTTTAAGCAGACAGGCAGAAGAAATTAAGAGTTTTTTTTTTTAAAAAAAATAACCTCCCAATCTCAAATTCTTGCCAGAAAATGGTACCTGCCATCTCTCATTAAATTAAATAAATCCATGGACTCATAAAATCAAGGTGGGTGAGACCTCATCTCCAGATATACAAGAACTCAGTGGTTAACGTGCTATTTAAAATAACAAACAAAAATCAAAGGACACTGTATGTAAAGTAGACATGCACTGTATGAAGAAGTGAAGCAGAACATGAGAATCTACTATATGGCTTCTAAAAATGTCTTCTGAACATGTGAATAAAGCTCTTTTCCCAGAAGGTCAACCATGTTCTGCACCCAAACAGCAGAGCCCACAAAACTAGGAAATACTGTGTTTTTAATAACAGAGAAGGTCACCGTATAGCAGGTCAACAATCCATTAACTCATGCTCTGACAGTCTATTGTTCCAGTTCCTTATGAACTGAGGTAGTGTTTAGCTGATACAAGTAATGGGGTACCATACTGATCTGCTGCTTTTCTAATAAATATGGACTCCTCCCTGCCATGCCTTACAATCTTCAGTATACTTATCATAATAAATAGCAGGAATTATTTACTCCTTATTTTTCCCCAAAGATTACAAATGAGGCACTCAGGCAGCGGTACCTCATTGTTTTTCTTAGAAGATATGATTGAATGTCTTCATGGATCTTAGATTTTGTGAATATGAGAAATAAAATTGCAAAATGGACCTACTGACAACCAGGGTGCCCCACAGGGTGCCCACTAATGTGGTCCTCACCTACTTTTTATCATGCAGTGAAGGCTGGGCATGAAACACTTATGCTGACTCCTTCCAGTGATTCTTCACCATAGACTAAAGGAGCAAAAGGAATAATGGATAAGGAAAGGAAAAGTAAGCCTGGAGATCTCCCTTCACAGAGTGCCTAGAACTAGAATCCTGCACTGGGGTTAATCTTCACAAAGGAAGGAATCCAATGAAATTCAGTTTCACAGTGTGTTTTTATCCCGTGACATGGTGAACAATAGGAGTAACAGGGAGGTATAAATTATTTACCAAGGAAGAGAACTAAGTTAGACGTTGTCTACATGTTTAGGATGAACTTAGCCTTAATGGGTATTCCGTGAGGTAATTTAGATTCCCTGTGTGAATAAAAAAGCTATGCATGGGTTTTGTCTTGATTTAGAAAAGCACTTTGGTATGCTCACTTTGCAAGTGCTGACCATCTTCTCTTCTGAGATGAAAAGATGCAGCTCCTTAAAAAGCCAGCCTAGAAAACAAAGTACAGCTGTAATAGGAGCTAGGAGGCTTCATATTCCAGCTTAATGTCTCCCCCCACTAGACAGAGGGAAAACAGTCTCACAGTAGGACACTACAGCTCTCAGAAACACAGGTATGCATTATGAATGACCGATTTAAGGAGTCTCAGCAGAAGACACCCTCCACAACAACATTGATGGATGCCCCTCCTTACTATCTGTTTCCCACTTCAAAGCTTGCAAAAATACCGTAAATAATGAGTAAATAAATCAGTATATATTTTTAAAGAGATTTTATCAAAGCCTGAAAATAAAGAGGTTTTCCTTTGAAGGACTGTAGGAGGAATTAAGCTTTAACTCTTGCCAAGTAACTTTAAATGTTGTAAACAAGACTATGTTGGAAGAAGAAAGACACTCACGTACAAGTCAATCATCTAGGCTGCAATACTTGATACTACCCTGCAAATTCCATTGTTTTCAGGAAAATTTCCATGTTTTCCCCTGTCTAAAAAATGAACTTCTGATTGTAGCCCATTTCCAGCATGTGCAGGTTACTAATTATTACGTGTAAATGCCCTGGCTGCTTTTTGCTTTGCTTACCAGTTACCTGGTAAATAAATCTTCTGAAAATGTTCTGCTATCATATAGTCAAGCTTTAGTTATGGACAATCTCAACCTTACACAGTGAAGCAGAACACCCTTAATGCCATCTGCCCAGGTTATTCATTTTTCAATTAGTTTGAAATTTTCTGGAACATGGTTGATGGATTTTTTTCTTCTTTTTTTTTTTTTTAACTCAACTTTACTGGAAATAGTTACATACTCCTGTCAATAGTGTTACGCTAATTAAGAGCCACGTTGTGTGATCTAATTCAGTCCCTTTTTAGTATTATTTTGCCTTCCTGTTTGCTTAATGGGACCTACTAGCTACAGATTTAGATGTTCCAGTCTGGTATAAGAAGTTGGATGGTAATAGGTTATACTGGATCTAAAAGGTAATCCTGTGGGAAAGGCTATTTCACACTTTCAGATCTGCTTCTCACATTGAATGTTCTCTTTTGCCCTGTTAATGGACTGTGCTCAAGCAATGCTCACGTAGCACAACACTGCTGCCATACTCAAGCTCTTGATTACAACTTCTACAGCCTTACACCATTCATCTGCAGCAAGAATTTCAAACTCTAAATACAGTGGTCAGTGCTGTATGAAAGCATCAGTTTCAGTTATGACTACAGCTGCCTTCTGCAGGAGCATCTTTCCACCTTTTCCCCCTTCCAGCTCTATCTCAGTTTCTCCGGATTTATGTATTTCTTTCTCAATGTTTTCTTACACAAGCCATGAAATAACTACTGTTCCACAAACATTTGACACCCTGCAATAGTTAATCCATGCTTTGTGAGAAGCCTTTGCCTTTTTTCTATCTTTCATCACTCTTCCTCAGCCCTCCTTTCTTCCACACCATCTTCTTGTAGAAGCAGAGCCTGTCAGTTAATACACACTGGATTCCTCCCCCTGCACTTTAATTAACATCTCAAAATGTTACTAGCCTAGCAAAGATGCCTGACTTCAGCAATAGCACAACACTGAGGTTGTTTGTGTACATCTACTGCCCTAAGTTGTATCTTCAGTCTGTCACCTCCTTGCAGTCTTTGTCCTTTCCCTCCAGCCTACCATCTCTTTACACAGCTAGTAATGCTACATGCAAGCAACAGCACGGTTCTCTTTGTTCTCATTTTCAATTCGCCAGCATGAGAGATGCACAGTCTGCTGCACTGCGTGACTTGTCAGGTCCTCCTGGTCACAAGCGTGTCATGATTGCTGATGCTAAAAAAAAACTGGGCAGCTGTCAAATTTCTACAGCCACCAGATAAATATTTTCTCTTCTCCAGAAAACAAACAAGACTTTTCAGATGACAAGTTCTATATTATAAGTCAAGGTATTTTTCATCTTCTCCTGTAGTTGAATACTACACTGAGCATTATTTGGTGACTTTATCTACTGGGATCCTTACTCTTGTTAATTTTTCATTGTAGTTTTGGCATAGAAATTGAGCTATAGGCACTGGTCCATATTTCCTACTCTCTCTATGGTTTGTGACTTTTCCATCTGCTTGCCTGACTGGATGGATGTCTAGGAACAGTAATGGTTCTGACTACTTTGTCCACATCCTACATATTTTAACGTCTCACTGAGGAGAAATTATGCCTTTTTGCACTATTTGTGCATCAAGAATAGTGTCAAAAACAGCAAGACAGTAGCTGGCTAGCCTCTTCAGGAGTTTGGCTGTACTATTTCCTTCCCCTCATAGAAAGTACTGAATGTAAGATTTTTACTTCCACAGAGGAGAACTTGATAATCCCCTGGTGGGCGATGCCATCTGTCTGCTCAGGAACACATCCTTACATCAGAGATACGCAGAATGGCACAATATACAGAGTTCTGGGATCCACAGAGTGCTCACCACTGGGCATCCCCCCCCCCCCATGTGGTGTGGTCACACTCACAGGCACAGCTTTATCTTCTGGTAGTAAAACAATTTAAAGGATTTGAGACTGTTCCTACTCACTGAAATCAACAGGGAGGTAAAGATCTACATTTGCTGAGGTTAAACAACTCTTGTATAGATGCAGAATGGGGCTTAAAACAGCAAATCCTTGAGAGGTGTTTCTGGGTAACTGCAGTTCTAATAGAATGACAGAACAACCTGAGTTGAAAAGGACCACAATGTTCATCTAGTTTCAACCCTCTGCTATGTGCAGGGTCGCCAACCACCAGACCAGGCTGCCCAGAGCCACATCCAGCCTGGTCTTGAATGCCTCCAGGGATGGGGCATCTACAACCTCCTTGGGCAACCTGTTCCAGTGCCTCACCACCCTCTGTGTGAAAAACTTCCTCCTAATATCTAACCTAAACCTCCCCTGTCTCAGTTTAAGACCATTCCCCCTTGTCCGATCACTATCCACCCTTATAAACAGCTGTTCCCCCTCCTGTGTATATGCTCCCTTAACAGTCAATACAATCGAAAGAGGGAGGGGATGCAGTTTGGAAGAGAAAAACAGAAAAGAGGTAAAGGCAACAGAGAAAAATATTCTGCAATGACAGCTACTAAATCTTACGTTCCCAATGGATGTTCTCAAGTGCATGCTTAATTGATATTCTTACATACCTCTAGCTAGAGCACTTTATTATGACTCTCAGTTTACAGCATGACAATATACGGAGAGATGAAATAGGGAGGATTCAGCACTCACAGAGTACATCACCCCTGCATTCCTACCTTTACCTCTATCTGCACTAGACAAAACAGTCAATAACACTACTGCTTTTCATTTTAAAAATTATATATAAATATATGCAAAATAAAGAAGTATATTTAAAATATCTAGCCAATAAATAAGCAACGTATTGCTTTCCTATTGGAGTTAGTACACAGTATGTCACCATTAGAACGCTTAGATTAACTTTTAGAAAGAAACTTTCCTTTGCCATGGAGCACAGAGTTACAGCTCTCCTATGGAGAAGAGTAATTAATAAAGAAATTAAATCTAAAATATTTACAAGGCTCTAACAACTAGAGCTTTCAAAGTACAAACTGCAAGCAAGCTTGGAACAACCAAAGACTCCTTATCTAGCTGGCCTGTTTAACTTCTTATACATATATGGACATCCTTGACAGAGCCAGATGAGAGTCAAGTCTGCACAGTAGTCTCTTTGAGCATTATCTCAGTCAGAGAAGTGGCTGGCTGCTCAAAGCATTAGAGTTGTTAGACAGTGTCCAAGCAGCAGTGGCAGCTAAATCAAGCCTGGGAACACTGTCTATTGCTGACACCACAACCATTCCCACCCCCCTTCTGATCACTGTGCTTTACAATACGATACTGTAACAGGGGCAGCAGAGCCTGTTAAAATTCCATGCTCATGGACAACAGGCAAGGGAACGCAGGCAGACTGAGAGGAATGGCTGGACCCAGTTGCTTTTCTAACCTTTTTACAGTGACAAGGGAGTCCAAATCAAAACTTTTTGTTTTAATGCTCCTTAATGACATTAAATGGTGACAAACAAAGCAACAACAAGACTAACTTCTCCCACTGATAATGTAAGGCAGAGAGAACTCAAGGCAGTAGCTCACCAGCTTTTAAAAAAAAAATACATGCTCATTTCTGCATTTCTTGTGTTCCCATGTGCTCTTTATTATAATACTTTAAGGGCAATTATTTATATACATTTATAAATGGAGGACTCCAATAGACACATGCCTATAAAAAGTATTGAGGAATTGCCTGAATGACCTTGAGATTTAAGAGAGGACTCACTGACAGGCAACCAGATTCACATCCACTGTCTCACTGAGGAATTCCTAACACTACAGCATGATGCCTGACAGGAAAATATTCACCTTCCTCAAAACCCAATAGGTTCACTGTCTAATGGTTAGCATGCTACTGTTCAGGTTTCTAAGTGTAAGGAGATGCATGCTTTTTCCTTTTATCTTCTGATTTCCCAGAGGATTCAAACTTCCCCGTGCTGCAGTAGGAAAGGAACATAGCTTCCATGAAATCAGCAGATGCAGTCCAAGGGGACTACCAGGTCAGGAAAAAGGACCAATCGTTGTAGTAGCAACAAAATACACACACTATGATACTAGATCTACCCATAACGCTTGACCACAAAGTTACTTTATTCATTTCTAAGTAAATCCTTTTGTTGACTTCCAATGAGAATATGAAACCTGCAGTAGCCATTTTTTCTTCCTATGGAGGATAGGGCAGGAGGTTTCAAGTATGGGGACTAGTTCTAGTGCTGCCCCAACTGATGCTGACTTGCCGGCATTTTAGTGGAAGAATTATGGTGTTGCCACAAGGAAGCTGGAGTCCTAGAAGTTCCAAGGTATATTTGTGATACTGAAAATCTGCAATTATTCCCATATTTTTCTTATTTAAGTGGCCAGACCAGACATCAGCTGTTATTCATGCAGTAATCAGATAGTAGTCCACAGTTACTCCTCCCTTGCCCTTCTTTCCACTGAAATTACTGTATATAATGCAGATGTATTAATAGTACTCGTAATTATACAGCTCCAAATACATATGCAGCTGTGGATCTAATTTTGCAAGGTGCTTTGTACTATCAAACCTCACCTAACCCCATAGGAGTTGCAAAACAAGAGGAGTTCTGTATCTTACAGGAGCAAAGCATGAAAAAACAGAGTTTCTTAAACTAAACAGTATCTATT
The DNA here is from genome assembly GCA_035772895.1 of Perdix hodgsoniae. Lineage (NCBI taxonomy): Eukaryota > Metazoa > Chordata > Aves > Galliformes > Phasianidae > Perdix > Perdix hodgsoniae. The sequence goes on along the minus strand of JAPSGF010000001.1, from coordinate 28,779,368 downwards.
TGTCTATCTTTTGGACAAATACTGTTGAGAATGCTTCAACATCTATTTATTTTTAACCATGAACAAGAAACATACTGTAATCCTGTTCCTTGAAAGGACTGTTTTCTAATTACACACAATGCAGAGATGGGAAAGCCTAATGGAAGAGAAAGGGGAAAGATACACCAAATTCTCACACTGCTAAGGTCATGGCAACCTTGATTACTATTTTAAGGGAAGAAATAGCATCCTATCTTCTAGAGCTTTACATGTACCACAAAGGCCTACTTTCAATTAACTCTGTGGAAACCTTATGTTGTGAGACATTGGTCAGTCACTACAGTGCAGTGCTCATGAGACAGAGGATTTGAAAGAAAGATGGGAACAGAGTGAAGGAGCGACAGCACAAGGAACAAACACCCACATCACTTTCAAAACATGTTCAACAAAACTGTACTTCGCTGTTACTAGCTCCAGCTCCAAGTTCGGAAAGCCCCAGCCCCTGCTGCTATGATCCATGCTGGTCATCTGCCTGTGCAAAAATGGAGCCAGGGCATGATGCTGCAGACCTATGGGAAGCTAAGTGGTACCTTGTAAAATTGCTTTGCAATGCACGCGTCCTGCTCAAAGCAGACTGCTCCCTGCACCTTAAGCATCAGAAGGGATTTAATTTCCCTGCAAGGGCCCATGAGAAATGAACAATACAATGTGCACAGTGGGCATAATCCTTGACTCTTGTTGACGCCACACAGAAATCCATTCTGTCTTCTTCTAATCCTCGTGCACAGCCGAAGCTTGCATGATGAAGCTGAAGGGACAGGAGCTATTTATAACCTTTAATTTCATCCTGCATCAGTGGATTTTCAGGCAAAGGAAACAGAGCTTTTAGCTTGTTTCCCTTTTTAACCTGTTCAGTGCTCACAGCTTGAAGAAGTCAAAATGGGTTTATTTCAGAGTCATTTAGTGATGTAGGAAAATAAATATACAGAAATAGACTGAAAACACTACCAGTTCAAACTCGCTGTTTACCCACAGGACAGGAGCAATGCAGGGCTCCTCACTGCTGCCCCTACAGTTGTGTAGATGTACTGTAATGAGAGATTAAGCAAATCACCAGAGATATCATGACTGTGACCGTTATGCAGGCAGGCTGCCAAGAGAAGGGCATATCCATCCCCACTCTCCTGGCTCAGTCTTCAGTACCCATTTTCTGTTTTGCTTTCTGTTTTGGACCTCACAACTGTAAAGTTAACACTTCTCTTGTGCTCCACTAGCACATTTTCAGTATGGTTACACCATTATAGCAGATGAATTTCATGCAGGTACACAGAGAGCTGTCTGCATGAGATAACAGACCTCCAGAGAAAGCAGAGCTTCTTTAAGCCTTCTAATCCACAATGCACATAGCAGCACTAGCCACTTGCACACAGACCTGGGTGAACAACTCAGAAAAGCTAAAACATTTCATGAGTTCACACTTCTTGTTTGCATACCATAATTTTTACAAGCTTACTGCCTATTCACTGCTATTTGTCATTATTATTGTCTCTTGTGATTTGACATGCCAAACCTAGGAATGATCTATTTTGTTTTGTTAGGCATGACTGAATCAGACAAGGAATCCTATTTTTCCTCCTCGCTTTTTGGCAAACATTTCTACTATTGCTGAACATAGATTCGTCTTGTTTTTAATCGATGAGCACCCAACGATTCAGTGGTGTAATACATACAATATACTCCAACATATATATATATATACACTTTATACTCCAATGCATGGAGTATAAAGCTTGTACAGAAAGAATAAAAAGACAAGAACAAGTTCTAATAAACATCCACAGAAAACATCAATAATTTGAAACTAGTCAGCAAGAAACTAATAAACAAAGCAGGAAGAAAACTTAAATAAAAGAAAATATATAATAAAAATCATGTCTACATTAATTAGCCTGGTGTTGATAAGTCAGCACTTACATAAATAATTCTTGTATTTACCACAATGGTCACAGTACAGAGCCATTGGTGGGTGGCTACCTCTGTCCCACCGACCTGGTGAAAGAGACAGCACAGTGCCTAAAAACTACATGAGCTCAAGGAGCAGGGCTTTGTCATATTTGACAACATCCTGGCTTGGAAATCCCAGTGCTAGTTCATGAAAAACCGCAAAGAGAAACCAAATCATGAGTCAAGCCCAGGTAGTACAGATCCTTCTAAGACCAGCAGCACAGCATCAAAAAAGACCACAGAAAGCCATCTACAGAAAGCCATATAAACAAAGGTGAGAAACATATGCATTGAACTACTATGCTGCATTTCATGTTAAAAACACAAAAAGACTCCATTGCTCTTCCACAAACTCCTAAAAGTAGAGATGAGTCTTTGAAACCTCCTTATAAGGTGCACTAAAACACTTAAAAATATTTAAAGCCTTGTGTGCCTTTTCCTCTTTCAACCAATAGCACAGAAGGCAATTCTAATACCTGAATAAATAAAACAAATGCATCCTTTATTTCTTTACTTCTCACTTCGTATTTCTCCCTCCTGAATTTCCTCTTTACTTCTGAAGAATGTCTGCGGGAAGACATACTGCATTTTTAAAACTCAGCTAAAAAAGCCTGATGACTGAGGGTATATAACCAACACAGTTCCACTGGTCTTCACCAATTTTTACCAGCCAGGTATGTTATGCACCCTTCCCCCCCCCCCCCCCCCTTCTGTAACTTCTGAATCAAATCCCTTCTACCAGGGATCACAAATCCACACTTACTTCCTACCCAAATGTTAATATTCACACTGGGTAAGATTCTTATGTCAGTTTACAGAAACTAAGCACCGTATTGCCATTGCCCTTCATTGAAAATTGGTACCTTGGTCCCCCAGGAGCTTAAAAAAAAAATCCCAATGGTAGTCAAATGCTTCTTTCAATTACACTGGCAAAGAAGCAGAATTATTCAGAGGGGTTCTGCAGATATGTCACAGATGCAGTAAGTTCAGATTTAATTTCCGGAGAGTGACATGTACGATATACCTTTCCTGACCTGCAACATTTGAGGAAGTATTGATCAGATTAAACTACCAGACTGGAAATAAGAAAGGATTTGGAGGGGAAATACATGCACACATAAATATAATGTTCTATTAGAAAAAAACATATTTACTGTCACAATATTATACTGTTTAAAGAGAGCACCTCCCCAGCAAAGTTTCCTACCTCAGTGTAGCTGTTCTGATATCTAGTTAATTTGAAACATACAATATCTGTAAAAGAAAGCTTGTGGATTATCCCTCAGTCCTACCTAAATGCAGACTAAATGTAAGTGGCTCATACATATTCCTCATCCCTCAGCCTACAAAAAGATTATACACACACACACACACACACACACACACACACACAAAGGAGCTCCATGAATCCACAGAGCTAACTTTAATAGGGAAGAAACCCTGGAGGGGTGAATGTGCTTGAGGAGGGGGTCTAGATCAAAATACACACAGATTCCAACATCTAATTTATTTGCAAAAATAAAAGCCAATTTTATACAAGTCTCTTCTTTAAGTTTGCTACCAAATCTTCTGTGAGAGGGTCAACAAAATTTAGATAAAGACTTGTGCTTTCATAAAGAATTTTCTGACTCTACATCTACTTGCCTTAAGTCTGCCTTTTCCTACTGCCAGTTCTCCCAAAGAGGTCATAATCTTTCAGTTGTGACCATATCTGCTCCTACAGGAAAATGGTTGGCAATATCTTTATTGTAGATTAAGGTCAGCAGGTTGCTACATGTCAAAGCAAGCAGACAAATGTGGAGAAAGATTTTGAGCTGCATCTAAATGCTTGCTTCTGCTCAAGCTCCTCAGTCAAATGACAGACCCCAGAAGGCTGGGAAACTGGGCTGGCTGTACTTGTTCTACAGCCTCCAGAGGACATGCTCCAAGTCTCTGCCTGGTCTCCCCTCATCAATATCCCTGTTTTCTTTTCCAATGTCTGCATATCTGAATATAGCTGGATTACATCAAACTCACTCCTTCCTTATTGAATGGACTACATCCATAACTTCAGTGACTCATTTAAGAAATGAGACATTGAGAGGAAGCAGAACAGCATAGTTTCCACACAGAGAACTAGGTACACTGCACCCAGTATCCAAAACAATTTAGCCCAGCAAATCTAGTTCAAAAGCTTTCCATAAAGACAATGTGAATCTCGGCAACATCCAGAGTTTCATCACCCAAATGCCAAGTGAAACTCTCCCAGATGTCCTGTACCTATGAGGAACTCACATCTGTCTCTGAAACAGAAGCTACTCTTCCTTAAACATAAAACATACAATCTTGACAAGTCTTCCTGCACTGTACGTACAATCAACAAAGAAAATATGTTCCAGGTTTAGAAGCACAGGTAGCATGCTATGCACTGAGAACTAAAACGCACTTTAAAAAATAATCCACTGTTCAAACAGATCCAGTTATCCCACCACAATTCTTTCTCCACTTCCAACAGAAGTGCTTCTAAAGTCGTTCTAGGCATGCATAAGGCATAACAAGAATCATCCCAAAAGAAATTGAGTTCTTGCCCACAGACCTTCAAGGAATATTTTCCTTATCAGGTATTCATTTATACAGTTGGTTATGAATTAGTAATGATAGTAGCACATATGATGCATTGAGGACACCACAGACCAAACCTCCATTAAGTGGAGAAATCTAAGTAGACCAAGTGAACAGCAAATTTTTACACACTCAGCAGTTCAGAATGGCTTCTGAATCTATACTTCGAGATGTTGTTTTGGTTGGTTTTTTTTTTTTTGTCTTTTACTGTAAACCTTTCCAAAATAATAATTAAAAGCAGCTAGATCACATAGTCTATCACACTTATTATTAGAAAACAGGAGTAAATATCATCTGTCCATTTTATTACTCATAGCATTGCTGACCGCAATCCTCACCTGAGTGCTATTGTACTTTAACCTACTGTACACAGACTGGAGCCAAACAGAATAGCAACATAGCTTCCAACACAAGTCATCAGTAATGTGAGCTTGGATGCGGAAAGTAGTACTGATTGTGTTCTCCAGCTGGGAACTGCAGTACAACACAAAAACTGCACCTCCTGCAATAGTTGCACAGGGTATGAAAAGGCTATTTCTCAGGGTTTTTTTTTTTCTCTCCACAAACTCCTTGGTACAGCCCTAACATAGGAAAATGTAATCCCAATGATAACACATCTCATCAGTTTGTGGAAGCACAATAACATGATTTGCAACACTGCAAACTACATTCACTGTAATTTATATTTTCTGAAGAAATTTGCTGAAGAAGAGCAGTAAGTCCTCAGAACTGTCTGAGAAGAGATTAAGAAAAATAAAAGGAAATGTTCAGTGGCAGGGCATGTCTGAACTGTATCTGCTGAGGAGTAGTATGACACTATCCACATTAAAGAATTTAGCCTGAAGTCAGCTAAATCTCAAGTAGTTCACATAGTATCAAACCACAACGCTGAAACAGAAGACATGAATGACAACGGTATTTGAAAATTACCTATTGACAACACTATTTCGCTTCTCTGAAAAGTATATAATCATTTTTTAATGTATACCAGCTCCTCCCTGAAGGTTACTTCCTCATTTTCTCATGTTATATACCAAGAAAAAAAAAACCAAAATACTGAAATTCCATTGTCTGCAACAGTTTACAGCATTTACCCAATTGAGAAAATAGAAACCCAGAAGTACACCCTGCACATCTGTCACCACCCCACAAGTAAAGGGGGAAAAAGTAGCTAAGACACACAAGATTTCCAGTACATACATTGTAACTAAGTATGTGAAACACAGCACCAGGCTACAAGCAGTCCTACAGCCCTGGAAGCAGATGGCAAGATGCTATTCTCCAGACCTTGAAATGTCAAGTGTCATTAGGGTTGTAAATCACCACTGTTAAATCAGAGATTGGACGTATAAATGTCTGTTTTCATTTCTCTATCAAAATGCACGGGATATATCTGCACTGTTACTCATTATTGTATAAATATGTTCCTTTCAAGAAGTTCTTCATATTTTGACTTCACACCTGGTAGACCAGAGAAGTAGCAATTAGCTGCAGTTATTAGTCAGACACAGTAGCCACACTGCACAAGGAAGAGACTGGAGATGGACTCCAGTTTCCTACACACTGAACTCAGCTGTTAAGTTACTACAGTCCTATGAAATACTCTGATGAAATACAGTAGAGGAAACAGCTTTCTTTCTACTTCTCAGAACATCATCTTTCTAAGCCCTATAACCTTTCCTGATCAAACAACAATCTAAGCTATAACTAACTCGAGACTCCAATCATTGCCAAACAGCACATTCCTTTTTGTGTTACCTTTTTGTGTTCAAAGACAGTTGAAGTCAGTAAAACACAATCAACCGCGACCACCACCTGTGGATCAAGATTTGTAGATTTGCAGATCTGCTGTCTTACTTCAGCTTTACTCTAGATTTAGTCCACTTGTCTGAGGAGCTTTAGATAATACTTATGTTAATTGCAAAGAAGGAAAAAAAACAGAACACAAGAAGTCAGCACTTAATTCCAATTATTAGTCTGCTAATATTTCACAGTGAAAAATTTGAAGCTACAAAAAAAAAAATTGTTTAAGTTCATTTAAAAAAGAAATGACCAACTTCAGAGCTCCTGCAACTGCTGCTCAAGATGGCATGAAGACACACCACCTTTCCTTTTCATTCCCTCTTCTTCACCAAGAGGTATAAATGTCACCTTCACTTCCTTCTGTCTCCACAAGGTCAGGGAGCTCCGCACTCTTCTTCCCAAGACAACTCCCAGACATACTGGTTAGCACAGTGCCACATGAAGACTATTGATCTCTGCAGTTGTATGAACGCCAAAGAGCCAGCAGAAATCCCACTGCTGTAAGAGTGCTACGGGCTGGGGTCAGCCCTCTAGAAATGTTACTTGCACAAGCCTGAGCAACGAGAGCAATGCAGATAGGAAGTATGATTACAGAAGAGGCTAAGAGAATCATTTCACAGAAGAATTTGTGGAAAGAGTAACCAAAACCAAAAAATGTAATCAGTTTCTTCCATGAAAACAGGATGCAGTTCAATTAACATCCAAACCGTCAGAAGGTTAGCCCAACAAGGCATCACAAAGCCTGTATTTCACGTATAGACACTGCAAGTTTCAGGCATGAACAGCTCCAAAAATGTCTCTATGTCTCAAAAAAAAAAACAAAAAACACAAAAAACCCAGAAAATTCAAACACTAAAAGGGCCAAATGATAAGCTTCTAAAGGCTAGTACTTGAATCTTTTTCTTAATCACTTCTTACTAGCAAATTGATTTTCCAAAGTATAATAACTAACCATGATTTAAAATAGTGGCCTTGAATGAAAGAAGTTTTAAGATTATTCCTATTCTTTATTATTAAATCTATAAATAGACTCAGAAGTTAGTCTGGTTTCTAATTCTCATTGATATACCACATAAAACAATTAAATGCACATTTGTAACAATTAAGACACCAAAATCTCCAGTCAGTACATAGCTGCTTCATTAGGACATTCAGCTTAGCAAGTAGAAACAACTGCTTACTGCAATTGTACCCAAGTCCTTGTATTTTTTAGAAATCTAACTAAATGATTAATTCATATTAAATGCATTTACAATGTTGCTTTATAAACTCAGAATAAAGATGAAGAGATCCAGAGAAAAAAGGAAAAAAAAGCAAGTTAAAATCACCAGCTTCCTGTTTCACAGAAATCAACATAAGCATTAATCTGGGAGAATTATTCAATGAATCAACAATCTGTTGGCTGGACAAATCATCTCAATACAACATCCCAGGTCTTCACAGCAGTAGAGCACCTGATTTTCAGTTTACAGCATAAAGAGAACAGGCAAAACTTCAAAGATGAAAGTAAGGATAAGTTTATGTTAGGATTGAAAGGGAAATGTGGATTGTCTCATTTGTCACAAAAAAAAGACTCAACCCAATTTGTTCCAAGCATTCTTGCACGGATGACACTGTGACATTAAACAATAGCCAAGTGTATCATGTTGCACTTGGAACGGGTCCTACTCAATTGCATTAAAATTCACATTCAGTACATTTAAGATTAGATTCACAATTCATCCTAAATTGACTGCAGAAACCCTGTCAAAGTGAAAACTGAGGTTTTGACATTGCTCTACCAACAAAAACACAAGAGCAGTAGGAATTCCACATCAGGTAACAAAAGCGACTTTTTCAGGAGCAGACTAGAATGAGAGCACACACTTGTGCTTGGTGGAGCAGATGGGCAGGCACATACTGGGACACAAAACTACCCTTGTGTGTGCAGTCACAGCTCTGTCCTCCAGAGAAAACTACACCCACTTCTGCTGATTTGATCTGCAGATCTTTAAGAACCAGACCACGCTGTGGAAGTCCATATAACCTCACTGAAACCCGCTGGGGGCAATGCCAGTTCAGACCAAAGGAGAATCTGGATCTCATGGCACTGTTTGAATGAAGGGTTTTACAAAGGAGGGAATTCCTTTTCTTTCAGTTTATTTAAATGCTCTGCAGTTACTATGGTTACTCTTAAGGCATTTGAAATCTGCCTGCATGATGCAATTGGTGAAATGACAAGGCACAAAAATTGATGTTCCTGTGAAACAGGCTGTTCATCCAGGACGGAAAACTGAAGGGTTGTAAATAGCTGATTCCAAGGATCTCAGATTTAGCCCACCAGCTCCATCTCAAACACCAGCAGTGCTATCACATTAGCATTTCCACTGTAGCACTCTCAGTGACATGGGGCACAAGTGCTTTTGTTTCAACAAAGCCCACTGTGTTGAGTTCATGCATTGAGGCTTTAAGACAATAGAGAAATGTAATTCAAAGGGCAGGAAACAACGAGCTATTATTTATCTCGTTTATCTGGCCTATCTATCAGGCAGGGAATAAGAAAATCTTGTTTCTTTCACAAATTATGTCATAAACTGCAGAGAAGCAGCAAACACTTGCTTCTCACTCTGCAATGGCTGCAGTAACTGACTGGAAAGAACACATCCTCTGAGTATTTGTGCTTGCCAATTTTCCTCCTGTATTCCAGATAAAAACACCACAACCAGTGTTACAACAAATGCACATTAAACTGTAGTAAGTTAATGAACAAAATATGGAAATACACAAATACTCATCCTTTCCCAGCACATATAAAGGTACACTAATATCAAGGTACATATGTTCAACCCAATAAATCCTGTTACTTCAACATTCTAGGAAGCATAGGAGAAGCATTCTTCTCCATACGTTTTAATTTACTATCCTGCTGCAGAATGACTATTCAATAACTTACTTACCATTGCTTTTTATCTTTAGCCTGGTGCCATCTGCGGCAGCAAAACAAGTAGAAGGGTGGAGGCAGAAGGAAATGTTTGCTAAATAAAACCTAACCAAGGGATTCAGGTAAGCGTTTTCTATTATTAAAAGGAACCAAACTGTTACTTTTCCAAACTAGAAACCTGCAACATTGATTTCAATAAACACAAACTGAATGCAAAAGACAGACCTGCCTCTTTTATTATTAGGAACTAGGTCCAGAAAGCTCATGTTCTGCACTGTAGCAAAAGTTGTCAAGACAGCAGGAAATTTCACCAGGGCCATTCCAGCCTTGATCCTACAACATCAGTGCCCCTGCCTGAGAGCCAGGCCATTGACTTCATAAGTCTAAGGATAAAGCTTCCAGGCGTCAGCTCCGTTATTACACCTCACAGAATAAATGCCAACAGAAGGTTTCTGGCAGAAAGGACAACACGTCATGGTTAAAAGCTATGCACATGATCTTCTAGAACTTCTTCTTATGCTATAATCTCTCAAGAGCTATTCCTTGTGTTTGTGCTTCAAATAAATTTGAGTTAACAAGATGCCCCCAAACAAGCCAAAGTTTCTGAACTAAACCAACATTTCCTTTAGTGAAATCTTTGCAGTGTCCTCTGCAAAGACAGGGCTATGATTCCTTTTGATTCCTCTCCAGTACACATCCCTAATTCATCTAGCACCATTTCCATCTTACATACTGAGCTTTAACAGACTGCTTCTTGCTGTATCTCTTACAATCTCCCCCCTTCCAAAATTAGGATAGCTGAAAATCCTCGTATGCAAGAATTTTTTCTAGACATTCATGCTTGAAATACTAGAGGAATATATATATATATATATTTTTTAAAATACTGCACTTACATCAACAGCAGTAGCAAAGCCAGAATCCACAAACAAAAGGCTTCTGTTCCAGTCTCTACAGTACCAAGAGACATTCATACTGTTAGGTTTCATCAGATGCATACAGCTGCAAATAAGGTAAAGCTGACATACTTCAGCCAAGTCATTTGGGCTGTACACTGGGAGCTGAATGACATTCTGAACTAGGTGGCAAAGCATCAACCACACTCTTAGACACACCTCCGATTCTTAACAGTCAATGAGGCTCAAAACCCTTTGCATGCTTTATGTAGACATCTTCATCTATGCACACACAGGTCACGTAAACACAGGAAGCCTAAGTGGAGAGGTCCTTAATATTTCTTCAAGTTTTTCCATAGCATGCTCTATTGTTAAGCAGCAGCAGGATTATGAAACTTTACAGCAGCTGTTCCTGCTCAGTGGCCAGAAGATGGCTGGAAATGCTACAGAATAGGCAGCAGTAATCCTGGCATTGCCAGTCCAGTCTTCCCTTGTAAAGAAGGAGCCAAGCAGGAAGTTTCCCCACTTCCTGCGCCCTGCAAGTTACTGCAACATGAAGATTACATTCAATTTTTCACAGTCTAAGTGATTTTACTTTGGAAGGCAGCTGGCCAAATGACAGTCTAAAAAGATTATAAACTGTTCAGGGAAGACACCACAGAATGAAACCTTGTTTCTAATAGAAATTATATATATATATATATATAAAATATAAATATATAAATTATATATATACTTATATAACCTATATAAGTGGTGTATTAGACACCATTAAGAGTGTTAAGAGACTCTCCCACACTAAGAGCATCACTGAAAGAATTTCAGTATTTGTATATTCTCTGGTTTACAAGAGTTCAATAATTCTTTAGAGCAAAAATAAGAATGATACTTCCCAAAAGACTACTATCATAAACACAACCAGTACCTTTGATCACATGAGTACTATCTACAGTGTAATCCATTACACATTCTCATCTATAGATCTTGCCATGCAGTCCCATAGGTTCTTCAAAACCATAACGCTACAGCACCAGGGAGAACTAGGAATAGGTATTAAAAGAAAAACACAGAAAAAAATCCCTTTAAAAATACCCCCTGTGAAGCAATTTCAGCAGCCATAAAAAAGGCAGAATTAATAGTGAGCTGATTTAAGAGAGAATTCCACAGGATTACAGACAAAATAACCATCTTTCCAAAGATCTGTTTGGTACTTAGAGAACTAAGGACACTACTTTCATAAACCAAACCAGCAGAAAGCCTGCTGCACTTCAGATTCTATATTTCCTTTGGAACAGTTTTATGGCCACGGCTTTGAAATACAATGGAAAGGTCACCATAGTCACTGAAAAAAAAAAAAAAAAAGAGTGAACCCATACAAAGTGCTGGAAATTAAATGACTAATCAGCCATCAAGCGGAATGCTTCAGAGGAAGAGCAGGTAACATGTTAAATATTTCCTATGAAGCATTTAAGAAAATAATTTGCATCACCAGAATCCCCAGAATTGGAAAATGGCTTTTTTGTTGCATTTGCTTCTTTCTTTGTGGTTATTTTAAAAACTAAAGCAGTATTTCTCCCCATAGTCCTAATACTTTCATCTCACATTCCACAAATACTTCCTCATATGCTGCTTATCTGCTTCTCAGATTCAGTTTGTTTACTCTGGCAAAGCTCAAGCTGTCACAAAAGGAAATTAAGCTCATGTAGTGCCTACAACCTCAAGTTCAAGACCATCAAATTCACTTCACTCAAATTAATGAAAACTAGAAGATTGAACTGTTGAAAATTCTCTCATTTATATGAAGTTAGGGCAGCAGGAAACAGCTTAATATTCTTGACCAATGAGAGAACAAAGGACAAGCGACTATCTGAAAGGCAGGGCATTGATAGAGTAAGGAACTGATGAATGCACCCAATCAAAAAAATTCAAGATTTTGACAGTTCCATCCCTCATTCAACTCAGTATGTCCAGACATAATTATGCTATGAGTATTTGCTTCCAGTGTCAGATATTTCAGTATCACAAAGAGTCTCTCATGGAGCTGGACCATAAGTGTAATGACAGGATACTGAGTGTGCTTCCATGCTATAAATCACCCACTCTTAGAAGATAGAAATCTGAAAGCATCTGAATCTGGAGCACTCTACTGCAGCCTTTTTGGCAGGATACTGAAAGCAAAGGTTCTTGCCATCCCTTTCTCAGAAAGCTTATACTTAAATATTGCTTGAAACTAATAGTCACAGATAAGACATTTATATAACATACATACAAAAGATATCTATCTAGTATCTGTAAGTACACGAGCTCCCTAGTATTACACCAGAGATGCAGAAGTGACTGCACATAGCAAAGACTTCATGAAAACACAATAATTATGACTGAGAATCAGAGTATTACTTAACTTTTCCTCTGACCCAGAATACAAGGGATCGATGCCTACGCCTCCACACATGCGTGTATACACACATGCACACATTTTTCCTTGCCTGTCAATAATTGAGAGAGATGTCTCAAGAAAGGCTCTTCAGTTCCCTGACAGCTTTGACAGCCGCTGTCATTACAGCTTATCAAAAAGAGGACACTGTACGATATCAGTATGTTAAAATCCCTTCCTCACTTCTGCCCTTTTCTTGACATTTCTTATCATTTGCTGCCAATACTCTTTCACTTTGTAGAATCATCACTGACACATCAGTTCAAAGTAAAATTTGTAACAAATTTAAAAACTTATCTTCTGTCATTTATAAAACTCATGTTCCTCCAAATTAATGAGTACTACCTTAACCAAACATGAAGCTGCAATAATGGAAGCTACAGAGAAACGTAACGAGCTAGATATATTTGTATTCATAGAAAGGTGAAAAGACATAGCAAGTGAAATAATACTTGTCACAGGTTTAAAGCAGAGCTTTTCTGGTTTAGATCAGGATTCAATTCTACTGCCTTTTTTTGGCTGGATGTAAATGAAGTCCTGGAGAGAGATCCATAGCTGAGGGCTCATGCCTACCTTCTGTGAAAATGAAAACAGACATTAAAAACTAAAAGAACTGCTTACTCTTATGTAAGTTACTCCTTCACAACAAACCACATTATACCTAAGTTAGAAGAAAAAAGGCTACTTTGAAAACAGTTTCACTTCTAGCAATTAACTAACCAAAAAGAAGGTAGGGGGGGATTTACAAGCTTTTTTTTCCAACTCAGATTAAATACACACATTCCTTTAAATTGGTTCTCTTAAATCGGTTCCAGAGATCTTTTCCCACCTCACCAAATTCTCTCACAGGTAAGAACAGCCTTAAGCTCCCACAATGAATCTATTCATGTATTCATTCCACCAATGTACAAACTTAGATTCACTGACAGAGTATTTTCAAATATACTGACTTCAATAATTGCTATAAATGTCAAATGCATTTGGGCATTAAGTCTCACCAAAGCTTTAAGTAACAGAGAGAGAGCATTCGGTGAGAAAGTAATGGAGTTCCTAGCCCAGGTATGATACTTAACTCATGTAGCACAAAGAAGCTCCAGCAATCAACATTTTTATAATTTAGAGAAAAACAAACAAAAATTCTTCAGAAAACTGAAGTTTAACTCACAGCAATGCTGGAGGTTTCCTCAGCAGATTTGAAAAATCATTTAATGCCCTTTGCGATCAACAATCAATGATATTATTATTTTTTTTCAGTACCTGTTTGAAAAAGTAGTATTTGTTCATTTATGAGGCCTAGCAAAACATGGGCTGAATTATGTTTTAAGCTTCCCACAGTGTTCCTGTAGTTATAAGTTCTGAGAGCAATTGCTCACCATGGGAAGTCAGGCAGGAAAGGAAGCTGTGTCCATAAAAGATGTCCACAAGTGTTGTTCTACAAAACTAGTTACAACTTGGCTGCCCTATCAATACGAATGGGACAGGTTCAGATGTGTTGAGCGATTCCCTGATACAATCCATCCCTGCAGCAAAGCCAAATAAATTTACAGTACCATGACCATGCACCTAGTATAGTTCACTAAATGCTGTGAGAATGGCAGTTCAGTAAGACCTTCAGGCCTGCAGTCTATCACATGACACACCAGGCATTGAGCCACAAGACAAAATCCAGAAAGTTGTGAAAAAAGCATGTCATTTTCACCAGCTATTCCAAAACTGTTGTTTCTCCCTGGCATATCAATGTGCAGATTACTGTGTGAGAATACATTAGTTTGCAGACACTACAAAACCACAACAGATGCAATACAAAAAGAATGAGCCTGGTTCCAACAAGAAGCATACCTCTGAAATGCCTTTGATGTCCACACAGGCACTGCACTGATTTCTACAGGTACAGCTCTATTCTAGGGATGCTATGCAACTGGCTGGAAGAACAAGTAGGACCTTAAGAAAACAAAGTGATGAAGCTCAATGGTTTTGTATCCCAGCTAGTCTCCAACAAGGAGCAAACCTGAAGTTAAAATTTCCTTTACATTACCATTCTCACAACAAAGGTTTTTCATTTTTATTCTCTATTACCATGTACAGGTTATATTGCGATGCTTTTTCTCAGAACACTGGGCATCTCCTCTACTCCATTATGAAGGCTCTTAAACTTCTTATCAAATTTGGACTAAACTGGTGAGCATTGGAAGGTGAAAAAGACAACAACCAACCAAATACAGTAGATGTAGGTGTAAAGACAGGATTAGTCCTTCACAAAGCTAGTTTTAAGATGCGACATAGCAAAGTCGTAGCATTTTAGCCTGGTAAGTTTAAATCCTTTTTAAGGCCTCCAAGGTTCCCAAAAATGGTTCAATGGGATTTAAGGTGTGAGTAGAAAGTGGACAGAGGAGATGATGGGAATGGAAACTAGCAACAACAACAAAAAGAGTGCTCTGCATTACCTGCTGCTTCCATTTTTTAAGCTGTTTCTCTCCACTTCCCTTTAGTTACTCACTACTAAATAAGTATTTTAATAGCTACATAACTAAAGCCATCTTTCTCACAGATTTATGGAGAAGGCCAAGCTGGCACCTGGGAACTGCAAGCCCTTTGGTGACAGTTTAATTCTGGTCAGAGAAGTCAATAAATCATTCTCACAGAAGTTGTTATTGACCTTGAGCAAACCCTGGGAGAAGAGATACAATCTTACATTTCACTAGGAAATAGAGGGTTTTTTCTATTTTTAGGTTGGTTAGCTGTGGGTTGTTTTTTTTTGTTTTATTTTTTTGTTTTTTTTTTCCCATTGTTGATTTAAACTCTTAGAAAGAGAGCAAACAATAATAAAAAAAGCAAAAGGTGCAAAGCCCAAACTGCAATGAGCAAGGAGAGGGGAACATTAGGTTCCGTTGCTTGACAAACACCACACTGACTCACCTGGACAGCAGGGAGCAGAGCTGTGTTGCCAGCATTTCAGGATACTGACCTGAAAATCAGGTTAATTAACATACATCCAGCCTTCCTGCCTCATCCCTATGGATGCTGTTTTTCACAACAACATGCGAGTTCCTACTGGACAAATTTTCTTCCTTTTTCAGACAAATTTAGACAATTTTTGTTTGAAGTCTGAAAATGTTTTTCAGAACTTGCACGTTATTATTTTACTGGAAACATGCTAACTAATACTAGGTAAGGCATAGTCTCAAAGAGTGTAAATAAATACCACTACACTGCACAATTCTACTTTCCTGTCCACAAAAGCTCTTTGTGATGTTGGGTGAGAGTGACAGTTATACCTCCAGCCTCTTATATCCATATTTAGTGGATTAATATTAACTTAAAGCACTTGTTTTATACATACAGACTACACACTTTAAGTTAATGGCCTTTTAGAATAGGTGAAATGAGCAGTCACCAGACTGAAAGCCCCTTTTAGAATAGGACTATCTGTTGCTTGCAAGAGCTAGCAAATGCCTTCCACAAGCTATTCTGCCAAGCTGACATACACAATGGACCTGTATGAAATGCTATGAAAAATCTGTACAATTAAGTTGCAGGCATTCTAACTTTTGCTGCATCAATAAAAAACACTTTTAATAGACAGGCTGGTAGTACTAGCTCCCAATGCTAAACAAAGCATGCTTAAGATACTATTATCATAATACCATAGAAACAAGATTCCTATGGAAATATAAGTATATAAGCAACATTTAGTAATGGATGTAAATGCAATCTAAAAATTTCATACTTGTACAGTATATATTTTAAATATTTGTATCTGACTTTTCCTTTAACCAATATGAATTCTAGCACTGTCTTCACCAGAAACAGGAATAAGCCTGAAGAAAGGCCCAAAGCCACATTTGCACACCACCTAAGGAAAACCTGAAATGAGGAGGATAAGGGAGTGGCACATAGCTGCAAAGGACAAACACAGCAGCTAACAGTTATTGCCATAATCCTATATTGCTCTACTTGAGAGAAAGATTACTTCTCTACTACACTTGGCATATCTAAAAAAATTGTAACAGCGTGTCCAAGTCACAACAGAGGTAAAGAAAACAAACCCAACACATACACGCTTTATTATCGCTTCACTTCATCATCGACTAGAACACGAGAAAATCAATAAAAATCCTATACAAACACATCCACCATAATAAAATGTGGCTTACATATATCAAATCCTAACAAGTGTGCTTGCATGCTCAGTGGAGAAAAATCACTTCATAAAATAAACACAGGGGAGAACTAAAACCAAAAAAAGGTGTCTAAGCAAGGGAAAAAAGCCTGGATTATGTATCCAAAGTATTAAATATAAGAACAACTCTCTATTAACATACCAGACTATACAGGACAACATTCTTAGCCATTATTCTATGTCTTGGTGAATTTCATGCTTCCAAAGAGCCGAACATATTTTTATCTATGCTGGAATCGGCTAACTGAGGTGACCACTATCTATTTTTGCCCCTCATTCATCTGACTTCTTACAGAAATAACCAGTTCAGGTCTCAGTCACCTCTTCTGTATGGTGAGTGTGCTGCAGCCAGCAACAAAAATTGCACAGGGAACTTCAACTCCACTCAATTGGAAAACTTGAGTAGAGCCTCAGGCTTGCTTTAGAGTTCTGCTAGTGTCCAATAATTCCCATAAAGCAAATGTAAGTTAAGTTCTGAATAATTCCATTAAAAAAAAAAAGTGGAATAAAATCTAATGTTTGCTACGGTGGTTTTCAGTTATGATTTGACAAATAATAATTTCCTTATTCTGTACATTATGAACTTCCTGATTATTTCCAAGATTTGTTGGCAAATTTTTTGACAGTATTTTTCATGTTGAAGTCGTGTTCCCAGCTCAGAATCTCCCACAAACAGCTGTCTATAACCTTCTCCAGATTAGATTCTACAAACCTCCAGCCAGTAAGCCAAAATATTAAGGAGAACAACATTAGTTTGAGAATCACACTACCCCAGGAAAGTTAAACATGTGTTCCTGTAATTAGTAAGGTTTTTGAGTAGGAGAGAGCAGAGAAGACGTAATTTGTTTGCAATTCCAAAATTTGTTCTGTTGTCTAATTTAGTTCACTTGCTTGTCTTTTTTCTGTCACTTTTTCTGTCCAGTCAACAACCTCCTTTTCTTAAGCAGAGCACATTCTTTCCTAGACTTAATACATTTATTAAAATATCAACACCAGAATTGAGACAGAAGACATTTCAACAAAAAAGTGATGATGAAGAAAAACAAAGAAAGAACAGAGATGAGCATGGTCTTGGTACTGTGGCTTACTGGTTTCTCTTAAAGATATAATGTAACAAAAATAGAATTCTAATAGTAAAAAAAAAAAATAAAATCAATGTTTTGTTATGCCTTTACATTGTTATTCAATTATATGTTATTCAATTATATATATATATATATATATATATTATTGTTTTCTTAATCTTTTAAAACAAATTCTGAGTGTCCCTTGAATGTTCACCTATTCCAGTTTGCTTGATCTTGGATGCCTGCCTATCACTCTGATTGCTTTTACAACACCCTTTTATTGAGCTTTCTTTTCACTGATGCCCTGTAAGGCCAGAGACACTTCTCAAATCAATTTTCAGTGAACCTGAATCAATTTCTGAAGCTCACCATAACAAGGGAGAAATATTTTTTTCTTTGAGACCAGAGCAAGTCATGTCTTTAATATATTGCATTTATTTTCTCATGTAATTTTACATCAAGCTTCAGACCTATTGCAGACAATAACTCTAATATATGCTTATAAAAACCAGGAGCAGGACATGAACTTGCATTACAGGTATTACAGCAGCAGACATTTACACAACAGCCCTCTTCTACTGTGAAAACAACAACACATAGTGACAATGTCTCAGCTAGATCCTGACATCTGGGCATAACTCCTCACAAAGCACAAGCCTATGGATTAGTTTCACATCATGTAAATAGAACCTGAGCCCCTAATCATGGTATTTCAAGATAATTTTTTTCTTTATGTGATTTCTTGGGTTCAGGGTAGGATTAAGTCAGCTTCTAGAGAAATAGCTATTGTATCCAGTAAGATGAGCTTTCTCTCACCTAAAGAAAAGGAGTATGGCATACAATTTATCAACAAAAAAATTTTCAGGAAACTCAAAGATTTGCATCTCTGTGAGGATCTGCTAGGATCTGCACTGGGAATTCACATCTTATTCAGGAATTCTGCTCCCACAGGAACACACTGGCAGAGATTTAGACCTACACTCACACTTCTCACAGCAACAGGAAGTAAAAACATTTTGCTTCCTCTCCCAAAATACTATTTTCTGGTTCTCTGTGGGCAGTCCTGAATATTAATCATTGTCTACTTTTTTTGCGTGTGTGATATTTACTACAACACCCTCAATGGATCATAAAATGTGTCATCTGCCTCCCTTATGGAGAACTAAGTTGCAAGACTCAGCAGTCAGACCACTACCAGGCAAGATGGAAGATGTTCTGAATTTTTAACCAAAAACTTATAATACACAGCAGCTTTAGAGTATCTCTCCATAGACCTAAGCCCTCCTGAATGAGGTCTATCCAGCAATAATTTCATATGGATAAAACAGCAACTTCTTATAATATGACATTTTTTTTCAATTAGTTGAGGACTTGTAGTTATAGCAAATGACTCCTGGTTTGTGCTCAAATTCTGGATACTATTCATCACTTACATGCCCCCAAGTAGTACTTAATACCTGGGAACAGAATGTAAAAAGACTTTCAGAAACTAGGAAAAAAACAAGGGGTCACATTAACCTATTCCTAATAGCTGCACTTCAGTCCAGTGCAAGCACAGCAGTTCTTCATTTTCAAGAGCTTCCAATTGTTTGTTTTTTTTTCCCCCACTAACAAATTATAAGCCCTGTCAGCTTTTTAATTTGGTGAATGCTTTTAATTGCATACTTTTTTTTTTTTTATAAGCATGTACCTTTTTATATACCAACAGGTACACACACACACACTCATTTATACAAGAGAAACAGGGGAATGGCTGTATTGGTAAAGACTTTTTACTTACTTTCTATGCCTTCCTAGCACTGTGTTCAAGTGCAAGGGAAATCAAGCATCCAAAAAAAAAAAAGAAAAAGTAAAGATGTTTGGGATGAACATTGGAGCATTTATAGCTGCAGAGATGACTGAAAAGAACCATGACCAAAAGGGAGATGGTTCAGTCAGTCCTCAATCTAGAAAAGCCTTTGCCTACTGTAGGAGTTGTCAGTGACATCCACAGTCACCTTCTGTGGGGTTCCCCCCCCATAAAAGCAGCTCTTAATGGCAGGTCCATCTAGCCAATGGTTTTGCTTTGCAACAGGATCAAGAGGACACCTTCCCTGTTTTGATTCTTTCAGTAGCAATAGCTTTGCTGTAGTCACCTCATGGTGGTTTGTAACCCCATCACAGTACTGAAACAGAGAACCCAGAGATGGAGGCAAGTTTCACGCATAAACATCTCATGCTGTATGAAATACATCTTACATCATACCTTTGAATCACTTGTGAACTAATGCTTAGTTTCAGTGGTAGGGAGAATATACTGATTTACCTCAAACACAGGGGAGCATAAAAGCCCATTTCTTGTCAAATCTAAGGGTGCATCATTGCATTTATACTACTGAGAGCACTAATCACTATTTCCTAACCATCACATTTTCATGAAGAGATAACATTAAAAACAGCTGTTTCTTCCCACTTCAAAATACCCATTTGCAAGCAGCTAGAGAGGCTACATTTCATAATTTCATTGTCCTGAGTTTTTGTAAGGCGTTCAAGGCCAGAGTGGATGGGGCCTTGGGCAGCCTGGTCTAGGATTAAATGGGGAGGCTGGTGGTCGTGCCTGTGGCAGGGGGGTTGGAGATTCATGATCTTTGAGGTCCCACCCAGCCCAGGCCATTCTGTGATTCTGTAATAATATTTTGGTAATTTTTACACTAATATAAGATTAATACCTCCTGATAAGCATGCTTCACTCCGTGCTTGCTAGATTCTCTTGAAGTAGGCTTATATGCACGGGGGATCAGTTAAAATGTTCATTTCAGACACCTCCCTAAAACTTTAAGTATGTAGGGAATCAATCACTGCTGTGAAAGGATACCTTCCTTGTTCCAAGAAGGCTTATACAGCCACCAATAATTGACCACAGCTGGTCTCCTTCCCTTTTCTAGGCAAACACCACAAAACAGGCTGGGAACGTATCTGCAGTGAAGGCGCAGAGATGTCAGTAATATTGGAGACAAGAGACATGGCAGCCCATGCCATCAGCGATATAAATGAATAGGATACTTTTGGCCAGAAGTGACATATCACTGAAGAACAAATACACCTGTTTCCTCACTTTCACTTACCAGGCAAGGACTGAGGTAAGCAGGCAGCCACGTTAGAATTTTATTAGCTTGCAACTTCAAACAAAAGTCAAACAAATCTTATGACAAACTAAAATTAACTGGAAAGATTTTACTTCCAGGAATAGTTTTAGGTCTCACCTCTAGCCATCACTCCTCCTGTTTTTAAACACACAAATAAGTGATGATGTACAAATAAGCATGCCCAGAAAAACACGTGACATGCTGTTGTTGGCTTTTCTTCATAATGGTCTGCATCACACCAACACAAAAACAATGACTAAAAAAGGGACTTCAAGAATAGTCCCATATTTCTTACTCCAGACATGCAGCACTAATTCCATTTAATATACACTGGTTAGTCTAATTGCAACACTCTAACTTGCTTCCAAACAATGATACATATGCCAGATGTATTTCCCTGCATGTCTCATGCTGTTTCTGTTCTCAGTGATGCACTAGGATTTCAACTCATACATTCACTCAAACATCTCTGCAGGCACAAAGGTGTCAGGCAGTGTCAACATATACAGCACTGCACTTATAGTAATACAGAAAAACAGGATAGCCAAAGCTGGAGAATATCACACTGTTCTCATTCCTAAAAAAAGGAAAAAAAAGAAACAAACAAGAGTTTCCAAAACACATCCTAGAATGAAATTCCATGACTTTCATCTTTACTCAGTATTTGTTAAGCTCAAAATACTGAAGAATTCGCATTTAAACACCATATACCACAAGGATCCCAGAACCAGAACAAGGAAAATGTCAAGGTAGCAAAAATCCTCCACAATTAAAATAAGCAACTACTGCATGAACAAAAATGTTTTGAGTATGTTAAAGAAGTACAGAAGTGAAAATATGCACTTTCAATCAAGAGCTATTGCAAATTAACAGAATTATTTATGAATAGTTAGAGATCATGCATCATTCATAGCAACAGAGGTGTAACAGAACTTCACTGCACTGCATTTATTGCCACGGTCTTATAGGCACATACAAATTCATTAGACTCCCATAACCAAAGGAGGCCGTGTAATTCAGGAATAACTCTGGAAGAAATTGCATACAACAAAGTGTGGGACGGACTGAAAATACACAGCATGAAATGTAACTTCCATTTATGTAAGTGCTTTATACCTGTAGTTCTATAAATGTGCTTAGTGCTGTACAAAGCGTTTGTTAATTCCCCCTTCTGTATGAGCTTATTTTCCAGGTTCAACACTTCCAATATGTCCTGGAAATACCAAATTCATCATAGGTCTTTTAAGAAGCAGGCTTGGAAAGAAGACTACAGAGCAGAACCTTGCTCTATAGCAACAATTCAAAATATAAACATGGCTCTAGTCTAATGCTTATTGGCATAGTTGAAGGCACTTACGTTCCAGTAAAAATAAGAACTAGCTAGACACTTCGCTGAGTGTTTAAAAGCTCGTTAAAAATTAAATGCTGTATATGCAATAGTCATTTTCAATGTCACTCACAAGAGAAATGTTGTTGTATATGAAGCCGTACATGACAACTATTTAATAACACAAGGCATTATACGAATCCATTTAATTTTTATTTAAGGACAGGATAAAAGAGAACATTTGATAGAAATTCTGGTCAGAACTACAAAACCAAAACTAATGGTTTGAATCAAATTCTTCTGAAGGCTTTTCCCTGCTGACACAAATAATTCATGAGGTTTTTGGAGGTGAAACAATACACCAATAACTGTCAAATGGGAAATAACTCAAGAAGAAGAGTGGGGAGAAGTACGCAGCTACTGAGGAGAATCTGGAACTGAGATACTCAGCTAAGGAAGCAGCCCATGTGCCTGTCTGCTCAATCCATGGGGGACAGCCAACCACAGACCAAACACAGCTGTCCAACCTTATTACTAGCACTAGTAATAGTACTATTTATTTCTTCTTGTAGTTCCTACAAGTTAACTAAATAAAGGTTCTTATAGGGACACAGAGCAAAGGCTGAATGTGTGCAAAATGAGAACTGGAAGGGATGGATTGCTTGAGGGGGAGTTTGAGGAAATGACACCTAGCCAAAAAGCTAAGGGAAAGGAGGAGCCTGGAATACAGTGCTGCAACCTAAAGAGCATGAAAGTGGACAAGATCAAGAAAAAACTAAGAAAAAAACAGAAAACTTTGGATTTCAAGTACAGAACTGCAAAAACTTTAGCCAGAAGCACATACTGCTCTCTGCAAGGCCTCTAACTAACCTTTGTCGTTTGCTTTTGCAGCTGTTAGGACCAGCTGGTGCATCTGTCTGTTTGCTCCCTGAAGCTGTTTCTTGAAGCCTCACAGTCAGGTTGTGAGGGAAGGATGCACAACTGTCCTAGCACTACCTGCATGGCTCAGGTCCTCAGGTTCCAAGTTCAACAGAGAGGGAAGAAGCTGGTGGTACTGACCAGTTGAGCATGTATTTGACTCTGCCGGAAGTTTTTCAGCTGTTTCCAGTCACTTCAGTCCCAAAAGAGATACTGCAAAATTATACATTACTAAAAGATATTGGCTTGGAAGGACTGTTCTGTGACTATTTAAAACTAAACTGCAAACAATACTTCATTAAAAAAAAAAAAACAACACAGAATAACAAAAAAAACAGACCTAGATATTCAGAGCTTGCCTAACAAAGAGAATGATTGAAAAATGTAAAGTATAGGTTAAGCATAGGCACCAATGAGAGAAAGGAATTACTGACTGCGCTAAACGTAAGTATGAATGATAATTTAAAAAAATCAACAATGCGACAATACAGACATGAGCCACTAGGAAAGAAACAGGAAGTGTTTAGCAGTCTCCACAATCAGAGACCAAAGCTCCAATGTTCCAAGTTCTTAAAAATCGAGCACTGGCAAGGAAAACACACTTAATAAAAAAAGTCTGAAAGACTATGATACACAACAGTTTTCCAGTAACAAAGTTGCCTGAAAAATGCAAGTTAGCTTCCCTAGTACCTGCTTGCTGATCGCAGTTTGGCTGGATATGAACATTATAGATCATACAAATAAACTGAACCCTTTTGTTTGCTAAGAACTTAGGTTCATCTCTCCTCCCTCTTACAACCAATGCAACGGAATAACAACCTCAGATGTTCTGTATATCTACATACCATAAACAAGAGCAGGTAAAAATGAAAATATACTCAGGCTCCTTGTTTCAAAATGTAACTCAAGAAAAAAAACAGTATTACTGTTGCTATATTACTTCTAAGGTTATGATACGATGTTTCCTCCATCACAAACATCTGAAAACTTGTAGCCTTCCTTGAAAAGGGGCAGATTTACAGAAAGTACTCATAGTATCTACCCTATAATTTACTTCAACTCTATTATATATTTCTTTCATATCACAGCTTGATTAAATACGCAGATGATTAAAATGGAGAAAATTAAATCAAACTCTACAGTACAAAGGGAAATGGTGGAGAAAAGTTTTTGTAACATAATGAGCTCATACCAGTAATGCTCCACTGCCAGCAACTCACAAGTCATTTTCTCGCTTTATGGGATACTGTTCTTCAGTCATATACATACTCCATTATGTATTACAGATAACGTATATAGGAGACTAAATGAAAGAAACTGCAGTAAGTATTTCATACAAGATAATGGAACAGATATATGATATAAGGGAGAATCAGCATGGGTGAAGAAATCCGCTTATCAGGCCTTCTGCAGTACTCCAGCTATTTATGTAAAGTTTAAGCATTGCTATCTAGAGAACAGAGGTAAAAAAAGAAAAAAAAATGGAGGAACAAGATTACTCACTTGCTTTACTAAGCCTTTGCGATAAACCATTACTTACATTCCCCATACCCATAATTTTCAAAGACTTACCTTCACCAGGACTCTGGGCTCTCTTCTGAAGCTACACTGACAGTAAGAACAAAGTGTTTGATGCCATTACTATGGCAGAGGCACAGAACAGAAACTGGGAATGGTAGTTTAACAGGTATGTTTACATGGCAGTAAAGACATTTTATCACCACAAAACCCACAATCCTATCTCTTAAGACTTTCCTTTACGTCAGACAAACACAAGCAGGAATCCAAGTTCTACTGGGTCATAAATGATTCTCTCCAGATTCTCTCCAGAATGCATATTATTCAGCTTTTTTTTTCCCATCATAGGAAAGATTTGATCCAACTCAAAGTATTTTGGACCACCAATGCCTTCAATGACCTTGATAATAACTAGTTCAATTCTTCTAGAATTTAGCCCAGTTTCCCAGGATAAGACTAGACAAGAATCCCTTAAATTCAAAGGCCGAATGTGCATTTATGCTCAAATAATCACTTAAAGGATATTGCCCAGATAAACCAGTATTTTGAACTGGATCTCTCTTCTTTTATACGTTTATTTTTACTATCATTTCCAGTTCTTCAGTATGTCAATTATAGAGGTCTGCAATCCTGAAAAAAATATCTGTGGGCATGAAGGGAATCCACCCTTGAAGATAACAACCCTAAAGATACTGCCTTACCTAACCAGAGAACTTCACCAGCAGACACATGTTCCAGATACTCTCACTTTTCACTTCTTTCAGTGACATTCTGCTCCATAAACTTCTAAAGCAGTGGCAAAATATGATGGATTCCTTCAAATCTAAGCATGTCGTTACTGAATAGGGCTTCACAACTTAGAGGAGTGCTTCTTAAAATACTATCAGGATCTCTGTTTTTATTGCCATTCCATGACCTTCAAATCCATCTGATATACATCAAACAACATGTTACTTTATTACATCATATAGCACACAAACCACAAGCATATATTCTGCACAGAACTTGTTCTTGCATTCACTGAAGAGTTTTGCTACTAACAGCTCTTGTAAATAAGCCTCTTGAATCATTAGAAGCCATCCATGGTTCCCTTTATGTCCCCTACCACAAACAAGTTCAGGAAAATCGCTGATATCCGTAGCCTCTCTGCCCTCTTCCGAATACTCAGGTTTTCAGTGGCAATGTAATAAAACAGTAGATAACAATATCTCATAATAAAAAAGAAAAAAAATGTATTTTCATTAATGAAATGCTTGTCCATTATTAGCTACTGAATGTCACATACCTTGACACTAAAATCTTGTGATAAGTGAGGAATTCAAAAAGGACAACAAAAGTTTATAGCTCATACAGGAAGAAACAAGTTCCAAAATAAATAGCTCCTTCATTAAAAAACAGAAAAAGCTGTCTCCCATTGGTTTCTCCATGGTCAGTGTGGGCTCAGCTGATCATGAGTGGTGTGGTAGGAGCTCTTAGGGAGCTATAGTGAATTCACATAACTGATAACACAGAATACTCAAACATCAGAAGCTCTTAAAAAATTATTCCAGTTGTAGATTATACATATAACTAGAAGATCAGTGTTGTATATCCAGTCCTCATCAACTTATTAAGTGAAGACAATTCAGCCTCATACCCCTAACACAGAACAAAGCCACTTGTACTTTTTTCTTAGAGTGGTGTTCAAATTACTGGGCTATGTGCAATAAGGAAGGTCAGTCAGCACAACCAGCACCTTTCAGGTTTCTTTTTTTTAAAAAAAACAAACACAAAACCTAACCCTGCATCTCTGAACCAAGAAGCAACAATTCAGCACACTGAGTTGGAAGTAAAGCAACAGCTACAGTGGGGAACAGGAACACCAGTGGTAGAACTTAAAAATGCAACTCTGCTTATGTCATAAGAATGGCATAAACTGCCTTAGATCTTTTTGATAAATGAAACTATCACAGGCAAAAGATGCAGACGGAGTCTGCCCTGCCACCACTTGTAAAACACCAAGTATTGTTTTAATCATATTTCTTCTATGTCGGTTTAGAAGTAAGCGGGATTTCAAAAAAATAGACTGTAAAGTAACCCAAGGGACACACTGATCTTTCCTCTTCTTTAAGGGTGACAGATTGAAGGAAAATTAGTTGTTCAGTTGTCCTGACTCAAATGCAGAAAAAGTTTACTGAAATGAAGTCATTTGGTTTGATCCTAACCAACCTGTGGCTTCTGAGACAATACAGATACAACAGTATCAACTGAGACGCTAAAGGTTACCTGCACGTATGCTCACTTACCCCTTTACTCCAGCTGCAAGGAGAAGCCACTCTGAGTTTGGTGCATAAAATCTCAAGTTCATAGAATTACTCTAACAGGTAAGGTACTACCTAACAGTAAAGAGAAAAATAAACCTGATAAGGAATATAGAAAAATCATTAGACTGCATGTCTGATGCTGTGCCAGAGCTGTGAACAGGCTAACTTCTGTAGGGCATGATTTCCCTTTGTTGTGACAGATTTGCATCTCTCAGGAAACTGCTCCCTCATCAAACAGTCTTCATGCAA
This sequence comes from Perdix hodgsoniae, assembly GCA_035772895.1. Lineage (NCBI taxonomy): Eukaryota > Metazoa > Chordata > Aves > Galliformes > Phasianidae > Perdix > Perdix hodgsoniae. The sequence goes on along the minus strand of JAPSGF010000001.1, from coordinate 28,752,044 downwards.
TGTTTGAACACAGCACTAGCAAGAATGATCTTATTTTGGAATAAAGAACAGTCTTACCAAACACGGCCTCACAGGCTACCAAAAATAAAAGCCAGGAGCAAACCCAGGATGAAACTTTCTGCTTCCTCACCAATTGATTCATAACTGATTGCTTACACCCTGATGATTGCACCAACTTCTTAAGTTTTGCTCACTTTGCATTTTTATTTTTTTTACAAATAACTTCTCCTCAGTCTTTGCTTCTCTTTTACATGTGGTGAAAAGCAAACAAAAATACCCCATTAGTGTTATACGAGTAATTCTGAAGATCTTGTTAAAACCCTCCAGTACTTTAATAAAGAAATTGTTTACCATGCCTTTCAAAGACTGAACAGCACAGAGCATTAAGCCACGTGTGAAAGGTATGATTTAAAATGTGTTCACTAGCACAGAATGAAAATAATACAATATTAGTTTGCCAGACTGTTGTCTTTACTTATTATGAGATTTCTGATATGAATAACCTCAGAGTTTTCCCACTGCCAGGCACAAAAGCCTAGATCAGACATATGACATGTTTCAATGTATTTCATCTTTCTTAAAAGAAAAAAGTAAACAAAATAGACAGACTGCTACTCTAACATGGCTGAATTAAAAATAGATATTTTCTGCATTTATGGAGAAATGAGGTGGATGCACAAAGAGAACCATTTCCGTATGGAACTTAAAAAAAAAACAACAGCAAGACAATTTACAACAATCCTTAAAGGCTGCAACAAAGCTGCACTGTATGCCCTCTTGCTCCATCCCCTGCTATATCAATTCAAAACAGTTGCAGCTCAAGGAAGGATAGGAACTCGGTTCCTTATTACATGACACTTCCTTCGGGCTCCAATGAACTACCAATCCAATTCAAAGCCATTCTGCACTGAGTCTGTTCTCCTCTCTTGGTAGAATTTCTTGAATAATTACTAAATTACAGTTAGTATGATTGTATATTCCTGCAGCTTACACAAATGCTTCTCAAAGCAATGCATTTAAACTGCATTTAGTTCCAGATATTAGGATTTAAAAAAAGAGATATTCTGAGAATAGCGAAATACAACTTCTGTGGGGATTCACAAGCATTGCTTTGAAAATGCTCTTACAGAACTCAATATTGACTGAGATACTTTTCAAAAAAGTTAAATACTTTTAAAATACTTCTTTAAAAGTTACATTAATCCCTTCTGCAGTCTCCTAAAGATAATAGTGCAGATTATATTATGCAGCCCAACTTTGTTCCCCTGGGAATTGTTTCAGTAATAAAGATCCCTACAGAGAATATCTGACTCCAGCAGATATAGGCTTGATAGAAAGGCTTGAATAAAGAAGAATATAAACTCGGTCAAAATAGCAAAACAGCCAAATTCTCCAAAACAGTACCCAGTCACAGAAAAGTTAGCTTTATTTCTGTGAAATGTGATTACCAGAAACTCATATGAAACTAGTTGTATTAGATAAATGCATCAGATTTCAATTTAGTCACTGAAACTCTGCATGTGTGACTGACATAGAAATCTTACTTAGTACATGAATAGGAAGACCACAGCCAGTATTCACATTTGCCACTGAAGGAGACCTACAGAGCAGAAAAGCATGTTTAGGCAGCAGAGGTTGGACTCCCCCATCTGCTACAGTTATTCTGCACAAAGTGGGTCAGGATAGGCCATACTCACACCAACAAGTAAACTGATGCAAAAGAAATCAATTGCTAGATTGAGGTATTAAGTGCCAAGTCCCTGATATCTACACACACCATACACTTGAGGCATTTTCATCTTACAGTAGCTGAGCCAGTGCCAGGACATAACCACACCCAACACGAGTTGGCTTGCTAGAATCAACCATTGGTTCAAACCCTCAAAAACCCCATCAACATTCAGGGTTTAAAAGAGTTTAAAAAGGGTCTCAGTAGTACCTCCCTGATGTCAAAATATGTTAAGATTTCCAGAGGAAAAGCAGTAATCAGTGATGTAGCCAAAACAACAGTGGTGTTTAATATTATTCTAGCTTCTAGTAACAAGAAGCAGAAATATAAATATGAACATTCACACTAGTATCTAGTGTGCATGCGAACAACATTTTAAGAATGCACACTCTCAAGAAAAAATCCAGCATGTGTGAGTGTATGCATTTGAATCACTTTGAACAAGAATTACGCCAAAGAGTGCCGGCTTCCTATCTGAGAGGAAACATTCAGTACAGAAAAAGCTTTAGCAACCTGTGCATACATACACACAGACCCAAACAAATGACTCCCAAACAAAATTTCCATGCCAGGCAAAGCTTGCAGTTCCAGAGCCTGATCTTATAATTGGGGCCTCCTTGAAACTACAGAGAGCAATGCCCAATTTCACAGACTGGTCATGGTGAAAGAGGAGAAATTTCACAGTTTTTGTCCAAAAATGAGGAGCAAAGGGAGAGAAGTTCAGTAGGTTTATGTATTTATTTTAATTACTCACACACAGAGGCTGACTTTTTTCTATAGATGCCTTAAGATGGAGAAAGCACATGCAACAGGGTGACTACTTTGGGAACATACCAAATGCCACACTAAGTAATGCCAGCGATTAAGCTGAACAGCCAGCCTACCAACCAAATAAAGGAGCCAGAAACACATACAATGTATTCTGCACCATCCCTCCTGCCTTCGGTTTTGTCCTGTCCTCTGTTATTTCAGTATTTGAACACATTCCATCTCTGTTGTGTGTGTCAGCAATATAGATCTCTTGGAGAATTCAAGGACACAGCAGATAACACAGAATGTGTTTTCAAAAAAAAAAAAAAAACCCACAGCGGAAGGGCTGATACTGTATTTCAGTAGCAGAAAAGCTTTAGCTTTAACAAAGTAGAAAGGTTTTGCAATGTTTCCTTACAGACAGTTATACCGTATTTGTTCACAGCCATATAAACAGAAACATAGTTTTCCTTTACATGTTCTGCTAAATTTTGTTACCTTCAGCTTGCTAGAGAGCAGGAACCACAGGCTGCTCCATACATCTTACTCTAGCAGTGTAACAGATCACTTCTATTAACAATCAGGGCAGGGTAAAGAAGATTTCAGAAGTGACCCATAACATTCGTAACATATCCATACTGCCTGAACAATCAGGGAAACCAAACTGCTTTACATCAGCAAGATCTCTGATGCAAATTTACCATCCTCAAACACAGCACATACACCTTGAGAGAAAAGGAAAAGGATGCTCCAGCAAATGATAGTATTTCTTGGACTAAAAATCATGCCTCCAGCTTGAAGGTAGTTCCCTCACCTTCACAAAGAAGGTATCACACCTTTTGAAGATGAACAATCCCAACCACCATAAGGAGTTTTGGCACTGAAGTTACTAAGAAATATATTTCATTTGTTTGCTGACAAAATATATCTGTACATCAGGACTTCTACAGCTGACTGGAAGATGCAAAAAGACTTTTTTCTTCGTGCCCCTTCAAAGTTTGCTTTCTACATCTCTTGTAACAGCTCAACATGAAGGCACCTTGGGGCACCTCTTAGAAAGGATGGCACACCTGAACACCAGAACTCTGCAACCCTGGAAAATTCCTATGGGTTCACATTCACATTTGGAAGATCATAACAGGGAATTTCTTTTTCCTAATTATTGTAGGGAACTGTGAGGTTTTTAATACCTCCCCCCCTCCCCAGAGCCAGGAAGCAATAGAAACTGCAGCTACCAAGACTCAATGGATAAGCCAGAATCATTTCTTAGTAACTCTCCATTTGTCTCCAAATACAAGAGCTACACCTATGGCTCCCTGGAAGCTTCCAGTGGATAATCACATTTTAATAAAATAACACAGAGTCACAGCCAAGAGCAAATGATGATCTTGAGTCTCCATCGCTGGATGTGTTTAAAAACTGTTTGGATGTGGTGCTCAGGGACATGAATCAGCAGATGGTTGTTAGTTAGGGCAGTATGGATTGGTTGTGGTTGGACTCAATGATCTTTAAGGTCTTTTCCAACCTGAATGATTCTATGATTCCTCCATTAAAAATCATTAATTATATTTGAACACTTCCCAAGTCACAGTTTCTAATCTCTAATTAGAATGAAGTTTATACACGACATTTCTTCATGTGCTACAGACAGCAAACATTCCTAACTAAGTACAGCATCTTTCTGAAGTATCTTACTCTTCCCAGATCCAAGAGAATACAATCAGATAACCTAGGCACTTATTACCTCAAAACTCAGACAATGTCTGCAGAGATGGGTCAGCCAAATAACCACTGTGTATCTGCTTTCAAAGTAAAACAAAACAAACAAACAAAAAATCACCACAATGTAAGTGAGCAGCTCAACTAAGGAAGCCAACTTTGCTGCAGATTCACAATTAATACTCAATCCTTTCATTCCTAAAAGGAGTAAGCTCATATCAGTTTTTACTGCAGTTCAGCCATATAAAACATCTCTTACATGCAGAAAACACTGAGTTTCCACCATACTATTTCATTCAAATTAAGCAGTTACCTCATTTCTATCCTCCTCCAAAGAGGATATTTTCAATAACATTTTGAAAATTCAGTATTTGTGACTGTAATGCCTCTCTGTCCTTCACCACACAACTAACCAACATGTCCATAACTTGAAAAGACACACAGAAAGCTGCATTTCTTACACTACAGGGTACCATTTCAGAGATGTTTCAGAAACAGTTTAGAATACTTGGTCCAGGACTCACTAACTGGCAGAATGCAAATGATTGAAACAAAAAAGACATAAGGGGCAATTTTGAAATCCACAGAATCATACTGAGAAAAAGCATTTGAAGCACTAGTTATTGAGGGAGCAATATGCATTTCCTACGTCACTGTTGCTACATGTTTCTGTGTACATACCACTAGGAGACAACAAATACATTTTACCATAAACACAGCCTCTGTTCAGCATCACTTGAGCATCACAAGAGATTACTTGAATCCAACACCATAACACAACTCACTCACGTTAAAGTATCAGCAGTAATACTCATCTATTTCGACCAACAGAGAGTATCAGCTACATCCATATACTGAGGAGCAAAGCTTCAGACCTGGTACCTGAAAACATTGTGCTGACTGACAGAGCCTCGGTAGTACCAATGAGAAAGTACAGTACAAATTCAATGCAGTACTGTCAACATAACAACTGGCTAACAGTCCCCAATTTTGTAACATCTAAGAAAGTTGTGGCTCTGTAAGAGATAGGACAGACTCATCTGAGCATTCACTGGCTAGCAGCTACTAACATCCAACTCATCTTCTCCACCCCTTGCCACATACTCAAGTTTCATCTCATTGATCCCTTCTCCAATTTGTCCAAATAGCAGACTGCAAAATATATGCATATACATTTTTAATAATATTTAAAACAAGATCTCCATACACTGTCAGAAGCTGAAATAACATTCTTACCACTGAGAACCTCAAAGCTGTCCTGGGAACTTTGGACAAAATCTACACTAACTGCCATAAAAATGAATTGGAGAATTCTGCCCTCCATTCTTCTGACTGTCAGTAACCTTTCATCTTCAATAACAAGTGAAGGAACTGGACAAAGAAACTAGAAGGGAGGGGCAAGAGTGAGGAGCGAAGCTTCTTACGGATAAAGAACTCCTCTGACAGATCCAAAATTGATGAAAAACTGCCTTTCCCCCCGCAGACAAAAGCAGCAGTGCTCTTCAAAGGTGCAATTTGCCACTCATAAGCTCCATGACTAGTACAAGGTACAAAATGAGAACAAGAAAGGATTTATTACTTTCTTTTTCAGAGTCAGTTTCCTCCATTCATTTCATCGTTATTTCTGTTATGATACTACAAAAGCTTCAGTCAAAATCAAGTTTTCCTTCTCTCTAGAAAGGAAGCTTCATTTATTTTCATTTTATATAATGGGAGCTAAGATGCACAGAATGGTGGATGAGTCCAAGAAAATAGTCTGTAGAAGAGAGAAATTTCTATGTAGAACCCCCCCACAATAGTCAAAATAACAAATATTTCTTATTTCACTGCATTAAGTAGAAAAGGCTTCAAAGGTGCAAGAAAAAATTTTGTCTGTACAGAGATATCATGTACACTAGAAATAAATTATTTCTTTGATCAACTTACATATGTCTCAAAAAAAAGCTTTTTCTTTAGTTTTATTTTGCTGGGTTCTATTCTACTAGGGATGGAAGGAGGACAAGTAAGGATAACATAATTCTGATCCATTTAGAAAAATGGGACTTCGTGTATTCTTGAAAGATGGATGAAAATTAAGACCTCTTCCTTGGTCATTTGCTGCTTCTGCAGACCTACGATGTTCAAGATAGCTTTAATTGCAAATAGAATTCAAATAAAATAATAGAGAAGTAGATGCAAGTACATTAGGGAAAGAAAAAAAGCAACAAAATGCTTAAATTCCCTATCATTTCCTGAAAAGTTATAGCAAGTATCAATGGATTATACTTGTACAAAGGAAAGCAGCTTTAAGCAATTTAACTGGTTTCTGTGAAGCTGTCCAAAGATGGCACTGGTTCTGCTACTCAGCTATGAGAACAAATGCTCAAAATTGTTCAGACATTTTCCTTTCCTCCTTCTCTTTCCATACAATATCTTCCATCAGACCTTTTTTAAATGTAAGGATCCATAACCATAAAAAAAGGAATTGTTTCTGACAACTTGTAAGGTAGGCTAAAAGTTTCAGTAAAACAAGATACAGAACTATAACAGGAAAACAAGATTTTTTACTCTTGGCTGTCTCACTAGAAGGCATACAGTGCCACAAATGTACTAGAAATATGACACAAACCAAAGACTCTCAATAAGCTTTAGAAAAAAAAAAAAATCACAGAGTAGTAGAGGTGGGAAGAGCTCTCTGGACTGACCTCACTGCTCAAGCATGGACACCCAGAGCACACAGCTCAAGATTGTGCCTGGGTAACTTATAAATATCTCAAGGGAAGGAGGTGCCATAACCTCCCATAACCTGTAAAAGGGCTCCATCACCCTCAGTTTTCCCCACATAACATTTCCAATTCCAGCACCAACTTCTATCTTTCTGCAAATTAACCTCTCAGTTTTCTTGCTTGTGAAATAAGAATATTTACACACCCAGTGCTATTATGAAACCAAGACTATCACTTCTAAAGTGCTTTCAGATCCTTGAGTAGAAGTTGCTATAGAAACATATCTAGCATATTATTAATTGTGATTAAGAAACTGAAAATGCAATGAAAAAGTTTTCATGCACAGGGCAGGAAATTCTTATCTGAAATCAGTAACAGTACAGAAATAAATGCTTGCATTCACATGAAATATATGCTCCACTGCTGATGCACTAAAATGAGACTATAGTAGTAAAGAAAATACTGTAAAATAAAGTACTCAGGTTATGTTCAGAATATCAAAGTTTTAATAACTTGTCTTTTGCTCAGAAAAACCTCACAACCACCTCACTCTCACTTTTGAGCAACGTAGGCAACCCTAGAACTATTGTAATCAGTTACAGTTGATGATTCTGCATAGAATACTGATAGTTGTCAAACAGTGTCATTGTCTCACATTTCAGAATGTGGACAAACCTAAGAATGTAGCAATTAAAGCTCAGAATTCCTAACTCTACACTGAAATCAAAAACATCCTCACTGTCATTAATGACTGCCTGTTTATTCAGAGAATGAAAAATCTCAGATTATAAGAGCAGGAATACAGGAACATACAAGTATATTTGCCAGAAAATTCATAAATGAAGAAAAAGGAAAGAAATACCAAACAAAATTCAAAGTATATTCCAGTAATTTTATTTTTCCTTTCTGGGGGGGGGTGGGGGTGGGCAGCAGACGAGTAGATGGTATGCTGGACATGAGCCAGCAATGCACCCTTGCAGCCACCAATAACCCAGGCTGCACCAAACTAAGCACAGCCAGCAGAACAAGGAAAGTGATCCTGCTCTTCTACTCTGTGCTGATGAGGCCTCAGTTGGAATACAGTGTCCAGATAGGAGCCCTCAGCACAGGAGAAGCACATCCATAAGAGGTCCACAAAAGTGATACAAAGACTGGAACACCTCTACTACAAAGACGGGCTGAGAAAGCTGGGGCTGTTCAGGCTGGAAAAGGTTCCAAGCACTTCTGTTGCTCTCTTCTGGAGCACTTTTTAACTCTCATAGGAGTAATCTAAGGTAAGGTAGATGAAGACAACTTTCTCCATATGGAAGTTGAGAGTATCCCAACTTGGAAGTTGAAGTATCTCAACTGAAGTTGAGATAGCAGGCACAATTTTAAAGCTCTATTATTTTTACATATTAAATTACTAGGTGTGAACACTCAAGATAATAAATTTGAACTTCTTAAGTAATAGAAAACAGAAGAGTGTGAATGGCATGGCTAAGGAAAACAGAAACAGAAGACACCCTGTAATTCCAGAAAAACAGGAAAGGATCAAATAATCACACAAGTTAAGTGTTTCTGGCTAATCTTATCTGGCTTATAGCCTAAAATTAGTATTTTGCCTCCTCCTTAATTACAAAGTTGTATACAATAACCCTTGAGCAATTAATAAAAAAAAAACAGTTGACAAAGTGATAGGACAATGCAGATGAATAAATGAGAGTTCATGCTGACAAATGAAATTATTTGGAAAAAACAAAAACAACCAAAAACCTAGTACACCCCTATGGCTAAATATCAATTTAAGATCCCCAGACCATATACACACTTAAAGGAGCTGGAATCATTCAAGTTGGTCACTAGTAATGTATGAATAAACACGGCACTTCTCAGCAGTATTTATTATAGAGCTGCTGCTTAAGTGCAAATCTTACTTTATATCTGTTATATAACTGCAGCTTGCTGCATTATTTAAATTTTGAAACAGTCATTTTCATCAGGCTTTCAGATTTACAATAGAGAAAAATTTCTCAGTGCAATTATAGACATCCAAAAAAAAAAAAAGCAAATTAGGAAGTGTTTAATGTTTTACTCTTTCCCTTCACCTAGAAGCAACTTCTAAGGTCACGAACTGAGAACAGGCATCTCATCAAAATGAACTTGCACCTAACCCTTAAATGAATCTTTATCATACAGTAGGAGGTTTGTAAAAAGACAGTGTGGTAATTATCTCATCAATGAGGATGATCATGAAAACTAGTTCAGCCATTACAATCAAAATAAAAGATGAAAAAGTTCATTTCTAATACTTACACTGCAGCTACACATGTTGTACTACTATTCAGCTGTGGAAGGGGCTTCTGTGCCTAGCTAGAGAAGCAACAGTAATTAGCATAATGCTTTTTTTGGTTCAATAATTAAAATAAGTGTTCTAAAAGCTGGTGCCCCATATGGAACTGCAAAAGGTTTTCCAAAAAGCGAATAGAAAATTGGCATACAACATTCAGCATCTTTCAAATGTTTCTTGTGTGTTGCTTTTTGGTGCATGTGGTTTTGCGTGTGTGATGAGTGTTTTGTGCTATGTATGCAATGGGGATTTTTTTGGGGGGTAGAGAGGGATGGGCAGAAGATAAGAGGGTGTTGTTCTGTTGCTCTTTTAAATTCTTTAAACACACACATGCATGTCCAAATATTTCTATTTTCTAGCTCTATTTTTTGCATAGCAAAGATTTCCTGAAGTTTTTGCATTATTATGACCAAAACCAGGCAGAGCACAATCTTAGTTAATCCACTCCTCCAGGCAATAGCCTACATCTATAAATCAGCTCTCTGCCCTCACTCCTCACAGATCAATGTCACAAGCAACTATCTAGGGAGCTGCAGGGAAGCCAAGCTGGTGACTATGTTCAAACACTCCAATGGGTTATTGAACAGCGGTGTTAGATGCTGCAGTTCAACAAATCTGTTATGCTTCTCCCAATGTGCAGAGTGTTTCATCAAGAAAATAACACTGAGCATGCTTTATTATTGCCTTATGTTAGAAAGAAGTACTTAAAGATCAGTAGGTCAGAGACAAGCAAAAGTTTAAAAAAAAGTAAAGAAAAGAATTATCAGCATATGACATATAGAAGTCACAATATATCAAACCCTATTTAACAGATGCTCTTTATGGCTTCTCAACTTTTTTTTTTTGTGGATGGACAGTAGCCTCTACTGTTACTATGATCACCAACATTTTCCTCGCATACAAGCAAAATACTGAAAACTGCCTTTTTTTCAGGTAACAGAAAGATCAATTGCTCTACTTACTCATTTACAAGTCCCACAACAAGAACAACTAGAAAAAAAAACATCAAAGGCTAACAAAACAGGACAAATATTGCAACTTAGGTTGCTTAGCCAGAGAGAGCAGCATGGAAACATTTGACAGCTCTGTTGTAAGTATCTGATAAAATACTGTAATTCAGTTTCATTCCTAAGACATAAACCAGAGCTGAGTACAGTTATGTAGGGAAATCTTCTACAGATTTCAGATCACCCCAGATCAGGCTCAGGGTGATGCAGATCAAGGATGCACTCCTTAATTACGGAGCATGCTGAGCACGGCCTGCAAATCACTGGCTAGACTGAACTTGCAGCAACTGCAGTGCAAACAGCAGATATCATAACCCCATAAAGCCATCTCCTGTGCATGAAACTGAAAAAATCTAGCTGAATGAAACTATGAATCAACTTCGGCTCATAAAAGCATAGCTTGCACATCATAAAGATAAGGAAGAAACACTTGGCATCTTCCTTATTAGATGACCCCTTCTTAATATAAAGGTAAGCTAATCTATGCAGAGTCATACTTTACAGTATTCCACTGTTTCAAGCACCTCTGCAGAAGTCTGGTGAACCTCAGCGGCCTGGCAGCAAGCTTACACATTTGTGCTTGTCTTTCCTCTGGTTTGGCTCAGTCCAATGCACAGGCGGTGCTGCTTAATGCTCTGCGAGAGGCTTTCAGTTCTTACTTAACAAAGCTTTCCTCCCACATGTCATATGTATTCAGGCTACAGTCTGTTTATCTAATATCTGCCTCTTTCTTTCCCTCTCCCCCTCCTCCTGTTTGCCACCCCCTCGTCCCCAGAAGAGAATAACCATAATGTGCCTATCGCTTGCAGAAACAGACAGCTCAGCTCCCCTTGCCATCTGGTCATACTTTGGTCTCTCAGCTGTCGTCAGCATATGAATCCCGTTGTTTTGACTAGTGGGGTCCCAAAGAACAAGCAACAGTGCAGATTGCAGGGGATCAGGATGCCCTTCTCTCTTCCTTAAACCAAAAAGCAACCCACATAATTAGTGAGTGAAAGGATGTTTATGGAATACAATAGAAGGCACAATCCCTCCACCTTTGCTTATGTGATGGGATTATGCCAACCATACCGGGCTATTCTGTAACTCAGAAATTAAAATATTCCCATACTGAGGGAGCTTCAGTACACAGTTTGCTGCCTTCACCTGCAGGTGATCATCCCTTCCTGCTTACTCCTCAGTCATCCACCTCTAAAAAAAACAGAAATCAACATCAGGCTCCCACAAAAATTTAAGGTAAAAACGTGGCCCTTAATCCATACAACTTTATCGTCTAAAGAAAACAGATTTTCAAAGTTACCTAAAAGTTTGCAGCTGACTAGCAAAAGTTAGGAGACATAAGAAAAAAGAGCAGCTACTCAGCTTATGAAATAGAAGAATTTTCATGTAACTAAAACGATCAGCATTATTTATAGGCCTGAACAATATTACCTATTTATGAAGTGTTAGTGATTTTTTTTTTTTTTTTTTTAAGCATAAAGAACCAATTTTGGTTCATCACCTCATATACTGGAAACACTGAAGAAGTAGAAGACAACTCTTAAAAATTTAGCAACATTAAGAACAAGACCTGTTGGTCCTTGGAAGCAATGAAATTGCTTCTCGTAAATTCTTTATGATACAGGCAAAGTGTCATCAGGAACATCAATAATCACATACAGGAAAAAGTTAAGTCACCAGTGATACGGTCTACTGGCTACAGAACTCTCCTTCTCAGGAAATGGGTTTCATCCAGGACATGTTCTCCTTTTGGAGGCTTGCCCTTAAATGAGCCCAGGGAGGAGCAGAGCACAGGGTAAAGCACAGGTAAATTGCTTGCACCTGCTTTGCCTTGGCCAGCCACCCCCTTCACCAGGTGCTCAATCATCAGTTCAGGCTATGACATAACAGTTCCCTTACAAGCCCTCACCAAGATCTGAACAGAACAATCAGCTCGTACCTCTTCTTTTGCAAAAATAAAGTCAGTGAAACTCCCAACATGCATTTGAATCTTTCTATGCCAAAAATTCAGTTGGTTCCTCTGAGGACTGCAAAAAGTAAACACGCGAGACTTCATGCATACAATTGCAGAAAAAGCAATAAGAAAGAGTGCTTTAGAAGCACTACAGGGCTTAAGAGACAGCTTTATTTTTTCATAGCCAGTTGAGGACAGCTCACCAAAACCTTGAGATCTTTCTGAATCACACTTATCAAAACCCAGGATTTATGCAAACAAAGTTGCTGTTCTGCCATTCTATCATAATTATTCATTCTGTGATATTTTACTCAGTCAAGAATGCCTTGCACTGGAGCAGCTCAGCACGTGCAAGTTCATTAGTTGAGCAACTGATACAAATTTAAACCTTCATTTTAAGATGTTAACTATTATATCACAACATATGAAATAGAGAAACAAAAAAAAAATGATTTTTAATTACATTTACATAAAGCACCACATTTCCTCTCACGTAACACTGATATAGAAGGGTATTATGAAGCTTTGCCAGAACAGCAGCTGGATGACTCAACTCCAAAGATGCAGTACGATTTCAGCCCTTTGTCTGTCTATGGCTACTGTCAGAAGTAGCTCTTCCTCAGCTTTCAAGGATTCAAAAATATGGTCAAAGCTAAACTTTCAAAAAATAAAGTAGTAAGGCTTATACCTTGCACTTACATTGCAACAAGTATCTGCCCACTTGAACACAATTAGAGAAAACAGCAAGAGGAGCCCAGGCCTCAGCGTTGCTTGGGTGTCTTTTTTTATTCAAGTATTTACAGTTCTGGGCAGGTTTAGCCAGGCCAGGTGTGTGCCACAGGTTCAGTCTATAGATTGTTAACCCAGTAAGATAAAAGTTTAAGGATGCCAGCAGATTGCACTAATAGCTCCTATGGCTTTGTAGATGTACCACAGCCTGCAGAACAACCACTAGAATTTCTAGGTGTGGATAGTCTATAGGGAGTACACAGAGACAGGCAGCTTTGAAATGCTTCTTTCAGACTACTGCAATATATTTGCAGGAGAAATTTTTTAGTACCACCACCCATGCAGTACCTGCTTTAAAACTTAGTTCAACCCACTGAACAACTGTCAAACACCAAGATTTAGGACAAAAACTTGCTTAAGAACCACACAGTATTCTCTTCTCTTTCACTAAGTACTAACAACACAGAACAAAAACTTCTGTCTTCTGAATTACAAATACCACCCAGGGCTGTCTGACATCTGGTGTCATTTAGAGCAGCCCTGAGTTTTGGCTATTTCCTACCACATATCATCTTGGCACTGAAAGAAGTCACGCTGTCAAGCGTGCTACTACCCATGCTGAGGTCAGTTCTACAGCCGAAGGGCATGCCCTACTCTATATTCAGCAAGATCACACCCACTTCCCCACAAAATACATGTAAAATGTCCTTCCTTGGTGCAGCACAATGACCTTTAATCCACATAAAATATGTATGTGTACTTATGTCTTTTTTATACACAACTACTTATATCTCACCATAATATTTTCCAGTTTTTACCATTTTTATTTTTTAAATCTATGCTATTTTATGATTAGCTGTAAATCCCTTTGGAATTTTTGATCTAAATTCAATAAATCACAAGTCTGAGAGCAACCCTGCACCTCCTTACAGATAAACCAGCATGTAACCCCACTTCTTATCTGCTCAGAGCAGCAGCCTCCCATACAATCAGGAAATATATTTCTTATCAGTATGAAGTCAAGCCTCTGACAAGGCTTGTCCCCTTTCAAATGTCACCACTATTCCAGTCCACTTTTCATTCTCCCTCCCCACCCCCACCCCCCTCCCCCCCATCCTGTCATTTACTAGGAAAACATTCTCCAAGAACTACTGAAAATTGCCATGTTCCAAAATCATGTATATGAGTAGCATTTCCCCTGCTTTTAGTGGTTCCCTATTTTGTCCTCAGCGCCAAATGACAGCACACAATGAAGAACCCTCAGTCATCCTGGCTATTGGGCTAATTTGTGCATGGCAACAGTAATACAGCACAGCCAGCTCTCTTCATACAATCTACTCACACTAATGAAGATATCTAGGTTCACAACTCTTCATTAAGACATCCTTAAATAAGCAGCCAATTTGCCTCCCAGACTGCTATGGTATAAACCAACATTTTACTGCAGGGGGTAGAAATCACATTTATTTCCAATGGAACTCATAACATGAAAATTTAATACCAAAGCAATCCACAGGATTCAGAATGAGTGGAAGCCTATTTTCAAAATATATCAAGGATCAAAAGGAAGCTACCTGTTAGTTCTAAAATTAAGAGCAACAAAAATAGGCTTATCCTACTTGGGAAAACGTTATGCATTTGACAAAGCATTGACGTAAAACTTCTCCAGCTGGCTGCATGACACTGGCTCAGATGAGGAAAGTGGGAAGGGGGAGAGAAATCCAGTTCCTAGAACTGCCTTCAACCATTCAAGATGACAATTATGTTTGAGGACTCTGAAACTGACTTCTCACTCAGCTGTAACTTACTGCAAGTGAACAAGCAAATTTTTATGTAACACATTATCATCTTATAATATCTAAGTTCACTGCAACATAGCTTCCACTTTTTTTAAAACCATTTTCTCCACCCCTTAATTCCTGCAGTAGTTACTTAAGAATGAGTGACAAAATTTTAGATATTGCTATGATTAATATCTGCATAACATAATGCAGTTGGTTAGACAGTTTGAGACAATCAAGCTTAGAAACTCTTGAAAGACACTGTAAAGAACAAGTTCACCTAGAGTGATATTATACATTATATCCTCCTTAACAAAGGATATCCAGCCACAAAGTAATTCTCTGCAGTAAGGCGTTTTAGAGATTGGGTGTGTGTTTAAAAATCAAAACAAACAACAACAAAAATGATAAAATGTAGAGATGCAAATATGAAAGCATTAGTGATAAAGTGCCCATTGCTACAGAGTGTCAACATGAAGCTCAGATTATCCCTGAAGCTTCTCTTCCCAAGCTATACTATTCAGAGGCTGCTGATTTAAAGCAAATTGCAGAGAAGAATTTGCTGCTGCACAACTCAGCTTCAGGTTTGATGAAAGCCTACATAATATAGCAACCTGCAGCTTTTAAGACCTTTATGAAATCACCAGTAAACCTTTAAGAACTGTTTTGCAGGGCCATTCTTAACTAACAGTTAATTATACACTCTCTCATCCTTATATCTAGCTGGTGATAACCAATTGAAAGAGGGTACACTATTTTATGACTCATTTGTTTTGAAATTTTTAAGATGACTTTTGATAACAAGCAAACTGAATCAATAAACTAAGATTATATCTATCTTTTCATCTTCACTGATCTTCTCAACTAAGCCATAGCTTAGCCACAACTCTGTATTATTTAGTCTGAATACTTGGACACATCATAGCCCATCATTTTCCAAAAAGTATATTTTATTCCTTTATATAAACTCAAAAGTTATTCAAATTTTCTTAAAGCCCCAGTCACTTTCAAATTGCAACTGCCAGAACTAGGCTACAAATAATATTTGTCTTAGCAAGTATGCACCATCTCAATTAAGCATATTTAAGATATATAAGCATACATGCTCAATGTATAGATAGATATTCCTAAGAGCTGATAGGATTTTAAAGTGTTGAAAAGCCCTTTCAAGTCTATACACATTTTAATACATTCAGCTTGGAAAACGCTGGACAGTTCCTTCAGTTTGCCTGAAGCAGATTTCCAAATCTCGCATTGTTTTCCCAACGCAAAAAACAAGTTCACAGATGAGTTAATTTCTTATGGACAAGAGTCCATATTGGAGAATTGAAAGCTGAAGGAACTGCAACACAGGCCACCACAGCACTAACAATCCATAAACTGTATGTACAGCACCATCCGTTCCTACATTTAGGGCCATCTTTAAGCAAGCATAAATATAAAAATTAGTATTAATGCTATGTATATATTCAACATGCAACAACAAACAGAAACAAAAGGCTGACTAAATGATGATCATCTGTGAAAAAAAGATGAAAAACTTGCATTCTGCCGGGCACTCAGAATTAGCTGTTGTAGTTTAGGAATTTATTACCGAATAATGTCAGTAACACAAAAAGCATTGTAGCTAAAACAGAAAAAGACACAGAAAGGATTTAGAACAAAAATTAAGTTTTCTAACACATTTTTGAGTACTGGTAGCTCCTATTTCAAAATAAGTAAAATAATCCAGACAGTAATAAAAGTTGTTTTAAACATACTCACACTACAAAGAGTAGGGCATCAATATGCAAAGGTTTTTATGTTGCGCAAGAAAAGAAAAATATATTTATTTTTAAATTACTCTTTTTGGCCTCTGGCATTACTTAATATCCATAAAGTTTAATATTCAGAAAGCTGGTTTCTCAGAGTAGCAACTGCTCAACTAGGATAAGGTTCCCTTGGAGAGCGAATCCCAAGGTATTTATATAGTATAGAAACAGTAACAATTATCATCAGATGTTTATCTCAGCTTAGTGAATTGATTCCAGATCTCTGCTGGTTGAACGATTGAGAAAATTAAGTGTTCAAGAGTGAGGTGAGAAATAAAGAACCAATAATTTATATTATCAACCTGTGTCAGATACCATCCTTTACTGCGATAATAACATATCTGCACTGCAATTTTCTAAAGAAAGTCAATTGCCTTCCACCAACCCCAAATCCAAAGGAGCCAAACATCAGGCATGTCTACTTTACAACTCCTGGCACAGCTTTCTGCCATGCTTCTAAGGCCATACACTCATAGATAAGATCCAAAGGACAGAGACACACAGACCATAAATTCTCATTATGAGATTTCTCATACCATGAGACAGAACTTTCAGTGGCAATCCCTAGGATTTTTAACTTGAATTCAACTTCATTTTCTCCACTTGTGATCAGGTATAAAACAAAGGGAGTCAAAAAAGTTCTAACAATCACATTTTGAAAATAATTTGTCTATAATTATACAAAAACAAAGTTATTATTGATCTAAATGACTGATCTAGCTAGCATTTGCTCGCCCAACAAGGAATTGGTACAGGTTTGATCTGAAACAACAAACAAAAAAACATCAGCACATAACTACATAAGTATTCATCCCAAAAGCCAGCTTCACCATCATGGTTTACCTCCACTTAGAGCAGAAAATGAGGAATTACAATTGAATCAATTGCAGCTCCCTTCCTGCAATGCTTGGACTGTGATGATGTAGGCGAGAACCAGACTAAAACTGTTCTCACATGTTACTGATTTGCTGGAGAAACTTCTATTAGTGAAGAACTGTTATGATAGAGCTCTGCTTCAGCACTCATTTTCAATCCATGACAAGACTGGGCTAACATGAACAGGGAAGCCTGCACAGGACCAGCTTCTAAAAGAAATTTTTCACTAAATTGTGATTTTCTACTTGACCAAAAAGAATTCAAGCCAAACTACTTCACAATGAAACTAGCAGAGAATTATCCTGAGCATGCTTTAGACTCTTCCTGCCACTACAGGGATAAACTACTTTCAAAACCTTTAACTTTACCATAAAACATGGCAGCTCTTACTGGCTGAGCAGCAATGAAAGGATTCATTAACACTAGCTACACTTCAGGTTAGATGTGATTTCTCCAGGAAAAAAAAAACAAAAACAAACAAACAAACAAGAAAAACACAAAATGAACAAAAAACAGTAAGCCCCCTCTTGGGTGCCTCTTTATTACTTTCTTTTGTTAGCTCAGTTGCTGCACACAGCCCTTACTCTGGCCTCACATTTCTAATTCCCCTGCCACCCATCAGGTTCCTGTATGGCATCCCTGGTGAGGCTGCAAAGAGCCCTCTGGAAGCAGTAGCTTTTCAGTCCTTGCAAAGTCCAGAAGCACAACTCAGATGCATAAGAAAGAATTGTATTTCAGTCACTGAAGCTAAAAAAATCTTCTGATATGGAATCAACATATGTGGGAACTCATTCCAGAGCTCAGACAATCAGGACAAAACTCCACAGTGAGAAATTTAAAATATCATTTAGAATAGGAAGCATTTTAGGCTGTTTTTCCTTGTTTTTGTTTTTTCCAGCTCTACACTCATATAAGTTTCTACATAGAAAATAGCATTTGCACACTCCAGATACTGTTGCTCTCCACTGCCAAACCTAAATCAAAATCCGCCACTGGTGCAAATGAACTTCACTTATTAATAAGTTGGGTTCCAGTTCAAGTTGTGTTTCAGTTTCCATCTAGCATCGTAAATAAAATGAATATTAACTACACGCAAGACAAGCCTAGGCCAAATAAAATAACTTGACATAAAAGTGATTTGCTCCATACTGGATTTTTTGCAGTTCTTTTTCCAAATACTGCTCATGATGAAGTGAAGTATCCAGCATGACCTGTAGATTGTTCTAAGCTGCATATATAGCTATTTTCTTTGAGCAACAATTTATCCTATTTCTTTTAAAAGATACATCCATTTTTATTTTCTTCCTCAACATGACAGGAGGAAAAAAAAGTCTGCAGGAGCCTCAGACACAGCACTTATTGGTTTTGCGCTGTTTCACCAAAATATTTAAGTCGTGGTGACATGCAGGGTAGGCAAAGACCTTCTGATATGCAAGGTCATTCCTGAACCTCAAATAATATTACCAAGAGCCTCAAAGTCCCTAAAATGTCTTGTCAGAAGGCATCTGTCACTAGACAATAGCAGCTACAGATTGTCATGTAAAGGTCCTATGTCTCCTCTCTCCTTGCAATTTCACAAAGATTAAAAAATAAAGACTCATAAATAAATCAAAGCAACATATAGAATACTCAGTTGTGCAGCAGGCAAATACACTAAACCATGCCTTACGCATACCCTGAAGCCAGCTCTTTTATGGGGTGGGGAGAAAAACACACAGGAGAGAAAGTAGGCGGTTACTCATTAAATAATTATGGTTTTTAGTCTAAATTGCATGTTTAGCAGATGCTACTGTGCAAAACTAAATCCACTAAGATACCAGTATGTTCCTTTCTTTCTGTCCCTGCTCAGCTTCATAAGGATTTCCACAATCAGAAAAGCATCCATCGAACAGCTGGACACAGTTTGCCCATTTTATAACAATCAGTGATCACTGAACCCATCAAGTCCTTTTTCGAAGTTAGAATCACAAAAACTAATAAAATTAATAATAAGCTTGTAAGGAAGAAATCCTCCCATCTGTTCACATATTTTTTACACACCTCATCCTGCAATTTCATTTTGTTTCAGTATTTTTTGAAAGTAGGAAGATTTTCCCCTCATTTTGATGATATGGAAGAAAGTCTTTTTTTTTAATCTAATCCATCAATTTGTTGATATTTTTGGCAAGCAACAAAGATAAATCAAATGTCAACAAGTCCCATTACATATGATGATAGGCTACACCTCCAAAGAAACAAAAAAAAAAGAAAAATCACTAGCTTCTGTAAGACACCGTCCTGCAGCACTCAAAGCAGTTTGTGTAAGGAACAATATTATCCTTTTACAGGTCAGAAAATGGCGTGTCAAGATAGAAGACTCAAAAATCAGAGATAAGAAAACAGAATCCCTAACTTGAATATAGCCATTTGCTAAATTACCTACAAAATCTGCATGAAACAGCAAAAAAAAAAAAAAAAAATTAATTTTAACAAAAGCATGGAAATAAACCGCCAAACATAAGTAACACGCATTAGTCACTTCTGCGAATTTTTATTTCATGTTTTAGCCCTTTGGAGAAACATTACTGACTTTCTTTGAAAGAAGATACATTAAAAATAGAAATATCAAGGAGAAAAAAAAAAACAAACAACAAATCTCTCAGCACCTGGACATAGTAGTTATGACCTTTTCAAGCTCAGGTTATCTCAAGCATCCAGCAAATGGCTACTTCTGTGTTTTCTCTATGATAGCATACACCTAGATCAAAACTTTTAAGCTACAGATCACAATACATCAGCTTTGTGGTAGACATTCTAGATATGGCATCACTTAATTCGGTTCTGAAGGGGTTAATAGGGAAACCTGATCCTTTGTGTTGCCCTAGGAAATGCACAGAACATCCCCAATTAATGTGACAGGACACATCAGTTCATAAAGGGTGAAATTTACCCCTGCACAGTAGGCTAGTGCAAGACCAACATATGACTTGAGTCACACTTATGCACTTAAAGATTAACAACAACTCTTGGCAGACAGACGGCATGACTGTAGATGAAATT
The DNA here is from genome assembly GCA_035772895.1 of Perdix hodgsoniae. NCBI lineage: Eukaryota > Metazoa > Chordata > Aves > Galliformes > Phasianidae > Perdix > Perdix hodgsoniae. The sequence continues at coordinate 28,731,615 of JAPSGF010000001.1, read as the reverse complement.
CAGTGTTAACAAACGCACAATAGAAAGACTAATGTGAATCAGGAATGTATTTTGTTGAGTTCTTAAATTAATGGGAGACATTAATTGACTTGCCATTACTTCAATCACTTTAATATCAACTTGATGCTCAGAGGTAACCTAAGCATTAAGTGAGATCAAAAATTAGACTGAGAATGTAACAGTAATAGGAATTGTATCAGAGCAGAATGAAAAGTGCCAGTATGGAAGACTTCAGTAAAGACGCATTGCATAATGTCAGGCAGAATGATGATAAAGTACAGGTAAAAGAGAACAATTAAAGAAGGAAGAAACAGGATAAAAGTATTTCAAATGTTCTTTTTCCTTCATCTGGAAGTTTACACAATACATAAGTACAGACAGTAAGTTGCTGCCACACAATATCACCAGGAGTTTAAAAGAATCTGTTAAACAGATGGATATTGGGAATAGATTTGTATCCGTGCATTAAGAAAAAACAGCCAAAAGATAAACTTCAGCTCATCCAGATGGAAGTCAGTTACAAACCAACAGATACTGGGGGAAAAAAACAACCTTACTATTGGAAATTCTAAAGTCAGTTCAGTAGAGAGTTTTAAAAAAAAAAGTTGCATCAACTAATATCTACTACACCACACTGGAACAAAACAGCCCTCGAGTCTGATGCAAAATAACTGTTTTATCACAATATCCTTGTTGCACCTGTCAAGAACCGAGCCACTTAAAACTCTGTGATCGCAGCATAGAAGTAACCAAGACACCTACAAATTAGGAAGTGCAGGTACCAGTCTGAATCACAGCAATATGCAGCTCTTCTTCTTGTCTGGGTACTAACTGCAGCATATCCAAAGTTGAGGTAGGAATAAAAACCTGACACTTGGACTTCACAGTGCCAAAGAATATGAGATGTTGGACAAAATCTGATGTTTGCATTACAAAACAGATCCCTATAGAGTTTTACATCTTACACAGTTAAAAACTAAGCATGTGGCTCTGTTCAGTTCTGGAGTAAATATTACTTTTTTCCCTACAAGCATTCTACTGAAACTCAAAGGTCTTTAAAATCCAGATTTAAAGTAACTGACAATACCTCTTCAACTTGGCAACTTTCATATCTGTTGCTGTTCATTAATGTTAATGCAAAATTAACACCTTCTAGATTTCTAATGAAATAGAAGTACAAAAGAGTATAAATCCTGATGTGAATAGAACTAAGCACAGGAAAAAAGCTGAGCAAACCTCAAATGAAGGATTATCCTTACTTTCTCAGATATTTATTTCCAGCAAGGAACTGAACTAATGACCTTCTCTTCCTTACCACCTCTTGCTGCCAACATTCAGATAAAATAAACCTAGTCGTATAGATTTTTATCAAGATCTCTTGGGGGAGAAAGAAGTCATTTTGGGACTACAGGCCAATTGTAAGAATTATTTTCTAAGTCCAAAGGTCAATTTTCTAAAACAACTGCAAGTACTTGTGAATAGCTTAGAATAGAGGCAATAACCACAGCTTGTACATTAACATAGAAACACAGCTGCTATAAGTTCAACAATAATTTGCTTAAAGAAAGGAAAAACGGGAACATTACTGAAAGTTTTTTTTCAAAGGCAAAAACTATTTGCGAAGAGTGTGATATCTAAATCTTCTGACGCTATAACCTTTCATAGTACATGTGGTTTTGTTTTTCTCTTAACTAGCAGTGCCTGAAGAGAGAGAAAACAGTATCAAAGCCCCTTCTCACATTTAAAAATCCATACACCTCCTTTGTTAAGGTCAATCCATAACAAAGGTTAGCCAGTCCACTAGCAGAGAGTATAAGTCCCTCCATCAAGTGATACCAGTTGAGGACCTAGTCCATGATATTAAAGAACCCTTCTTTCAGTTACACTAGGATAAAATAAAACAGAATAATAAAAATAAAACTCTACTGAAGCCAATGGGATACAGATTCAGACTGCTTCCGGGGTAATGCATTGTCAAACTGTTTTCTGTGCATCCGCATAACCTTAGAGTAAGACTTGACAGTCTCAGAACAGTTATGCCATCTTTGCTACAGCATAAGCAACACACTAACATGCCTGTGGATTTCTTCATGAACTCATATACCCCACTTCTACAGCCTGTCTTAACTTAAATATCTTTAAGTTTTTCTTAATGGTAAGTGAGCTTATAGTCAATCAGACCCCATGATGCTGAGCTTGCAACAGCAGCACAGACTGAGACCTTTCCATTCCCTTTGAAATCCAAGTCTGGATTGCTTCAGCTTGTTTTTCAATAGGCCAGTTGCTTTCAAATGCTACAGTTCGATTTTACAATGCTGCTGGCGAGGTTGGGAATCAAGCTAAATCCAGCTGCACCCAACAGAGAAAGTTGCCACAGGGAAAGAGTGAAAAATCAAAGGGTGAGCAGTAAGGTGATCCTATACCACTGACCTGCTGAATGCCAGACAATGAATAAAAGTTTAAATAAAGCATCAGATGAATAAATAAAAAGTTGTTTCTGATGCTATCAATACTTGTTACTATAGGAGGCAGAAATGGGTTCTTTGGAAGTACAGAAATGGAAGCAAAAAAATGCTGCTGCATATGTATTACCTTTTAGTCACCCACTTACATTTCAATTACTAAATGCTCTTTTCAGCAGTATGTCATTTCAAATAAGCATCACAGTTGAAGATAGAATGTATGAAGTTAGGAATTTTTTTGATACAGCTTATAAACAAATCTCATTTGACTAATATTTCCACATATACTCCTTACATTAAAGCCTTTGCTGAAGCTGTTAAGTCTACCCATAATTCAGGAGCCAAAACCGTACAATGACCTCACTTAAAACAGCTTTCTCACAACACACCCTTGCACATTTGCATACAGCAATTCTTACACAGACATTAATGAAAGACAAAGAGGCTCACACTAAGACACACCGCTCTGCTGCATCAGACTACCAGTACCCCAAAGAAGTTCCAAGAAAAAAAAAAGAAGTGTACAGATTACAAAGTGACCCACTGATGGAGTAATTTTCATATAGAACAGTCTCTGGACAAGAAATAAATACTGCACATCAGATGACCAGGGAGAAATATAGACTCTCACGCAAGTCCATCATAATCAGAGAAAAGAAAAACTCCATGATAACAAGGCGTCTGCTTAAAACCTACATTTAAATACTGTTTTGTACATGAACTGGCTCACATTACACAACTTGCAAAATGCAGTTAAACAGTACACACATACACAACTTCACAGCAAGATAAGTATTAGGATGGCAAAAACGGCAAAGGTTGTATTACCTACCAAACACACCCAACCCCCTAAGAAAACCAGAGCCTGTAATAGGGAAGCTTCCTTTCCCATCTCAGTATTTTGCAGGTTAGGAGATAACTGGAAATAACAATTAAAAAGTACATTTCAGACAAACATTCACAACGTGAAGAGCACATCAGGCTACTAACACTATAATTTTAGCTGCTTCTCTGTTAAGGTGAGGGAATAGAGTCGTAGAGATTTAATTCCTCCTAAGATACATGCACAGCTACACTGACATCAACCCCAACATTTATCAAGTTGAACACTTCCAGCAGCAACCAAAAACTATTTGCTTTCACTTTTAGTTTAGAAATAAATGATTTGAGATTCTTGCTGGTAAAAACATCTATTTAGAATAATAGAGGGGGATATATTCTCTACTTTATTTGAAATAACTCCCTTTCATCTAATTTCCAGATTTGTAACTTGAAGTATTTATTTTTAAACATTTTGAATTGGCGTACACTTGAAGAAAAACTTTACTCTTAGAAAGAAAGAGAGAGCTGAAAGAGTTCTGAAGTGGCCCAAGCACTGTCCCCCTCGGTGAATTTCATCCTTGGTTTACTACAACAGCTAACAGAAAAAAAGAAATTCTCATTTTTAACAGATGATATCAGTTCACTGGAAGACAGCAAGCTTCACAAAACTATAGGCCTTTTTGTTCATGTATTGATGATTCACTACTGTTTAGAGAGAAAATTCTATTTAAAAAGGGAAAAAAAACAAGCTTCCTCATCCAGGAATTTGTACTCTTATTTTTACGGATTGAATGCAAAAGAAGTTAGAAAAAGAAATTAGACCTTTCAGATTTTTTCTGATGTTGCAGTTTGGTTTTGTTAGTTCATTTGTTTGGGTATTTTTGTTTGTTTTTAAACAGTACCTGAGTTGATGATAATCCACTCCTATTCTTCCTCCAATAAATGATCAGTAAGCTGCAGAAGCCATGGGTTACAGCATCATGTGTTTTTAAGCCACACACTGAGTAAGCATGATTTCATTTTTGCTTCAGAGACTGTGGGTTACTCAAGAAATGCTAGTGATGCCTTGGCCTCCACTTTTATGTTTTAAAAGAACAGACCTAGGGTGACTGAAGCTCTGTATTTTACACTGAAAGACAATCCATTATTTTTTCATGTCTTATTTTTTCATGCCAAGACACTTTCACTACTCAGTTCAGTTGATTTGTGCCAAAAATCATTTCTTTTTAATTAAAAGCAGTAAAATATCAACTAAGTAGTGACATTCACTGACATTCAAGATAGGGAAGATAGGGGGCTGGGGGAGGAGGGCACATTTACTTCTTCCCAGCTTTCTTCTTCCATTTTATTTACTTCCTTTTCATATTATGTTAACTACAAGAATTAGAAGTCAAAATTTGACCGATCCCTGCATCATAGAAACCTATGTAAAACCAACATAAAAACAAATGAAACACTGCCCAAAAAAATAACAAACCCACGAGTTGAGACTTACACCCCCAAAGTTAGCATGGCTGAAACTGTATTTCCATGTTGCATCTTAACTTATCTATTGATAACTACTAGTAATTATATCACAGGTAACATAAAGCCTTATCTAGTAAGACTACAGATTTGTACCATTTTATGTCCACAGAATGAATTCAAAGGACACATATGCTATAACCATTGTCTATCACTTAAAATAATAGATAGAAAGTACTGAGATACCAAATCAATTCTATCCCTTGTTAGCCTTATAACAAAAAAAAAAAACAAAACACCAACATACAGAAACAAATTCATTCAGTAAATTTTGTTTCAGTTTTCATACACACAGTAGATCTCAAACATCACACTTAAATAGGTGCATTTTAAAAACTATTTTAAAATTGAATTATTTTCTGTTCAGCTTCAGCTACAGAAAAGCTTGTTTTCTTCCCCTTTCTAAAATAACATAATTTCAGGGTTCATAACAGAGCCCTATGTCTTCTTAGAGAGTATTTTACAGTAATACAGTTATGATTCTGAAATTCACTATAGTCCTGAAACAAATTGAACACACCCCTGTTATTACCTTAGGTCCTGAAAAACCTCTGCACCGAACTCTGGACTACAACCTCAGAAATCACAAGTAATATTTTACTTCATCTACTTTCTGAACTCCCGTTTCAGCTTCCCAATACATCACATATCATACAGTCATTCAAAAGAGGGACTAAGTGGAACTCAAATGATAACTGACTCTAATACTAACAAAAAGAATAAATTTCACTTCTAAAGCACTGATCAGAGCATTCTACTTCTTCATTAGCTGAAATATTTTTCCAGGCAGTAACTTGAAACATAACTAACAGTACCACCCATAACAGACTTGTAAGGTCACCCCTTAAAAAACAAAAATAATTCTTTGATATTTGAACTCCTGGATTCATCACTGACCTCCTCAGAAATGCCTGCATTCCTAACAATTCAATCAGTCTGCACAGTAACCCATTAACCTCACACCCACTTCACACCAACTTATACCCTTTTGCAAGCAACAGTTCTGTAAACTGAAGCTTACTGAAAAAGCAATTGGTAAGTATCATTTGACCAAATAAAGACTGTTGCTATTATCAAGTGGGTGCAATTATTAACTTTGCATTTCACTTTCAAATTTAGATGGGGGTGGATGAGGTGAGGTCTGGAAAAAGGAGGAAGAGAAGACACAGGACTATGAAGGAACTTAGTTTGAGGCATTTTTTAAATCTTATCTGTCAGCATTCCCAATGACTCACAAGAGGAAAAAACAGACAACAACAAAACAAGAAAACTCAACACACCACCAGAGGGCTGTTGCCTGCAGGGAGATGAAACTGCTGCACTTTAACACTGCAGTGTAATTCTACTGGTTCTACAGGAGCATAAATAAAAGTGACCAAGTTATAAATCTTTTATAAGTAGAACACAAAGCATCACAGAATTTTTTATTTTTTTTTTTTAAACTCACTGACATTTTGTTGTAGAGATGAGGGACAAATGCCCCTACGGAAAAAAGTAAAAAAGTCAGCACAACCACAAACTGTCAAAATGGGAGATGAAAGCAATTCTTACATTTTACTGGATAGTTAAACCAACTTTTGTTTTACACTGCAGCCAAAGATATCAGCACTTATGAATCAAGACTACAACAATTAAAAGGAGAAGCTACAGAAGACAAATGCAGCATAAAAAAGGTATCACATGGAAAGACCAGGCTGTATATTGATCTCCTATGTCATCAGGAAATAAAAACCAACAGATATATATTAAATGAACTGAAGTTACGCTCATGAACACTTGCACTCAAAAAGAGCACTGGGTCTAAAAAAGTAGCATTATTCCAGGCCCTTCCACAATGCTTCCTATTTCTTAAAGTGGTATCACTACTATCTGGCTAATCCTGTCAGTCCCAAAGGAGAGCTTCAGCATTATCTTAGTTTTACAGCACGACATCATGAAAAATAGACAAATTAACTCACCAGACACTCCACCCCAAGCCAATGGGGGAGCCTTCCAGGGCCAGTGACAACTACGTAGTTACTGCTTCTGAGTAATCTGCATTATACTGCACAAAGACATGAACAGAGCCTGTTTTGTACAAGTGACTCTATTGCTCTTCCCCAAGAAATCACCAGTTTAGGACTTAGCAGTATTTCAGAGAGCATAAGAGTACAAACAGGGATGCAATCCTTTGAGAAGCTGAATACCCTTAATCCAATAGGAATTGAGAGCACAGAATAATCTTTCTCAGCAGATTTAGAACTTCACAGAGTAAAGCACAAGGTCAGTATTTTGAGCATATGAAGGAAAAAAGTAACGCTGCATTGAAATCTCACACACTTTTATATGTATAGTCCATTGCATACAAACACAGCTTATCCACGTCAGACATACCACCTTGATTTCTAGCTGATGGGGGCTTGTCAACAGAGCATAACAAAGGCGCAAATGGTGTGAGTACATCATCAGGTAAAGATGGGGAAGCCCGGACTCCTGCACAGGGCAAAGATCTGAGGTGCTCAGGTAGACTTACCGAAACTTCACACAGCCTGCAGTGCCCCATTTTCCTGGCCAGGAGACAGAGTGATAGCTACTGGTGCTATTATCACTCCTCTGATTGCAAGACAGACATGGCAACTAATCAAAATCCTTTTCCTTAGCATGTCTTCAGTTTCCCCCTGTATAGTAAGGAGAACAAGGCCTACCACACCAGGGCTTCCCCCCTCTGGTAGACTTTGTGGAAATAAGTAGTAGATACTCAAGAAGCACATAAGATTCTTCACAGATGTTTGAGAAGCAATCTGTGGACAAACTAGTTCCCAGGCCACAGGCATCAAAATACTGGGAACAAATAAGCATTGTTGAAGATTAACGTCATTCACCTGAACTGATGGTGGTAAAAGAAATGATGATGAGTGTTGCAGCTCAGATGAAGAAACGACATTTACATTTGTAGCATTTCCTTTGAGAAGGAAGAGCCACCTGGTAACAAGATGGCAAATGTCCAACTATGCCAGTAGTTCACTCATATCTGTCCTTAGCAAAGGTGCAGCAATACTAAATATAAGGACATCTTCTACATTCTGATGTATAACACAAACTGGTCAGGCAAGACAGAATATTAGAAAAGAATTACTGCTTAAAGTACTCAAACCATTTGTCTACCTTAATTTTTCTGTTAGATGAGTAGGCAGATTTCTGCTTTAAAGATGAAAGCCAGTAATTTCTAGAATGCTGTGCCTGTATTTTTCAAGTGAATTCACAGTATTATTCCACTTTGTGCTCTAATTCACTTGAATATTCACTGTAAAGATGTATTCCTAGGCTGTTCTTAACTAGAACACTGCCAGAGGTCTGCCTCTACTATCATCAATGAGAAGCATGCTCATGGGTCAAACTCCCCTCTCAGACAAACTTGAGCAAGGCCTTGAAGTCATTGGGGCTGCAGAAATGTAACTGAGTGGGGAATTTGACTAAGTAATACCCTCAGTACAATCAGAAAACAACCAGAAGCAAAAAGAGATGCAATTTCACAAACACAAGCAAATGAAATAAGCCACAGACCCAGAAGAAACACAGCACAGGAAAAAAACAAACAAACCACTAAGAGAGATCTGTCCTGTTGACAATTACTATTTTCATCAAGTTTTACAAATTCATAAGAAAAGGCATATATTTAACTAGTTTCAAAAGCTAACGAAAAACTGTTTAAGGCTGCAGCTCACGCAGCATAAGGAGTCCTAAAAGCTGTGCCACTCATGGCCATGCCTTTTCAAAAAAACAAATGCCCGCATTTAATAGGGCTATGGCACTTGTGTCATTGCCAAGCTGTAATATAATACTTGGCTTTGTCTATGGTGACCATTTTTGTATAGACAGGCATTGCAAACATACAAACAACTCTCAGTCTTCCTCTCAGCTTTCTACAGGAAAGAACTACTTCAAATACTGCCACTAGACCAAAATGGATACATGGAGGAAATACAGCGAGGGCTCCCTTCTTCCCACACTGCCCAGTCATTGAACTCAGCTTGGAAAAAGAAAAGACCAGTTTCAAGCCTCCACTACCCCTGCTTTGTACAGCCTCAGCAGCAGAAAATAGACAGGAAACCAGCTTATCAAGATGGATAGGGATTTTCACAGTGTTAGATCATAATGTGGTCAGGTCTAATACGACTTTTTCCTCTCAGCTTGCTGTCAGTCTTAAACAAGATGAGGTGCAAAATTCAAAAAGTATCCATGCTCCAGTAAACTCAGCCTGCCACAGCAGCATCTCATTTCTTTCTAAACTAAATGCAATTCAAAGAAGCTGCACTGTTCACAACAGCTTTGCTTCAGCCTGATTTCTTAACAAAATTTATATCTTCAGGCTGTTTGTCTGTAATTCCTCCTATATCATTAGAATAAGTTAACCAGTGTCAATGAAGTTTGAAAGTACAAGAAACGTCTCAAAGATTCCATATGTTTCACACTGAATGCCTGAGGAGAAAGGTATAAATTCTCCCACAAAGGAAGGAGAGACTGATTTAATCCTTAATCTCTTCTGAGAGAAAGTAAGAAAATGGGCATTTTTTCTCATCATTAATCACAATAGAGCTGAAATTATTTAAGGTCTCAGTCTTGGAACTGTAATATCACCAAAACTTTCCTGAGAATTCCCTCCTAAGGCCTCCAGTAATTCACTTGAGGACTTGAGGAAACTGCAGCTATAGAAAGAACCAAACGTGTGCCTAGCATCCTCTAGATAAGGATGTTAACTTTTGAACTAGCTACTAGGTTGAACAGGCAAGGTAACTGATGTGAAAGACAGACAGTCCAAATGTCAAAAGAAAAACTGTAGCTCAATCCTATATCTAATGACAGCAGATCACCTCAATGTGACAGCTAAAAATACCCATCGTTTACAATCTGAAATGAAAACAAGAACTTTGGAATAGAGGGGATGAAGAGATGCTCAGATTTTTACCTTACTGAAATCAAATCAATTCAGTAAACTTAGAGACAGGTCTCAGTTACTAAAAGAAATCCGTATCTTCACTTAATGAAGCTTACTCTGGGCAAATGGCAGGCAAGATGCATAACTCAAACTCCAGTTGGCAATGAGTCAGCACAAGGCACAAGAAGTTTTTAAATGTCATGCAGTCCATTTCACTCCACAAGAATCTAGAACTTGAAGCCTTCTTTTTCCTACTTAAACTGGTGTTTTAATTTAAATGTAATAAAACTTGTCTTAGCATAGTCATGTGATAGCCTAGCTCAGACTTCAATAGTGCAGAATATTGTTTAAACAAAGGAAACAATACATCAGCTCATATTTAGCTAGAAATACATTACCGTGCTTCCTCATGAACTATATTATCATAAGGCTGACAAAGCCAGCATCACAAACAAGGTCTACCAGTACCTCAGCAAGGTACAACTAAACATTCATTTTTACAAGGTCAGTATTTGAGTAGAAATTTACATTGCTAGCCACAAACAAAAATAACTAAGATAGTTAAAGAAAAAGGTGTTCCACCAACAATCCCTGCTGGGTCAGTATGAAGACTCGGCACATTCTCACCTGCTGATGAAGAATGACCCTTAAACCCTTGTCACACTTAAATGTACAGGTCCAAGAATAGGCTTCAGAGGGACAGCAGAAAACTAACAGATTTTTTGTCTTAACCAGTTTGCTTTTCTCAGAAAGGAACTCCCCCATTATTTTTGTTCCAGTCAAAACTGCCTAATGCCTAAGTGACAGAGGCACTCAGATTATAGCATGTAAGGCTAAGGACACAGACAAATGATGCTGCAAAAAGCAGAACTTGTTAATACATATGTAATGCAGATACTATTTCTAAAAATATATACATACACATTACATCACAGATGTTTTTTCTCCAACATTAAACATACACTGCAAAAGATGGCAAATCAAAATTGCAATAGCCTCAGGATATAAAGAGAGTATGCTGTTTGTTAAGTAGGTGCAGGAAGCCAGGAAAGCACTTACTAAATGGATGCCTGAGAACAGTTTCCTATCCATTTAGGAAACTGTAAAAGTTCAGTACTTCACTAGAAATATTATCATAGATATAATTTCCACCTAGAGTTGGTACAATTACAAAATAGAGATGGCATTTACACACCTTCAGCCAACTACATTTTTTTCCCTTCTCACTGTCCCCAAACCCAGTATCAGTTCATTTTTACCATCAGTGTTACAAATCTCAAACAGTTTTGTTTGTTTTTACCAGCAATAAACTCCTTTTGTCAGTAACTGGAAAAATATAAACTCTTTTTTCCAAATTCCTTAATTATCAAATCACTCATCAACAGTAAGTAGTTGGCACATAAGAAAATGCCAAAGAACCTGTTATTGACTGAGCAAGGAACAGCCCCTTCTAGACCAAACCCTTACAACATCACAAATGAAGTTTAAAGAAGGAATTGAAAAATAGTTTTTTAATATTAAATATGCTATTATATTTACGCAAAGAAGCCAGTTGAAGGAGCAGTAAGAGTCAAGCAAAAACTGACCAACACTGAAAAATCAGCTACTAAAGCTCTGAAAGAGTAATTTAGGACATAAGGACAGCTTCAATATGTCAGCTGATCATGATCTCTGTGGCCTTATGGAAATAATTAAATAATTTTCTCAAAATATAACCATTACTGCTGACAAAGCAAAGTAAATATTCTGCTCCACCCAACCCTGCACTGAGTACATCAACTGCTGCCATCAGCCTGAAGGTTACTCTGTAAAAGGAACATATCTGGATTTGCTTGTATTTAAACAATCAACACTCCACCATTTTTATACGCCTTGCTCTTCAATTTCAGTTTCCCCAATCAGAACTTAACATTAAACCAAACCTATCCCTTTCTAAGCATATTTCATGTCCTCTGTCAACGTCCTTGGCAGTATTTTCAATTGCTGATATACACTTCTGTTTATTAAACTGTATAAACTGCATCCCAAGGTCACTGTGAAACAAACAGCATATTCCCACTTGTACAGTCCATAGGACAACAATAATCTTACAGGCATCTGTGTCACAAACGATGACTTCATGACAAAAAGTGTTTGCAGCAATATCAGTAGAGTATTATAGAATCACAGAATGGTTTGTGTTGAAAGGGTTGAAATAAACCTTTAAGATCATCTAGGCCCAACCCCCCTGCTACAGGTAGGGATACCTCCCAGTACAGCAGGTTGCTATAAACCCCATTCAACCTGGCCTTGAACTCCTTCATAGAGAGGACATCCACAGCCTTGCTAGACAACATGTTCCAGTGTCTCAGCACTCTCACAGTAAAGAATTTCTTCTTTGTATTTAGTCTAAAGCTGCGCTCTTCCAGTTTAAAACTGCTGCCCCTTGGCTATGTTGCTACATGCCCTATAAAAAGTCCCTCCCCAGATCTCCTGTAGGTCCCCTTTAAGTACTGGAAGGCACTATAAGGTCCCCCCTAGAGCCTTCTCCTCTCCAGACTGAGGAGCCCCAGCTCTCATAGCCTGTCCTCATAGAGGAGGTACTCCACCCTCTAACCATCCTCATGGCTCTCCCCTGGACTCGCTCCAACAGCTCCATGTCCTTCTTGTGTTGGGGGCCCCAGAACTGGGCACAGTACTCCAGGCTGAGTTTCAGGAGAGCAGAGTAGAGGGGCAGAATCGCCTCCTCAACCTGCTGGTCACAGTTCTCTCAATGCAGAGGATACGGTTGGCCTGCGCTGCAAGAGCACATTGCTGGCTTATGCTGAATCTTTGAACAACTGGCACACTTAAATTTCTCTCCTCAGGGTTGCTCTCTAGCTATTCTCCACTGGAACACTTTCTGAAGGAATGAACATGATTTCTTCTGTTCCACTTAAATTCAATATCAACTTAATTTCCAAAAGCACTAAAGAAATGAAGTCATATGATGGTTTACTTTTTTAAAGCTAGATATTTATCAGCAATGATTCTAGTATGTAACAGATTTAGTCAGAATGAATAGGTTAACACCAAAGATACATTTCAAAAGTATGCATTTAAATTGAAGTAAGTCTGATTTAATCACATTTGTGCTTCTTTGAAAATACCTGTGTTGTCCTTGGAAGTAGTGAAATTGCTTCCTGTAAGTTCTTTGTGATACCAGGCAAAGTGCAATTAGAAATATCAGTAATCATATACAGGAGAAAGTTAACTCACCCAGCTGGTGATGGGGATCTCCCGCTACAGACCACTTCTCAGAAAGTAGCCTTCACCCAGAAGATGCTCACAGGACAGCTGGATCCTGGGTGCCCTCCCTGGGCCCCCCCTACCAGTCAGGTGAGAAGCACAGGTAAATTGCTTGCCCCTGTGCTTCCTGGGCCAGCCCCCCACTTCAGCAAATGCTCAATCATCAGTTCAAGCTGTGACACAAGAGTTCCCTTACAATACCTGTTAGAAAACTGTCTTCTAGGTAAGGGTGCTCATGGGAATTACGTCAAACAATGCAGGAAAACTGCATTTTCAGAGTTAGCACTTCCAAACGTTTATACCAGATGAGCTTACACAGCCATCCAAGTGGAGCGTGATACTCTTACACAACATATCCAGATGACTACAGTCAAGAGTACAAATCAAATCTTTGAACACTGACCAAGCACAACCAATCCGAAAGTGAGGTAAAGAAACATAATGAAATGAGATGAAAATAGTTCGCAAAAAGAAAAAAAAAAACAACAAAAACTGCAACAAAGACTTAAAAGAAATCACTCTACACTTACAGACACTGCAGATAAAGACTGTTGAAGTTCATTATGAATAGTATTTTCAAGAAATAATTTACATTCTACATCTACTATGGATATTTTGTAGAAAAAAAAAAGTACTGTTTATGCACGACCTGAGCAGCCCGAATAGTATTATCATATTAGACTGGTAAACATTCTGGGTTTGTTCACATTAAAAACAAAACCAAAAGATTTCTTTGGAATGCTGCTTAACAGAACAATCCATGACAAATAAAAATTCCTTTACCTTTATCTATTTATCATGGACTTGATGAGCTTCCTACTTCAGTCAGCACAGCTGAACCAATTGACTTCACAGGGGAACTTAACACTCAACAGCATTTGAAGAAGATCACTCCCTAAGCATCCATTTGCGTGTCTCTGTCTTGACTCCACCACTATGGAAATCCACCTCCAGGCTTCAATCTGTTCTCATTTTGACTGTTCTCCTATATACACTGTAGGTTTTTCATGGACCAGTACTTCAGAAGGCATTAATTCCAAATTTCTCACTCCTTTTCAAACTCAGTAAGCTTTCATCACCTATGTTTGTTACATATTACCTACCTACTAATTTTAAAAGAAATATCAACATTTATTGCTGCCATTACAATTATTATTTAACTCTATAAAGTGTATAACATTAAAGACTCTGTAAAATATAATGTATGGAGTAAATTTGTGGTATACTAAAAAAAATAAATCACAGTGAATCCAAAACATTCACCAGCTGCTCCACTGCATTTCATAAAAGTAATGTTAAGGATTCAGTTAAAATACTACAATTGCTCATCACAGATTTTCTAGGAAGAAAAATTTTTCCACTCTTAATGAAATTTACCTCTAAACATTTTTCATTTCTCCAAGCTCTCTTACTATTCTAAGATAGTTATTCCCACTACAGTGACACTAGGACAGTGACAGAAAGAAAAAAAAGCACTTGAATAGCACACAAACTGTATCTGAAAAATCACTGCTTCTATATTTCCTGCTGATGTCTGAAATGTTGATATATAAATAATCATCCAGTCCCACTCACTTGACAGTGTATCTGAATTCTAACAACTCCTGGATGAGAAATCTTACTGTGCTCTACAAATGAAAACAAACATTCAGAGCCTACTCCTGTTTCAGTAAGTCCATGATAGTTTTGCTACTTATACCAGGATAAAAGATTGATGGCATGCCTCCACAAAGCTCATAGAAGGACAAAGGCTCATAAACATTTTCACTGTAGCAAACAAGGAGGAGTCTGCATGGAAAAAAAAAAAAGTGCAAGCCAGAAGAGGGGAGTTTGGACTTGCAAGTCTGGATACAAGGCACAACTCTCAAGGTAATACCAGTATTATTTCAATCATAAATGCAGGAAAACTCAAAATGAGACCAAAGGTACCTAAAGTTAAGAGCTACTGAATCTCTGAAAATTCATAATCATTTCTGGAAAATCCATTATGTCTAAGTCACTATGACTTAATCTTCCTGGCAAAATTTCACTAAAAGATTATTTTAAAACTTTTATTGCCCCCAGTACTGCATGCAATACTGTGTTTCTAGCAATACTATTATTTCTACTATTGCTGTTAATTAATCGATCAAGTCTTCACAGACTATCAATGAAAATAAGGTGCAGGTTTACGGTTTTGAAAGAGATTCTCATAAGGAAAGCAGAAAACGTGAACAGAATATGCATTTAAGAAAAGGCCGTGGAGAGAACCACAATGACTAACACATCTATAACCATATATTCATCTAGATAACTAAAGTGAATAACAAAGAACTATTTTAGAATTCTCTCTGTATCTAACAAATGGGACAAACACTTAATATATTTATAGTAGTATGGACAAAAAGCGTACACTTTGTTTAGCCAAATACCAAAAAAAACCTATGAAAACAACACAAAACAGGCTTCTGAAATCACTGTCTACAAAACACTCTTCCAATAGGTTTAAAGCTTTCAATTGCAACCAAGTCTGACACATACAGATAACAAATTTCAGTTTCTGAGGATGTCACAGAAACAGGTGGTTAAGGCTGCAAAGAAACATCCTGTTCAAGGCCTCGCTGAATAAAAGACTACTGAATTTGCCGAGACTCAAATGTAATGATCTCCCTTATATAACTGAACAGCATACTGCTGAACACCTTGCTGATGGCTCACAAAGACAAGACATACATAAAAGAAATAGCTGTAAGTTACATAGCATACAATATAGAAAAAAGACCCCTACATTTTGCCAAAGATCAAAGTGCCATGAGTTTCAGCAGTCTTTGTTCTGAACTGCCTGCACAACTGGGCTGAAAATGGAATGAAAGGCATAAAACAATAAGGATCAGCAACATCAGTTTTTTTAATAAGACTATCTGAAAGTTAATAGCATAACAACCATGTAGAGTTGCTCTCTTATTACTTGTAGACAGAACAGTGTTTTGGAAATCAACTGCACGCTGATTTGGTGCCATAGAAAACTATGATGCCAAAGTTCATAAATGAGTTCAAAAAGTTGAAATGAAAATACAAGAAAACACTTGAGTTCTGCAGTCCTTCACAAGAAATAATACTTCAGTCCCTCACCTCTGACAATAGTGAATATTTACTAACAACTGCAATCCATATCACTCTTTAAAGAGTTTTGAGGGTGAAATAGGATTAATAGGAAGAAAGAAAATGCATAAGCCAAAATATCAGTGGAACAAAAATAAGAGAAATATACAAAATACAAAATGAGTGGCAACTGGGAAAAATGTCTGAGGTAGGAAAACTAAAACAGTATTTCATGTTAAGGTATGATTGGGGTTTCTTAAGGTGTACTGTTTCCACATGTGTTATTGTAACGTGACACACATCCTTTTCTTCATTACTGTTAATTACAATGGAAACCTCCTATAATTAACTGTAGTAGAAGGTAATTTGATGAAACTTTCATAAACCAACCTTTCCCCACACACATATATAGAAATTATCTTTTGTGCTAACACTTCTGTAAAATAAGGCATTTGGAGAATAATTCAAATTATGCTGCTGCTTCTATTCCAACAAAACCATTCATCCAGCTGCAAAAAAAAAAAAACCACAAAGGAGACACTCAGCGTTTAACTTATCACAAAAGCAAGCAGGCCAGTGAAGACCATCTAACTACAACACTCACGTTATATGTTAAATTGTTATGCTACATTATTCAAAACAATTTCCCATATCTTCTCTCCATCATTTCTGCTACCAGCAAAGGCATAAGCACATATATCTTTCAGCTCTGTCTCACGCAGTCCTTTCCTGACTTCTACAACTAAGAGGTCTTCGTCCCCTCTTCGTGGCATCAGTCACCCTCAGCAAGCTTGAGACACCAGCACAGAGTGCTACTCAGGACTAATTCTGTGCATCTTATTTTGAATTCTAATTAACACTTGAAACAACAGTTGTTACCTTTCCACATCAGTCTGCCTAACCACAGCCAGATTTCATTAGGTTCCACTAATGTCAGAGATGCAGCATCTGAACCTCTTTGCAGAGACTAGTAAGGTGCTGTGATAAACATTTTTCTCAGCTATTAAGATGATAATCAGTGAGAACTTCATGAAGAGCAGGCTAGTTATAATTATGTTTACCATCACATTACCCTTCCACAGCACCTTCTCTAAGTCTGCCTTGAACTACGAACCCATGCTCCACTCCAAAAAATATGTTCTTTTGATCTCACTAAAAGATGGTTAGAGTGATTAACAGATTTGTATAATATTAATATATGTGGGAGCAAAGCTAAAGCTTACATATCTGAAATAATCAGTATCTTACAGAAAATGAAATGATGAGTACAAAGAGCACTGCAAAATGGGTAAGACTTAACAACACAACTTAGACTTCCTATCCACTGACCATTACATTTTGCAAAATTTTTCTCTTTCCCATCCCACAGAAAAAAATAAATATGCACGCCAAGCTATTACACCTCCTAATCTTCAAAGCTTTAAAGTCAATCTTTAAGGGAATAAATACAGTCACTGTTTTTCTTTAGCTATATGCCACTGCAACCCAAACACAAAGTTACAGACCTTGATGACACAGTACGGAGAACAAGGCCCTCATACTGCGCTTGTTGTCATCTCCCTGAAATGCTGCAGGTTGCTTGCTTACCCTTCAAAACAAGCAGGATGGGGACTAGCTACATGGCACACACTGTTCATGGCATTCTGCATGCTAGCAAATGTGATTAGCACAGAAAATGCGAGAAGACCAGAAGGCATCTTTCCATCTTCAGCCATGTATGTTTAATACTGAGCTAGATTTCACCTCAGTGCATTATTATGTTGATCGACAGTAGGCATAGCAAGGAAGACAGACTGACATCAGCTACTTCTAAGCTTTTCTCTTCTTCCCCTCCCTCATTTACCACCTCCAGCTTCTACGACACCATGCATTGTGCATTTATGTGCACTCATGTGCACAGGCAGCAGAGACTTATTTATTAAGATCACTTATGTGGTAAAACTGCAAAAGGAAACTTTCACCCTTGTCCAGGTGGTTGAAAAACTGCAGAGGCCAACAGCAGCTTCTGAATGCATGCTCTCCTCCCTCCACCCCCCCATCTCTAATCACTTAGGAGGAAGATAGGAAGATTAGCAGAGAGGAAAAAAATAACCAAAGCTGCAGATAACCCTTTAGGACCACAACGTCAGACTATGAGATCTAGAGCGAAAGGTTAATGCGGTAGTATTTTCAGGAATCAGACAATTGTGTTTTACATGAGAGGGAGGGGTACTGACAGAGTGAGAAAAAGAAAAGGAAATGGTGATGAAGACAAAAATGAATTTGTCATCCACAGCTGGATCTCTGATCACCTGGAGTATCCAGGAAAAAAAGATTACCAAAGAAATAGGATAGTTTTATTACCAACATACTGCATTTTTTTGGTGGAGTATTTTCATCATCATCAGAGCAGATTTTAGTAAGAATACAGCTGCACAAGTAAGGGCTTATTGAGCTATGTAAAGAATAAATAAAGGTGGTACCCAAAACACTGACAGAAAGCTACCTTTAGAAGCTGATGTTCCGAAAAGGATTAAAAAAATAGAAATATAAATAAAAGTCACTTTCACTGGAAGACAATGTCATCCCCATCCCTGTCTCTGAACGGTTGCTATGGGGTTGTGAAGAGGAGGGGAAAGATGGGGGGGGGTTATAATCAATCATCTCAGAAGAGCATTGCTTCTTACAGAGAAAGATCTGGATTTTGACTGTGTCCCTAAGAAAATTGCGGACTGCAGAGCTGCTGCCACGCAGGGCAATGAGGAAGCAGGCAGAGCGGAGGCAGCAGCTGGGGATGGAAACGCCTATTAAAACCTTTAGACAACAGATGGGCAAAGCTCGGCTGGTTTAAAAAAAAAAAAAAGAAAAAACAACACACGCACACACAAAACCAAAAACAACAAAAAAAAAAACACCCCACCACAATGCATCATGTTTTATTGTCGCACCGTAATGAACAACACTTAATAACCACATGCCCAAAGAAGCCCCCCCTATTACTAATTTCCCCTTTCCCTGAATTATCATCTCAAGACTCAATTCACTTTTAGGGGGGGTCTCCCCAGTCCAGTGAATTTGCCAGATCCCATTCCTTATTGCACCTGTTACTACAAAAAAAATAAAATAAAAAAGGAAAAGTCATTTGAGCTTCTTTTAGAGGTTTTCCTTCCAATTAAGGATCCCCTGCCCTTGAAGTGAATATGCTATCTAAGCAAGCAACAGCAAGTCCAGATCTTTAACGCATTTAGAGGATCTAATTATGTCATGTAGGGCAGAAGCACCTGCTCTCCGCTAATTCCCTCCACTCTGTTTCCTCTTTTTAATATTTCTTACCATTGTTCCATTCAAGCAGATCTGCTGGGGGTGAGTTCATAACAAGCTTTAAGAGAAATAATTAAATAACCTCCCCTCCCCCTCATTCTTCCTACAAAAACATAGGATAACCAGAATTCTGCTACTGATCCTCTATTTTTATTTCAGATGCTACACAAAAAAACACCAGCTCATCCATCCATATTTGCTAAATGCCCAATGCAGTCAGTGCCACAGATATACTGTATATATTTCCCACCACCAACTGCACCTTAAGGACTACACCCTTTTCAATCATGATGTCATGAAATACTGCTGGTGACTCCCCCACTACCACCACCACCACCTCCTTGGTACTACAGGCTGTGAACCCTCCATTTCAATATAATTTGATTAAAAAGAAAAGACTAAGTAGGACAGAGAAGAAATTGATGTGAAAATCCACCACAAGCATCATCTATTTTTTCCTCTGCATGCACTCTTTCAATCACCAGAACACCACCCATTAGAAGGAGTAATGAACATAAAGCATCTTCTTTAAAAAAAAAAAATAAATAACATGAATATTAAAAATAAAGCAAAAAATCATTTGTGAATATTATCTTCATTAAATCAGCAAACGGCAAAACCTGATCCCTCATATACCCCATCCCCAGCACATCACTGGCTGCTACAGCACCTTCCCCTTGGCGCGGGTGCTGCTGCAAAGGAACCAACCTGTCTGTCCTTTTCCTAGGGTTTTCTCCAAACGATAGGGTCCAACATATTGTGCATGTTGAGCTCCGCTGCCTTCTTTCCCTGTTGATGTCATTTCTACCTGGATCTGTAATTCTGCAATGTGTATGTGCTGATGAGCTGGAATTTCTCTCTGCAGTTCTTTAAATTCCCACTTTGCAGCTGTGCAAGCAAAGCACTCTTTCTTTTTGCTTTAGTCCACTTGGTTGCAGATTTTTCTCTTCCTCCTCTTTCTTTTCACTCTTTCACGTGCCTGTTGCCTCGCTGGGTCGGTCTGGGACGCTGATGTGCGAAGGAGTTATTTTAATGTTCAAAGAGGGGGGATCTACGATCCAAGCCCAAGGAGCATGATGCTGGTGATCTGGGCTCCGCACGCCTTGTTCTCTCTAGGAGCTGTTCAAGGGAGAGCCAGGGCTAGAGCAGCGGAAGAGCCGGGCCCCGCAGCTGTGATTGACATTGCAAGCAGCCAATCCCCTCGTCTTCCACCTCCTTCTCCCCTCCTCCTTCCAGTACCTTTTCTTTTTCATCAGCAGCAGCAGTTACTGCCTCTGCCTGCTACAGAGCATCATAATCAATAGGAACGGCAAACACCCAAGTTTATCAGTCTATTGATAAGGCACTATTAAATATAATTAAGGAGTGTGTTATTTTAAATCCCAAGCTCATACATTTCTTTCTCATGAATTTACTTCGCTATGCAGCTGTACCTCCATGGTACTGAATAAAGGATGTGACTGTGGCAGGAAGTAGGAAGGGAAAAAAAAAACTACTTCA
Source organism: Perdix hodgsoniae (assembly GCA_035772895.1). Lineage (NCBI taxonomy): Eukaryota > Metazoa > Chordata > Aves > Galliformes > Phasianidae > Perdix > Perdix hodgsoniae. Next base: position 28,710,744 of record JAPSGF010000001.1, on the reverse strand, counting down.
GAAAACGAGCTTGAGAAATTCATTAATTCTGTTTGATTCTGAAGGACCTGTATCTTCAGTGGGTTTTACCCTTTAAAGAGAGCCTTTGGGGAGGAAACAAAAAGAAAAAATAAAATGACAGGGAAAAAAACAGGGCCCATCCTGTAGCTATTGAACCCAGCGGCAGACATGCTTTTGAATTTGATAGCAGCAAGCAGACTTTGCATCCTTAGGTGAACACATCAAAAGTGGCATGGCTGCTGTCTTCTTTATATCAAAAAAATCCAGGTGTTAAATGGGAATAGGAAAGGATTCTCAGATCCACAGATAATGCATCCATAGGCTCTATACCAGCAGACTAAGGAAACCTGCATTGCTTTTGTCCAAGTACTTACACATGTCTTTACATTCCTAAGGGTTTAAGAAGTTTGTTAGGCCCAAACCTATGTATTTTCTGGACTCGGGGCTATACAACAGTTTCAGACTTCAGGGCTATCAAACTGAAAACAACACCACACAAAGTTCCATTTCACCTTCTCTTCTCTGCACTGCTCCAATAGCAAACTGGTTGGAATATCCTTTTTGAATTGCAACCAAGAAACGCACAGCAGGGATTCTTCAGTCACAGAAGAAAGACATGACAAGCCTGTAAAAGAACGAGAGAGTAAAGAGGACAAAAATTGGATGCACCTTATCGCTTTATGTTGCTAGTTGAGTGCAAAGACTAGTAACTATTTCAGGGTTTTTCTTTCTGAAAAAAGGTCATATTTTTAAAATACCTATATCTACATGAATCAACTGCTGAAGAAAACTAGAATAACAGTAGAAATTTGCTTTGTACCTGTAACACAGACAACACAACTCCACCCAACAGGTTGCAGAAAATTAATGGGATGAGGAGATGAGAGGAAGCCAGGCCAGTAGCGTGAAACTTTAAACCAACTCCAAGGTGTCCTTGCGTCTCCCTTGGGAAACAAAATCCCCAGTGCTTGTTTTGACTTCCTTCTGCACTGCTTTTTATGGTTCATGTTTAATTACTTCCAGAGCATGCTGTTACCTGCCAGCAAACCAGTGGTGCCCCCAGCGCTCTGCTCGTCCTCAGACCTCTCACCCTGTGGGGCTGCCTGTTAATGACTGCTCCTCCTCTGAGAGGACTGATTCCACCATTCACAGCGGTACCTTCCAGCACCTCACAGGCATTTACTCGCCTCTTCTCCCATCTCACTTTTCCTAAACTACAAATATTTATTTCCCCACGTCTGGCAGAGCTGTGAAGCCACGAGGCTGAGAGGAGAGGGTACAACAAGCCCTCCGAGTGCCTGTGGCAATATGGCGACCGCTCGACCCTGCTCTTCCCGCCAAAAGCACTGAGGCAAAGACACTGCATTGCATCCCCCTGCAGAGCAGCTGTGAGGGCTGCAGGCAAAACGTTTTCAGAGGCTGAAAGCACGAGGCTCAAAAACATCAGGAGATCTTTTAACACGGCAACGAGGTGTCAAGAACATATCTCCAGAACTGGTTCCACACATGTTGTGCAGCAGAGGCTTTCCTTCTCCTGGCCAGGGTGTTGTGAGATGAGGCATCATGATGTGAGGAGCAGGCTCCTAGCAGGACTGGCAGTTTGTCCAAATTGCCAAGTTATCCATGCAATCACATTAGCAGCATGCATTGCCAGCTATCTTTCACACAAAACAGCTTTTAAGATTCGTATTTTAGAGGGCTTTTGGTTGGAGATGATGAGGTGTTTGTATGTAGATAAACCACGTCTGGGTCACGATATAAATAGAAAGATGAGCATTCAGACAGTATTGCCCATAAAAGACCCAACTTGAATATTTTGCAGTTTGCTTCCATTGTGCTTTAGGGAAAATAACAATTCCCTGAATACTACAAATCCCCACTTTCTGCCACAAAATATATGCCAGTGTCATGGCTGGAATAAGAGCAAAAACTGTTCATTCGTATGACCCTGACTAGGAGGTCAGGGAGTTTAAAAACAAACAAAAAAATCCAAACACTTTTGGTGTAATTGACTTGCTATTTTGATTCCATAAGAGTATTCTGCTGTGTGACCTATTGCAGCTACTTTGACCTTTCATTCTCAACTCTTCTTGAAAAAAAAAAAAAAAAAAATTGGACACCTATTTCTTCCTTAATAATCAAATGCTGTTTATTTCATCTGTTCATGTAGACGAAAGTCACATTTATCTATAACCCCTTGATATGAAACTCGCTCCTTTGAATCTAGGTTACGTCCCCTGGTATGAATTACTTATACAATAACTCCCTCAATTATTTGAAGCCCTGTTTATCCAAATGTTTTGACGTTCCCAAAGTATTTTGAATAAACAGGGCTTTGCTGTCATTGGATGTATCAGATATCTTTTGGGATACATACAGGATGATTTCTCCTGACCTTATTTTGTATTATCTTGTGCTTAAACGTACAAGCAGCATAAACTTAAGCATATAGTGTATGGGCACCATCTTCAGTACTTTTATTTCTGTCCCCATTAATGATTTTTCTTTAGTTCTCATTAAAGGCCAAAATGGCAGAAATTCTGCTCAGGAAGAACTCTACACAGATTCAAGTAAAAGTTTTTTCTTGACTAAAGAGTGAATATTAAAATAAAAAAGACCTAGAATTTCATGTTTTGTTTTGCATTTTTCAAACACTCAATTTACACTAGTTTATACCTTCACAAAGTCCTCATGTTCTTTTGTTTTTTTTTGCCACTACCTTTCTCACAATAGCCATGAGAATCTTAAGGGTGAAGATCATGAAATAATGCAAGAATTGGAGGAAAAACAGGTTCATAAGGACATTATATACTACTGTTCGGTTGTTCATTTGAACGTATTCATGGAGTTACTGAAGTAATTGTCCAAATTCCAAGAAAAAGCATCTATAATTCTGTGTAATTAGCATAGAATGAGTCAGTTTTCTCACGGTAAGAAGAATTTAACAAAAATTAGGAGTTTATTTACAATTAGAATAATCTAATAGCTAATGCCAACAATAAGGGCATATTAAAGAAATGATACAACAATATCCAGTTTTTCCAATGTCAAGATCTGTTTTCATGCTATCAATATTCCACCCACAGGTCTACGGACACATGATACCTCTGATAGATGGTATTCAGAATACAATATTTTGCAAACTGACGCCATTGCACAGGTACATCATCAAACTGAGCCAGGTATTCGTACAACCTTTAATGCTGTTGACAAACTGTAACACCTATATTAAGAATAATTATATAAAGCAGCCACATCTCCAAAGAAACAGCCTAAAATTCGGAAATTGTTCCCTTTGGAGTGGGTAGCTAATCAACATCTTCCTAAGAAGCCTAAAAAGACGCTAAGAAAAGAAAGGGATTTCAGTAGTGTAAGTAGATGTTTTAAATTTTTAGAATACTGTCATATTTCAGGCACGTTCCAGTATGTATTATGCAGCGGAGAACTTAAACTATTTAGCATAGCTGGTGAAAGACAGTGCTTCTACAAAGATTCTGTCTTTAACAGCTTCTAAACTAGTCCATCGCGGTTGAGCTTGAAGATCTTTCAGGTCTTTTCCAACCTGAGCAATTCTGTGATTCTATGATTGTTGTTACATTTATTCTGTATATAACAGTTTTCAGCAGCAGTCTAGTACATCATTTCAAGTTTCACTCAAAAAATGAAAAAAAAATGAAGTGTTAGTTCATTATCTACATATAATATTCCCTTCATGCATGGCTAAGGTAAAAGCATATAAAATGTTCAATAATAAAATAGATTACAGCATTATCAAGACTTTAAAAGAATGCTGGAGAGATAGAGAGGCATTTATACTTAATCTAAACACTAAATACAAGTGACAAATTTTGCCCTTTTTTTTTTTTTTTAATGTAAATAACAAGCTATCAACACTTAAGTAGTATACCTAACAGCCATTTAGTACCTCCTTACCTTCTTACCTCTGCATTGCATGCAGATTCTTTTCTCAGGAAAGTCCTGCAATATGGGGGCCGTCCTCCGCATATATGCACACTTAAGGCTTTCCTGGGTGACAAATTCAAATTCACTTCTTAAGACCTTAAACCATTGATAAACACTCAATAACTTCAATAATAATAATAAAAAAAAACACTAAGACACCAGTCTTAAAATCCTGGAGCATCATGGATCAATTCCAGTTGCAAAGTGACTGTTCAGGAGGAAGCCTAGAAACTGAAGAGCTCGAGGACCAGAGCATTTGGTGCTTCAGGAATAGAAAATAGGTATGTGAAAACAAGAACACTTTCTGGTCATTATTTTGTGCTTTGGAGCAGTCACATCCATTCAGCTTCTGCCATAAAACGTGCGCTCAGCCCAACTGCAAGCCAATGGATTCTACTGAATGACTATCAAGCAGCTATTTTGAATGCTATATTAGCACTCTAACAATATGCAGCAAATTTGTATGACGCCAGATACTACGAAAAAAGCAAATTTTCTATAGTTTAAAGCAGATATTTCAGTGAAGTAATCAAGCCCAGGTTTAGTGAATAGAAAGGCTGAAGATGCATTTCAAACAGACAGACACATATAAAGTGCGTATTTACACTACACAGATATATGCTATGTATCTACTTGTCTAGCCACACAGTTAATAGGCAGACAATCAGAACACTCACACAAAGGTAGACAACACCAACAGCCTTATCCTACTCCTCTTCCTGGCTGGAAGCCACTAAGGGGAATACATCTCTGTAAGGACCATGTAGTTCCCTAGCAAACGTGCAGCCTCTGGATCCTAATCTCCTCAGTTGTTGACACCTTAACATATAAGCCCACCTAGCTGCAACCCTTCTCCAATTTCAGGTATAGACTACTACACATGCATCTGGCCAGGATTTTCCAGATCCCTATAGTTGGTCCTCCATGCTCACTCTCCCAGCCTCCAGCTAATCTCACTGGAATTTACACGAGACTGAATTTTAACCTCCAACATTATACGCATGCTATGGTGATACACTATGAACCTATTACATGTATGTAATGCTATAATGAGATGATAACATCAGGGTAGCAAAGTCTTTAGCTACAGCTCAAATGCAGCAGCCACATTTACAACAAAAGAAAAGAGATGCTTACCTTTGAAAAGCATCAGGTACATAAGGATCTCCAGCAAGAAATATACCTCACCTCCACTGCCAATACTAAAATGAGGTCTGGGAAGGAGTGGATCCTGGCCCACCCCTTCTAGTCACTCAGGTACATTGCATACAGCTGAGATCCCCTGGGTTGGCCCTACCTTCCCACCATGTGCTCAATCACTGGTTTAAGCCATGATTTAGTATTTCTGCTAAGCGTATCAAACATTTTTATAGACAAAAGATTTATACTTGCATGTGAAAAAAAACACATGAAGCCCTCACTCAGGGCAATGTTAAAAAGGAATTTAATAACAGGTCCAGCTACACCAATCATGGGCAGGGCATATCCATACATGAGTTAGAATGAGCCAACAGCAATTTGTATGTGACTGGTCCTTTTTATCTACTTACACTTTTATTTTCCCACTCTTGCTTCTCTCCAAATCACCCAACCCCATTCTTTCCCACCATCTTTGATTCCTTCCCTAGACTTCCCATATCACGTCTAGTGCAATCCCAGTCTGCCCTTTCCTTGCATCCCATACTGTTCCACCATGATGACATTAAACCATAACCACCTTAGACCATAAGGTGATTGGAGACTACTTGATTTGAGTTTCTGCCCTCCCTTCATTTTACCCCATAATCTAACATTGAGAACATTACTGCATAGGGTAGCTTGTCTTTTAATTACAAGGAGTGCTTGTTTCTTGGTTACAATAGCCTGCCATTTTTACTTCTTCTTACACAGTTGTAGTAATGACACTTACAGAGAGTACCCTAAGGTATGCCATACCTCTTCAAAAATATCCTGTGCCTAGCACTTGACACATAGCGGGAGCTAGCAAAGTGCAGAGATCTGTAGCTATTTAGCACACCTGGAGATTGAGGAGAGTACATCCTGCCTCAGGTTCCTGCAAAATGTTGAAAATAAGTTAAAGGTAAATACAGAACAGAGATTGATGGTAATGGTGAGATGATAAAAGGGTCTCTTGCTCCACAGAAATGTATATTCCCAGGTATTTGGTATAAGATGAGAAAAGAGATTGATGAGATGAAAAAGTGGGACTTTGCTTTTTGTATTCACAGCAGTCTCTCAGAAAACAAAAGACATTACTTAAAAGAGTGCCAAACTATACAGTAGGCAAATAGAACAAAAGAGCCAAGAACCTGAGGCCACTATGCACCAGTGAGCAGATCTGTATCTATTCATCACATTGCCACACATAGTGGTGGCAAGTGCAAATGATAAGCTTTTATGGAAAACAGCTCACATGAGGTTGTTTCCTGACTTACAACAGAAGCTGGGGTGAAAACTGCAAGGCAGGTAAAGGTTGGCAACAGCCAGCACACCTGAGAGCCAAGTGTAAAAGGAAGAGTTTCATCTGGTAAGGAAAAGTAAAGAAACAAAGAACAATTTGTAGGGTAAGAAGAATGTTGCTCATCAGAAGGCAAGGAGCTACAGGATTCTTCTACCACCAATTGCACAGGAAAGATATGAGAAGTTGTTTTGAAGATTTGCATCCTGAACCTTATTTGTTGTTGCATGATTGGTCAAAATACCAGTTTCATATCATGAATGAAAAACAACATCTTCAAAATGTATTTCCTAGCTATGTCAATAATTTGTTCAGTTGAAAAAAACAAACAACAAAAACAAACAAACAAAAAACAACCACTCAACAATAGCAACAGGAGAGGAGAAAGGAAAAGAAAAAGGAGAGGGAAAGGAAAGCAGAAAAGAGAAATTAAGAAAACAAAGTTTTGAAGTTTCCGTGGAAACATTCAAGTATCAGAAGGTCACAGTTCCTAGCTCCATAGGTGATGCAGCTTTTCAGAGAAAAAGCCAGCCTGTTGGGAAAGCCTCCAGCAAAATAAAGCAATGCACAGATGAAAGTTACCAGGATGACCAGAAGTGAACAGTGAAGTGCTTTTTTAAATCCCTACCTGCTGCTGATAAAAAATGCTGAAACAAAACTACAACGTTATAGCGATTAAATGATTCAGCTGGAACAGGAAGAAAGTGTTACAAACTGGTTGAATAAACAAACTTTAGAAAGTAGGACTCTGTCGCACAGGTTTTGCTTTTGATTTACTGGGTGAGCTTGGGCAAGTCACTCTGACCAGAAATTCCCAAACCAACTACTGAGTTTACATGTTACACATATTTGTGACTCTGCTGCCAGAGGCCCATTACTAAAAACCTGCCCTTTTAAACATTGCACCTGTTAAAAATAGCTGAACTTAGATAGCCCATTATTTGCTCTTAGTTTCATTTTCTTCATTTTTCTCCCTTTTCATGAAGTATTTCTAACTTGCCTACTATATTCTTTACAATGAGATCTTAGGAAAGGATCACTGAAAAGTTTAAGCTGTTCAAATGGTTTCTCAGAAATTATTTTCTACATGTTTTTCACCTGCCTAAAAATGGGAACAAAAACCACTCCAATGGCTGGACTGAAGAACTGTCCTTTTGATATGGTCAGTTCTCTGCTAAACTTCTGAACATCTTCTCTGAAAAATGGGTAAGTAAATGCTCTGAAGAATGATCTGCAAAACCCATGCAAGCAGCAGCACGTGCATTAGAATGAGTGCTGCCTTGAAATTTCTCTTGCCAAGGCAAAAGATATTCTCTTAGAGAAGTAGTAAATCAGACCACCTGCTCTTTTTTCACCATGGTTAGTAGGTCACATACACTTAAGGATAGATTGTGCCCTCTAGGCATGGGCCTGCTGCAGACACAGCACAGTGTATACTGTAACAAGTGAGTCACATAAGTTTTGTTTTTTGTGATTTTTTCCCTCTGTCTTTTCCACCACAATCTTCTTACATCTGTTCTCTATGTCACTCCTTTCTGTGTGTTCAGAACTTCGAGAAATGCTGAGAATATGAGTGAGAATAAGGATATAATGCTGTGCCTTTGAAAGCATTTTTAGAAGGAAAATTGCAAATATCTTCCCTACTTTTTATGTACCAGAATATGATTTAAAGTGTTTAGGTAGGGCTTTGCTATTAAAACCTTAGACAAAAAGCCTGCAAAATTCCCACACTGTTTGTCATTGCCTGGAAGAATTTTCCTTCCTCTACCTTTTTTCTTTTCATAGCTCCTAAGATGGAACTAGTTGATTTCAGAATGGCAAATATGTTGTAGCAGAAATGCTAAGTCACAGCTTAAACCAATGATTGAGGACCTGGTGGGAAGGCAAGGCCAGTACAGGGGAGATCAGGTGCATGCAATGCAACTGAGTGACTGGAAGGGGTGGGGCAAGGAGTCACCATTTCCCAGACCTCATTTAAAGGTTGGCAGGAAAGGCTTATGGCTTTTGCCAGAGATCTCTGTGTTCTTGAGGTATTCTGAAGGTAAGTTGTTTCTTTCCTTTGTTTCTGTGGGTGTAGCTGTTGCACTTGAGTCTTTATTTTCTGTAGTTTGGGACCCTGCTATTCTGTTGTCATTCTACTTTTCTTTGTGTTACACATGTGAAATGTGTAATTAAATAATTATATATCCTGGAGTAGTTCTGCTGAATTTACAGTGTTTGTTATGGCAAGCTAGAAAGGCAAAGTCTCCAGAGCTTCCCTCATGGCAACAATTGCATGATGCTTGTTAATAAAAAGATTTTTTAATTCAATTTGTGCCTTCATAAGATTGTCAACATTAATGTTAATGAAAATTACATGGGTATTCTAATGGGTTACATGACTCCTGATCAAGTTAGAAGTGTCTGTAAGAGCAGGAACAAAATAATAGTATCTGTACAGCGTCCCTTTCCACAGAGCTTCAAAAGGTATTTCTAAATACCAATAGCAGTTTCATAGTTTTACAGCACTGGGCATTTTCAACCCCCAAGTATTGCATTAGGTAACACTACCTGTATTTAAAATGTTAGACTCGAGCTATGCTTCCCAGTGTGAAAGCTGAATACCAGTGCATGAAGGAAAGCTTTATAGCATTGATTAACTGTGACCATTTGTAGAATTGACAAAGAGCTGCATAAAAGGTTTATTCTGACTTTCATATGCGAGTATTGTGCATCATTTTTATAACATGTGAGTCAACAATGATGTACTTTGTTACTGCAGGTCAGAACAACTTCACCCCAGTAGATAAATCATAGAAGCTGACACTAGTAGTTCCAGAACTTGCAATGCACAGGAGAATAGAGGATATGGAGGAGGTATGTCATTGACTTCTCCATTTTCCCTACTTTTAATAAGAAAAAAAGCCTAAAATGAAGAGTATGTAAGTTGCATTAAAGGAATTAGTAATGAAAGTGGCCTATACTTGAATGCAAAAAGTGTGCAAAATACCTGAAAAGAACTTAAATAGGAATAGTGTTATGTATCTCTTAAAAGTCTGAGGACTAGGTCCTGACGATGTATAAACAGACTTTTAAAAAATGTTTCAAGTGAAGTAACATCAGTAGTGGTACAGTTCTGACCTGATCTTGAAATTGTTTCAGTTTTAACTTTTTGAATTAAAACTACCCTTTTTTTTATAAAAAAAAAAAGGGGGGGATTCCTACTGTGTGTATGTTTTTATGTCAGCAGTTTATGGATCGTTAAGTTTTATGGGACAACGTGATATAGGGGTCCAAACATGACTAAGAGCTGAACAAACATGAAATGATCCTTCACCTAGCAGTGACTCTCCCCAGTTTTCAAAGATAAAGATGTGGTAAGGGAAAATTATTTACACATCTACAATTGAAACTGGGTTGTGTTGTTGTTGTTGTTCTTCTTTTCTTTATTTATTGTCAAAATCTATGAAATCTTGGGACACAGAAGGGGAGGAAAAAAAACTTTCTCCTAAAATTTTGTGTCTTATTGTGGGTTCTAAAGTCAATATGATGCATCAGTGATGTGAAAGCAAGCCTGACCCTTGAAGGAGGCAAGAAATCAATTTGTTGTAAAACAAAGTCAGGAGGAAGCTGAAAGCCAAAAAGGTGAAGATGCTGTCCTTATTCTCACAATGGAAAAAATGTGCTAGCAATTACAACAGTTGAAGATTCTTCTTACTTGTAAGCACTCTGGAGAGCGCCCAAGGTGACAGATGTAGAGGCACTTAATAAGACAAAGGAGAATCAACTTACAAAGATAGGGAAATATTTAGATCTGTTGACAAACTACAGTGAATCTACTCTTTGAGAAATTCTTCTGCAATATGTACTTGTTTATATATGGCAGATTTCTGGCTAGCTTTTTGACAGCAACTTAATTCTGTATATGAACCTAAGTCAGATATCTGAATATTAAGATCACTTTAAAAAAAAAATAAATTCCATCCCACCTGTAAAGATTTGTGTAATTACATGTCAAAAATTTCTTGCCTTCTCATGCAGAAATCATGTCAGTAGCTCTGCTAGCATTAGCGATGGTACAGTGCATTTAAGCTATTCCCAGCTACCCTTAAAACTGCAGAAAATAATGTGCCATGTTACCTTTTTGTTCTGAATTGTAAAAAGCGTGGTCTTAAACAAATACGTGCGACAAACTTCAGACATGGAATCTCATAGGTGGTTCTCTTGGTGGGTCAATAATTTTGAATCTCACAAGAAAGTAGCAGTAAATGATCCTTCATACTCTGACAACTGGTTTAGTTTCTGGAGAGTGCAACACATTCATGAGGTCTGGTACTTCCTCTGTGCATCAGTCTGCTTTTTTCCTCCTTTTGTGTCTTAATCCACTCCCTTATTCATAAGGCACCTAGTGCAAATGTATATGACTTCCCTCTAGTGGTCACCGTGGCAAAGTTTAAAGTCTTTCTGCTGAAAGAAGATGGGACAGAGGGGTCCTCATCTCAAATTGCAGGCAGGTTTTACAGCTGGTAACACTGGGAAGCTGCATTATCCTGACTGCACTGGAAGCTCCAAGTGTGTGGAAAAAGTCCATTACACACACATGTGTTGTCCTAGCCTACAAGGGTAGGATAGTGCAAAGGAGATACAGGCAATAACTCAGTGCTAAAACAGGACGGGATGTCCTCTTTGGCTTATATCTGTAACACTCAGGGGGTGGAGCCCCTTCAAATGACACCGTCAAAATTCTTCTGAGTCTTCTCTGTTGATTGCTAAGGTGTTTGCACAGCATATTCCTGTGGCTACAGAACTCACTGTCAATCGCATTGCTGCACTGGCAGCAGTTCTTAATGATTCTAATTCCTTTCAGTATATGTGTAATGTATAGCTCTATATGAATATAATAAAAGTTTAGAAGTACACACAGATGAGCTCAGTTCTTCAGCTAGTGTAAGTTAGTATCTTACCGCTGACCTCACAGACAACATTTTTAGAAGTGATCACTTAAGCTTTCTGTGTCTTTTTGCTGAAAGAAACTCCTCTGTCCTGTAAACACAGTTCTTCTTAGAGCAAAGTCACCAGTAGATTCACATATTAGTACACTTTGTTTTAAAACTTTATTGGCTATTATCCACAGTTCCCTGAAACGTTTCAGAAGAACGTGTAAGTGTTCTTTCATCATGAACTTGTTAAGCATGTGATAAGACACTGCAGAAGACTCGGACAGAGCCAGTTCAGCTTCCCTGATGGGACAAATGCCAAAGCTGTAAGCTGGTATCTTGGTCCTGATGCTATAAACAAGTGACGGAGTGAATTAGTGACTGCATCTCATGGGCAGTTTGTCTGCATTATTCTGTATAACTACATCTGGTGACAAAGCATGGTGTATGAACAGGCTCAGCCAGGGTTACAGACTATTGACTGTAACTCAGGTAATTGTTATTGAAGCTTTTGCAGTTCCCTGTAGCAGCTGGACTACGCTGGTATAAGAAAAAGCTCTAACAGCCTTCTGGCACAGATGACAAGTCAAAACTGGGTTTACCATTTTGGGGAAGAATGGGTCAAGGCTACGGGACAGAATTGCATCTGAGGGCTTTCTTACTTCCCTTCAACTTCTATAGTGCAAGTTACTGCAAGTAATGAGGTTTTAGCTTTCTTATATCTGTCACTGTGGAGACTGTAGTTCTTTTAACTGTACTATGCAGCTCACTACCCAACTTCGTGATCAAAGGGGAAATATCCCTTTCAGCCTACCAGAAACACAGTGTGGTTGGCAACATTAGGACAAGGAACCAAAATGAGAATTAATCACCAAAAAATAACTGCAGTCAAACCTTTTTTTTTTTTTTTGGTGCTGGTATTCACAGTAGGGTTCCCCTTGCGAAAAGAGGTATTTTTTTTTCCATAGAAATATCAATTTCTGAGAAACTTGGATTGTTCTAGAGCTAAAAGTTCTGCTTACAATGCATGCAGGATTTCATGGGGAGTGTTGTACTGTGGAAGTCAGACTGAGGGACAAAAAAAATCTTTAGAAGAATTATGTTGATGATTTTTCTTATTTTTTTTCCTACATCAAGCTATTCAGGTAATGAAAATTAACATTACATTGTATATTTTCAAAAGAAGTCTGTTACTTTTAGGTATAATGACATTTTGTCTGACGTTTTTAGGATAGGGCAGAGAGGTGCAGCTAGCATATGGTGGAGAGTCTGACGTTTGAGCTGTAGATGGTGGTGTTGCTTTATGGGAGTATAAGTTCAGTGTAAATGGATGACTTAACGGGATGGAATCTAATACCCAATACAATCAACTTGGCTGAGTTTTGCATTTGTGGGAATCCTATTGATTTAGTGTTTGTATACAAACTGAAGAATTAGAACTTACAGTTCTAGTCTCTCCATGAATGTATGCAGCCACTGATCTCGCTTAAGGGAATTTTAACATACTTTTGGGGTTACAACTGGTCTGTAAAAATGTCTGACTTCATCAATAACCTGTTCCCGCTGATCTATGTGGCAGAAAGGAGACAAGCACTGAAGCGTTTGGGTTTGGTACATGAAAGAAATGGTATTTCCAGCTCCGGTCCACAAGCTGGTACTAAGGTGGCTTCCTTGCATGCAGTCAAATGGGGAAATCCCAGGGTAGACTGAGTCCCTTGATCTTTCTAGGAAGATTGTCACCTTCACTGTGTGTTAGTCTGAATGCACCTTAAAGAGAAACTGTGGGAGAAGGGTGAAGTTAGACATTTTGAGGGTGAAACAGTGCTTGGAATCCAGAGAATCAGGGATACAAATTCAGTAATGTATTTGAGTATGAACTTTGAAGTGATTAGAGCAAATTCTTAGAGCATTTTCCAGACAGGGACAGTACTTAGATATCACTTTGGGGACATTTGTTTCATATGTGGTGCTTAATGTAGGTTTTACCTCTTCCAACATGCTCTGAGGATGCCTACGTTGCTCCCAGCTCTTCTGGGGATACAGAAAAGAGAATGAGGGTATCTGTACGAGGAGCTGTCAGTCTCTTAGGCTGTGATTTTGTTGTTTTTTTTTCCCCCTTATGACAGAGCTTGCTGTGCTTTCCTGGCAGTCACTATTCAGCTTAATCATCACTTAAATTGCAGGTTTGTTACTCTCTTGAGTCTTCATGCCAATGAACAGTTTTACAGCTTTTCCCTGCTCAGGCGAAGACATTCAAACTCCTTCACTTTCCTTTACTTGGTCTCCTCAGATGCTGACACATACTAACTTGACTCAGGCTTGTCACTAGCCTAAATAATCACAACAATTGCTGACCTTCATTTAATGTCTTCAAAGGGGGGATTTTGGTAATTTTTTGCTATCTAAAAAGTTGGAAGTATCTGTTATTTGTTAGGAAGGTTATTCAAGTCCATTTCAGAAGTGTTGCAGATGATAGATCTCTAGTAGAACCCTGTTTTTAATTAATTTGACTTAATCTACTTAATGGATTTACTTGTAAGTTACTAGAAAATTCATTCGGGGCTTATGTGCTGTAAGTTTGGGGATGATATGTGGAGTCTTTTTACACACTGCATAGAGGCTGAGTTCTTATATTTTAAGAATAACAGTGTTTTAGGATTGTACTGAGCAGTGTATTTGCAGTGTTTCCTACACATAGCACCAGATCCAACATAAGATTGTGAGGCCAGACAACTTAAATTTGGGAAGTTTCTGAATTTAAACTGATTATAGTATAACACAATTCCAATTCAGATTTTTTTTTTCCAGGTAATCATACCACTTTTAATGCTTGAGTATTTACTTCTAGCTAACAAACATTAATTTTATTCTCATTGCTCACAGGCCAGAAAGTTGGGTATTTACTGATTATTAGTCAAATCCTTATAAAAATACAATTATTAATTTCCCTTTAGGTTTTGCTGTCTATGGCACCCATTACAGTACCATGTCAGTACTTCATGTTTTTCTCCAGCAGCATTTATTTTTATTTGCATTCTCCAGTTGGAAATTGAGACAGTGATCTAGATGCAAATTGTTTATTCATTTTGTGTTGGGCTTTATAAATTAAATAGTTTTCACTGATGCTAATTTTAGCTGAGCTGCAAGTACTTAGAACATCTGATCAGATACTTAAGAAGTAGGAAGTAATTTATGAACCCACATCAAACATGTGACTTATCTTGCAACATGCTATCTGAGGACTGTCACGGGGAAAAAATATGGTTTTCTGGGGTATTCTTGATTACCTTAAGCATTAGCCCATTCCCTCTTCACAATATCCACTACTGACCTTCCAGCCTAGGCAGCAAATGGGGGAATATTTTAAGGAACCACATAAAAGCCATGAGATTCAAACTGGCATATATATGAAGAATGAAGGAATTGCTTTTTACTTGTAAAGAACATAGAGGGGTTATTCATTAAAGTTATTAAAACAAGACAGATCTCTTAACTCCCCTGCTACTATAGTAAAGGGTTCCAGTTGATGGCAAGTTGAATGAGAACCAGCGGTGTGCCCTGGCAGCCCATAAAACCAACTGTACACTGGATGCACCAGGCAAGGGAAGGGGTTGTCCCACTTTGCTCCGAGCAGTGTAGCCTCTCCTCCAGCACTGGCTGCAGTTTGGGTGCCAAAATATAAGAATGATACAAAACTATTAAAGAGCCCCCAAAGAAGGGCTGCAAAGATGGTGAGGCTACTAGAGTTCAAGGAGTGTTTGGACAATGCTGTCACATTTATGGTTTGAATTTTGGGTGGTCCTGTGTGGAGCCGGTGGTTGGACTCACTGTTCCTTGGGGGTCCCCTACTACTCAGGGTATTCTGTGGCTGATCAGCTGCATTGCCAAAAAGGGGCTAAAGTCTGCTTGAATTGATATAAAATATTCTTTGAAGTAAAATTGATTGATTTACTTAATTTAGCTTTGTTCTGTCAGTGAGAACTTAGCCCAGGAATACTCAACTCTTGACTACCATGATGTTCAGAGGAGTACTGAATGTCCAGGTAGAGAACAGGTGGGATTAAGGCTAATTGGAGAAGAAAGGTGGAACAGTTTCTGTGTTGCTGTGACAATAGGAACTATGTTTTAGTGAAAAGTAGGATAGATCTAAGTAAAATATACTTAAAGAATCAACAGCAACAACAATGAAATCCCAAGCAGTAAGCTAAAGTACAAAGTACTTGAATGTTAGTGTGGTGGGGGCTGCTTGTTTTCTTTTTCTGTTTTGTGTGTGACTTCAACAAGGAAGAGCTGATGAAGAAAACTAAGACAAAAGTGATTGGGTGTAAAATAAATGGCACTGTGTATAATCATCTGATTGCTAATGGTTTATATCAAAGCTTAATAATATTTATATTCAAGTGAGATGTAGCTTAATATTGCATGCAATTTTAGTACAACGGTCTTTGTGTTTACTTGTTTAATGAAATATGAATCTTGAGACCTTTTCCAATGTTTCTTCGGATGAAGAAACTCTGAAGTGAAAGGTGAATATTCCCAATCATATAATGGGATCACTTATTTGTTTAATTTTTTCAGAATTAGAAGTACTACATATAAACGCTATATCAAAGACAACGTGGGGGTGCACGTAGTCATAATAAAAAGCTCTTCAGATGGAAGTAATAGGCAAACATTAAGCAATTATGCAAAACATTCAAGATCTGTATAATTCATTGCATGGAAATCATGCTTCCTTAGCTCTACCTGCTTTATCAAAATATTATTCTATACAGAAATTGTCAGCATCTAACCAGTTTGAATTTTGCTATGGCTGTCCTTTTCAGTGGGTGTGATCTGGATCCACAGAAGTTAAATGGGTATTTTTTTGGGTGAAAATGGATTGGACCCAGCGTGCCCATTGCTTGCACATTTCAATACAAGCAAGTGAAACAAAGCAGTCTGTATACCCCATTCTCCCGTTTATTATCTCTAAGGATAATGCTTTGAGCATGGCAAGATCCAAAACTCCCTAGAGTAGGTCTAAAGAATATACCAAGGTTACAGCATGCCACCATAAGGAACAAGTTTGACCACCCTTCATTTGCAGCAATTGCAGAATGCCCCCAGTGTTGTAGCTGATGGCTAGAAATTCTAGTGGGGCAAGGCATACTTGTTTTCCATGGGGAGAGGAACTCGGTGGAGCTGAGGCAGTTGTGGCAACCAGTGTTTGTGTGTATGGAATGAGATCCCATGATGCTGTATGAAACCCAGTGTGACTGCTTTGTGCCAGAGAAGCATTAGTTTTCCTCTTGCCCTAATGCATTAAACACACAGCAGAAATGAAATGGATAGAAGTTCATAAAAGTTGCTGCATGGAGAGGCTTATGCTCTGTTCATTCCTACCCTACGGGCTACAGGTATTTATAATTTGTAGTAAAACTGCTCTAACCAATTTCTTTTTCTTCTACAAAATGCAGACACTGTCTAGCTATCTGCAGCACTCACCCTATCTCTGTAAAAGACATTCAATCCATGACCTCTTTTATTTATATGCTGTAAATTCCCTCTGAAGCACTCCTAGAAATCTCCATCAGGACAGCTGCAAAAGAATCAAGGGGCAGTCCCTTTGGTAACCATATCCCATAAATTTAGAGATTTTTAGATTGATTCGAGCTTTTTAAATTCCATCTAAAAACCTAGTAGCAGCTGCTACAGATCCAGAATTATTGGTATAATATTTTTATCATGACGCTACTTTGAAAATTGTTTGTAGACCTCTTTCTCTGTTTCAGTTTCCCAGGGGCATTAAGGTAAAGCCCCATGCAAAAGGTAATGCAGCTAAGTAATCTGGAAGTGATAGAAGCAGGGATTACTATGACAGGGGTTACCTCTGAAAGAGTCACTCTTCATCATGTGATATAGATGAAAATATGGATAATAAATCTGATTGAGAAAAGCTTTAGCATCTTTCTATTTTACCTATGCAGTAGAATTCAGCTGGCATCTTTCCAAGTTAATGAGGCCATCATGTGGGACTTTCACGGTGGCTGTGCTGTGCTAGGAATCTGGCCCAGCCCTTAACTGGCATAAATCAGCTCTGTTGTCTTCTCCCTAAATTGGCAAGTACTGTCATTTTCAAAGCCTCCAATAGTTTCAGGAATCAAACTACCATCCTCAAATTTATATGTCTGTTTCGGGACAAAATGAAAGTGCTTCTCTTAATGCCTATAAATCCCCTGTCCTCACCCTGCTCATTATTGCAATGTCTTGAAATTCAGCCAGAATGCTTAAGTAACTGAAGAATAATCTCCAGAGTTTAAGAGATCTGCAGCAAAAACAATAGGCAAGTGATCCCTAGAGTTAAGAGGCTTTGTGATTCTTCTTTTGCTTATGTAAGTCCACAGCAGCTTCATAGAAGGTTACAACAGCTGAAGAATCAACTGAGAAAATCTTCCAGCCCTACAATTATTGCTAATTGCATCTTTTAAAATGAGGATTTTTAAATGTAGAGGGGGAATTTGAATGTGGATGGAAATAACTGAATTTTCTCATATAAGGCTGGTTTATCCTTCCTGTTACCTGTTGATCTGCCCTTGTATTGCCTTGCTTTTTCTCCTCTCTCTTCCTACACAGGGAAAGGATTTGGGCATTAGTCTTTTAACTAGGACACTGTAAAATCTAGAAATGATGGGTACAGATATTTTGTCCCTATAGAATGAGAGCTTTTTCAAGTTTCATCAAGTGTTAAACAGACAGCTTCAGAGCTACCAGCACTATTTCTACAGACAAGCAACTGGTTGCCCCTTTCTTGGCAGTTAGTTGTTTCACTATTTCTCTGCTGAGCTGATCCGTAACTCCTGGATTTGCCCAGGCTAAACATTACATCACATTTAAGTGGTACTACAATTACAACATTTTCTTCTCTTCCCTTCTCAGCTTTCAGGTATGCTTTCTACACAACTTCCTTTAGCTTTCAAAGTCTGCTGATTTCTTGCTTCTGTTTTAAGTAGAGCAGCCCTAAGCATCTTTCTTTCCATAACTCATTTATTTCCTAAGCAGTCAGATTTCTTTCCCCCTGGATCTTTTCCAGTCTTCATTTTCTGTCATGGCTTTCAGTCAGTCTACGTGACAAATCCTCCCTCACTGTGCTCCCCGAAATCTGGCTTTTGATCCGGGGCTCAGCCATGTCACCTCTGGGCTTCCAGTCCCGTAACTTAGAAGATATAGCATGCAGCAAGCACAACTAAGAGTAATCCCTAAAATGGACTAGATAATACTTCTCACTATTTCCCCCCAAGGCAAACACATATCTTAAGTCATATTCTGAATATATATATTTTTTAAAAATATACTGAAACTTGCCTATAAAGTTTCTGCTGGATAGTATTGAGTCCCTCAGAGGGCAAAAACTGGGGCAGGATTTGCTTCTGTTGCTGAAAATTTGCAATGATTTTTTTTCTGACCAATGGCAGGGAAAATCATTCTTTGACTACGTAAGCAAAACTTAACTGCTCTCAAAGGAAAGCTATTAATCCTGGAACAAACTAGTCCTATGCTAGTGTAAATAACTAGCATGAAGATATCTTCTCAGGTCAGAGAAGCTACAAAAATACATTAAAAACCCCAACCTATTCTTATTACTAAGGCAGGGATACCCAATAATAATTTGAAAATAGGGGCTAGGAGCCTGCCTCCACACATCACACAGTTGGCATTTCTAAACTTGTTAACCTACTTGTTGACTTGAGGAGCAATGAGAACTAACAAGCAGAGGAGCTGGGAGGACCACTGCCTGGCTCTGGCAGTGACATAGTATGTGACAATGAGGAGACTATTTCACTTCCACGAGCCAGTGCTTGCCTTTTCACCTTTGTCTTGTTGGTCTGTATATTCTTTGGTCTCAATAGAGCCTTCTAAGTAGTGTCATAATGTAAGTTATAGCAAACTAAATCCTAGCAAAGTCTAACTTCAAAAAAAGCTAAATGGGGTTTACACACAGAAATTACATCAGAGAAATACGAATTATCAAGGCATGGTTTATTAGCACTGGGGTTACATGACCCCAGAGCAGTGAGGCTGTTTTGTTACCCCAGGACTCATTTGTCACCAACAGTCGCAATGGTTTCTTAAGTTGACAAGAGATCAGTCAATCTAACTTGCAATTAAGGATGAAAAAAAAAGAAGCTTGATGAAAGTATTTGACCTTAATTTAAAAAATTAGCACTGTGGCAAAAAGCAAACGAAGTGCATTTTCAGTTTAATTAAAATGCCACAATTACAATGTAAATAATTATGTTTTATTAATCATCAGCATTCATGCTTGAGACTGCAGTGATATAAAGATAATTAAGTTGCTGGTGCTGAGGTTGGTGCCTTAATAATTACATAGTAGTTAATATAGAGTGCTAACTAAAACTGGGAACTTCTGCATAGCAATTATGTTATCTAAGGCTGCTAATTAGTCACATTAATTTAGAATTACTTTAGTTTCCTGTGTAGACTAGGCTTGCTAAACTGCAAGTGCCCATTGTTGCTTCTGATATAACAGAACTGGTCCTCTCTTTGTCTTTCTGTTGAAATTTATGCAGAGATGTTTTTCATCAAAGCAGTCTGTACATGAGACAGATCTGACAGAATCTTATTCTGAGACTGTTATTTGCCTGGGATGTGCACTTGCCAGTGTGTTCATAGCTCAGGATGTGTAATTGTTACAAGAATCCTTCTGCTTGTTAATGTCAAGGCAGAGTCCACTTTGTCTAAGTTGTTCCTGTTAGTCCTATTTCACAGATGGGAAAAAAATAAGGTAATTTTAAGGAGCGTAACAAGAATGATGACGTGGAACTACGCTGAGCTAGGGATAGATCAGAGAGAGAATATAAGACAGGTAATTTCTGTGTGAGCTCATAATTTTGAGGCCTGTGTTCTGAGGTCTGGACTCCTGAGTCAGGCTATGGGCAAGGAGCTGTGAAGCCTGAAATGCCGAATCAGTTGAGCTGACTGTAGTGCGAAGCAGGCATTGAAAATAGCTTGAGTGTACAAGGTCTCAAAGGCAAAAAGGAACTGAGAAAATATGCTGCAAGGGAAAGTGAACTGGTCAAAAGGCCACACTTGTCAATTTATAATTCTCCAGAAATGTGGAAATATAGTTGAGGAAGATTAACAACTATTTTTCCTGCTTATGTAAACAATGACTGCCAGGAAAATGGGCATGAGATGGAATAAAGAAGAGGTGCAGCCTTCTTTCAGATGATTCATTTGATAGTTTAACTGTCTTTACTAAAATCAGACAGAAGATTTTAACTGTGGAATAGCGCTATTTATGAAAACAAGGTATACCAGGGAAATGTTCTAATCAGAGTTTAAAAAAAGTGTGTGTGTAAAGGAAGAACAGTAAATTGTTTTTTGACTGGGCTCTGGCAGGTAAGTCAACTTTTAATTTTGGAAGCTCCATGGAAAGGAATCGGGTTATAGTGGGGAACCTAAATTTCTTTGGACGCTTGTCCTCTATGTGAGAATGAGACACAGGACTGCGGTCCCTTTGAGATGCCTCTAGACAGAGGCTGGATAGAGATTTTTGGGGTGTGTTTTGGAGAAGGTGGCCAGGACAATAGAGGAACTGGATCTCCATCTGTGTTGGATGATGAGAGAGAACTGGGCTATGCAGGAGGAGGAGCACAGTAAAACCATGGTTGCTGGGACCTGTATTGGCAAATGCGAGCATGGGAGGCAACTGCAGCAGAAAGTGGCTGGAAGATGGTAAGTTGATGTCCTCAACATCTTTTTATCTCATGACAGGGTTGCTGTTCTCCAGCTTGAGAATGGAGGACATACTTTCTTTAATCCTTCCCATTAGGTTTTTGCAGATATGAAGATTTCCTCTTTGCTTTCACTTCCTCTGACTAACAAACTCTTTTATGATATTCACATTTATCTGCTAAGATCCACAGCAGCACTTGGCCTGCTCCACTACATCAGCTAAAAGACTTTGAGGATTATGGTCTGATTTCCAAACAGCAGACACCTCCTCACATCTGTAGAGAAACAATCTGAGTGTGGCCAATGCAAAGCTGCAGGGGACATGTCTTTTCTCCTTTCAGAATAAGGGACACAAATCGGGACTTTACAGTAATGCTATTGCAATATTAAAATCTTTTAATCTTGATTCATGTATTTTTTGTTTTAACGAAAGTTTATATTTTATGTTGAGTACTTCTAGCGTGAGAATAAGTTTTTAAAATGTTGCTCAGAGTTTGTTTGAAAAGGCATTGTGGTTGTGAGAGGTCTCCAGAGATGATAGAACAAAAAAGAAAAATACCTCCCTCTTCACTCAGCCCTTATGCTTGCAGGAACTACTTTTAACATCAAATTACTGGATATGGGGAGACGGAGTTCACTTTAGAAGTCATCAGAACTTGGAAATCATGTTTTGCCTTTCTCAGAAAGCTACCTGGGTAGAAACATGGAACACAATCCTGGCATTGTAGTTGTAGATTTGCCTCTGGACTTGTGGTGGTTTTTTTTTGTTTGTTTGTTTTTTTTACAGAAGCAGAAGTATTTTTCAAAGAGCAGACTCTGTTCAGAGGGGTGGACGTCTGTTTGTTGTGGACCATCTCAGATCTCAGTTTAACTTTTCCTGAGTATCCATAGCTCCAGAGGCAGTGAGAGCACTCATTTGAGCTGCTTGGTAATCATTATCCCAATTTTGCAGAACACGCAGATAAGAAGACAGCCTGAAAAACTCACGCTGTCCTCTGGATCTCGTTCACCTCCAGTGTTCCATGAAAACGAGAATGAAGTAAAGTGCCCCACATTATCAGATATGTAGAAAATGCTCCTGGTCATCGTTAATTTCCCTTACAGCATCAAAAAATCGTTCTGTAAATGTAAGCTAATTACATCACCCTAGGAAGATAGGTATCACAGCTGCAGATTCACCAGCAAGGAAAACAAGGCCTGGAAAGATTACATAAATCTGTTAATGGGAAGTTTGTGGTTAAGATATAGACTTTAGGAACTTATAACAAGTTTCTCATTCTCTAATTACTGGGCTGCTCCTCTGAAGGAAATCTTCCCTGAAGTGTTGCTGCTTTACAACAGCTGTCCTAGCTATGTGCTGCAGACCTTCGGGTCTCTTGAGTTTGTGTGGTTATTTTCACTGTCTGTGGCAGTGTTGTCAGATCTAGTCTGTACCTTTGTTCTTCACGTACAAGTGGAAGGGTCTCTTTTAAGAAACTCACCTGTCACTTGCTTGTTGCATGTGTACTACCATGGGTATCAGCTGAGAAATTTCCAGGTGAGCCACCTAAAAATCAGACCCCGTGTGGGAGCTCTGTCTAGAGATTTGGAGTGCAAAGTATTCCAAGGCCTGAACTGCCCTGATAGATAAGGCATTTTCAAATGTCTGTGATACACCACTGGGTAAGAGCAATTAGCACAATTCAGCTGATGTGCCTCAAGGTCATGCCTAGCTTGGTTTAGTACATTCAGCTCTGAAGTCCCAGCAGAAACACACACTGGGTCATTTTGAAAATATGGTCTTTTTTTCTGAAGACAGGTCAGCTTGCATCTGCTTCCCCTTCAAATTTCCCCCAAAGTACAGACATCTGGACTTTTTCAAAGGCAATTTGGCACCCAGCTCCAAACATTTCTCAAAATCTTCTCTACAAACCCTTAGAAATACAGACTCTTGTGCTCATGCTGTTCCCTATATACTGAAATCAGTGGAATTACACCACTGTAAGATAGAAGTGAGGGGAGGAAATGGCCCTGTGAGAGGCCCTTCTGGATAGCAGTGGTGAGAATGAATCCTTTAATCATCATACTGCATGGTGATGAGACTCTGCTGCCAGGCTATTAAATACTCTGATCCAGCATGGTGTGGATGCAAAACCAGATGTGTTCTTGTCTGCAGAGACAGCAGAGGGATTTCAAGGTCTACAGTGGGTCTGCTGGAGACAGAGGAACTATTAAC
The DNA here is from genome assembly GCA_035772895.1 of Perdix hodgsoniae. Taxonomy (NCBI): domain Eukaryota; kingdom Metazoa; phylum Chordata; class Aves; order Galliformes; family Phasianidae; genus Perdix; species Perdix hodgsoniae. The sequence continues at coordinate 28,687,454 of JAPSGF010000001.1, read as the reverse complement.
AGTGTTAGCAATTTGAATAGTCAAATTGATGAGGGGCTCAGGGAAAATGTCAGTAAATTAGAAAGCATTAGAGGCATTTTGAAGAGCATTAAGGTTGCGAGTTTTGTTAAAGGATGTGTTGTTACAAAGATGACTGAACCCTGTTAGAAATGGAAAGATATTTTATAATATCACCCAATAGAAAGAACGAGGTCATATGTATGTCTATAAGTGCACGCACACTCACATGCACCGACAAGCTTTTAAAAGAGCAAAGTTTCAGACAAACAAAATGAGAGCAAGAATTTGAGCAGGTTGGGGAGTTGAAACAGAAGCTTTTAATTGCTTCCCGATTGCTTGGGTCAAGTGTTGAATGTGATAAAAGGGAAAGCAGAATAACGTGATTTTTCTGTTTGATTCTCCCTCCTGCTGTTCTCTGGATGGATATAGTGAAGCACTGAGGAGGTGGGTAGAAGAGAAATGGGTCTGGAGACAGGAGAAAGAAATGCCTCCTCGAGACTTTCTACTTCTGTAGATAAAAAGTTTGAAATGCTGTAAAACAAAATATTTTTGGAAAAAAGTTCTATACTGTCTCTATATAATTTTTTTACTATAATCAGCAGAAATTATCCATCCCTATAATGTTGTTAGCTCTTGATGAGCACAAAGTTAATTTGGTGTTTATCTGAAGAAAGTAGAGCAAGAAATGCTGGGCCAAAGCTTGGTTTCCCTTTCTCAACTTCTTCCTTTTGACATAAACAGTCATTTTGTTGAATAAGAAATTAGTTTAAAATATTTCTTTCCTTAGTATTCTTCCATGCATTTTATTTCAGAATTTTATTTCTGAATACTCCCATAAATGTACCAGGCCCACTTTGGCTCTGGTGGTAGTCTGGCTTTACAATTTTTTTTAATAAATTAGAATTTTAGTTTTCTGTTCTAGCAATTCCAGTAGATGTTGAGTTTAAATATTTCTTTCCAATGTTATGACAAGTCACTGTGGTCCAAGGAGCACCTTCTTTCTGTTTTGAAAGCTGAACCTCTTCATCCATTGTAAAATTCACCCATTGCTGTCTTATAAGAGTTTGTCTTTCTCTCCTGCATCAGTATACAACACAGGCAGGGAGGAGGCTGCACTTCTGAAACAGCCACATGGAGTCTTCAAGAGGTATCAATCCTAAAGCCATGTGAGGAGTCATTAGCAGGGTTTTTCAGTGATTATCACTCTCCCTAGTCTCCCTTGGGTTTTATGTAGCTGGTGGAGTGCCACTTTAGTGAACCTTAGCTGTGATGAGCAAATCCTGTTTGAGTTAAAATGAGCTGGGACATGACCTCATGTCTTCCTAACTATGTTTTCCTTCCATAGATATTCACTGCACGTTTCTGGAACTCCTCTCTCCCTGCAGTCGTCTTAGTGAGATGCTTTAAAGGACCATTGTTCAAAGATATTTTAATAGAAGTGAGCCACTTTACATGCGGAGTTGCTGCATATCCCAAACTTATTGAAAACAATAAGGATTTTGCACACTGAAAACAAGGCTGACAAGTTCAGTCTTTACAGTGCAAAACACATCAAAATCTTCTATGTCCCTCCTGGCTCCATTCCCCTACAGGATGAATGGACAGTCTCATTCAGGAGGTGGTTTTCTGTAGCATTTATGAAGGCAGTTTTTTGAGGGCAGTTGAAGTTGCCTTTACTGATACATCTGATATCCCTACAGGGATCTAATTTGCAGCATGGGGCTTTGTAATTTCATGCTAGAACAGCATAAAATGGAAGAATAACTCATCCAAAAGGAGGGGATTATGTAACAGTAGTGAAGGAGAATCTGCAGAGACAGTGAAGATCTTTGGAAAGTCATGTTACTGGTTCTGCAGTGCTGTACACCCACTAATTGGTTTCAAACAACATGGAGATATGTTACCAGCAAGCAGAAAGAAGGAGAGGGAGGAAAGTAGCACAGCATCAATACTGTTCGCCTTCTAAACTCAATCAGACAAAAACATACATTACAGTGGAATAAAATTCTCCTGTTTTACTCATGCTCATTAATGCCTGCCTTTCTTTCTCCTTTTCTTTTCCATAGTGTAGCCAAACAGCAACAAAAACAGGATCTTTGATAACACTGGAGTACATCAGCAACTGAGAATGGAGAGTGAAATGTTTGGCATGGGTGTGCACACAGCCTGTTACAGATCTTTTCACAGAGGGACAGTATGTTTGCGGAGGTATAACACGCTGCATTGAGTATTTATGTGTAAATGCGTTGAGTTAATGGAAGCTCTGCCCTGGAAATGACACTTGATAGCAATAGCAAAAGAACTATTGACACATAAGAAAAGTTTTGAGCTGGATTAGGAACCCTCATGAATTATTTCAATACATGGATTTTCTAAAATTGCCACAAACTGGTGAGGTTTAACATCTACTGCTACACCACCAACATGCACATCTGATGTCATGGACCAACGCAGTGAAAGGGTGGGTGTTGTTAATGGAGCAGTCCTTGTAGATCACCACATGTAGTAAAAGCTCAACAGTGAATTCTCTGATTTGGACAAATGAGACAAAACAAAAATTGTGGCTTGTGCTAATCTGCGTGAAAGTGGCAATGTGCAGTACTTGATCCTGGAATGTCCATCCCTGCCAGCTTCTTTTTCCACTTTTGAGTCTGATTGCATCCATCTTTTCTTCAGACTTTGAGGAAGAGCTTGGAGGAATTTAAAGATGTTGGAGAGTTTAGTACCTTTTCTTAGGTTGCTTATGGAGGGCTTTCATTATTGGACATTAATTCAGACTGTATGTTTACTCTTGGCTAAAATGTTCTGTTTGTATGTTGAGAGACAACAGCCACAGGAACTTTTTAAAAATACAAATAAATAAATAAATGCCATTTTGTGGATGGAAAATTAAATCCTAAAGACCAATGTGGCAGCTGGCCAACTGGTAATCATGCTGAGCCTTCAGAATTATCCCTGGCATTTATGCACAAAGCAAGCAGATGATGCTTGCCAGGCAGGAGCTAGCAAACAAGCAGTATGCTGAGCAAATATGATACAGGGAGGAAAAAAAATCTGCAGCAGCAAAGGGAAAGCTGTAATTCCAGGGCATCATTTTCAGCAGTGATATATGCAGCAGCTTGCAGTAGTGGTAGTGAAGAAAAATTCTAGAGATGAAAAGGCTAGAACAACCCCTTAATCTCCTTCATACCTGTCCTGTGTGACAACAAAGTCTCCCTTTGAAATGAGAAGAGATACAGCCTATAAGAGGAAAGTTTGAGCATTAAGAGATTGGGCAACACTCAGAGGTAAGGTGAAGTTGGAACAAAGGAGGTTTCTGTTTAAGATGCTGAACTGTGACTCAGAGGAACTGAATTTTCTTCCTGCATCCTTCCTCCTTTTCCTCTGGCAACTCACTTAATCTTTGTATGTCAGTTCCCTAACTGAATAACAAAGCAGTAATGCTAAAAGAGCATTTCTTTTGATACTTGAGAGCATTTATTTGGTTTTGGTGGTCGTTTGTTGTTGTAGTTGTTGTTTTTCACTTTAATAATTTTACAGACCAGAGGGAGGAAATGGTACTGTGTATAACTGTAAGAACAGAGTGGAGGTGGGGAATATACCCTTGCAAAAAAGAATTTGTGACAAAAGGCTAAGAGTAGGGATCTCTTACCCAGGATCAACACCATCCATCAGAACATTTAACACACGCGTAAAAAGGGCTTAGTCAGAGAAAACACTTTGTACAATTAAGAGCTAATCTAAATAGAGACCCTGGAGTAATATTGTAATTAGATAATACTGAGAGGTGAACTGCCTGTATGGGGGCACTTGTGTCAAAGCGATTTGAACCATCTTACCTGGTGGTTCCTTGAGTACTGAGGCTGTGCCATGCCAGACTGACAGTCTTTCATTTTTCTTGCCCAGTGCCACAAGGAAAGTCGGGAGAGAAGCAACTGTTAACTGCAGACGGAGGTGAAAATGAAACGTGACCACAAAAATCCACGGGAAGGGTAGGTTGGGGTAGCTTTTCAGTGGGGTAGATAGACCTGTTGTTCTTATTTTTCATCAGATCTTTTCCATCAGCTTCAGCTGCTGTACTGTATATGTAGCACTCTCCAAGTCTGAGGGTGGCATATCTAAATCTTTAGAGGCTTCTGTAGGAGCCATTGGCAGCATAACAGCTTGCCATTTTTTAATAAAACTGTTGACTTCATGCAACACACAAAAATGTGGTAAACTCTTCACAGAATATTTCATTGTTGTGGATAAATTGTTTCAATTAGAGTATTTACAAGCGATAAAGATACAAGGTTTGTCTGTTAAACTCTGGTTAAAGAATCAGAATGAGACAAAAAATAACATATGCAGAACTGCCCTTTTTATACTTTCTTGCCATTACAAATGATACATATAAGGCTCAGATAAACCTACAATGTTTCTGTTTTTCCTATCTTCATTTTAGGAAAATAAAGGAAAATTATATGCTTAATTTTCACACACAAAAAAGCAAGGTTGTATTTTTAATTCACACATTTTTTCATGCTCTGAATGTAGCTATAAGACTGAATTCCTGTCTGGAAAGCCTCTGCAATTACAGTCAAGTGACAACACCTTTCATTGAAGATACCACGTGCACCAGAAACTGCTACATAATGCCATAAGCAGCAAAGAAGCTGAGCAGGAGGTGACTTGAAACAGGTATGTGTGTGTATTACATGGACGTGTTTTACCTGTATGTTATATAATCCTTTCCTTTATTTGCAATTCAGTATAACTTCAGCTAAAACCACATTTAAAACAGTCACTCATTGTTTTTGAACATTAATTTTAATCATCTGAAAATTTTACAGATAATGATGAAGACTGGCTTTTTAAATCCTCCTTGTTTCTTTTGTACCCTGATTCTGTTTGTTACTACTTCTGGCATTCATTCTTTCCAGGTACATTCTTTCAGACAATTTGAGGTATACATGGGGTCTCATGAGGATTCATGTGCACACCTACTTCTGCTCTGATCCTAACAAGAAGGCCAATGCTTTAATGAGTTAGTGATCGATGTGACTGTTAACCTGAGAAAGTGCAGGCCTGTGCTGTGCTGTGCTGTCCTATCCTGTACATACAGCTTGGTATTCAGACTCGTGTTGTGTTGTGCATATACTTTGGCATCAGGGAGAACTTACTCTGCTAATTGTAATGAAGATGCCTGTTGGCAGCTCCCACTTGACATCAGTGATTAGGCCACCTGCACGTCATGTATTTATCTTATAGTGAAACAACATGTTCATATGTGAATCTCCTTTTATTTCACAGTAAAAGATATGAATGTAATTGTTTTCTTCTACAGTAGTCCTGGAAAATCTCAATAAAATTGTACCAAATTGCCATCAAACTTCCCTTTGAGTAGGGTCTATAACATATATAATGTCCTCACTGGAGATCTATACAATGCTGTATGACTCATGGGTATGACAGTGATAGGACAAAGGGGAGCAGATTTAAACTGCAAGTGGATATTTAGATTGGATGTTAGGAAGAAATTCTTTACTCGGAGACTGATGAGGCACTAGCATACACTGCCCAGAGAAGCTGTGGACACTCCATTCCTGGAGGTGTGCAAGGCCAGGCTGGATGGGGCCCTGGGTATTCTCATCTGGTGGGTGGTGATGCTGCCCACAACAGGGGGTTGAAGGCCCTTTCCATCCTAAGCCATTCTATGGTTCTATGACACCCAGCGTTTGAAGGGATACAAGTTTATTTACAGTACCCTCTTTTTCCATAGTGTCAACTCCAGTAAAAGGGAATTCAAGTTAATACATGACAGAGTCCCAAATGATGTTCTTACTCAAGAAAATACTTTCATTGCTTTAACTTTCTCCCATCTGCTAAATGATAGAAAGCAGTGAGATACACTCCCTCAATACCCAGTTTGTAGTTACTTCGTTAAATTGCAGAATGTATATGACATCCTGCAGTAAGCACTGAAGATTTTGACCATGCTCTGACCTTCTGTGCTGAACACTCCATGCATACTTATAGTCACAGAGATCTTGCCCTTAGAGGTGCTGTTTTGTAACATGCAACAGGTATGTTCATATCACCGTGTCTGGAAGTGAAGAGGTTGCATGGTGTGATCAGCTTACTTACCAAGATCACATAGCCTAAAGAAAGTGAATTTGGATCTTCAGCAAGGCTAAGATGAATACTGCTTTTCCATTTAGAGCAATTAGCTCTAATCACAAAACCAATACTTTGTTAGAAGTCTCCTTTGTACAGAGAAAATAAGCTGCTGCTTCACCCAGATACTCAAATGACTGAACACTGAGATGGCACCTTGTAGGGTGCACCAAACAATCAGTGAACTGAAAAAGGAGTCCAAAGCTATTTAGCTATTTGAAATACTCAGCTACAGACACAGGCTCATCTAGTCCAGATGTTTGAGAACACTGAAGCTACAGCTAACCCAGAATCTGCTTTTCTTCAAGACAGCTTCTGGTACCTAAACAGATCTGAGACTGTTGGAAGACCATCTGTGTGTGTTGGTGCTAACTTCAAAGAAGGCTGAGATGTGATCCCAGAGAAACCAGAACCAGTATGCACAAAAATCCTTTCACTGCAGGCACAAAGTGTATTTCTGTCCCCACACCTGTCATATTCAATAAGAAAGGCTCTGGAGGAAAGATGGAAATTGTACATCAGGCCATTGGGTTATTTGAAAACAGTCTTTTCCTAAGGGAATATTGGCTAGGATCTTTTTTGAGTAGATGGGGCTTTAGAGCTGACAAACATAACTGGTGTGTCATGAGCTAATGAAGTTAATTGTGAATTGTTTGGAAAACAGTAAATTTCCTCACAAGATTTGCAATTAAACATCTAACAGAAAATAATGACTTCCTTGCAGGCACTTTGGCACCAAATACAAAGACTCAGAGACAGAGCAAACCAGAGGAAGTACCTGCTAAATACCACAATTGAAAGCCACAGTTACCTATGAGTCTTAACATTCACTGTTGATTGTAAGAACTAGTATCTACAAAATTAAAGTATCCAGTGGGAGAAAGTACGATGTTTAACTTGCAGAATCCCTTTCACGTACAAAACTGGTGCTTCTTTTTATATAAGGAGCAGGAGTTGGGAAGACAAGAAAGATAGCATATTGATGTTTATCATCTTACTGAGGAGGAACCAGACATTAGCTAAATTACGAAGGCGGAGAACTGTATTTTGCTGCATATAAGCAAAGATTTCTATAATGAGCTTGAGTAAGCAGGAGAGCGATGTTAGCTTGCATGCGGATTTCTGCCCATTGCAAATAGCATGGGCAATTGTACCTTTCACTTGAATCAGCTGGAAAGTTTTATTATGTTGAGCAGAGATTCACATTTGCACTGTTTGAACTCATACAAACTATCAGAAAGAAAATGGGAAATGTGAGAACAAACCAAGTGTGAAGTGTTTTGAAGACATCCGGTCAAACAATTTTTTTTGAAGGAAGTTATTGCGTCTTCCTGCATCATTTCACTCTTATTTTTCATTGTTCTTCTCCTTCTTTGTCTTAGTTTACATATTGATGAGGCAAGGAAAAAAACAAAAAAAAAAGGAAAATGGTCACAGAGAGGATTCCTACAATAATATTTGTCTACACACTGGCATGGTAGTAGTTACAAATTTTGATATCATAACCTAGAAGGCTGTCTGCTTCTGTGAGACTAGAATGCCAAAATCTGTGTGCTCTAGTGTCTACTTTCAAATAAAGACTTCTGAACTCCTGGGTTTTTTTGTGTTTTTTTTTTTTTTAAGAAATGAGGCTGCAGGGAATTCTCCTATTTAAGAGATAATCTAGGTTTAAGAGAAAGAAAAGAAAAAGGATAATCTAATTCAATAAGAAGATGTGAAGATTTCATTTGCAAGACTTCTCCCTTGAGAAGAGAGCAGCTTCTCTTTACATAAACAAACATGTTGATTTATTCATAATTACTCTGGGCAGATATTTTTGCCAATCAAACATAACAGGTATACATTGCAGAACAATTCCATGATGAATTCAGAGGACGCAACCAAATAAAAACAAGCAGGTCATCACATTTAGGCTAGAATAATAAACTGCAAAAATAAAAGGTAAGGAAGGACAAGCTAAGTAACTGCATGGCAGAAAATAATATGTATGTTAACATTGATAATAGGCTGAATGAGAGTAAACAATGTTAAACAGCTGTAAAAAAAAAAAAAAAAGAAAGAAAAAAAAAGGCAAATGTTGCAATTTATGCCCAGTATCATCACCTACAAAACATTTAGTAACTCTTCAGTTATTCCTCGAGTTGCATTTCCCAAGCTATTGGATGCTGAGTCCAGTTTTAGGTACTTCAAGAAAGGTATGACCTATTGAAAAAAATCAGAGGAAGACAACAGTAATTACCAGGTTTCATCTAAGTATAAGGAAAGGCTGAAGTAATTGTCTTGCGTTTAGTCTCAGCTTCATTTGCACTGTTACTATTTCCCTGCTGCATTATAAATGCACCTTGGGAAAGGCAGGGGGGAACAGGAGAAAATGGGAAAAAATTCTTCCCTATGATTGCAGATTGCTCTCCTGCTCTGAAGCAGCTGCCATCAGAAATTGTTTTCAAAGAACCTTCGCCTCACCTCTGTGCTGAATGAGCCTACAGAAAAAGCTGGCACGAGCTTGATTTGAAATGAAATAACTCCCATTTTAGAGTGAACTGTGTGATGAAGATGTAGTTATAAAATAAATAATGATTCAGCTCTTTCAGCTCTAACTTTCAATTTTGTCCCTATTAAGTTGCTCAACCAGGTGTTGAAGCCAATAGAATTTGCTTTTTCCCCTGCTGGAAAGCTATTTTGAGTGCAGCGTGACTGAAGAACAAGCCACTTATTAGCTGCTCGGCTGTGCTTTCAGCTTTTCTGCTAGAATCCCCCGCAATTGCTTGAACAACACATTTGCCAATACTCATCTAGCTCAATCGGTACCTGTAAGGCTGCGGTATGAAATTATGTGGTGGTTGCGGTGTGGTAAGTTGCCTGCTGTTTAACATCTTTGTTTCATGGCATGGTGCTGGGAGGGATGCAATGCCAACTCTGAGCTTCAGTTTGTATTCAAATCTTTCTCTCCTCACTCTATCCACTTGATAATTTCTACTACCCTGTAGTTTCTGTACAGTATGCATCCTGGCAGAAATTCCTGAATAACATTTTGGAGTTGCTGTGGTTCATGCTGGAGCTATCCCTCCTTTGGTGAGGAGGGATGTAATCCATCTGCATCCCAACTGGACTGCGAGGATTAATTAATGTTCACAATGCGCTATGAGTTCCTTGCATGCTATTGAAGTGGAAATTATTATTTGTTACAGCCAGTCTGAATGCCATATGGGATTTCCGCATTAGGGTTTCAGCTCTGTTGTGCATCAGCAAGCTTGAACCGGTACCATGAAGAAAAGATTAGCATTACGCTCCATTGTTGTGTATTTGGTGTTGTGTCTACCTAAGGACATACATTTCCCAAGAAGCAGAGCTCTGCACAATTGAACTCCATGGTCTTTTCTGTAGCTCAAATCTTGCAACGTCCCTTTCCATCTGCTGCACTTCCACTCCGGTATAGCTTGAATCCACAGAGCAGTGGATCCCTTGGAACTTCTCAGCCATGTTTGCTTGTTATTGCCTTCAAGTCAGCTTTGGGAGACTGTGCAAGAAGTAAAGGTAGAATCTAGCTCTGCATTTTGCATTTTCCCCATGTAGTAGATTTGTACCTTCGTGCTACTTCTGGATCTTTCAGAGACTCAGTAAAATGGACTGATCATACCTGAAACTCAAGCCAGAGACACAAGATGCATGGCCATTCCACAATATTCTTGTATGCTTGCAACACCTACAAAACAGAACCTAAAACTTACTTTGCTAGTTTGCAGGGCCAAATGAATTTATTACTCTTCTTTTATGCATCAGCTTTAGTTTAGCTTAGAGCACATTTTAAAACACTCCTTTGACATCAGTCTTTGCAAGCCCTTACAAACAAACCAGTTTTAAATGAGTGTGGGAACTCCTGCAGAATTATGACAGATGCTCATCACTGACAGAGGAAACAAATAAAATCTTATCACCCAGTTTGCTTGTGAGGGCTCCCTGGAAAAGATCAGCCATCAAACAGTTTGAAATTAGCTTCATAGCTGAAGGATTCTCTTTTGTTTCTCACACAAATAAATGCAAGTGCTTGGCTTTCCAAAACAGGCACTGTTAAAGAGATACAAATAGAAAGCTCTTGCCACACAAATTATTATTCTTTATATTAGCAGTTTTACAGGTGAGACTCCAATGATGAGTGCTAAACACATGCCAAAAGTCAGATGCTGTCCCAGTGAGCTTCTTGCACACCCCTGTAGCATTATTCTTCTCAATCTCTCAAGTGTCTCCTCTGATTTTGTGAACAACCACAGAGTATATTTGGCAGTAGCTCTGCTGTAACTGTTCTTCAGTGAGGGTGTTACAACAAGCCTGTTGAAAGCAGTTAAATATAAAGAAAGTAAATACAAAACAATATCAAAGGATACATAGGAAAAAAGCAAACAAACAATGACAGAAAAAAAGACAGGTTTGGAGAGGAAAGATTATGGGAGAGACATGAGAAGAACAGAGAAGGATAGAGAAGGGACTAGGAATGAAAATAAAAGAATGACACAGGAGAAACTGACACCAACATTTTTATTATAAGATAAGTGCAAGTTATTGTCATTATAGCTTCTCCAATTACCTTCCAACCTTTTTTATATATATACATTATGTCCCTATGTTGCAAATAAGAGGGTTTTATGACTTTTGTTCTCTCACCTTTCCCATAGCTTACATTCCATTTTACTACACTGATATCAGATGCTTCACTTAACGCTCTTGCACCAGTGCTCCCTATTTGTGGTGATAATGCTGCTGGGAAAGGAAAACCACCCGCCTCGCGGTTGTAGGCTATTTGCTGTTCTCGTGAATGTCCACTAGATGGCAAAGCCGGTATTTCTGTCGAGTTTACAGTCCACCTTCAGCTAATAACTAACCCCAGGGTAAGTGCATAGGTTAAAAATGGCCATTAAAAGACACCGAGGAGTGTCTCCGTGGAAAAGCGTGTATTTCCTAGGACTAACAACAAAACAGGAAAATAAAAGATTCAGAAAGAAAATGGTGATGCTCTCAGGAAAGCACAGTGTTCTCTCTAGTCTCTGTGAATCTCTGTAGGTGTAATCTCTGAGACAGAATTATTAATTTTCCAGTGAAAATAAATTTTATGGAGATAATAATATTTTCTCATATCTAAGCTTCTTGAATTATTTGTAACTAGCTCAGGAGTCCTCAGTTTGAATGAAATCCAGGGTGAATAGCCAAACCAGGGGCAGTTACAGTGAGCTGTAACTTCCTACTTTGTGTACTTGCAGATGTAAGAGGCGCGATGAGGTTTGATACCACCTTTTCCCTTCAACATGCCTTTATGACAAAGATTGTAATTATGAAGACTAGCATTGATTTTCTTCCCTTTCCTCTGTGGGGTTTACATACTATTTCAACAGAATTACTTCAAGAAACTTCTATCATTCCGTCACTGAAACTTGGTGGCACACATATAATTACGCAGTACAAAGAAGTGCATAGGATCTAGTCTCCTGAAAGGGTTATACTGACACAACACTCGTTATCAGCTCTTCCATCCATATACAAGCTTCATACACGCTGGCCATGTACCTAACGTTGTAAGATGCATTTATTTCCAGATTTAGTTCTAACAGCAGAAGCAAGGGAAAAATGATTTGCTTCTCTAACAATTCTGCGGACTGACTTCTGCTTCCAGTAGAGGAAGTGGTGACGGTGATAACGGAGTATGAGAGCTTTTCTCTTCTGCAGGCTGGTTAGCTTGCATCTGGCATCGACTATATTTGTTCAATGGCTCCCAATCAATTATATCCTGTAGTACTCATTTTTCTGACAAAGCAAGACAAGCAAGAAGATGAGGCCGTTCCCACTCCATGTAAATGAGATGGTAGCGTGAAAAAAAAGTCAGCGCTATATTTGGAGTATTCCTAATTGCACTGTTCTATTTCCAGCTGCCGAAATTCACACTAGAATTTTAATTAAGGGCTAGATTCTTGCAGCAGATCCTAACAACAGGAAACAGTTATGTTACTTAAATAGGCTTTGAAACGATCAGATTTTATCTCCCAAAGCAGCACTCGGATGAATATTAAAGCTGCTTTGTTCTACTGGAAAGAAGCGCGGCGGCACACGGAGGGAGGCTGAAGGAGGTCACCTCCTCGGCCGGGTCGGCCATTAAAGCAGGGCGGCTGAGACAAAAGCCATCCCGCACGCACCGCACCCGGCGCTCGGGCTCCGCGCTCCCAAACACGGCAGGAGCCGGCAGAGGCGTGGTGTAGGAGCTCGCGCCGCGAGAGGCTTCACGGCCAGCACAAGGACAGCCCGCCAGGCCTCATCCCCGCACGGGGCTCCCATCCGAGGCCTCGCCCGCGGCAGGCCCCGCTGCCGACAGCGCCGCGGAAACGCAGCCCAAGGGCACGGCACCGCCGCCCGCAAGATGGCGGCCCCGAAACCTCGTTCCCAGTGCCGCGGCGCCCCCTAGCGGCGCCCTGCGCGGTGCCGCGCTGCGGAGCCCGCAGAGCACGAGTGCGCACGCGCGAGACTCGTGCCGCTCTAACGCCTCTCCCCCCCTTCTAGTCGTCCAGCGCATGCGCGGACGAGAAGCACCACGCCCCCCAAGTAGCCATAGGGCTTCTGGCCCGTCGGCGCACGCGCGTGGTAGTGGACGGCTTTGGAAACCGCCAGAAGGGGCGGGGATCGTGTTGCCGCAGGCCTGCGCGGCGGTGGGGGCGGGGTCGGGCCGGGGTCAGCTGACGCGGGCGCCTGGCGCGGCGTGACGGCTGGCGGCGGCTGGCAGAGCGGTTAGCGGGAGCGGCGGGGAGGCCTGGCGGGGCGGAAGGCGGGGGCTCGGCCCGAGGGAGGCGGCATGGCGACCACCGTCAGTACCCAGCGGGGCCCGGTGAGTGCCGCCGGCCGGACCGCCGCGTTCGCCCTCCTGGCGCCGGAAGAGGCTCCCGTCGCGATCGTCGGGCGGCCGCGGCCTGGCGCGGGCCCTTCCATCACGCCCGCGTCTCCCCTCTCCTCCCCTGCACGCCGTCCGCGGGTGAGGCAGAGCGAGCGCGCCCGCTGCGGGCCGAGGCTGCCTGTGCTCTCGGGTCCCTCCCGGCAGACAGCCCCGGGGACGGGCTGCCGAGCGGCCCTCCTCTGCCTGCGAGCCTCCCGCGGGCTCCTGTGCCGCTCGCGGTCCGAATGGCGTGAACTTGGCGTGTTTCTCCTCAGAGTAGCGTAGAGCTTCCTGTTGCCGTGGTCGGACCGGGCAGCTTCAGACTGCTGTCCCTGGGAGCTGCGGTGTGGGACGTGCTGAGGTAGGGTGTAGCCGCGGGGCTGGAAACCGAGCAGTCCAGTTTAACAGTCCTGGGAGACTTTGTGCTGAGGGTGAGCTGGGAATCTCGGTGCCCAGGTACGCTGTGGGATAAACCTCCCCCACGGCTGCTGTTGTACTGTGCGGTGCTCAGCTCTGGTGCTGCGGCATCGCCTCGCTCCTGTGCTGTTGCTGGCTGGGGGAGTTGAGCAATAGCTGAGAATACCTATTGCTCAGCAGGTTGTCTCCTCCCCCCCCCCCCAAAAATAATTATTATATACTGCTGAGTTTTATTCCTTAGAAACACTTGTGTTAGGTTCTTTTGCTGCTGCTGTCTGTGCAGTCTCTCTGAGAGACCTGAAGACCAGATTATTAAATTACTAATCTTGAAAAGCTGAATCTCTGTGATTATGTTATGCTAGTAATGCTATTTGGCTCTCAGTTTAATTCCTTGAAATGCCATATTTGTAAGATCGTTAAGAATTGATTCGTTTTACAATTATTTTTTACAATTGTTGCATTCTTGGAGTAAGTTTTTGGTGGAGAATTAAAGTCAAAGCAGTGAATTGAGGTTCTTATTCTGTCTTTGACAGTATTACTGATGGACAGCTGCTATTCCATGACTTAGGAATTCATCAGTTCCTGTCCCCATAGGCTTGGTGTTTGAGAATTGATGGTGTGATTGCACCCAAATGCTGTTCTTTCAGTATGTAACAAGTTTTACTAATAAATGAGTATCTGACAAAACAGTTTCTTTTAAAATAACTTCTAGTCAGGCCTTGGTTGATGTTTGGAAAAGGTTGGGGAAATTGTAGGGAATCAATGTGGGAGGAGCAGTCTGAAAGAAATGGTAAACAGCTGGATTGGATAAAGCTGGACAGCAGGCCTGGGTGCAGTCCTGATTTGCTGAGAGAACGTTGTGCTGGTAGCAATGCCTCCATAAAATAGAGTGGCATTTCTTTTTGAGGAAAGTTTTATTTGTTGTGCTAAATACCTTGTTGATATTCAGTGTATTTTAATCTTGACTTGTTTCAGCTTGATGAAGTCCTGTTGAGATGAGATTTTTAGCAACAACTTTCTTGGAGTTGGCTTCAGCTTTTTCTTTCTTTTGTATATACTCCCAGCATTGTGTGTGCTTTCCTTCTTTGTCTTAACGTAGTAGAGACTGGGATAATTTCAAGTGAATTATTACACAGCATTAAGAAGCTGTCATTCATAGGTGAGAATGCTGGTACAGTACATGCTGGCTTCCTTAATTCTCTGAAGAGCAGAAGATAGAATTGTATTTGTTCCTCTCTATATAGTTGCATTACAAATGGATAGCCACTAAACGGTGCTAAAGGACTGGGAAATCTTTTTCCTTCAGTGCTGTAGAACATTTTTTTCTGTCTCTGTTTGAACAGGGCAAGAAAACATTCAAGATTGCTTCATGCAGCTAAGAAAGCAGTGTATGCTGCTATACTGCTGCCAGTCTTTTTCTTATAACCATGCTTTCTAGTTTGATGCTGTTTGTTTGGTGAGTAATTAAAGTTCTGATTGCCATTGAGTTTTCCAGATGAAACAGACCTCAAATCTTGTCTGCTAATGGCAAATATTCTGCTAGAACGTAGATTTCCTGGGTTGTTTTCAGGTTGATAGGGAATTAGTGTGTTTTTGTTTTGTTATATTGTAAGAACAGTACAGCTTTTGAAATTCTTGCTGCAGTTGAAAGCAGTAGAAAGGCTGCTAAAAAATACCTTTTTTAAGTGATAGGTATCACTAAACAGTCTTGTCAGGCTTCAGATTAAGTCTCGAGTTTGAGACCCCAGTGCTGCGCGTTGGTGATCCTTCAGCTAGCCTAGCATGCCCAGAATGGATGTCTGTGATTATTCTCTGTGCTGACAACTATGTCAGGTCCTTCAAAATTAGATTGAGTGCCAAACTAGGGCTACTTAGGTTTCTGCTCCCTGGGCTTCCCTATTCATTTCTTCTTTGCTTTGAACTCTTCCACTGGGCAGCCTGAATGAACGCTTGGTTCTTTTCCTGTTCTGATGCTGTCATTTAACTGCATAAATATTGTCATCTCTGATTTTAAGTTTTGTTTTGAAATGTAGCTCTGGACCTCTGTAAACATGACTAGAATTTAAGGTGTTCATTCATTCTATCTTCGTTACGTAACTCATTTTTTTGAATATGATTATTTCTGCCATAATTAGCCCTCAAATTACAAAATATTCACCTTCTTACTAAAATAGTGTAGGCTTGTCATAGTTTCTTTTTCCCTAAAACCAGTGTTTTTATCTTTATTAATGACTGTGCTTTTTCACTATGGAATGTATTTTGTAGGTCTTTAAGTGTCAATGTCTGGGGCAAATTTAGATGTACTGGGAAAATCCAAGGGTAACAGCTTGTGACAAAATATTCTGTTGGACTAAATATAGTAGGTGTATCTGTAAATGGGGAAAATACTATCTAAGTAATGACTGCACTCATGGAGTGCTTACAGATATGAAAGCAAGGTTGGTGATAAATTTCCAGCAAAAAGAATCATGAGAGAGTTGTTAAATGTCTGATAGCTTGTGATTTACTATCCTTTTTATTTTGCTTTATTATTAAAGCTTATTATTAATCTTTAAAGCTTATTAAACATAGTCCTTTCCTTTGCTTATCTCTAAATTGGAAAGCCAAGGTAGAGCCTTTGACTACAGTTCTAGAGAAGTTGAAGTGGAGATGTCATGCAATAATACAAGTTGTACAGAATCAGAATTGCTGAGAGTAGAAGTGGTGTCAGTAGGCCATGTAGACCAACCTTTCCCTAAAAGCACAGTCAGTACTGAGTTCAGACTAGGTTGCTCAGAACTTGGTCCAGCAGGATCTTCTAAATTGTCCAAGACCATTTTTATAATCTCCATGTGATTTTTTTTTTTTGCTGTTGTTTCATGTGAAACCTCCTGTTTCAGTTGAACAATTTGTTCTTGCCTTGCATCTCAAAGACAACTTGGTCTGTTTTCTGAACAATCTTCTCATAGCTACTGGAAAGTATAGTGCATCCTATAATTCCTCTGCTCTAGATGAATCCAAAGCTTCTCTTTACAGATCCTGTGCTGCAGCCCTTCTCACATGGGCTATCTTGGTGGACCTCTGCTGAGCTTTTGATCATCTCTTGTGTACTACTGGGCCCCAAACTAGATGCAGTATTTCAGTGTTGCCCTAAGAGTTACAAGAAGAGGGAAACAATCATTCTCTTCAGTCTACTGACTTTTGATTCTATGGTGTAGTACGCTGCTAGACCATAGCTTGCATTCCAGCAGGCTTCCCCCCTGCTGTTCTGCTAGATGTTGTCTAGGCTGTACTGATGCCAGGGAATTTTCTGTCCAAAGCACAGGACTTTGTACTTGTTACCAAATCTCATGGGGCTCCCATCAGTGTATTCTTCCAACTCCGGTTGTTGGCCGTATCCTCAAACCTCCATTCAAAGGTATTAGGCACACATGGTAGACCTCAGTACAGACTTCTGAGAAACTTACTGGTTAGCCAACCTGCAGTGTCATTGGCAGCTGAACTCCAGTTTCTGAGCTCAGTAATCCAGTTTTTCTCCATCCCCATTTGGACTGCAGCGACCAACCTTGGATACCAAGATGTGGTGGGAACTTTTTGAAAGCCTTGTTTGAAAATCAAGGCAAACAGTTGTCCCTTCTCTCCTTAGGGTTTCAAAGATGAATGTGACACTATCTTTCTCCAATTTTGGGGGACTACTTCTGTTACCCATGAGCTTTCAAAGATGAGAGAGCAGCCTTGGAAAATAAATATCATCTAGCTCCTTTAGCTCCTCTGGATGCATTTCATGGTCCCAGTTTTTCAAAGTATAAGCCACATAATAATAGTTCTCTTATTTACTTAGTAGTTTTTTTAAACAGTGGAAGCGTTTAAGGCTTAAATAAGTAGAACTTATTTTAGTAGCTAGGTGTTTTTTAACTCTGTAGTGTGAGATTTTTCCGAGAATTAGTTTTGGGGTTTCTGGATCTATTTGCCAGTTTGGAATCCTTAGATGTGAGGACATTTTTGCTTGTTCTTGGTGTTGCCTTTTTTCCCTTCCTGATGTAGGTACCAGTGTGCTTAGTTTGTAGATACCTGATTGCTTAGTGAGCCATGCAGAGCTCCTGATGAAACACTCCTCTCCTTTACCTTCAACCCTTGTTTTGTTTTCTTTTGTTCAGTTTCCTTTATGGAACTGAAGTTGCCTTGGTGCCACTTCGTGTTGCATGATAGGTGAGGGTGAGAGGTAACAGGAAGGTGAGACTAAGACAGCCCAGGCCTGAACAGCCCCGCAGGATCATTGTTAGAAGAAATAACTTCTCTTAATTGTGGGTGGTTTGTTTCACCCGCTGCATTTTTTCTCTAAAGCACCTCAGAATGAGGTATGAAGTGTTTTTAGCAGACAGGAAGGGTGATGGTCTGTTTCTAGGTAATTCATATTCTTTATTTGCAATGCTGTCAGTAAAGCTTATTAAGAAGTGATTAAGAGGAAGACCTGTTGTTAGGAATGCCCGCTCATCATCTGCCCGAAGAATTAAGTTTTCTGGTGACACCATTACAATTGTCTGGCTTGAAAAATGCATCTAGTAAATTCAGGTGTTAGATGGAATGTTTATGGGCAGTTAATGGTTGGGCAGAGGTGAATTTCACCACCTTCCTGGAATGTTATGGTAGTAGAGGGACTGCCTCTGTAAAGTGGGTGCTGAGGGGGATACCCGCGTGTTCTCCTGCCTTTAAAACTGTTTTGAAATCTGGTTACGCAACTTTGTATTTGATTGAGATTTGAAGGTGGCAATTGTTTAACTGTTTTTGAACGCTTTGAAGGGAGAATTTAGTCTGTTTCCTTTACAGACAAAGTTTGCACAGTGCTGATTTGCCTCCGTCTCTATGGAATCAACCAATAATCAGCATAAGAACTTACTGATTAATGTTCTTTCCACAGTGAGGTTCTCTGCTAGCTGCTTACTGAATACATACATCACTGACTCTTATACCAGATCTCAGACACGGCTGAACACTGAAGTTGGGAGTGTGTGCCTCTCCTGTGCCTTACTTTTGAGTGGCTTACTACTGGTATCTTTTAAGAACTTAGTTACGCTAGCTGCTAGCTGTTTCTCAGAATATCTGTTCTGCAATTCCAGTGTACAAATGTAGCTTTGTGTGAGATAGAAGGATTTTTGGTCATTGCACTTTGGTTTGTCTCTTTTTGGACCTCAGTGACTGGTTTATATATTTTTGTTGGAGCAGTATTTGAATGACTTAATTAAAAAAGAAAAAGTTTTTTTCACTTCTCTGACCACGATGAATGAATGAGTTAAGGTTTCCAACATCCATATTAAAATGGTTGTGCCAAATGCTATATGCTACCCTGATTTCTGATGAGCTGGCAGAGGGAGCTTGCACATATGGGGATGTGATTTAGAGTTGCAGCTCTCACTTCTGACTATGTGAATTCCTTATGATGCATACTTTTAGATGCTAAAAATTCTGAATTTCAAACTTTCTGGAGGTTGTCAAGGGTTGAAAGGAACCAGCTGTGTTGCAAATGCCACTGCTTTGTTAATTCTGGGGCCCATGCAGATTTTTCCTAGATGGACAGTTCTACTTTAAAACTACTAATTGTTCACAGCATTGAAGCATTACAGAAAATGAATCAGTTGCTTAGTATATAATGTATGTAGTAACTCTACAAATAAGTTAAAAGTTATTCAGGAAGCAAGCTAGCATGAGGAGCCTGACTGTAAAATTTAAATGGTTGTGAGAAAATAATATTCAAGGTGTGCGTTCTCTGGTCACACTCTTGAGAAATGTATTTTCAGCATTGTGGCAGTGCATAATGAATGGCTGCAAAAAGAAGTGTTGCGGAGTAAAAAAGGAGCTCGATGTTTCGATAGAACAGTAGTCTAATGAATGCCATTGAAGCATTCACTTCCTGGTCTTTATATAGATATTGTCAGTTAACCATCTTTAAGGGACACATTGAAATGTTTCCCTTCTGTAAAATTATTTTCAGTGTGAAATTTTAAGATGCTTATGAGCAGAACTGCATCTCTTTCCCATCTCTCCCAGCAGCAGGCAGCCAGCACTTCAGCGGATTTGATACACTTCCTCTCTGGTATGTGACACCTCCTGCTGCCAGCATCCCTGAGGCTCTTGAACACAGAGCCAAATGCATCTCTTGCCAAATGGCATTTCATAAGACTTGCTATCTCAAGGATGCAATCTTGGCATGGAAGTGCTGTCTAATCTTCAAAAGCGATGTCCTAGGGGCCCTTTCTTCCTGCAGTACCTTGTTCTGTAGGCATGCATTTGCTGGATACACTGTTAAGTAATCTTGTCTGAGACAGTGATGTAAGAAATTGCAGTGTCTTTTGTCTTCATATGTTAGATGTGTTTTATTAAATATAGAAGCAGCTCTATAGGCGGTAGAGATGAGCTTAATTATTTTTCTGCCCTACTGTGTGAGAGATGCTTTCAAATTTTTCTATTTTAATTTTGTCCTCGTTTCTGAATTTGTGGTTATCTGAAGTTGGAATCCCTCCGTTGGGTCGAGTACGGTAGTATCTGATCCCAAACTTGACAAGGTTAGTTGCAGGCTGTGTTGAAAACTGAAAAGGCATTAGGACATCCTGGTTCTCCTGGAAGGTTTGTCTTTATGGTCTGTCCTGAGGATTAATTTTGAAAGTGATGCTTCCAAGTGCTACCACATACCATGTGTTTTGTTTATGTAGCTTTCAAGTTTGCATTAACCTCTGCTGCAAATGTGTGTCAAAATACTGGCAACTGCAGTTGAGCAGTAGCTTTTATTAATTGTAATGGCAGTGTATGAGACCTTGCAGTCTCTATTTCAGTGCACTTTATTCTTGAAAACAGGGTGCTATATTCTGTCACAGGAATGATTGGATGAATGGTGAATACGTGAAAGAGCTGGACAGCATCAGATGTCACGTGGAAATGGGATGTGAAACTTGGTAGATCTGATGTTTCTATGGATTACTTGAATGTTCAGTTGTAGGACAGCGTTGGCTTTGTGTGTTCAGATTGTTATTTTTCACAGAGAATTGTGCTGGATTTTAGTATTTTCAAAAGTGAGCGTGGCAGTTCTGTCATTATTTACTTGTTGATGCTGTCAGAACAAGAATAAAATGCTGAATGTTTTTGCTGAGGTTCTTGGGTTTTCTGTTCCTTTCCATTGTTCATTATGAATGTGGGAGATCTAAATTTAAAGTTTTCTTTTTTTTTTTTCAGGTGTATGTTGGTGAGCTTCCTCAAGACTTTCTTCGTATTACCCCAACCCAGCAGCAGCAGCAAATCCAACTGGATGCCCAGGCAGCTCAGCAGCTGCAGTATGGAGGACCAATGAGTACAGTAGGAAGACTGAGCATTACTGTAGTGCAGGTATAAATTGTACCTATACAAACTTCGGTCATTTTTCATCACAAAAGACTTTGTGTTGAATTTTACTCAACTGCATGGTTTTTAGGAAGCAAGTAGTTTTCAAAGTTTTTGTTGCTTAATTTTCTTGTACGTCAGTATTTTTTCCAGTTCTGTTTCTTAACTGTGACATGCATGGTGCAGCAATTTCCTATAAACCTTGCTATCACAGAAGAGGATGCTGTTACGGAAGAATTCTTGTAGAAGCCCTGAATACTGGGAGACATCTGTGATTTTTGAGACTGTTGTAGGGAACTGCAGTTAGCTTACATACTTTTCCTGAAGTGGTTGTTCTGAGCCACATCTCCTTTAATGCATTTTACTCCTTTTTCTGGTGCTTTCTGCAGGCTTTCTTGTTTGAGTACATAGTCCTAGCTTTTTAACTTCTGCTTGCTCTTTCCCTTTGTTACCCCTTAATTGATCTCTTGGCAATACTAGATTATTGCCTTCATGATGTGTAAGATTTCAGGTTTTAACTTTCCTGTCTTAGCACAGTTCTGTTTATCTGCATTAACAAAAGAGGGGTTCTTTATGTTAATGTATCTCATGTATTTAGAAGTCTTTTCTAAAAACATACTAAAGATGTATTTAGTGACAAGCCAGGTGTTCTATGGTTAAAGCTTAAATGGTGAGATGAGGCCCTTTATTAGGGGGAGAAATATAGGATGTCTCAGGAAAGAGATACAAAGAGATACTGATCCTTTTTTTTTTTTCCTGTGTCTTTTGCTGGTCAGTTTACTCCTTCACAACCTCTACTCTTTATACTCTGAAGTCTGGAGGCAGTGCTTTTTCAACATTTGTTGCTTCTAAGGTCTGAATGCAGGGTTGAATGCAGTTGCAACCCTGTCTCTATTTCTAACCAATTCTCCCATCTTTGTTCAGAGGCTTTCTATGTTGTGGATCTCTTGCAACTTTGAATAGCAGAAGAATGTTACTGTTTTTTGTAGTGGTAAAGGCTTCTGTGACTTTTTTTTTTCTCAGAGTTGGGAACAGATGATTTGGGTTAAACCTTAGGCCTACAAGGAAACAAAATGTATATTTGATGACATGCCATGTTGCTGTTAGCTCTCTAGTTTCTAGCCATTTGTAAGTTAGTAAGTTGTTCATCTTTGACTATTTGTTTTGATAGCTGAAAGTGCTTTATTTTCCTAATGGTATTTTGATCCTATCAAGGTAGATTATAGAAACTTACTTAGTAAGAGTTCAGACAGTGTGATATTCAAGGAGCTGCTACATTTTACTTTGTGTACAGAAACATTCAGATGATTCCTGTTTGTGTAGGTGAACTAATGTTTATTATGTTGAGTGCTAACTTATATTTTGGAGATTGCGAAAACAAAGAAAAAAAAGATAAAAATTACATATGTACGTACTTCAAGAATGATGTCTGTCTGTTCTTGATGCCATGGCTGTGAGTAGCTACTTGTTACAGAGCTGTAAGTTTAGTCCAAGGAGAGTCCCCTAATCAAGGATTAAGGACATTGGACTTCCAAGGAAAGGCTGAGGAAGCTGGGAACATCTAGAAGATCAGGCTTGGGCAGGAATATTATCAGTAGGAAATTAATTCCACAGAGTATTTCTAGAGATTAGTTCTCTCTGGTGACTGAAAAGACCACAAAAGGTGCAAGAAGAGCATATTGCAATAAAAAAAATTATAAAAAACAAACTTTTTACTGTGAGAGTTGTCAGATATCTAAACAGGCTGCCTGGAGAGGTTGTGGAGCCTCCATCCTTCGGTATGTTCAGAACTTGCTTGACCTCAGCACTGAGCATTTGACCCTGCTTTGAGGAAGTGGTGGTAGCACAGGCTCTCTGGAAGTTCCACCCAAATTCAGCCATTCTGTGATTTTGTGAAACTCTTAATAACTTTACTGTACTGGTTCCAGTATATCCATGTCTTGTGCTGGGCAGCCCAGAATTACACAGAAAAGTACTCCAAATGTGGGTCTTGCTAGCACTGACTTCCTGAAACTGCTAGCTGTGTTCCTGTTGCAGCCTAGGAATCGGCTGTCTGTGCTACAGGGGTCAGTTGCTGGATTGTATCTTACTCGATGACCACCATGAGCCCCCAGAACCCTCTCTGAAAAGCTGTTCTCCAATCTGGACAGGAGTGCTGCTGGAATCTTGGCTGCATATGGAAGCATGTGGTACTTGGATAGGAGGCTTACCATGGCACAGTTAACCTGTGGAGTGCAGAGATCTAGTTAAGTCCTTTGTATTTAAATGCCTGTTGATAAAGTACCCAGAACACTAGGCACTATTTCTGCTACTAATAAACGGTTGGAAGATACTTTAAGTTGCAAAGCCCACATTTATAAGAAATAGTGTAAGATCATTCTCACCAGTTCTGATACATAATTACCAAACCAGTGTATGTCTTGAAGGATTAAAGGACTTTCCAGGTCAGAGCTGCAGCTACTGTGTCTAAATCTGTTAAGTCTCAACTGTTTGAACTCCTTATATCTCCTGCAAGTGAGAGGCATCATAGGCACTGTTTTTCTTTTTTTTCATTAAAAAGAATTCTATATCATTTCTTACAGGTCAGAGCAGTAAGTCATATAAACCTGTTTTCTACTTGGCATAGCTGTGTGGCAGTACTTAGTGTTGTCTTTAGGACTGTCACAAACTTGTTTTTTTTTCCTGTTCCCCTGATGTTATAGTGAAAGTATATTGGGTGACTTCAGATTATGTGCTGTATCTGTCCTTCCAGTACCACTGTACTTAAATTGCCCACCTAATTATGTGACATCAAATACATGCTCTTATATATGAAAAGTATAAATAACTGGATTTTACTCTAATTGAATTCTTTTTACAGCAAACATGGTATGATATTCTTGAAACTAAGTTATTTCATCCTTTTAAATATTTCAGTGAAAGAGGATAGGCTACCTGTAATGCTGAGTTTCATTGGAGGGCAGAAATAAAGGCTAAAATTGAACATAATACAATTTCTTTATAATCATGCTTCTACTGGCTTTATTATGAGGTTATTTTAGCTTTGGTGAAGATGTGTGTCTTCTGTAGAAGACACTTGAAAAAGAGAATCTTGTCAAATTTTCCCAGGCACTTAATGGTGTCATTGACTTTTCTGTGTCTAATCTGAATGCTGTTCTTACGAGATTTTTACTCCAAGTTAATATATCTGTTTGATGTCTGATTCGTTGTGGTTTTATCATAACCACAAGTTGTTGTACATATTACCCACTTAAAGGGCTTTCATTTCTTTTCTTTTTTCCAGGCAAAATTGGCAAAGAACTATGGAATGACCCGCATGGATCCCTACTGCCGAATACGGCTGGGGTATGCTGTGTATGAAACCCCCACAGCACATAATGGAGCCAAGAACCCTCGTTGGAACAAAGTTATTCAGTGCACTGTTCCTCCGGGTGTGGACTCTTTTTACCTAGAGATATTTGATGAGGTCAGAATGTTGATACTACTTTTGTTTCCTCATCCCTTGTTTGGGCTGAGGTTTGGGTGGAATCCTGCAAGGTAGAATTGAGTTAGCAATAACTGTTTCTTAGCTGTGCTCTCTGGGAGTTAATACTAACTCTTCAGGTTCTCAGGATCAGCAATATGTGAAGCTTTGCTCTGCTTCAAGAATGTCAGCCCAAGAATGCCAGAGCTTGTTGCCTCACAAGGGGTACCAGAGCATTAGCAGAGCTCCCTGCAAATAAAGTGAAGCAGAAGTGTTTGAGTGGCATTGAAGCTCTTCACTAGCAAGATGTGCTGCAGCCTTATATTCTGTACTGTCCTATTAAAAATAGCATGTTGTTATATTGCTGGGTTAGCCAGAAATTCTTCCTTGTTCTAACACAGAAAGAGGTTAACTGCAATTCCATAAATACTGAGAATAAACCAATCCTATATAGAATACGTAGTTCACTGGGAATAATTTGCAGAAACATAACTTTATCTATGCCTGAATTTAATGGCAGGTCTCTACATGTCCACTTAGGTATATTTTACTTAACGTGCAGAGCTGATAAACTGTGTACAGGTTACGAATTTCAGTTTCTCAGAGATAAAGTACATCTGATCAACAGCTCAGTTAAGTAACCTGCTTTGCAAACATTGCTTATAGGAGTAGTACTATCATAAATTCTAATGTTATTCTACTAGATTTCACTGGCAGCAGGGAGTATGTGCCTACATGTTAACTGTTCCATTTGGGGATGTTGACTTTGACTTAGAACGAACTTGTGTTCTCAGGCAAAGTAAGAGGCTACAACTGAGGCAGATGTCTGTGTCTTACCCTTCTTTACTGCCCCTCTTACCGTGTGAGTTTAACTTGACACTGCAGTCAGTAGCTGTGCACTTGTTACACAAACGAGGCTTTTGAATGCTGATCTGTGATAATTGGTTGAAGTTTCATTACCGCAACATGGGAGGCACGTCAATGCTTATTTCTACTCCTGAATTACTGGAGTTATATTTAAAATGTAAACAGAAACTGATTCTCAGTAGTGTGACTGCTCATGAGTGATTGCTGTCTACAGATATACACCTGTTTAAACACTTTCTGCCTAATGGACAGGACCTCCTGCATTCTGGTTGTTTAATCGGGTGGAGTCTGGAAATATTGCATAGGATAAACAAAAAAATACAGAAATATTCTATGTCAATATTTATTAATGTTCATGTAACAAAAAAGCTTTCAATACTGTTTCTCACAGTATCCTTCTCAGCTGCATACAGCTAGACAAATGCATGATACAATGGTTAAAGAACTAGCTGACAAGTCAGGCTCAAAGAATTATAGTGAATAGATCAGGTTGTCAGATCTGTCACTGGGGGGTTCCACAGGATTCTGTTTTGGGGTCAGTTCTCTTTAATGTTTTTATAAGTGATCTTGACACAGGAGTCAAATGCATACTAAGAAAGCTTGCAAACGATATGAAATAAGGGGGAGCTGTTGACTCCCTCAAGGGTAGATAGCCTTTGCAGAGATGTTGACAGACTAGAGGGCTGGACAATTTTCAACCTCATAAAGAAGTAAGAGGAGCAATGTCGGATTCCCCACCTGGGATGGGGAAACCCTGGATACATGTATGGATGAGGGGATGAGAGACTTGGGAGCAAGCCCTCAGGAAAAGGATCTGGGGGTTCTTGGTAACAGCAAGTTGAATGTGAGTCAGCAGTGTGCCCTGACAGCCAAAAGGGGAATCTGTACATCTGTACCTTGGGTACACCAGGCCCAGCACTGCCAGCTGGGTGAGGGGAAGGGCTTGATGATTGAGCTGTATGGCCTCACCTCCAGCTTTGTATGCAGTTCTGGGTGTCACAGTATTGTGAGGGCATAAAACTGCAGTGTATTAGAGAGCACTTGAAGGAGAGCAACAGAGATAGTAAAGAGTCTAGAGGGCAAGACTTAAGAGGAGTGGCTGAGGTCAATTGATTTGTTCAGCCTAGATAAAAGAAGGCTGAGGGGTAATTTCCTGGCAGTCTGTACGCTGTGGCACTTCATGTGTACAGGTAGATTGCAGTAAGGTAAAATGGAGGATTTTTTTTGTATCTTCTCTAGCGCGCCTTTTCAATGGATGATCGCATTGCTTGGACACACATTACAATTCCTGAATCTCTAAAACAAGGAAATGTGGAGGATGAATGGTATAGCCTGAGTGGAAGGCAGGGTGATGACAAAGAAGGAATGATTAACTTGGTGATGTCATACACGGTAAGTCAAGTTTAAGGTGAGAATGAGAGAGAGAATGAAAGGAGATATTTTAGGCTAAAGCAGGAGTGTTTCCATTGTATCTTACTATTATGTGTGTGTTAGCATTTAAAACATTTGTACTTTATTTTGTAAATAGCAACCAAAAATATTAAGTTAGTAAATCCTCCTTGGCAAAGGTAGTAAATGAATATTTATTTAGTTAATCCTCAGTCAAATAATCTGTTTTAATTTCTAATTCGATTAAAACAACAACAAACAACAAAGATTTCATATTTAAAGGGTCATATCAGTTTAAAAGTAAAAGTAATGGCAGCTCTTCTCTTTGGTCTTTTTAGAAAGTGAGTGCTCTGATGGCTTGAAATTCTTATTTCCATTTTTATTTAGTGCTTGTTATCTTGACTTTGGTCTGTTTAGTAGCTTCTGGACTATTCTCTAGCTTGTTATCCTTGTCATAAGTACCTGTTGGATAGCCTAATAGTTTCTCAGTGCTTCCTACTATGCTTGTGCGTGATCAGAAATTCCAAGTTGTTGCTGAGTGCACAACTATGCTTCTGCTATTTGAATTTCCTATTTGGCCCCACAACTGAACTTGTTCCTTTACCCCTGGGGTAGAAGAATTTTTATTAACCTTTAAAATGTGTATCAATGGATGTGTTGCACACAGAATCTGACCTTCTAATGTATTCCAGGATGAAAGTAAACAGGAACTGTGGTTGTATAAAGGAATGGACTTAAACACTTTTAAAATACTAATTTACCTCAAAAGATGATTTGAACTTATCTCTACTCTTAATAAAATGCAGGTTTGCTTTAGATTTTCACTTTGGATGAATATGTCATGTGTTTATTTTCCCAAGAATAAAGTATGAAAACTTAGAAAACCATGTTTTAAATCAATTTGTTTCAATAACAGAACTTCAGTGGCCAGTTCTATCAAGCTGATAGAAAAGGATAATTACCATGATGTGCTTATTCTGATTTATGCTTAAATTAATTGTCATTTCAAGGAGTAGTATTTCAGTTAACTTGCCAAAAATTCTGCTTAATACAAATTGGCTAGGTCTTATTGGGCATGCAAGGCAGATTTCCTCTATTACAGTGTGGTGACTTTTTGCAAATGTTTTTTTAATTGGCATTTCTTGAATTATTTTAATCTCTGTTGTGCTTTGTGTGTAGTCTTTGCCAGCTGCCATGATGATGCAGCCTCAGCCAGTGGTTCTGATGCCCACTGTTTACCAGCAAGGAGTGGGATATGTGCCTATAGCAGGTATGTTGTCTTTCATTAAAGACTAAAACTGCCAAATAAAGGGGTTTTGCAGAGATATCTATCAGGTTTCTCTTCATTTATGGCATGTGAAGGGAACTTACAAGTGATTTCATCCTTGACTGGTTTTTCCATGATACCAGAGAAAAGGAAATGAGTTAAATGTAGACCTGATTTCAGTCTTTTTGACTTATGACTTTGAGAGAAATACATAAGTTTGGATTAAAATGACTATAAATTCAGAACAAGTAGCATAAAGTCTAGTTTTGAGTATGACATTTAGACTTGTGTCAAGTCATTAAATAATTAAATAGACTGGAATGTAGTTTGTCAGATATTGTGTGCTGTGAAGAGGGTGGCAACCCAGGTGAGAAAATGCTCAGACTTCAGAAAGCACATCAGAATTATGTAGTCAGAGCTGCAGCTAAAACTGACTATAAAGGGATTATCTTTCCTGTGGACCTTGAAGATGCTCTGTTGGAAACTTGCTACACAGCACATGAACTGCTTAACATTGTTAATAAAAAGTATTAGGGAGCTCTGAGATAAATCAGTGGAAGTATATCAAGAAACTAAAAGAAAGCAGTTGTCAGTTGCTTTGGTCTGTGCAAAGTAAAATTTGGACTTGTACAGGTAGTTGTGTTAAGTTAGGTTTTCTTGTTTTACTGTCAAAAGTGAAAAGCTTCAAGTATATAAATAACCATGTGTTTGTTCATCTTAAATAACTGGTAAGTAAAGTTTGGTGTTTTTTGTTTTCTATTTTACTTTCAGCTCTTAAAAGCTCTAGTTTGAACATTAATTCAGTAAGATAGTGCTCTTCATGGAAAATAATCTCACTGATAGATATTTGGGGTTTCTTTGTGTATATTTGTATGAATGTGTGGTAGAGTATATGGGACACAGTTGCCATACTGAGGACTGGCACAATATATTTTTCTTTTAGACTCAATTCTTGATTGAAGTTAAATTTCATTCTCTGAAAAAGCAAACTTCTACAATAGAAGTCAAATTTAACTTTAGAAAATTTACCTCCTGCTTCATTTTTAGTGTTAAAACAAAACAGGAAAGTTTGGTTACATACTGAACTCCCTGATGAAAATGTATAGAATGCTTCATTCAAAGTGCTTTTATCTCTAGAGCTTCATTCTCAGGATTTAAGTCTTGTTTGCTTTGCCAGCAAACTAGTCTAAATTATTGTGTGTGTTCTGAAGTATCATTCCATTGTGGTAAACTTCTGTGGTTTTTCTGTTCTTGGATTAGGTATACCTTTTTACTTTTGGATTTGTCACATCCTGACACACTGAAGCACACCTCAGATTTAGTATTTGTGTGGGGTTAAATAGCTGGTTAAATATTAAAAAAAAAAATCAAAAAAACCCAAACAGCTATAGAATTCTTGAGCAGATCAAAACAGTGATATTCATGCTATGCTAGTGAGGCTGCAAACAGTGAAAATGAAGCAGAGGTTAATTTCAGATGTAACTGAAAGCAAATATCTGACTGAACAGGTAAAACTGAAAGTAGACCTTCAGAGTTAGAAAAACAAGTACAGTGGTGTATCTTGAGATTGATATTTTGGTGTTCTGTAAGTTTTGTGTTGACCTTGAGTATATTTTCAGAAATACTTAAAAAAAATAAAATTGGTTTGGACAGGTGAACAAACAACTGATGTTTTAGTGCATGTAATTGTAATGCCTGACATTTTATCATGAGTATTTATGCATTGGTTTTATTGATGTGTACGTTGGGGTGTCCCTTCTGTGAAGATGTTGCATGTTTGTTCTAAGTACTGCTACAGTAATCTTCTTTGTTAAAAGTTCTTCCTGATGATAGAACTTTTATTTTTAAGATGTTGTGGAGTCACACCATTCCATTTAAACATTTTTGTTCTGAGAAATCTTGAATGTCCTTTGCTAATTTATAAATGCCAAACTAGCTTATTATAAACCACCCTTTAACTGTTTATATTTTTTTACAATTTCTGGTAAGTTTTTGAATATTACTCTGCTACATGTTTACTTTCATGTAATTTGTGGGCACCATGAAAATTTCTCAAAGCACTGTGAGTTCTAAAGCTTTTGCCTGTTCACTAATTTAATGACCCACTCATAATAATTGGAAGGATGGTGAAGTTTGGCCTCTCTTTGCAAGTGACTTCAGAATACTTCTACTCTTCGAGGCACGATTATGTAGCTTAAAGAAAGGCAGTGGTAGGATAGCAGTGTGTTCCAGAGAAGTATGTTCCATCTCTTCAGCTTCAGTTTTCCTTCTACCTGTCCACTTTAATGAGTGTGGATGGTAAAGTCCTATTTGGTTTCTTCAGGAAACAGGAAGAGCAGTACTGATTAACTTATTGCCTCTGTAAGGAATAAGATTTTGCTGTTGGGCAAGATGGAATCTAAGTATTGTCAAGGTGGAAAATAGGTTCAGTAGGTAGACTGGAATATGCTTATCTAATCCAGTTCAGTTATTTGTGGGAACTATCCAAAATAGCTGAGCTTTAAAGTGAGATGATAGTAAGTCAAATTTAGCTGTGTCTAGAAGGGCCAAACTGGTAGAGTTTTTTTTGAGGATAAGAAAATTCTGTTTAAAAACTTGGCATACATAACTAACTTTCTAATTAAGGTTGAAGCAAATGATATCACAGAATCACAGAATTATCAAGGTTGGAAAAGACCTAGAATATCATCTAGTCCAACCATTACCAATACTTCCCAGCTAAACCGTATTCCTCAACACAACATCCAAACGTTTCTTGAACACTCCCATGGTCGGTGACTCCACCACCTCCCTGGGCAGTGCATTCCAGTGCCTGACCACCCTTTCTGAGAAGGAATATTTCCTAATGTCCAGCCTGAATCTCCCCTGGCACAGCTTAAATCCATTCCCTCTAGTTCTACCACCAATTATACGAGAGAAGAGGCCGACGCCCAGCTCACTACAACCTCCCTTCAGGTAGTTACAGAGAGCAATGAGGTCTCCCCTGAGCCTCCTCTTTTCCAGGCTGAACAATCCCAGCTCCCTCAGCCGTTCCTCATAAGGCCTGTGCTCCAGACCCCTCACCAGCTTCGTAGCCCTCCTCTGAACACGTTCCAGGGCCTCAATGTCTTTCTTGCAGTGAGGGGCCCAAAACTGAACACAGTACTCGAGGTGCGGCCTCACCAGTGCAGAGTACAGGGGGACAATGACCTCTCTGTTCCTGCTAGTAATGCTGTTTTTGATGCAAGCCAGGATGCCGTTGGCCCTCCTGGCCATCCGGGCACACTGTTGGCTCATGTTCAGCCGAGCATCAGTCAGTACCCTCAGGTCCATCTCCTCAACACAGTCCTCCAGCCACTCTGCCCCAAGCCTATAGCGCTACCTGGGGTTGTTGTGGCCAAAGTGCAGGACCTGGCATTTGGTCTTGTTAAACCTCATCCCGTTGGCTTCGGCCCAGCTCTCAGCCTATCCAGATCCCTCTGCAGGGCCTCGCTACCCTCAGGCAGATCGACACTCCCTGCCAATTTGGTGTCATCTGCGAACTTACTGAGGGTGCACTCAATGCCCTCGTCCAAGTCATCAAGAAAGATGTTGAAAAGGATAGGCCCCAGTACCGACCCCTGGGGGACTCCACTCGTGACTGGTCTCCAACTGGATTTGACTCCATTTACCACCGCTCTCTGGGCCCGGCCCTCCAGTCAGCTCCTTACCCAGCCGAGAGTGTACCCATCCAAGCCATGGGCTGCCAGCTTTTGCAGGAGGATAGCATGGGAGACAGTGTCAAAGGCTTTGCTGAAGTCTAAGTAGACTACATCAACAGCCTTTCCTTCATCCAGCAGACGGGTCACAGGATTGTAGAAGGAGATCAGATTGGTCAAGCAGGACCTGCCCTTCACGAACCCATGCTGGCTAGGTCTGATCTCCTGGTCATCCCACACCCACCACGTGATCTCCCTCAAGATAATCCGTTCCATTACCTTCCCTGGCACTGAGGTCAGGCTAACAGGCCTGTAGTTCCCCGGATCCTCCTTACAACCTTTCTTGTAAATGGGAGTCACGTTGGCAAGCCTCCAATCTTCCGGGACCACACCCGTTAACAAGGAGCGCTGAAAGATAATGGAAAGAGGCTCAGCGATCACCTCTGCCAGTTCCTTTAGCACTCTCGGGTGAATCTCATCCGGACCCATGGACTTGTGACAGTCCAGTTGGAGCAGTGATTCCCTGACCACTTCTTCAAGAATCACAGGGGGTTCAGTCTGCTTCCCAGCCGAGACTACCAAGTCAGAGCGTGGGGAGCCCTGGGAATAATCGAGATGACTTTTAAAGACAGATGTAAAGAAGGCATTCAGAACCTCATACAGTATTCTTGCACTGTGTGAAATTGTTTTGAAGGTTTTAAAACCTAAAGAATCCTGACAATAATACTAGTTGCTACAAACTGTAGTCACATAAATTGAGTTTGAAAATAATGAACTGAATATGGAGAGTGTCTTCTAAACTTCAGCCAGTTTAGTGTTGTTGAATACATAGTGTGGTACATAGGTTGCCAATCAAAGCTGGTCTTCAAGCAGGATATGAAAGGCAGTAGGTTTAGCACAGGTAGTTCAATGAAGCTGGATTTCTTTACAGCTAAGTTGTCACTGGATAAAGTGCATTTGCGCTTGGCTTAATGACACCTTTGTAACAACTAGGTTAACAAAATTAAAAAATTTCCAATGCTCATTCAGAGTTTGGAATATTAGTTTTCTTAGAGGCAAACTTGTATGTATGTGTATGTTACTCTTTCAGGTCTCCATATTGGATATGTTGGGTTAGTTTATGAAAGTTATTGTTTATTCAGAACAGCATGGATGTTTGATGTCCTTTCTGGGCTATAAAATATAATCCTTGCTATAAATGCATAGTAGCTTATTTTGGGAGCATATTTTTATTTCAATAAAAACCACACTTCTAGGAGGCTTTTTCTGAGTGCTGGGAAAAAAATAGCTGTGAGACTGAATCCTAGCAGCATTTCATTTTTGCTATTAGGTAGTGTAGTTTTTATGCAGTTACCTCAGGTTATCCAACTTTTACCTTCAGAAACTAAATGTTTCATTTTTCTTTTAAATATAGATTAATGTTTCTTTCCCATGTCTTATTCCTTTTCCCTTGCCCCTTCATTTCCGCCTATCTTTAGGGCTTGAATACTTTGCTCTGGGTAAGTTTCCAAGCTCTCTACTCACTGCCATCATCATTGATTCAAGTCTATGCATGAATTCATACAGACAGCTTTATTTACATTGCAGCAGACTGTATCACAAGGTATTTCTACTTGGATGTCACAATAAAATAATTTAATGCATCTCTTGAAATTGCTGAAGTCCTTCCAACCTGTGGGAGATTCCTTAATCTTCTGCTCAACTCAAGTATACAAGGATTAAAGTAATTGGTGATACGATTGATCAAATGTGATGCTAATTTTCTTCTGAAACTGTTCTGTGTCAGTGAGCTGTTTTAGCTGGCAGCACTGGTTTCTTGTAAGAGAAACTTTTCAAATTTTTTTTAAGAAACTTTTTTTGGGGAGAATGAGGTAATGTCGTGACTGATTGTGAACTTTGAAGTAAAGAAGTCAGTTCTGCAATGACATTCTGACAAGACAGCCTGTCACCTACCTTCTGTTACTTCTTAAATTAGCCTTTTTTGTAAAAAGTAACACTTACTTCATCAGTATGCATCTTACACCATTTTAGATTCTTGTGAAGTTAAGTATCTGACATGATTCTAAAGGTGAGTTCTGTTACAGAAAACCATTTTTCTTTAGTTTAAGCTTAATTTAATATGGCACATATGACTTTTTGAACTGTGCAAAGATATTGTGACATCCTTACCTTCAATATAAGCATTAGTGTTCAATCAAGTATGTTCAGAAAATTCTAGATTTATACATAGTGTGATTAGAAATTATTCCTTGATGCTCTGAATCTCAGAAGAACACTGTAAATGCAAGAGACATGCTGCCACAGTGTATTTAGTTTCATCAGAGTAATGGAACTGTAAAACTTCTGGAGGTTCATATTCTTATGTTACCTAGCTGCTTGGCAGGTTAAAAATTGACATTAAAGGAAAAAAAGTGGTGGCATCTATACTTGTAGAACTGACTCTTTCTGAGGTGAGTGTCACTAGGACTTATCGGATTACAAATCTTAAGATCAAAAAGTGATACTGATTTTTGTCTTTCTTTTAAAGAATTTGTGCTGAAGAGGCTCATGAGTTAACTTTGGAAAGATCATCCCTGTACATAAGACAGAAGACTAATTAGTTAGTAAATGTAGGGTGCTTGACTGAACAGTAAAATAAGTGTGCAATGCCTTGTGTGCAGCTGGAAAATGTTTACAATCAAGGCTTTGTTGGTGCTTCCTTGCTGCTTTTAGCAACTGACTGCTGTTGTACTTGCTTCACTTACTGGAATGCCATTGCTTATGCCAGCATGTTTGCCATTGCCATCTCACTGAATTAGAAAACAGTGCTCCATTCTTCTGATATGTGACACCTATTATCTGAGAGCAACACAGGAGTGTTCTGTTGTACTTAGAAGATGCTTATGCGGTTTAGTTTCAGTCTTCGTCTGTTAGTGAAAGGAGCTGCTCAATATGTAAAGCAGCTTTTTACTCAAAGAAAAAGCTGAGGTTTATTACAGCTATTCTGGTAACAACTGTGTTACACGTATGTCATGCATCTCATATATATGTATGTTAAATTATATAGTGTGTAAGTTTATGCTTAAGTCTTAAGTTATGTTTGCTGTTTTGTAAAACAGAAATAATAGACACTTTTAGTCTGGGGGGGGACAGCAACAAAGCCAAGAAAAATGTACTCTTGAAACTTGTGATGTTGACTTTCATGAAAAATAAACCTTTATTCTGGCAATGCTTGTTAAGTATCACTGATACTAACTTCCTTTAGTATAGTCTGAATGTGGGGAGAACAATACTGGCAAGAAATATCTCTAAAATTGGACACTTACACTGAAAGTACTTAGTGTTGCGTGTGCAGATATCTGGCCTCATAATTATCTTGTTTTGATGTAAACAATAAGGAAATTGTCTTTTTTTTTTACAGAGGCAGGCTTACTGGTAAGTTATAGGATGCTGTGACACTTCAGAAGTGAGCTTGATGCTTCATCTGTCTTAGAGTCTTAAACTGGTCTTTTTTTACAGACAGATCTTAAGTAGCTAAGCTGATAGCTGGATAGTCTTATGATGCTGATGACTTATTAAAGAAAGGAAACTTCACTAAAAGTGAAGTGTAACTTGCCTTGCTCTGTTCTTTCAATTTATGACTTCAAATTTGCATGGTTTCAAAATTATTTATGTTTTGTAAGTGCCTGCAGTGTTTTAGGAAGAGTGAGGAGGAGTTGAAGTGTGAAGTTCAGAAGAGGCAATCTGAAATGCTGCTGCTGGATGCGGTTATTGTGTAAGGAGTTGTATTTGCAGCATTGGTGAGGACTACTTTGCGTTTTACTTCTGGGGCACAACCATAATCTGATTTGACAGGTGGTCAAAGAATCTGATAGCGCTAAGCAGAATCTGAGGGAACATGATCTAAGTGGCTTAAGAAGTTGTAGAGTCCAAGTTTAGGTTGTTGTGGAGGGGGCCATAGATGTCCTTGTGAGGGAATGTGGTACATATGGCTGAGGAGAGATAGTTTGAGTGTGTGGGTAACAAAATTATGTTGAGAAGAGGCTTTTATTTAGATGCCAGTGTGAACCTTTTTGAATAGATGCAGCCTGTGCTACCTAGACTTAGAGCGCATAGGTTCCTTTTTGCTTCTAATAAAGCTGAAGAAGATTACAAGGAGAATTTTAAAATCAGAGAAGACTGATAAGCATTGAGAGACACTTACAATTCGGTAATGCACTCCAGCATGAAATTGAATAGGACCGAAGTCCAAGTTGAAGGAAGAAATGGCAAAGAATATGTTAAGTAAAACAACAATTGTGGTGCAGTCAGATTGTATTCAATTAGAGGGCATTGTCAGCTAGAGTTTGATATAAGGTAAGGTGGGTTTTGGTGATCCAGCCATGAGTATCAATTTTAATACATCACTTTTAAGGTTGAAGTAATTATAGAAGTTAGTAAGCATAAACAAACAATGTGGTTCTGTAGGAGAAGCTCATAACTCTGGAACTGTAGGTGTCTTATGAACGTGTGGTAAGGATGATGTGCTCACCTTAGCTGCAGTTTTTATGTTGTCATTTGTAAAGGAGCCTTTTGTATGAAATTATAAAAAGTCATCTTTTTTTAGTGGCTATTTTGAAGATCTGAACAAATGAAAATGTGTGTCATCATCTCATGAAAGAGGTTTTTAATGGAGTGCATCATATAAGAAGGTAGTCAAGTGAAGGGAGCTAACAGACAACTTGTCACTTCAAAAGCTCTTTGCAGTTTTCTGAGTCTGCACAAGTTGTGGAACTATCTGGTATCACTGAGTGGGACACAATATGACCACCTTAGGTAACTGCTAAACCAAGTATTACATGTAAAGATAAAATACGTATTTGGTGGTGCTTTGATTGTTACTACGTGTACAGATGTGAGTTATTGTGGACTGCTCTTTGAAAACATTGGGTGGATAGTGTACAGAAAAGTGGATAAAACATCCGAAATAGAATAAATGACTTTACTGAGCTGCTGTGTGAAGCACTGGCACAGTTTCATCTTGATGCAGATAGTTCTCCATGTCCTGTTTTAGAAACATACAGCAGAAATGAAAATATTAATGTATAAACATGCGGGACTAAGATAATCGGGGGAATGGCTTGTAGTGAAACAGGCCATTTTCAGGATAGGTAGCAGCCTCTGAATGTTCTATATGTGGTTTTAGTTCTTTAAAAACAAATGGTAGTTTTTCAGCAACAGATGTAGGCCAAGTTAATAATAAAAGTCAAATGATGTAAAGGAGCTTTTGTCTACTAATTCTATTTAAGAGTAATTAAAGAACTCACATTCTGAAACTTTCTAAACTGACAATGCTTTAATTACACACAGCAATGCAAGAAGTGCATTAAAAACATCAAATGAGTTTCTTACTGAAGCAGAGGTACTTGGAGAAGTAGTGTGTGCCCTTGTGGGCTTAAGGGAAATTGTACTTTTGCTACTTTGGGGCTTTGCAGGAGGAACTGGAAGGAGCTTGAACCAAGGAAGACCATTTGTTTGAGATTCATTTATGTGGTTGAGTACTTTCATGGATGTGATTTCCTTTTAATGTGATAAAGATTACATTTTTTTTGAATGTCTGCTTATTGGTTATATATACTGTTGGTTTAAAAAAGCAGCTTACCACAATATAAATACAGTAGGGCCTAAAATACACTTAGTATCCGATGACTTACATGTAAGCCTGGTTGCTACAGGTTGTATCTTAATTCTGAGCTGTACCTATTGCCATATTGCTTATTGGTTCTGAAATGTAACTTGGGCAGAGAACCAGTTCTAGGAAAGTGCTTTTGGTTGCAACAATCTTTGTGATGTCTGAAGCAGGTGGGTTAGTGGTAAGGGATGGAACACTTCCTTCTTCATGGTTGTTAACTTTTCTCTCGTGTGTTGTTTTTTATTTTCCTGCATGCAGGAATGCCTGCAGTCTGTAATCCTGACATGGTACCTGTGGCAATACCACCTCCTGCAGTCAATCCTCAGCACCTGTGTAACGAAGAGGACCTGAAATCTATCCAGGACATGTTTCCCAACATGGACAGAGAAGTAATCCGCTCAGTGCTAGAAGCTCAGAGAGGGAACAAGAATGCAGCTATCAACTCCTTGCTTCAGATGACTGAAGAATCATAGAATCACTTCCTGCGTTGTCCCTTTCCTCAATGCCACTTACTTTTACTTGCCAAGCCAGGGATTTAGCTAGAGGAAGAATTTCCTAACAGTTTGCTGTTAGCACATCCTGTATTCAAGAATATATCCCCTTTTCTCCTTGAGCATTTGGATCTTTTCACTTTCTTACGCTAAACTGAGTATGTGCAGGTAGAGAATGTCCTACAGTACAGCGTTGAAACATCTTTGATATCACCTGTGCCCTGTTTGGCTGTATTCCGAGGGAATAATGCTGCTTTTTTTCCTTTCTCTCCCTCTGTTCAAAAACTTGTTCTTATGGAATAACTCTATGCAGTACAGGATTTACTACTGTTGGTTAGAGTGGAAAAATTGCTTTTCCAACGGAGGGTTTGCTTTTTGAATGATGTATTTGCTGAAGTGTTTAGGTTTAACCAAGCAAGCTGTTTATAGCAGAAATTAAAAGAAAGGCCTG
This sequence comes from Perdix hodgsoniae, assembly GCA_035772895.1. Taxonomy (NCBI): domain Eukaryota; kingdom Metazoa; phylum Chordata; class Aves; order Galliformes; family Phasianidae; genus Perdix; species Perdix hodgsoniae. The sequence goes on along the minus strand of JAPSGF010000001.1, from coordinate 28,649,372 downwards.
CTCCTTGTCCTGCAGTGGTCAGTTATTGCTGTGAGACATGCAACTGCTTGTGATTGATGGAAGACTTTTGGTTTAATAAGTTATATTTCTAAGGTTGTGCTTGTTGGTATTTCTAATAAGCATCTTCCCTTCAATCTAGAGCACCAAAGCAGTATATCATCTCATGTGCACCAGAGGCTTTTATCACACCATAGAACATGGTTATATATCTGTAAAATCTTAACAAATGACTTTTTTAACTTGTGCAGCCTACTGCTATAGCAGGGAACAGGACTGAGCCCTAATGTACTCCCACTGCAAATTATACTCACTACTGCTTCTGCATTCCCATGACTATTTCAAAGGACAAACACAGAAGGACAGAAGGGAAGATTTTGTACCTGGAGAATTAATGAAGCTATAAAAATTTAAGGTATTGCTGTTGATTTAAAAAAGAAAAAAGAAAAAGTAGAAATGTATGATCTGTTTAAGGCTTCTTTCTTCACATCTGTATTTCGGCAGAATTACCATTGTATATTAGTAGACAAAGTATTGTATTTCTTTGTGCAATTTGAAAGTAGAAGCATGAAAAACTGTCTCAGGATCTTTGAATGTCACTGAGTTGCCCAGTGACTTGTTGATTGTGATTGCTGTGGTCACAAAATGGTTGAGGTTGGAGGGCATCTCTGAAGGTCAAGTGGTCCATTCCAATTTATTTGATACAGGTAGAAATAATTCTTTGTGGGAGAAAATGCAACATATCTGACTTAGTCTGATTCTCAAAGGAGGTTAGAGGTTGCTTGTATTTATTATTAGTGGTTTTCTTTTTTTTTTCTTTCAGAAAACAGTTCATCTTGGAGCTGCAGAATCTTACAGTAGGCACCAGTTATCCTCTTGGATAATTTTCTGCAGTGTCCGTTTTTGTAGATGATAAAATAAAGCACTTTAAGTAGTATGTACCAGTTAATTTTTTCAGTGATGTGCAATGTTGCTGTTTTATCTTTTTTAATGTTTGATTTCAGATACTTTCTACAATAGCCATAAACTGTTACATTTTCAAGAGTTGGAATGAATGTACACTTGAAATCCAGGCTCTTAACTGATTCATGAGAACTTCGCATTTAAAGCGGAGTCTGGAATAGGGAAAAGGGACCCTTGTTCTCTTTTTCTTCAAACTCTGCTGCATGTCACACACTTAAAATATTCTTTCATATCTGCTGAAAAGCTGATTTTTTTTTTTTCCCCCCTACCTATACGTATGAAATCTTTGGGTAGTACTGGTGGTAAAGTATGAATATTTATTTTTTTATAAATAAAAATGATGCTGAAAACTTTAAAATACAGTGTTCAAATCATCCTGGTTCCTGATCTTTTAAAGCTGTTTTTTTTTTTCATAATGAAGAACTTTACATTTTGTTACAAATCTCCCCTACAGTTGTAAATTTACCCTTGAACGCATAAATATCCTTATACATCCTCCCATGGTCTTAATGAGATTCAATAGTACATTTTCTGTGCATTAGTAGTAGAGTCCCTGCACTTTGTTTTTTTAAAATAAAACAGGTGTTCATCAAGAAACTCATCTTGTACCTTCCCTCCTGTTACTGTAGGTGTTGTGATTGAACAGGTGTGAAGGCATTTGGCCTCTGTCTTCATAGCACAAACTTGACGTTGCCCAAGAGGGTAAATACTAAGTTTCAACTCTCAGCTATGTCCAGGAAGACCTCCCCTGTGTTGACTCTTACTCAAAGTGAATTGATAGAGATGTAACAATTCAGGGAAAATATATCTATTGGATTTTTTATATTAAAATGCTGGGATCCACAATAACAGCTTTTTATAAAAGCAGCAGTCACAGTTCAATTAATGACTGGTAAATTGTACTGCATCCTGTGACAGCTCCGTTTCAAGGACAGAACAAACACTTCTCAATTCTAACCTTCAGAAGGAATGAGAATGCTAGGATAGCTAGGCTTATTCATAAACGAGGTTCCAGGCCTCTGAGCAAGCTATAGCTCTTGTTAAATATCTGTTGTTATTATTGTTTTTGTTTTATGCAAGTGTTAACGCAAAATAGGGTAGGTAAGAGCTGAAGAAAGGAGATCTAGGAGCGGTGTGGCCAGTAGATGGGATTCCACATGTTAAACTGTATTTAAAAACTGTTGTTGGGATTTTTATTTTAATTTGCTTAAGCATTATAGCTGAAAATTTTATTTCAAGATCTTCTTTAAAAGCAAACTCTGATTGTGATCCTACTCAGCTTTTCAGCATTAATAGCCTCAGTCAATCTGCTCATTCAGGTTTGAATTGGAAAGAGGTGGAAAAAAGGTGGGGAGTAGGTTGGCTTTCCTACAGTCTGTGAAATGAAAGCGTTGGAACCAAAAGTCTGATTCTTGATATAAACTTTCACTGTTGTAGCTTTGATGAAATGCTGATGGGATGATACTGTTTGTCACTCTTCTGCTCAGCAGCTTCAAGCAGCTTGGAGCCAAAGCCAGATGTTAAAGCCTGGCACCTGCTAGAAGTAAATGTTTTTAGTACTAATTTGAGTCCTGCCAAGAGCCTGAACTTGCTAAGAATAGGAACATTTTTTGTCTAGCTAGATCCTTGCTGCTTTCTTCTCTACTGCTGTTTGCATCTGTTGATGGTACCGAATGTTTTTCCCTTACAAATGTTACTGCTTGTTTGGTTGATCTGTAATACAGTACAGAGAATGTTTTTTGCTGTAATAATTCTGAAGACATTGTTTCTCTCTGTATTGAGGTCCAGTGTCCAAATGTTTCTTGCACTCTAGAATACATAAACATTTTGTTCTAATTTAATAAATGTATCATCTAAATGAAAGTGTATTATGTCTCTGTTGGAGGGCACCTCAGTTTGCTTATCTGTAGATTGATACAGAATTCGTGTATCAGTTACATTTGCTAAATGTAAGTGTGATCATCCAGTAGGACTGGTGCAGTGAATGCTCAGAAGTGTTTTAAGTGTAGGTGTTTGCCTTTCTTTAATGCTTCTAGCTCTGGAGGATAGGCTGAAGCGGTAGTGGTGTCGCTAGGAGAAGGTCAGAAATAAAACTCAATGTTTCAGCTACAAGACAAAACTGGTTTTACCTGCTAGATTTAATTTATTGAGGAATTTTAAGGATTTGATTTACTATCTTTTAATTCTGTCCTTAACTAGAAGGCTGAGGTGCTTTTTCATGTTCAGCAGCATTGCTATGCTCAGTGACAATTAATGAGCTGCTCGTGGTGCTTTCCTGTAGCTCTTGAGTGGCAGTGTCTATCCTGATTTATGTTCTAAAGCTTACCGCTTGCTTTTACATTTCTCCAGCATACTGTGAGTGTAGCAGAAATGCTAAGTCACAGCTTGAAGAAGTGTTTGAGCACCTGGTGGGAAAACAGTGCCAACCCAGGGGAGCTCGTGTATGCGATGTACTTGAGTGACTGAAGGGGTGGAGCCAGGGTCTGCCCCTTCCCAGACCTCATCTAAAGGTTGGCACTGGAGGAAGGGAATTTCTCTGGGGTTCTCTGTATACCTGAAGCCTTCTGAAAGTAAGCAGCTTCTTTCCTTTGTTTCTGTGCCTCCTTGCTGCAGCCTAGGACTGCTACTCTGCTATTGTTGGTGTGCCATCATGTTACAGAGGGCAAGTGAGAATTAATTTACATAAGCAAATGTTGGCTTTCTTGTGATGGCTAAAGCATCTGCTTAGCATTTCATTGCTTAGTGTTTGCGTTTCAGTGCTGATTACCCGGTGATGGTATTTGGGGATGTAATGAGAAGCTGGAGTATTTTGAATGATTAAAACATCTAAGTACATCAGTGACAACAGAGCCTCAAGGAAGAAACAAAAATTTTCTTTAAGTGGGAGAAATGAGAAGTCACAGTTACAATATCTCTGTTGCACTTTCAAGTTGTGCAGACCTCAACTTTCTTAGCTCTTTTGCAAGTTTGCTCAGAAACTCAGGTTGATCTGTTTTCGTTCTATGTTTGTATACATTAGAAGCATCTTGCCAATTCATGCAATTCCTTTAGTCAGGAAAAACTGTAATTGCGTATCATAACATTTGGAGTAAAAGCTGGAGAACTATGAAAACACTGCTCTGTGGACTATTTGAAGAGTTCATTTAGAACAGATCTTTAAGGAGACTGAGTGTACTGATATGGAGTATGAAGCAGACCGTGAGCAACATCTGTAATTTTGGTGCATTTGTCATTGTAAGTGAATGAGGAAAGTTTTGAAGTTATTTCCAGTTCCAAGTTCAGTGTCCTCTTCCACTCACGATACTGTTACCTTCCACATGTGCACTGTCCATTTCTTTCTAGATTGGCTTCAGTTATTTGGCACTGTCATGTTTCATCCCCTTAAAATACATAACTTATTACTAATCAGCTTAATGTTGTAGTATTTCTTTAGAATCAGCTCAGAATAAGGAGTTTTTATAAAACAGTATTTATTGCATTTTCCACAAAGTGTGAATTAGCACATTAACAAGCTTGCTTGTTATGACTGATTTTTTTTCACTTGTAATTAAACTGGCAACAATTTGTGCTTAGTGTCAAGGCTGTGGTAACTGAGAGTCCTGAAGATACTTCATAGAGTATCAAGCAGATCCTCTGTGCTTAGAAATAAGTGTTTGGGAAAACTAAAAGCTCAGGTAGCTGGGAATGGTATCAGCTCTGATATCAGCAGGGATGTTTTCACTGAGTTGGGTGGTTTAGGTCCTCAAATGATCAGTGTTGTAGCATGAGAGGCTGTGGGTTGTTGTGTTTTCAGGTGTCTTTTTTCATCAGCTGAATTAATTGATTGGTAGTTAACAGCACATAAGCTGCAAGAAGCAGATAAATGCTCCCTGGCACACTTCAGGGCTTACATCCATGTGATACTGAATCTTGGTCCAGGGCTCTGCCTGCACAGTGAGTGTTTTGGAAGGATATAACGTGATCTGTGTCTTGTTTAAACACTGTGGAAGTGGTAAAATACCTTGAAAAGGGCTCAGGCCATCGAGCTACTCTGCAGGATTCTGTATTGAAGGTGATCCATCACCACGATCTTCAGTGGGGGAAATTAAAGTGAAAGCAGCTGGGAGAGCTTAATTACTTCAATGTGGTGGTGGTGTCAGCTGTTGGCAAATAATGTGACCATAAAGACCGTTGTGACTGTGTGTAAGTGGCCACAAATCTGCTGTGATTTGCTAGATGTTAGAATGCAGTATTTGCTGTTTTTAATAGTTGCTTGTATGTTATAAATAAAGATGTTTCTATGCTGTATAATGTAATTTGGGAGGGGGTTGAGGAGAGGCAAGGAAGCTTCTGGAAAAAAAATAAATCTCAATATCTAATTTCTCTGTATGGGAAAAGGCAGTCTGTGGGAAAGGAATAAATGAAAATTGATTCAAGCTTCATAATATTTTTAATACCTGAAGCTATGACTTTTTTTTTTAACAAAAATAATGGATGAAATTGTATAATTTGTTATGTAAAGATGGTCAGGATGCTGTGTTTTAGTAATTCCTTCTGGTTTTGCATAGTTTGAGGCCAATCCTACATGCTTTTATATCCCAAGATCACAAAACTGTCACAGCTCTGAATGATGCTCATACATTTGGCAAGCACTTTTGCACATACCTCCTTTTTTACAGAACTAGAGTAAGTCCGTTTCTGTAAGCTGCTGGGGCAATATTTGGAGACCAGTAAGCCAAATTAATGGCTTATCCTCCTGTTGGCAACATAACTTTGAGGCTTGAGAAAAGAAAGCGTGAGAACAAGAAATATGAAAGTAAATGTATCCGTGGCAATGTTCTGCTATAACTTGTGCTGCCTCTTTGAGAATAGAATCAGCACATGCGTTCTGTGTAGAGGTAAAATTAATGATGCAGGAACTCCATGTGTCCCTGGGAGACATATGTAGGGGACTTGAAAGAATACAGCAAACTCCATACACGCAGTGTTATTGTACTATAAGCATGGATGTGTTACCAATTATCAATAAGCTAGGCAGGTGGATGGAACTCAGAAGGTTAAAAAGCAATGAAATATTTCCTTAAATAACTGCTTTGAGAGTCTGCTTCAAAAGAAGAGGAAAGAGGAAAAATGGCAGTGAAATGTAGTGAGGGAAGGGATGTTGGGTGCATGTCTTTGTTTAGTAGCAAGATATCATTACAGAACTACAGATGAATAATATTTAAAACACAAAGCAGTAAATAATGCCAATCTTGAGCTCTTTCTTGTGATTTTCACAAGGTATTGAATTAATTTGAAAGTGGAGATTTTTCATCCTATATTTACTACAATCAGCTATACTGATATTTCACTAAAAATTACCATAGGAAAGCATTTAGCTAGATTAGGAAATAGAAAACCGGCTTGTCTTGGCAACCAACTACAATGGACTTGTATGTTAGGGAATGTTAGATGACAATATGGTGAAACTGTGCAGTTAGTGTAATTTTTTGATGTCTTAACATAATGACTTCCAAGCAAAGTCTTGAAAATCTTACAGCTCCGTGAGCAGTGTCCCACCAGCAAAATACTTTGCAGCTTCTATTGTTTGATCTCGCATCGTGCACAAAAACAAAGGTTATATTCTATAAAAGTCAGTGCATTTATGGCACTGAAGTACTTGTACACTGAGCACGTAAGTTGTCAGTGTCTGTAATACATATGCGGTGTTTGTACCTGTGAGAACACTTCAGTGTCACTGAACTAGGATGGGTGGATTTACAAGGACTTTTGCCTTCCACTTTGAACTAATCATGTATGCTTGCTCTGGGCTTTCCACAATGCAAACTACCAACAATGCTCAGTCAGACAGAAGACTGGGAATAGCCTAAGAGACTAGAAATACTTTCAAAAGATTGGATGAAAGTAATTGCACTGTGAGAAGCAATGGCTCCAGTTTATTTTGGTGAATAAAGAACAGTAAATCCCTATTTCTCAATTCTTCCCATAATCCCAAGCGAAATTTGAAAAAACTGAATCTATCAATATCGGATAAGGAGAAATTTCCCTCTGGTGGGTGGCAATGCTTTGCAAAGCTCCCTGTCTACAGCAGAACTAAGGAGTAGTCAGTCTGTGTCAGTCTTTAGAGAAGAAAACGACCGGTAGAGGGCAGCTTAAGGCTTGAACTGAAACTACTACTGTGTTAATATGGCACTAAAATTAGTTCAGGAGATCCAGCCCAGGAAAAGTTAAAGACAGTTTGTAGTTAGTGAGCATAGCGCTAAATGCTCAAGAGTCCAGGGATTGGGGAGTTGAGAAGGAAGGAGGAAATTCACACATCTCACTGTCTTCAGTACCAACTCAAAGGCAATATTGAAAGCATTTTAGATTTTGTTAGTGTTTTTGTTTTCTGTTTGTTTGTTTTAGCCTGCTCTGTGACCTATCAGCTCTGCAGGCATTAGTTTGCTTAGCTCAGGTTAATACTGCTATCTCAGCACTGTAATACCAGGCCTCAAACAGCTGGTGAATATGAGTGCCTCTTACACAGTGAGCTGTCGTGCAGCTGTGAGTGTTGATTGCTTGCCCAAGTACAGTGCTAGATCAAAACTCTCTCTGTTCTGTGGTGTTGCGCCCAAAGTGCTAAGTGCTGTAGAAGCCAGAAATGTGGAAGTTGCTCTGAAGTTAGCTGAGTGCTCCACATACTGGGCACTCTTCAGGACTGATAGGCTGTCTAATTGTAGCAATATCTGGTGTTCAGGTCAGAGTGGTGAGTTTATGGAACTGATGGTGCACAGCCTGTCTTGATTCAGCCTTTGTTCCCCATTGCAAGAATGTGATTCAACGGATCAGAGATGGTGCAGGAGGTGCTGTGTGCACCACTGCCCTAGCTAGCAATCCTATCTGCAGACTGACGGCGGGACGTAGCTGTGATATGGAATTAAACAGTATGTGTTAAGCAAGTAAAAACAAAAAAAAACAAAACAGTATGTGTAGTCAATGATGTGGATGTACGGGCAAACTGTAGCTGTGATGTGGAATTAAACAGTAAAACATGAAGCTCCTTACTATATGATATCAGGTCATGTCTGTGCAGGACAACAGAGAGGGTTCTACTGCTACCATTCAGGGATTTATTTCTAACTAAGCACATATAAAATGTGTAATTATCAATGACTCCTTAGTTTTTCAGCTAAGCCTTCACATCAGATTTCAGGTTTTATTTTATACATGCTCTGAGCAGTTCAGGTAAATACAATGAACTGCTGTGGGGAAATGGAGCCAAATTTCTCTCTAGTGTAAATCCATTCAAAGATTTAGGTAATGTAAGAAACAAGGGCAATAGTTCAGAAACCATATCCTGAACTTATTTGAAAACATTGTTACAAATTATGGACAGGAAAGTTGCTTGGATTTACTTAATTAAATGACTTCACTGTAAGTATTCTTTAACTGATTGCACCTTTCATTTATATATAGCTTAAGAAGAGCTACTTTCTTTGTTTTGGTCTTGGATGTAAAGCAACACTGAATAAAGTCTTCTATCTTGTTTTACGTTTGTCTTCTGGAATTCACTAGACAAACTTCCAGTTAACCCTCTAACTTGGTTTTCTTTTTTTAAGGAAAAAACTCACTTCTTTGTTATTGAACTTCCCGTTATTTAGATAATGAAAACAATATCAGTCACCAAAACTGAAAAATGCTGAAAGTTTTATTGATCACGTAAGAGACAAGATGAATAGGGAAACAGTCACTTCCCTGTCACTGAGTGATGTCTTTTAAGAGCATTATATCCATAAAAAATGCTATGCAATAAAACTTTCTCTAGTCATAAGAGTCGAGTGCAATGAAACTACAATGTTTTCTGGTTTTGTTTTTAGAGCCATTAAAACTTTTCCCAAAATGTCAGTTTTGTGATTGTACTGGTACACATTGACATAGTTGCATAATGTACAGAAAGATATTTTACATGGTTACTTCTTTTTTACTTTGAAAACTGTATCACTTAAATAAAATATTATCTTCAGCATTCTTTGGCTTTTATAAGTAAGAAAAAAGAAAAGGTAATAACAAACAAATATCAGTTAAAGAAGGAGCACAGGTTATTTTGAGGAAGATACGGTTCCAGCTTTCCTAGGACCTATTTTTGTTGGTTTTGTAATGATCATGTCTGTATTTGGCTGATTTTTGACTGGTAATCGTCTGCTTCAAGGGTTTGTGGGTTGCATGCATTTATACACTGGCACTGATCCACATAGACATAGCTATAATTTATGCTTGTTCCGTTTTGGCAATTCAGAGTCACATCTCTTCTGTGGCTGCTGAGCTCTTGGCAGCAAGTACAGTCATGTTGCATCTGGTTTGCTTTGAGAGAGTACCTGCATTCCACCAGAAAAAGAAGTCTTTCTCATTAAACATCAACAAATAGGAGCATCATGTGAATATGATTTTAGTACAAGAAGAGTGAAGCTCTTCTTGCTTCATCTGAGTCTGATTCTATTCGTGAGACTCATACACACATTAATTTTGCTGTTGTTCTATGACTGATTAATATAAATTCAATAGAAACAAAGCTGAAGAGATTCTCAACTTACATGGAGGAGCCAGGACAAGTCCCTTCACAATATGTCAACTCAACAGCTTCAGAAGATTCACAGTCTTCGTGTTGGATTACAGTTTTTGTGCTGTAAGCTTTGCAGTTAGTAGCTTCAAAAGAACAGAAAAAAAAGATAAACATGCTTCAAATCTCTAGTTCAGAACTGAACACTAAAACAGTTTTGAAGTGCATGATGTCTCATTACTGAGACTATGTATAGTAGGCAACAGTAGATGCTACTGTATACTGCAGCTGAAGATTTCAAGTGATTTTTTGATTTTGTCCGTACAGTGTGTTTGGAAGATATAAGCTGAGGATTGAGTGTTAGGGGTTTGATTTGTGGTATTCACCATTCAGGAAATTCACTTTTTCCTTTTGAAGCAATAGTATAGAAAAGGTTACTGAAATGTGAAAGGTAGGTCAGCAAAGAATCTTTCCTTCCACTCAAATACAGATAGAAGTTCAATATAATTACCTGTAAGAGGAAAACACCAGCTTGGTATTACTTACGTTTACATATCTTGCAGCAACCATCAGGAGTAGTCTCTGCTTCATCCTTTGCAGAAATAAAGGATATGTATTATAACACAGATGACAATACTGAGTGTGTTAACAAGTCAGCATCGCTAACACTCAGCAGAAGGCTTCTCTGTGATGAACACTGAATGAAACCGTGGATGTCTTGCTGGCTGATTCATCGCCACAGAAATTTTGAATCATTGTAAGCTCGTGTAAAAATACTAAGCTTCTCTTTGATACTGCTGTTACAGCAATGTTATTTTCATCCATAAAACATTTCTGCAACTTCAATGAAGATAACTTGTTGCATTCTTCCTTACTTTCTTGCCCCCTTGTTCTTTTACACTGCATTCAGTAAAAACTGAGGTGATGAAAACTTACGGGATCGCACTCCAGTGGGCCATACTCAGGACATATTCTTTTAGTTTGAACTGCAACATATTGATCTTCAATTATTTCACACTTGTAGTGGCTGCAGAGATCAAGTGGCAGAGTCTCACCTTCCTAAGATTTTAAGAGAAGAAAAAAAATATATTTTTTCCATTATAATCAGATACTGTATGATTACTTCAAAAATGTTTCAGTTAAGTTCTCACATCTCAAAGATTTTTAGATGAATTTGGAGTTCTTTCATATGGCAAATGGGAGAAGCCTAATTTTGCGAACTATGCCTGTCCTGGAAGTTCATATCGTAGATCTTGGGGCCAGATTTTTTCCTGGGACATGCAGCAATAGAACAGGGGGCAGTGGGCACAAACTGGCACACAGGAAGTTCCATGCCAACACAAGGAAGAACTTACTGTGAGAGTGGCAGAGCACTGGAACAGGCTGCCTGAAGAGTCGTCTTCTATGGAGGTATTCAGGATTTTCCAAGTAAGTCTAGTTCAGAGACTTACATTTTTAGTTTCTATTAGTGTTGTTTTCAGAGTACTTTCAGTGTTAAATAAATTCTGACTGGGAAGGGATATTGGCTGGTGAGAGAAGGAAGAGGTTACTTACTTCAAACACAACAGTCTCGTTATTTAGACGAATTATGCAAGCTGTTACTTCACACTTCCCACAGCACTCTCCATCCTCAATCTTATATTCGTAACCCTACTTGCAAGAGATAAGAGAAAGTATGTTGAGTTGATAATGGACGGTTCTGGCCTTACTACAGTACTACTGTTTGAAGGCTGATAGGGCATCCCATTGAATCTCAACTCACCGCTGGACAAGATGTTTCACATTTAAGTGCTTCACACTTCACAATGTTTTTCCCAGTGAATAGATTTTTCTCAGAAGTGCAGGTACAATTCCTACATGAGTCTATTACAGATGTTCCACTCTGAAAATGGGACAGAAAAAATAACATCTGTTTATGAAGTGTCTTTATAACACACAGGTGAAGGTGAAAGATGTATACTGTATACTATTAAGTTTTCTGAAGTGCCATTGAGCAAAAAACCCGGCTTTATTTTTGAAGGCTCATAGGGTTATTTCAAACATTTGAGCTTTAACAATACATCAGCTTCTTTGGGAAAATAAAAATAAAAAAATTCCACAAATAGAAGAAAGCTTTTTTTAGAAAGTACATTGCTAAAAATGATTCGCTCTTGTTTTAAGCTTCTTGAGGAACAGAGGAAAATTGACATGGATTGGGAAAAGAATTTTCCAAAGGGCTTTTGTGGTAGAAAGGGTATACATTTAATTTCTAGTAAAATGCTGCTGTAAGTATGCCATGCTCACCTCATATATTTTACCATTAATCTCACAGGTGCTTGAACGTTGCCCTGAAAAACAACCAAAATAAAAATCAGCGACCTCAAACTGAAAATACAGAAGAAGTTAAGATGTTATCAACATTTGTTAATAGCATAGAGATTATGGAAAATTTGAATTCAAGATCTCTATGTACACAAACCAGAAAAGCTGGATGTTAAAGAATGTATTTTTTAATTGGTTAGAAGAGTTGAGTAGAAATGGCACCAAACTTGAGCTAAACACAAAAAAATCCCTTTCTTGTCATTTCCCTTTCCATATTAGTTCAATTCAAATTAAATGAGTTGTATTTGTTTGACTACTTAAAGACCAGAAGCCTTCAAAGATGCCTTTGTATATTGATACCTTATGATCGCTCAGAATGGAACTTGGACATGAGATCAAGTGGAAAAGTGGTATTTTTTACTGAAGTAATATGGTTTGATAACATGCCAGATTCCATTTGTGGCTTTCACAGCATTACTTCAGACTTTGTAGTTCATTGGTTTTTGATTTTCCTCTTTTAGGCTTACTTTGTAGCTAGTTTCCTTTTTGATTCTTTTATTTTAAAAAGTAAGTATATAAATAAACATATATGACCAATGGATTATAGATTTTATTAATGTTCTACAGTACCGTAAGAGTAATTATTATTTTTTGTACATCAGCAATTCAGTTTTTAATTATGATTTACTTTGTTGCTTCATATTACCTGCTTTTCTAGTGAACTCTGAAGATTTCTGCTGGCTCATTGTTACGTTTAAGTATCTTTGTTTAGCTGTAGTTACACTAATGTTAATGAACTTGAAGTATTTGAACTATCCTGTTCTCTGAGCAGATATCGAGAATAATGTTTTGTTGTTAGCTGAACTCGTATTGCATATTTAGCTAGAAATCGATGTATATTTAATAAGTGAGAACAATTTAAATAAGGTTTTGCTGTTACCATGATGGATGTAGGATCTGCTCAGATATTAACAGAAGCACAAAGGTAACTTTCCACAGTGTACTTACGGCATTCAAGTTCTGGACAGCATGGGTCTTTCACTGGTACTACAGGTAAGGCAATAAATCCTATGTCACAAACTGCTTCCTGAGGTGTTTGGCATAGGAGCGGCTGACATTGCGCCACAGCAGTGTGTGGATCACAGACACACTCCTGGCACTGACTTGTCCATTTCTCTCCAGGCTGAAAATACAAAAACGATTTATTCTGATGTGCCCTTTTGCTCTAGTTATTCTTGGCCAACTTGACTTAGACTCCCATGCTTAGTAAGGATTCCAGATTAAAGTTTTGGTACCATATGATTTCCAACCTTAAGAGCAAGCAAGTTGGGAACAATAAAATCACTATCTTCTGTGTAGAAAAAAAAAAGAAAAAGAAAAAAAAAAAAAGGCATTGTAACATTTTCATTGCTAGTTCACTTATTTTTATGATGTTTGAATATTCTTAAAAGTCTCTGCTATGATATTAGCGGACTTTTCTATCTCTAGATGAGTTAAAAGCCTGATGGTGCAAGGTTTGAATTATGTTTTATCAGGATATTCTTCCATGACCAACTTTGTTATTGAAATACGTGAAAGATTATTTGAATTGAGGATAGAGGATAGAAGTTAGGCTGTTTTTTGCAATGGTAATATATTAAAATAATTAAGGGAATCACCTTTCGTGGAGGACTGACATCAGTACAGTTTCTTTCTAGTAAAGTTGTGAGGGATGTTGCTGTGGATGAGGAGGCTTGTGTTGTAGTCTCTGAGGACACAGAAGTTAAAGGAGTTGTTGCAGGACATGGCCCCTGAAATGGAGCAATTTCACATTCATTGCTGCAAAGTGCATAAAAGTTACATCCAGCCTTATCCGTTCTGTTGTATACAACTTCACCTGTAGAGAAAAATGAAAGAAAAGTTAAAAGACCAATGAAAATACTAAGAAAAAACCCAAACAACACAAAATATCATGGAAACGTGAAGCATATTACTCTGTTGAAGTGATTATTCTATTTAAGATGATTTTGATTGATTATCTTTAATTTAATGCATTATTAAGGGATCATACTTCTTATAAAAATGATTATAACCATTAAGTAAGAAGCTTACCGGGAGAAAACAAACCACCAAACACATGGCAAAAACATGGAGTTGTTCCGCTTGCTTCTGTTGTGGAAGGTGTGGTGGGGGAAGAACTGAAGACTGCAGAAGTGCTTGTACTGTGGCTTGGCTGTGAAGTACCAGCTGTTGAGAACAAAACAGTTTAGTTCAAAGCACAGCATTTGTCTCTCCTAATTGTTACATATTATAGGAGTCTGATCAGAATCCAGGCAAACCAAAACAATGTTTGGTTGCATTCGAGTGTTTGATCCACTTACTATAGTAAATAGAGATTGTGCAAATCTTACTGCTCTGTACCAAGTAACATTTGGGATTTTGCAAATATTACGACTTCTAGCATTAATATATTTTAACGTTTCAGAGTCACCAATGGCACCTTTATGGTAATAAATATGAAACCATGGAATCTGCTAAAAGACGTAGGATAAGTGCGGCAGCTGATAAAAGAAATTTTTTTCTGTTAAAAGAAGCACATGTAATAGTAGAAGTCACAGAAGAAAGTTGTAACAATGATATTCTAACAAACTAACAGCAAAAATAGCTTTCTGATGTTGATGACGACCTACCAGAATAACTTGAAGTAGGGGACTGTGCTATAGTCTGTGTTACTACAGTGGAGATTGCTGTAGGAGTGAGTATAGTTGAAGAGCTGGGTGGTGACCTGGTAGATGTAGGGATAGTGAATTCTGTCTCTGAGGGTGATGTTTTGGTAGTGCTGGCACTGTTGGTAGGAGTGGTTGCAATGGTGGTTGGATGTCCTGTCAGAATAGGAGCAATCTTGGGAGTGGCAGAGCTGCTGGTAGCTGCGGTGGTCTGTGCAGGCGTGAGGATGGTGGTGGCTGTGCTTTCTGGCACAGGACTGGTCATGGTGGTACCAGCACTGCTGGTAGTTATGGTGCTCTGTACAACTGTGGATGACATGGTGGTCGCACCTCTTGTAGGAGGGGGAACAGACCTTGTAGTACTTCCAGCTGTGAGTGTGGTTGTGCCTGTTGACGGAGAACTGGTGGTCTTGGTGACTGCCGTGGTGCTTTGTGTGGTGGTCTCAGAAGATTTGGGAACAGTAGAGCCAGTAGTGGGTTTTGCTGTAGGCTGGGTTTGTTCAGTGGGCGAAGTTGCTGGAATGGCGCTAGTTGAGGACAAGGTGGTGACAGTACTGGTGGGGGAGCTGGGCACTGAGGGTGTGGAGGTAGCAATGGTGGTCGTGCTCCCTGTTGTAAGAGGAGTAGTCTTGGTGGTGCTGGCACTGCTGGTAGGTGTGGTGGCCCCTGCACTTGTGGATGACATGGTGGTTGTACTTTCTGTTGGAGGTGGTGACGTCTTGGTGGTGCTACCACTACTAGTTGGGACAGTGGTCCCTGCAGTTGTGGGAGAAATGGTGGTTATACCTTCTGTTGTAGGAAGAGTGGTCTTGGTGGTGCTGGCACTGGAGCTAGGTGGGCTGGTCCCTGCACTTGTGGACGACATGCTGGTTGTACCTTTTGTTGTAAGGGGAACAGTCTTGGCTGTACTTCCAGCTGTGAGTGTGGTTGGGCCTGTTGACGG
>JAPSGF010000001.1:28580063-28633822 GCA_035772895.1 Perdix hodgsoniae | reverse complement strand
TCGACGTGAGCTTAGAAAGGTCATAACCAGCCGCACGGATATTTGCATAGGTCTCAAAGTCTCCATCCTGGCTACCGGAGCTTGGGGAATCCACATCAAACCACTGTGTCCAGGTACAGCGTGGCTGGCAGCTGCGTGGGGTGGGGGAGGCGGTGACAGTAATAGTGGTGGGTGCGGTGTTGATGGTGGTTGTGCTGCCTGTTGTAGGAGGAGTGGTCTTGGTGGTGCTGGCACTGCTGTTAGGTGTTGTGGTCCCTGCAATTGTTGATGTGTTGGTGGTCATACTTTCTGTTTGATGGGCTGATGTCTTAGTTGTACTGGCATTATTAGTAAGTGTTGATGGTGTAGTTATTTCTTTTTCTTGTTGCTTGGTTCCTATTTTTGATGTTGTTGGTATAGTCTTTGTCTGTATTGGATTTGCTGTTGTTTCTGTAGTTGTGGATGTAGCTTCTTGTGTTTGTCTTGGTGTTGTAGGTGTTATTTCTGAACATGATTTATAATTACAGCAGAATACTCTGATTTGGTAATTGTAGCATTTCTTATCTTCTTGGTCTTTGTTATTGCATTTCAATTCATTGGTTTTACTGCATTGTATCTTTTGGTTAAGATATTTTATTGTCTTGTCTGAATGTTCAGGTACTCTGCATTCAATGCTGCTTGTGTTATTACAAGTGCTTTTTCCTTTTTCTGTGATATTTTGAAGTGTTTCTTCTTCATTTTCAAGCTCTGTCCCATCATACCATTCTGACCAGTCACATATGTACTTCACGCATACAGTTTTTGCTGGTGTTGTGGTTGCCATTTCTGTATTTCAGAGGAAGAAAGATAAATTTTGTTTTCTATTACTAAGGAAAATGCCTTAAAATTATTCACCTTCCTTGCATTTATTTCTATACATAATATTTGTATGTTAATAGAGTATTTTAATGAACTTGCTTTGAGTGTCTTGATTTTCACTTTTAATATAGGTTTTTATCTCATCTCTTTATTTCTTTTCTCATTTTCATTCTCATTACCACTATCCACTTACTATTGTGTAGCTACATAACTACACTACTTTTTAGAAATATTTTATAACTAATGAATTTCCTAATTATTTTAGTATTATATCATGGTATTCATTTCTAAATTTATTATATAAACAGGTAATATTTAGTATATTTATAAAATATATTATAGAATACATATTAATATTTCTTACTATGACATTTATGTTCAGTATGTTAGCATTATGAAAATGAGTGTATGAAGCATATACCCATTACTTCACATGAATGTTACAACCACTTAATAGAAAACTTAAATTTGATTGTACAGTTTTTGCTGTAGTATTCTGTAAATTTGCAGAAATACTTCTCAATTTCTCTCAATTACATGGTCAGTATAATGAGTTCACTGCTGGAATAATGTAGATGTTCAGGCTATTAAAGATGATAAGATTGGAAAGATTCCACAAAATGGTTTCAAATAATTTGAGGATTCCCTCAACATTATTTTATCTTCTGTTAATGCTAATGCGGTCAGCAGTTTTTAAAATGTCAGTAATTGTCTTTTGTGTTGGCCTACAATTGCTGTTTTCTATTTGCAGGGAAGTGAGTTTCTGATCAAGACAAGTAAGTTTCATCATTTTTCCACTGGGGAAAAAAACAAAACAAAACACAGTGAAGTAGTGGAGACTGACTTTGTGAAAAATGTCGTATTTTCTATATTTTTAATTTTATTATTATTATTTTAAGCATCTTAAGCTGCCAATTGAGTTGGTTGCCTCAGAAGTCAACAGTTTCAAATAAAACTATGTGGTGATGGCTCATGCCCTTCAGGCAACTTTCAATCCCTTCTAGAGATTTTTCAATTATTTTGAAGATTATTCATGCATACCTGTTGTAGGTTGATTGGTAGAAAATGTAAATGGGGTACTTGAGGTTGTGATTCCACATTCAAATATATTTCTGTTTATTGTTCCGTTGACATCACATGTTGCACGGAAACACCATCCACTTCCATCTGTGGTGTTGTAGATGAGTTCATTATATTTATAGGTGTTGTTTTCATATACGCAGTTACATGCTGTAATTGATAAGATTATTGTCAGTCACCTATGAAAAGACAGTATCCTCTATCTAATTTTTTTTTTTTTTAACAGTGCTTATTGCTGTCTTACCTTTATCATCAAACTTGCACTGTAAACCTTCTGATGTGCACTCGCTAAAATAAAAAGCATAAAATACACTTATTTTATTATAAGCTAATTGTACTGCTATCATCTTTCTGCCAGATCCTAGCATCAAGAAACAGAAATAGATAATTGTGAATGACAACTTAGTTGATTTATATAATAGCATTCAGATGGGCATGTTGCCTCAATTCCAGTTAAATAACAATTGCTCGTTCCACATTACTAAGGCCTTTTCACACTGCAGGGCTATCAACATACAGCCTGAATAAAAGCAGGTCTTAATTTTTTCTTTCTTGTAGTGTGGATCATTGCTAGAATTGACTTCAACATGGAAGATCTACTCCTTACCCTTTTCATTCTGTTAACATCAATTCATGTGTTTATTCCTTGAGCACCCAGTTTATGTTGACTTTTTTTTTTTTGGGCCATGGTTTTCCTAAGCCTTTCTTTACATTAAACCCAAGCTTGTACATAAAGTGAAACTAAAGATTATGCAAAGTTAAAAGTGCAAGTCTTTAGGAGAGCCATGTATAATTTTCCTTGCACTTGTTTTCATACTAAAAAAAAAAAAACCCAACATGCTAAGGGAGAGTCTAAATACTACAAGCATACTCTAAGAATGTAATAAAATCTTCGGAAGTAGACCCCTTAGTAGATCTATATACTTCTGGAATGATATCTTTTCCCATCATAGCAATGGAAAATAGAGGAAGCTTAGTCTCAAAGTACTTACTGTTTTCGTTGTATCATTGTGCTGAGGATTTACAACATAATTATGATCAAATTCAACGGATCAAGAAGTGTAATAGACCCCAATAGTACTAAATAGTAAGAAAGCTGGTATTGGGTGGAAAGGCCAGGCAGCATAAAACTCATTGTGTCATGAAATATGAACGTGCAATTTCCCATTGTTGGTTTAGTCAGTTTTCTTTGTACACAATTAGATTGGTGCGTTAAGCCTTACCATAATTGACATTTATCCCGCATATATATCTTCCCATCTTCATTATCATAACAGTCACAGAGACTGACACACTTCATCTGATCCTCATGAAAATATGGCTTGTCTGGTGGGCAGTTGGGGTAGCAGCCTGAAGCAAGGAAAAGGGCATACACAAGGTTGAAAAAGTGTGAACAGAGAAAATCAGGAAAAGTTTTGTTTGTGCAAGTTGTGTTTGCAGGTTGTGTTTTTAACAGCAATAATTTTTGCTACTAATTTTTTTCCAGTAATTGTAGGAAGTAATGCAGAGTACTAATGTTAACAGAGGACTTAGCCACAGATGTTTTTATGTGTGCTTTATCTCCATTCATGCTGATGCAATGATGTCTAAGAGAATTAAATGATGAGAAAGAAGCTGATGGAGAAAACAGGTTCTATTAAAGATTATTCAAAAGATTATAAACAAATTTATCCATTTAAGGGTACTTGCAAGCTCTTTTTACCTTCTAAACCTGGCAAGTTATGGAGGCATTTCCCACTTGGGTTCTTACAGGTCTTCATACAGGAGGCTCCACAAGGCTTGTAGTGCCATTCACATTCTCCTTGTTGATTATAGTAATCACAGAACAGTGCTAAAGAGAAACATAAATTTGAACATGTTCAGAAAAAAAACAAACCCAAAACTCTTTTGAGCCATGTCTGTTCAGATTCCTACCATGCTGCCTTGAACAGCCTTGAAAACTGAATGAATAGGTGAAATGTGTGACCATCAAAACCCTATGGAAAGTACACAGTGCAATTATAATGCATTGCACATGAGGTACACAGAATATGTGTTCAAAATATTCAGAAATTCCTTGCTGATATCTTTACTACACTTTCAGAAGAAGTGTATAAAAAATAAAACTCACGACAAATTGATGGGGTTCTCCAGGCGATACAGACACCAACTTCATTACATGCTTGAGCATAGGCAGCTACTGCTGTACAAAAACAATCACAGTCTCCTCCAGAGTCACAGGCACAAGCATCTGTCACACATGCTTGATAATATCTTGCTGGTTCAACCTGTCATAAAAAATAAATACTACACTATACATTCTGCCTTCTAAGTTTTCTCAACTTCGCTAGACTAATTTTCTTAAAATTAGGATCTCAGAAGGAAGGCCTATATTAGTTCTGTCTTTTGTTATGTTTATAAAAAATGTTAGACACCAGATGTAATGCCAGACAATACATCCAAATCACATACTGACATAGTTTTAGACTTGTCTAGACTCGTGTCCCAGTGAAAGATTAGTTTCATGTTCCCAAGCCGTACTAGGCAGCCATAATCTGAAGATCTCTAGTAGTGAAAAAAACTAAGGTAATAGGAGCAGCACAAAATTATCCTACATTGTTAGTATGTACTGTCAGTTAATGCTGCCTCATTACTACCCCAAAATGTTATTTCATTGAATTTGTGTTCATTACATGGTATATTTTATCCAAGTTGCACCATATGAAAATATATATAGTAATTCTGAGATTATCGTTTTTTTTTTCCCCAATAAGTTAGTATCATTTTCTATGATCTATATAGTCTACTATTTCTTACAGGTAGGGGCTATAGATCTGTTTGACTGTTCAAGATTTAGGCTTAAGTTACACAATTCAAAGTGAAACATGCTGTCTAATGAATTAAACATATATGGAAAGTGTATGAAGACAGACTTCATTTTAGATTCAGTAACACTCAGGCCTAATAATATTCACAGAGTGAACTCCTGCCCTGATGATACCTGTGAGTGACAGGCAGCAAAGACATTGCTGTTGATGATGCTACACTGCTTCTCTGACCAGGACTTTCGATAAGGGTTGGTAGAGCATGGGTCCTTTACAAAGTTAGCATCAGGACATGTGGAGGATACTTTCCAGCTGTTTCCAAACTCTAGGACATTCTCCACTACAGACAGACTCCTTGTAGTGAAGTCATTGATGCCGTTGCCATCATAATTTCCACAGAGGCCACAGATCTGACCCTGCAAAAGGAAAAAAAAAAAAATAATAATAATGATGGATGTGAGAAAACAAAGATCTGAAACTGAAAGAATACATGATATTCAGCTCTTAGAGTGCCATTCTGTTCTAACTTTCCCAAAAATTCCCAATGAAGATACATTTTAGGTTTAGATATTCTGGAAAAGCAGCCATCTGTTTTGTAAGCAATAGAACATGACCACCAAGGCTACAAACAGCTACTGACTTTCCTTCTTTTAAATCTGAACAGTACAACTGTCTTGATCATATTATCCATCTTTGAGGATGTATCAGCTTTGAGGTACATCCTCTTAACATTTAACAAGGGAAATGAGGACTCAGCTAGTTGACAATGCTACAATGCTTTTCATTTATGCTTTGTTTTATACAATAGATGTTCATACAAAAGACAGTCTTACAAAGCTGTCGTAAGTACTGCCGGTACCCGTGTAATCTACTCATTGAGTCTACTGTGATGACTGCTGACAGATGGAGAAATAAATGACATTTTCCTTGTGTTCCCAGAAATACCTCGTTCCAAATTTTGATATGTGAAATGGTGATAGGCTATAGCAGATGCTAAGCTTTCTCTATGGATTCAAGGATCATACTCTGTCCATACTTCATCGCTTGTTAATATATATACTTGAGAAATACATAACATTTTACTTAGTATTTTACATCCTTCCTTGTTCTTGGAGTACAATAATTTGGATTTATGTGTGAATGTGTACTGGAAACAATGGATAATTTTTCAAGATCAGGACTACTGAATTGATTTCTACACGTGTAGCTATCTAATCTTAGTAAAGTCTGATAAACTTTACCAAGATTGACACAGTTATTTCAACAAGTTCAGTCCATAGTAGCAGTCTACCAACTCAAATTCTGTCAGACCAAATAGAAACTTAACACTGCCTTGAGCACTCTAAAGAGCAGCAGTATGTTTACACGTCTTCCTAAGGTACCAGAGAAATAGAAAACAACATGACATCCTACAGGAATGCTAGAGAAATCACCTGTTTGGGATATTGTTTTAGTCAGATAAAAAATTAACACCCAGTTCCAAATCTAGACTTAAACTACTAGTTCCGCACCTTAAATTCAGGGCTCAGCTTGATGAAGATGCTGGTTTTCTTGTCCCACATAAGGATCAGTCCACTGGTGGTATCAATCACTGTGTACATACCTATATAACGGACTGTGAATGGTACTTCACCACTTTGTCCTCTTTTTATCACACTGACACGCTCCTCACTGAGTATCAGTTCATAGTGCTGAAACAGGAGGAAAAGGTGATTAGAAATGAATCTAATAGCTACAGCTGTGATGTTAAACACTTTTCTCCACTTTTAACAGTACTAAAACCAGTTTGTTTAATGAAAATACATTATCCGAATGCAGTGTAGTTAAAATCTTTTGGTAGTTAAAACCTTTTGGTTCATGGAATTGTGGTAAAAATGTATTTTAAATGGAGCAGATTGTAGATTAAAAAATAATGTCATGGAGGAACTACTGTGCACAGAGTAAGAGAATTTCAGATATGATCAGCCAAATTTTTGCTACGGGAAATTTTCCTCTAGAGCTGTAGTTTATCCAGTGTTAAGTATAAGATGGCTTATAAGCTGGGAAGCTGTATGAAATACTTCACCTGATTCTGGCTTAAGCTTCATTTACAAGTTGATTTGATTTTTAAAATATTTTCTCCAAACTTCCTTGTGACAGATACTGAACAAAAATCCCCTGGTCTGTAACGCAATACCTACATACCTCTAAGAAAACTTTGATAGATTTTGAGCAAGTTGTCCCAGTGCTGCCGCAGGGAATATTTTCACTGATAACCTGGAAGGTCCCATTCACTGCGTCACTCTTCCCACAGTGGTTCTGAGTAATAAAATTAAAAAACATATTATTGTTGCAGATAAGATCAAGGTCATATCACAATGTAGTTTTGTTAAGTAACAGTACCTGGACTAGTGTGTATTCACAGTTTCCATTGAAGCTGAACCTTTGGTCATCAAAGGTGGTATAATGTCCATCTCCGTAAACAGCACATGTACCCAGGCATTGTTTTTTGGTGCATTCCCACATCCTATCCTTGCACACACTAGGAATGAGAAAACGTTTTAGTAATAAAGTAACTCACTGTATTATGCAGACACATCCCAAAAACATCAGCATTTGTTTGTCATCTCATTCTTGGTAAATATTATATTGATTCTGAAGTTAAAACAGTCTTTTACATTTCCCATGTGAAGTATTAAAGCAAAGTTCTGTTCTGCTATTCCAAATGCATGAACTGCAAAAAAGGGTAAAATGTATTGGACACCATCCTCCCAAAGGTTTTCTCCCAGTTTGTGCCTCAGCTGTCTGCCTGCAACAAAAGTAAACATGCTCATCTTTCTGAGTCAAAACTTAAAAGACCCATCAACTGATGAAATGCACAGTCTAAATCTCTCCTCACTACTGTACAGCTCAAGATCTTTTTAAAGGCAAATGATGGAACCAGAAATGCAACTTTCCAGAAAATACTCACCAGGTATTACAGTCAGCATTGATCTTTTCCCCGGGTTGATACATGGCTCCATTGTGAATACATGGACATTCCTCTTCAGGAATACAACCACCCTTCCCATCTAATACAAGCCCAGATGGGCACACACAGCCAGATACGCACTGTGTGCTATACTGGAAAGGTCAAGAGGAAGATACAATTACAGAATAAAATAATCACACTAGAAAAATGAAGATTAGATCAACTTAAGATGTCTTTCTATGTTCATTTCTGCCCAGCTTAAATAAGAGAAGACTCTGAAGTACTTATAGGCCTCTAAAACAAAGACGAAGTTATTAGCATATAAAGCTGCTAAACATTAAATGCATTCTAATCCTAAAGGCATTTGTTCAAGTCTGTGAAGTCTGAACTATACTGGATCTTAAGACTAGCTCTGTGTTAGCTCTGTGAAGAAGCCCTATGCTTTGTGATGGGTGACTTGTGATTGAATGAACGGACTTTAAAAAGCAAGTAAGTAAATTTAGTTTGAGTGAGTTGCACTGAGAACAGATGCATCTCTTATGGTACGTATTCATGAAATTACACATGGTTATCATACACTTAGATGAAGAGATATAATTACATGTGCTCTATCATATGGAAAGAAGTGATTACTCCTAGCCAGCCTACAGCAAATTTATTAATTTTAAGAGAAAATTAATTTTCTCTTAAGGAAGTAAAATATGTGGCAAAGCTCTAAATATTTTCACTACTAATTACTCTTACTTCGAAAGAATTGAACTGTTAACAATGCTGTGTAAGACATAAAAAGAAATACTTCATATTATATACACACAGGTTTATGCTCTTATACTTCATCCATTTTTGTGTCGTGAATTTTCACTCAAATCCTTTGCTGAAAGTCAGAAAGCCATCACCTTTTTCATTTAGTCAGATGAAACAGTTACAAAAAGTTAGCTCTAATAAGGGTGATTTGAGAAGTAGCTGAAGAAACTTTGACACTGAGCTTACAAAAGTTGGATGTTACTTCTTCATAATTTATTCTGATGATCCTATTGTTAACGCTTCATAATGTGTTTTGGAGATTTTAGCATACAAAGTATCTGTGATGTAGATTCAGAGCAGGAGAGTTAGATCAATGATGACTGTAGCACAAATATGACAGACAAAACTTGAAAGTACCATTTTATCCAGCCACGACATACTTACACACTGCATATCCAGAGTCTGACAGCTTTTTTGACACTCTGATCCCGTTGTTTCTTCTGTGTTGTTTCCACAGTCTAAGTAGAACATGGGAGATTCGCAAACTAGAGGAAGGAATGAAGTGAGAGAAGTAAGAAATGGCAGGAGGTTTATCACACAGCCATAAAAAGCATCTAGAAATTCTTTAGAATTTGTACATTTCAGTTAGTAAGGACTGCTCTCCCTACTCAGTCTGCTAAGTAGGAATCCAATTGTAGATTCACTTCAGAGCACTGAATTCCCAGAACCTTCCGCAGTATATCAGAAAAAAATCTTTTAGAACAGATCTTCTTATGAACCTAGGGTTACTTCTGCCTTTTATAGTATAGAAATACTTCTATTATTTAAAAATCCATTAAGAAATATCAATTCTACCAAATATTATATACCAAATATATACAAGTGCAAGTGGAAGACTTTTTTTTAACCTGGAATTTGATTGGGTTCTCCAATGCAATTCAGTCTTCCCTGGATGCAAGTGCTGTAAGAGAGGGAAAAACATTAACTTTTAACCATTTATTGGGACTGAGAGCTACCTCTGTCAAGTCTCAGTACTTTCTAGGGAATTAATTGAGTTCCTAAATACTATTTTGCAGACCCAGGAAGAGTTTCTCTCAACAATTATGCTTTCATGCAGTTGCTTAACAGGAAAAATTAGAGATTGAAACAGATAAATTTCTGCTAAGATTTCTCTTTGTTTTTTCTGTCATGTGTTTTGTGCTTGAAAAGTCATAGGATTAAGTAGAAAATACTCCTATATGCAATTGCTTTATCAATCTGGATGTATATACTATTCTTAAAAGTTTTAAAAAATGTTTATGAAGTTACTATATTGAAACTCGCGCAGGGCAAGATGAGAGCAGTTTAGATGAAACTTATTTAGATAATAAAAATGCATATACTATTACTTGAACTTTTTTCAAAAGCTTCTCTTACCATACAAGCCCATTTTCATGGACAACTTCTCCAAGTGGTATGGGAGATCCTCGGTAGTAACAGGGGCATTCATTAGCAGGCACACATTTGCCACTTTCATCCATGTAGGTTCCATTTATGCAGGTGCAGCCATCAACTGGGACAAACTTAATTTTGCATGTGACATCAGGCTCACTTAGAGAGCGACATGTGGGTTGGCATGAATCGATGGTATAGCTGTAACTTAGGGATTTGGGACATGAGGTGGTGTACTTTGCTTGAAAGAGTAAAAAGGAAGAATGAGTTGTTAATTCCAGATGGTAATTTTGGTTGGGAAGAAAGAAATGGTAGGTAGTAGCAATAACAGGTGAACAATAATATACACCTCTGCCTATGCTCAATCTTTCATATCAATGTTTTTCTGAATATTTCCGGAATTAGAAGTGAAAGCTACTGTACATGTAGATTAAATCAAGTTGTATATGCAATAAGGAACATATTTTCTTCAAATGAGAGTTTGGAAAGAAACTTCCATTTGGTGCTGCTATTTCATTATTCTAGTTTTCTGGTTAGCATTACTAATGTTGTTATTGTGATATGTCATATTAATCTCTACGACACTCTGATATAGAAAGCTATAGTTAAATTCAAAGTTGTGCAGAAACAGGCGGAGGCATGTCTGTAACAGCAAGCTCTCTCCCATCTGTTTATATTTATTCTTGCTTTTAATGGATTGAATATAAAGGAACAGCAGGGGATTATATCTAGGACTGCATTTAAGAAAACCCCTTCCTCGACACTTACTATATTTGTCTAGAAATCAATATAGAATTTTTTTCCACCAACAGTTTTTGTTGATGGGTGCACGGGAAAGGAAATAGAGAAGTGTACTCACAACAGACATTAGTCCTCCATCCATTTATTTGGATTCCTCTTGCAGCACAAGCTCTCACATAGGAAGAAAGGGCTGCGCACAGACAGCCCTCACTGTTTTGACAGTTACATGTGTCAAACATGCAGTTCTAGGAATGTGAGAAAAATATAATCACAACACTTCTAAGACTATCAACATCTGAGTCATTTATAATCAGAAGGAAGACCAACAGCACAGATAGTGGAATGACGATAATTAGCTAATGGGCTTTCTGTGTCAAGTATAATAAATAATAAGATGTGAAGTTGGTGAGGTGGCAGTTAACTGTAATTTTCAAATAACCATTTTGTTAAATGCCTTTGTGCAAACCTCCTACCATATAAGTATATCCATCCAAGAGAAAATAGCTGCCTTTGCATTTGCAATGACAAAACCAAGACTGACAACTGAAATAAGATAATGCTACAACAAAAACAGCAACATGTTGAAAGAAAGAAGTGTATTACAGAAATGAAAATGCAGGCATTGCATAAGACTAGAGATATGTCTGGGACAGTTTTTTTCCCTGGTAGCTAGTTGTAATGATCCTATTTCTATTGTTTCTGACAGAGAAACCAGTCTAGCAACTTACCGTGTAGTAAGTAGAAGGATTCAGTAGATAATGACAATCAGCAAAAGGTCCTTCTCTGTTAGTTAGTAGTCCACACCAATGCTGAGCATATTTTTCTGTAAAAAGAACAAACAGTGCAAATATGCACATTACTCTTTTACTTCATTAGTCCCATATACCCACTTCCCTAACATGGGAAGCCAGTTTTGAAATTACATCCTGTAATACTCTCCCCTCCTGTCTCTTTTCACTCAGTTTGTGCTCTAAGGTTATTAAAACCAAAGGTGCAATGAAATAGAGTTACCAAAGATCACAAATAAAGGATTTCCAAACATGCTCATGTGATCCACTCCTCTGATATCAAGCTGTGAGCTTAGACATTCTCTCTGTTTTCAGTGATCACACAGTTTCTTTCAGCTATGCCTCCAGGATTCTTCCTTTACTTCCTTTACTTCATTACATAGCCCTCATGTTCTCATTCTGAATATTCTGATTTCAGATGTACATTTTCACCAAGTATACAATTCTTCATTCTCTTATATTTGCTTTCTAATAGTTGTGTTTTTCTTAGTGATAAAAAATAGAAAAAATTCTTAAAAAAAAAAGTAATGTTAAGAAGCATTTACCGTTATCAATGCTGAGTGCACAAGGGTTCTCAAAACTGTTCTGGATATCAGGGCAAGAAGCCTGAGTTTTCCATGTATTAGCAAATGCTGCTGCTGTTCCTTCAATTACTCCACTTATGGCCTTAAAGTCATCAGTTTGGACATTATTGAAATTTCCACAAAGACCTGTTGAAAACCGGTGAAATGTTTATACTGTTTGTACTCTACAAAAGACATTTAGCAAGAAGTTCTTCAGTTTCATTCACTTACCACAGGTTTGGTCTTTGAACACAGGGTCCAATCGCACAAACATCTGCATGATGGGTGTGATCTGGATTTCAACCTGGATACCAATATTTGTATGCATGATGATGAAGAATGATGAAGGTCTAAAGATGGTGACATTGGCTATAAAAGAAAAAATTTGTGATTGCTTTCTGGAGGAGGTTAAATGAAGGACAGAGTATATCATGATACGAAGGATGCTCTAAAAGTAATGCCTCCTATTTTATGACATTGCCCACGACAACAGAGGTGAATGTTAGAGAAAAAATACCTGCTGAGATTGGCAGCTGGGTGTAGATTGAGTTCACAAACACACCACCATCAGTTTTGACCTCAATGATCTGTTAAGGAAGAGGAACAACAGGTAATCATGTGAAGGATTATTATAGTCCAAAGAGTAATAATAGTGATGACTCCGGTGATATTACTTAAAGAGCTATTAATTAAATGGGGTTATTTTTGTGATCTCATCTCTTCTCCTTCTTTCCACTTTGTGCACTTCACTAATTTTCCTTGCCAAGGAAAACTTGTTTTTGAAGAGTCTTTCTCAACTAATTAGTGAATTTTATCATCTTGGTTTCTACGAACAAAATTTTGATGAATTACACCCATTACTATTGTACTTGTAGCTTCTCAATTATAATTTTATGTGTTTTCATCTAATTGGCAGAAAAAGAGCTTTTTCAGCTTTTTCTTAATGAACTTTCATAAAGTCAAATCCACTATTTCATTTTCACAGCAAAACTAATTTATTTTCAATTGATAAAAAGTAACATGTACTTATTCCATATGTGGAAATAAATGCAGGTCCCTACCCGATAAAGGCCTAGATGCTTTGGTCCCCACTTTATTAATAGATTTTACATTCTTATTTTGCATTCTTACCGTTTGTCCTTTATTCAAGCTGAGGGTTACTGTCCTTAAGCACGTTTCAGTGTTTGTCATGCCACATTTGCGTAGTTCTACCAGGATAGTGAATATTTCATCTTCACAGTGCTGAAAATAAATTGAAATTCCAACAGTTATTCAAGGAAAGGCTAATTTCGAAAGCTGTCCCTGTTTCTCTTTTCAGGGAAATGGTAACAATGAGTGATTTTCTTTTTTCTTCTTTTTTTTAGACTGAATTGTGTATATAGGAAAAAAGAAAACAAAGAAGAATCAGATCAAAAAGGTCAAACCATTTCACTTACACATTACTGTAACAAAATGTTTTGATTATAATGAATTTTTTACTTCTTTATTTCTCTTAACTCATTTTTATAATGGTTAAAACCTAAATGAAATGTATCGGTTGACCTGAACTGATTTTTCTTTATTTCAGCTTCCAAGAAAAATATACTATTAAATACAGTTAACAGGGCAAAATTATTTAATCCAGTAAGACAGCTGGAACAATTGTGTAGAAGAATGTACATTAAGCAGTACCTTAAAAAGAGGGTAGTCTTCAGCATTTATTATGACAGAACTGGAAATTCCCTGGAAGCCATCATTTACTATTGCATGACATCCTAATATTTAGCTGATAGTTAAATCATTTGAATGGCAGAATACATTCCAGTAAGTGTCTGATTAACTGAAGCAATTCAATATAAATATGTTAAAAGATGTAAGTTTCAGGCATGTTGATTGAGATCATCTATCCTTTCCACAAGCACATAAGGCTTTATGACCAGGTAATATCTGATTCTCACCTTAGAAAGGACATAAGTGCAGTCTCCATAGACATCATAATGCTTTTTATCATATGTTGAAATGTGTGAGCCTCCCTCTACGGAACATATCCCTGGACATGACACATCTTCGCAATTCCATTTGCCTCCATTGCATGTACTGGAAGAGACAAAACAAACTTAGCTGAAATCAGTAATAGCACTCCAGACTTATAGAAATTACAATGACATTAGGTATAGTACTGCTTTTCCCTTTCAATCTATTGTTTGAATACACGGTAAATCCAGATTTAAGACTTTCTCAAATATTGTGAACATATGAAGTAAAGCATTAAAGGGAGTGACTGTGATATGAATTCACTTTATTCATTTGTTTCTGTTCTTTTTTCGGACGGGTTAACTCAATAGCTACAGGTGCTGGATGAGTAATTGCTTGTCTTCTGCAGCTAACATAAAACATAATGCCAAATTAAAATCTCTTCTGTTTTCTTGTACAAATGTATAAGAAACTAAGAGAAATGTGACTCCACATCTACTCCTGATGAGTAGATAGAGTATATCTGTTTTCTAAGGTAATATGGTACTGTACAGGTACAGGATTAATAATTGTGAAATTGAGGTTGTGTAGCTTCTCTCATTTTCTTCAGAGAAAATAAATATTTGCAAATACGTAAATTACTGCAACTTCATTCCCTTCAGAGAAGTCCAAATGTTTGAACAAAATAAACAAAGAGGAAGCACTTGAATTCACTGGTGAGAAATCTAAACACTGTAAATCCTTACTTTGATCACCTTGAGCTCAAGTGCAAAGACAGTTAAGGCTGTTGTTAAATTAAACAAAGAATGTTCGTTGGGGTTATTTTGGAACTGTAGAGGTCAGTTAAGTATACAGATCAATTACTGATGATGTAATTGCAAACAATAAATCATTAAACCCATTAAATATATTAGAGGAAAGTTAAGAAGATAACAACAGTTACCAGGAATGGCACTGTTCTGAGAAAGAAGTTCCTGGAGCGTAAGTGTTGCCATTGTAAATACAGGAGCACTGCTGACGGGAGATGCAGCCAGAATTGTTTATGTCATCAAAAACGGTTCCTTAAGTTAAGAACAACAACAACAAAATTTAATCAATTAAGGAGGCATTTTCTATACATGGGAAAACAATCATTTTTGTTCATTACTAAAAATTGCCTTGATGACAGATTTGCAGCAGCTGTGAACTGTCATAAATACACCGAGGACAGTAGGACTATACCAATTTACAGACTTTCAACCTTTCTATTCTTAAATTCCACCTGCTTTGAAAGGGAGTTATTTTAGTACAGGTGGCTTGTTGAAAGACTAGCTTTGATCTATTTGCTTTTCAGCTTTCCTGCTTTATAAATATTGCGTGTGTGCTGGCAATTAATTCCGATGTCTTTCCTCGGTTGATAAATGATAAATACTTATCACTTGCAGCTGTGAAAAATGCAAATATAAGAGATGTAAGCCTCATGAAATCTGCCTTGTTTATTTTGAGATCAGAAATGTGAGTATATAAGAACTTGCCTTGGGGGCAGAAACAACCATCCATACAGTGCTCTTCACAAAACTGAGATCGTTCAGGATTAGTGCATGTGTCAGTGCAAGGGGTGCTGCACTCCAAATACTGCATGTTGTAAGGACATGTCTTGGCTGAAATGTTAATAAAAGAAGAGCTTTTTTCAGTCTGAAGTATTTCTAGTTCACTATATACGGAAATAAGTATGTTTATTTACATTTTTTCAGCTAGATTTAAAACCACACTAAACCACAGACCTATTCCCACTTCTCAAAATCTTAAACTTTACTCATTCAGATCTGTGTTTTACAGTTGAGATTTGCTTTTCATTTCAGTGTAAAGAAAGACTTAACTGGTGGAAAAATGACTGGAGTTCCAGGCACATCAAGAAAAGGGTTCTGCAAAGCTAGCAAGGTTTCTGTTAAAGGTAGTCTTTTCAAGAATATCTGCATTGCTAGGGTAACGTAAGAATCAAGTTTCTAAAGCTTCAGTATATTCAGATTTTTCAGACATTGTTGGAAGAGCAAATAGTATCCCAGTGGATTTTAATTTGAAACAAATGATGGTGATAGTAACAACAGCTGCACTAACAATGTGCAGGTGTTTAAATCAGTGAAAACCTCTGAAGATTGCAGTGGTACACATCAAAACCAAGCTAGGAGGAGATTAAATGCTACACCGGCTTAAGACCAGTGAAAACTCAATTAATCAATGAGGGTAAAAAATATGGTAGACACCATGAAAAGGAGAGAAACAGAAATATAAGTAACCAAATCACCCTCCTTCTTCCTCCTTGTATTTGTTTCCTTTGCTATCCCAATTCATTAAATGACCCTTCAGCTCTTGAGTAAGTATATCCATTTAAGTGATACTGTTTAAGCTGGTCTGTATTAAAACACTTTAGTTCTTTCTCCTTAGTCTTCTTGCTGGAGCTTGTACATCAGAACCCCCCAGTATGCCTGT
Organism: Perdix hodgsoniae; assembly: GCA_035772895.1. NCBI lineage: Eukaryota > Metazoa > Chordata > Aves > Galliformes > Phasianidae > Perdix > Perdix hodgsoniae. The sequence goes on along the minus strand of JAPSGF010000001.1, from coordinate 28,617,462 downwards.
AATTTCCAGTGCATACTCAGCATTACTTGAGAACTCGGTTCTTTTTATTTACCCAGCACAAAATAAAGGCAACTCCACTAATACATACGACACAGTTTTGAGGTTCTCCAGTTCAAAGGTTCTCCACCAGCATGAGCACACTGCCGAGAGTATTCAGCGATAGTATCACAAATACATGAGGCATTTTTTAACTCTTCAGAGCGGCACAAGTCTTCTTGGCAAGCCATAATGTACTCACTAACATTAACGAGGCCATTACAGTCTGCAAATGCAAAGCTGGTCAATGTTTTTTGACATATGTCATCCTGGGGAGAAAAAACAAACAAGAAAACTTTCAGGAAATAGAAAGGAGCAAATTTTTAGCATTGTTTCTCTGCTAGATTATTCTTCAGTAGAATTTCATATCCCTTTTTACTTACTGTTGCCCTAGGTCTTTTCCTGTTGACCTCTCTGAAGCTGTAAAATGATACAAATTAATGTGAAAGAAAAATTAAAGAATAATCAAAAAAATACTTACAAAGTTATATGTGCAATTATCTGGTGGGGAAGGAGTTGGGTCTTCACAGTACTCTGTAGGCCCATCCATTTTCTGCATATTCCCAAACTGTAAGGCTGTCATTCTGATATCTGTGCAAAAGAAATTTAATAATGAGGGTTGTGCGTTTTTTTGGGGGGGTTTTTTTTTGGTCAACGCAACTCCCTAATATATCTTCCGTTTGTCAAGAATTCTTTTCAAGATCAGCTAAGACAGATAGTTCCCTTGAATCTTTTCATTTCATCATCATCCCTTCCAAAATAAACACTGACTTCACTATCTGGACAAAGAAAAACATTAGAAAACAATTTTCAGCCTACTACATCTAGGTGCAAACTAAGATTTGAACTGGAAAAAAAAACACAAAACAACAGACTGTTTTCAGAAGATTATGAGTCCATGTAGGGAAGAGAGAAAATAATTAAAACAGGGATTTGTACAATGGAGACTGCTGAGAAACAAGGTTTAGGAAAACACTCAAATTGAGAATGGATAAAATAAGAGAGGATTATGGATATATTATGTGTATATATATGTATTATATATAGACTATGCATACCAAATGGCAAACGTGGATATATTTTGTGTAGTAAGATTACATATTCAAAGTTCTGACAGCATGTTTAATGGATTCATTAATATAGACAAATGATCTATTTCCCAGGCTTTCCAAATCAGAACTGATATGTTACTATAAGAATTATTTTTATGACAGAAATGAAACATCAAAAGTAGTGACTAGATATTACAACTACATTTCATTTTACTGGATATATTTCAGTACTTATGTTATTAGTGAGAAACTGGCTAACACCTTTGAGTATTAAACACATGATGTGCTTATGTTTTTTATTATGCTTTTCAACATAGATTGAAATCATAGCTTCTGAGTATATCCTTCAATGGGATAGGAAAGAGGAATGATGATGATGTTAGTGCTGAAAAAAAGTAGAATAAATGCTGAAGACTCCAGAAACCAATTTCTGATATTTAAACAAACTTACTGTTTGAATAGAACTCATTGTAAACTGGAATGCCATTGAAGTCCCCACAAAGACCACAGGTCTGATTGGCATATTTCTCATGCAGTTCTAACTAAAATGATAGGCAATATGTTGACAGAAGTTAGTATACATATTGTAAAATAAATTCAGGATAATCAAAAACACTTGTACCTGCTGACCCTATTTTTCATCAGAACTATGTAATTTTATTTAGAAATCTAATTTAAACTTGAGGGATAGAATGAAGAGTTGTCTTAGATTTGATTTACAACATAAACTCCAAACAATTGATGTAGACATAGGTTTTCACTGTAATATCTGTAGAGAGCCCATTGTCTCCATTGTTCTGAAAGAAAATCAAATTCACAGCAAAAATGATGTCCTAAGAGAGAGAAATTCTGCTCAAAAATAGTATTAGAAGAGGTAAGTTTGACCTGCAATGATTGTAATATATTAACGACAGTGAAAGTGGTTTTTCACATTATTTTAAGCAGAAGTCTGCTATCAAAGATAAGTAAATCCACATAATTTTCTTTGGGACTACCTGGATGCAAACCTATCTTTCTTAAGGAAAAACTGCTCAACAGTATGAGATGGAAAGGCAATAGTAACGCCTAAACAAGTATTAACTTAATCAAACATTAGCTTTTTGGCTGATCTGAAGGTGTAGACAGGCCCAAGAGCTGTTCTTACCAAGATACTGTCACGTTGATTCCACATAAATACAATATCCGCTTTGCTGACAACTTTCACATAAATGCTGCTTCTCTCTATAGTAATTCCAGCTTGACTGTATGGCAGTTGAACTCTACAGGAAGGTAGAATTAATACTAAATGTTTTCTGATCCAGATGTTTGATAAAGAGAAAAAAAAAAAAAGGCTTCCAGCATCTTACAAGAATATAATGCAATTGTATGAAAAGAAAAGCAATTAAAAATAAAATGGTCCAGTACCATCAAATGTGAATTTGAAGCCAACCTCAGATTTTTTCATAAAAATTTTGTTTTTGAGGTAATCTTTGAAGGAACAATTGATTTATCGTGACTCAAATTAATAGCAACTTATTCGTTATTTCTATGGGTAAAATTGTCAGATTTATTGAAGAATGCCAATTTTTCCCCAGTATACAAGAAAGTACTTGGCCAACTTGAAAAAAAAACAACAAAACATCTGTATTTACCAAACAAGTGGTATGAATAAACTCACTTGTTGCTGTTGATCAGGACAACATCCTTTGTTAGTTCAACAGCTACACCTTCAAGTTTTATGGCAATGCGGTGGATTGTAGGAATATTTTCCACAAGGGTACGCCTAATCTGGATGTTGAACTCTTCATAGGGAGCATTGCAATGGGATGCAAAAACATAATTACAGAGCCCAGGGTAGTAGAAGATGTCTCCATCAAAAGTCTTGAAGTGGAAGTTGCCCCACGTGCTGCATACACGGCCATTGTGAGCAGGGTTGGAAGCTGCAAATTTAAAACTAGCTGTAAAAAATGACTTAAAATTCCTAGCCTTAACATGGTGAATCAAACTGTCCAAGGCTTCATTCTGTCATAGTTTTCTCTTGACCACCTCCCTTTGTTACTTTCCATCCATCTGTCCATTATAACACATGTATTCATTCTTCATCATCTGTCTGCTGTTCATCATATATAACCCCCTTAATGGTTGAAGTTAAATTCAGGTAGATTATTCAGTTGTTCGCATTTCATACAAGATAACAATTCAACATTATGCTATGTTTCTTAACTGACCTCTTTCTCCTCTTACGACTTCATGACGTTTTTACCAGTGCATTTCCCTGTTTGCGTTAAATTTCCTTGTCTACATCTTCTAAAACTGAATACTTATTGAACACATTTCATTTACTTAACTTACGTGTTATTACTGGATTTGTTGATGTTTGCTGGATGATTTTCACCTCGGATGAAACTGTAAAAGAAGAAAAAATATTAAGAAAGAAAACCAAACCTAGTGTAACAATTCCAAAACTGACCTATAAAGAAAAGACCAGCATGCTAATATGACAGTGTTAAGCCTGGCATCGATTTATACAGAATGTGAATCAGGTTAAAAGTCCATATAACATTTAAAATTCAGGATAATTCAATCATAAGAAATTGTCTTCAGCTGTGAGGATTTTCATTTTCTACTTTGTAGTTTTGACCCTTTTATGAAACTCCTAATTGTGTTAGCATAAGCAGAAACTCACAGCTCTGCATATACAACAACCTTCAGATACAACAACCAATACAAAGGGTTAAGCTATACTAAATTAGCCTAGTAAAAAAGCATAGCTGGCTTTTTGTTACATCTACTCTAAGGAGGAAATTAAAAACTTTGATTATACCAATCACTTTTAACCCAAGCCATTCCGTGATTCTATGATTCTATGATTATTTTCCAGAAATTTGCTAAAGAGGTTTTTAGGCATTCTTATTATTTACTGGAGATGTGAGGAATGGGTACAAATACACAGTATAAACCAACTTTTTAAGTGAAGCATTTAGATAAGATCAAAGGACCCAGACTGGAAAAAAAAAAACAGGACATGTGGCCACATGATTATGGCACTAAGCTACATAAAAACTGTCCTATTCCTGTGTTCTGCTTCAATTATTATTTTTGTACCTCTAGTTAAATAGTTAGTAGCTCAACTACATCAATTGCCTTCCACCAGAATTCTCCTTCTATCTATTCTGTCTCCATAAGTTTTGAATTTCTTTCTACACATGGCCCATCTATTGTGCTTAGAAAAACACCTGATCCTGTGCTCCAAGTTTGGTGCTCTAAGCTCCTTTTTTTTTTTTTTTTTTTTTTAAATATAAGTAAATGTGTCAGGCACTTCCCATTTAAGAAAAATGGCTACAATTTTATTTTATGAAAGACTGAACCCACCCAGAATGAAATAACCATGCCTGGAAAATGTTGACTAACACCAACCTACAACACGCCAAGTCTAAATCCTCAGAGGACTTAGGTGATGACTCATGTTTGAATGAGCACTTCTGGTGTTGCCAGTTGAAGAGCTGCCTGTGCAATTTAGTACTAAGTCCCCTTTTTCCCTATTCAACAGACAGAGTCCACAAACTCAGAACTAGATTAGACCACCATACCAAACAAGGAAGGATTTTTACTGGAAATGCACACCATGTAAGCAAACTGAATACTTGATCTCAGAGCTGAAGGGTGCCTGACTGAAGGGATTCAAACTCTCACTCCCAAAGAAGAACCCAAGAGACTCCTAATTTTGGAAGGGTGTTCTGGAAAGCTTCACCATCTCTAGAAGTTGTTTCAGTGTCTGCAGAAGTTTCCTTTCATCCCTAAGCTTTTGTTCTTTTCTCATTTATATATGACCATTAGTGACGTACAAAGAGGTAACTTTAATCTTTTTCCCCTTTCTGTTGGTCTTTCAGTATCACAGATAATATCATTAGGTAAATACATTCATACCATTATAATTGTTGAGAAAATATAACAAATGCCTCTGTGAGTCTTAATAATGCAACAGAATTTGCCTTCATTCAACACTTTCATAGGAGCTTCAGCGGACATAGAATCATCCTGACTTCAGCTAAGAGTCAGTACTCTTCAAAATATTGTGAATGTTTATTTAAAAGTGTGAGAACTTTTATAACAGAACAAAACAGTATATATATGTATTTTTGTCAAGGAAATTTTTCTCAAGGAAATGCAGGTTGTTTTTTTTTTTTTGTTTTTTTTTTTTTTCTTTACTAAGCAAGTATTATTTCCAAGGAAATTCTAGCTGTACTAGTTTCTCTAGCAATTGCACAATGCCATGCTGCTGATCCTTGTAAAAATAGGTGCCTATTGCTTCCAAGAATACCAATACATGGTAATTCAATCTTTGATTATTTGGAAAGAGTTATGAATATTTCTGGATGCACCTTGTTAAGCTACTATCCAGCTGCCACCCCATATACACAATTCTCATTACAACTTATAAAAGTTGGAATTGGACCCTAAACATTAAGTTAGGCACAGAATGTTAGAGAAGATGGCATGGGATAAGGCCAATATTTTGTAGTCAGTTAGGACATCTGAATATATTTTCTACCTAGTGTGATTTGAAGGAAGAAGTCTTTGCTGGATTCGATCTAACAACTATTCATTTTTCAAAGCAATTTATCGGGGTGGCATTGCACAATACAAATAATTTCCTTGTACAAAGAAGGGCTGAGGATGTTTTGATTGACACTACGTAACTCTAAATGTAAGATTACACTGGAGGTGACTGTTGTACTTTTGTGCTTAAATCAACTTAGCAGTATTTTAGTGCCTATTTCATGTAACATAATGTAGCCTAAAATTGTATTTACACTTACTTGTTAGTGTTTGGAAAGTGATACACAAGATAAATTGAAAAGCTATCTGAAGATTTTAAAATGTTAGCTGACAGGGCAGTAATAACTGTACACCAATGGGACTGACTTAGCAAGTTTGTATACATGCAAGTAGTTTCTATTTGCATAGTCCAGTTAATTGAACATGATTGAAAATTAACAGAATCTGCCAAGATTGTTCTCAATTAATGTAATGCAAGCAAGAAAAAAAAATGCACAAAATGATGGATTGCAATGTAACAGATTAACCTCTCAGTGATTTTCATAGTGAAGATCAACAATTTATGTAAATATTAAATATTATATTATATCTAATGTAGTACCAGTATACAATTCATTACCAAAAATCATTGTCACATGAATACATTCTAGTCTCTTTTGCAAAGGAATTGGCAAGAGTAATCTGGTATTAAGTTCTAGTAGATGACAAAATACTGGAAAAGACTGACCTGTAACCTGATCTAGCAACTGGAAAATGTAGTGCTTTAAATTTCATGAAAAGATCAGAACAATTGTAATCATTCTTACTATAAAATGCAAAGGAAATGAAATGCTTTTGTAAAGCATAAGTACTACTGAACAACTGGTACTTTAGGACACAAACAATGGTTCTTTTTGATTTGATTTTCAAGACTACTTATCAAGTGAGGTTATATTCAGTGGATTGAGGCAACGTGAAATAAATTCAGTCCAGTTAATAGACAGACACCAAATATTTAACGTAAATTAAAAAAAAGAAACCAAGCCAACAATAAAGACACAGAGACGTTCTATCCAAGTGCAACCATTTGTTAAGTGAAACATTAAAATGGGTTTAGTTGCTTAAAATATATTATTAGATCTAAGCAATAATAAAAGAGTTAACTCCTTACCTATCTGATGGGTACAGCAAAGTGCTAAAAGGAAAGCCCATTCTCGTAACCATATCCTCCTACCAAACTCCATCTTGAGTGGAGTCTGGCAGAAGGGTGCCAGTGTAAGGTTGGTCAGGAAGAATAGTTCACCTGTGCTCCCTCAGGCTTATATAGCAGGTGACTTTGGCTTCAGTCCCAGATTGATTCAGATAATCTAGAAAGGTGGGGTTTGGGGGATTTTAGCAAATGAATAGGTAAACAGAGGATGCTTTTCCTTCCTCTGCAACTGGCCAATGGTATTTGCATTTTGGGAGGAGTATATGCATATACGTACATATATTTTGTTAAAGTTCAGCCTAATAAAGAAATACAACATAACTGCAAATAAAACAAGAGACCTCCTCCACAAAAGAAAAGGTCCTAGAACAAATAGAATTTGATGTTGCCTTACAGTTATGCATATGGCATAGAAGTAACTATTATAAGTTTTTCAATACTGTAAATGATCCCGGGCTGCCCCTTGGCAAAAGAAAACATAAAACCAACAGACTGCTGATTTCTGAAATTGGAGATGTGGAGTATTTCAAATGGGGTGACACAGTACTACAAAGTCACTCTGTGCCATTCAGGGCAACAAATCTTGCAAAAAGAACAGACTAAGAACTTTGAAGGGCCCTGCATTATCACAGTGTCATACTGAGTGTATGCCATGAAAACCTCTGACACTGACAAGCATTAGGCACCCGTTTAAGGAACATTAATTAAGTCAGCTTACCCTGGACTATATTCTGTATTTGTTAGAGATGGGTTCAGACCTTGACATCTACTTCTGAGTTTGCTGCAGTCTAATTTTGCCTTCTCACAGAAAACACCAGTAACTTCACACAGTCAGACAGACATAGCACAACTTTGTAGGAGAGAAAAGTTCAACAGATAAAGGCCTGCAACCACGTTCATTACCATTCTCATGTAATTCCATTCCTATCTATGGGGAAATGAGCCCCTACACATTAGGGAAACAGGCAATAAATCAGGCCTATTACGCCCACAAGTCAATGTTTAACACTTCCCCCCCTTGTTGACATTTTGCATTTCTATGGTGTTACCATTTCAAAAGTGTGAATGAACGTATACTTCAATAAACAGTCCAGCTATTTTGTGTCCCCTTCTCTTTCAGCTTGACATCAAAGACAGGTAGGATAAGTTGCTCTGGGCAGATTTTTCACTGTCTTTTCAAGGTCAACAGACCTTGTCTTAACATGGTTAAATATGGACAAAATTTTAAAGTTCTTTTAAACTGCTGTTTGGCAAAAAATAGTGCACAGCCCAGCACTTGGTGTACAGATAACTGCCATGGTTTTACGTTTTTTGGTTTTCAGTATTCTGCATCAAAACATGATGTAGTGTACTGGAATTATGGTGTTGATGCTCCAGTTCCAGATACCTATCCCTATATAACACTATTCTGGAGAGAGAAAGTTTCTGAGTTGAGGTTCAAGCCAAAGGGGAGAATCTCCAGGTCAAATCTGATCAATTACAGGAGACACACCAGTAACAATATCAGTTGCCCGCATTCTCCACCAAAAATATGTCACAGAGTTAACTAGATCAATCTATGCCCATGACAGGGGGCAGGGGCTTACTGCGCCCTGTCACGGGCATAGATTGATCTAGTTAACTCCATGACAATAACATTTGTCCTCAGTTCACCTTCAGTCTACTGATGCAAGAACATAGGCAGCTGATGGAACAAAAAATCTTCATCATGAGAGCTGCTGCACAGCAAGGAATTTAGCAAGAGGCATCTGGGAGATAGAATTGAGGTGGCTGAACCACAGGAGAAATAAGCAGCTAGAATAAAATTCATGCATGCTAGGATGTCTAGAAATTGCAGAAAGGACTTGCGTAGTATGGGGTAGTACTGTCCTCTGTGCCTGCTCAGACTGAGTTCAGCAGTCTTTACTGATTTTTCACTTCTGCTGAAGCAGAGGAAAAAGAAAAATTTGGGAAGGTGTCCTAATTGCAAAACATGAACATAGCTAGATGCCTAATTCCTGTGTGTTCTTACGAAAATCCTGGCCTACAATTACAAATTCAAAAGAATCCTAAAAGAATCCTAAAAGAATCCTAAAAGAATCCTAAAAGAATCCTAAAAGAATCCTAAAAGAATCCTAAAAGAATCCTAAAAGAATCCTAAAAGAATAGGGGACTACAATCTCATACTCCATTTAGGATCTTCCTGAACTGAATTGTGTCAATTTTTTGAGCCCCTATTTCCATTTATGTTTAGAACTAAATATATTGTAACCTTACTCACTGTTATAAAATAAACCCCAAAATGTATCTTTATGGAGTATTATCTGGACTTTTGGATTGAAATCAGTGGTAGCTTACTATGGCAAGCTTAGGGTACTTATGTCAACATATTAGCCTGATGCAGAATGGAACATGTTCCCTATCGAAATATCCAGGATGTTTAATGAAGTTACTTCTTCATAATCAGTAGTAAGCTGCTTACACACCCTAGATTTATATCTTCATGCTTCAGCAGATGGGGAGAAAAGAAAAGACTGGACTTCCTGCCCATACAGTGTTGTTTTATTTCATGCCAGCACTCATAATGAAAGTAAATTCATCTGTACATACAGAAAGCAAATTATATCTTATTTACGTGACCAGTTAGATGTATTAAATAAATATTCAAATGTCTCACTTATTTAAACAGGCTACCCACCAAACTAAGCTTTCAGCAACTACTGTGCATATACCTGTGCATATGCAATATGCTACACGTGATCCTCAGAGGTAGCAGAAGTGACTTAGATTCTTGTTCTTCAGCAGATAACATAAAGAATAATAAGTGGCATTAAAACCCAGTGTAGTAGAAAAGATCGGGATCATCATGTCTTTCCAACATGATGACAAAAACATTTATAAATATAGGGCAGACACTATATTCTGTGTTTCGTACACTTACAAAAATCAACTCAAAGTAAAATGGAATAAAATACTGTAAAATCAGAGTTGGAACACATACCCATTTTCATATTTCTTTTGCAATGATGTGGCCGAGTAAGAGTTAAAGATAGAAAAACTAACTTTCAAAGAAACAGCAAACGTTGTGCATTTTACCCACTTATTAAGATCTCACAGTGAAGGAGCAAGACCTTGCTTCCTTTCTCTGTTGCACTCACCCCTGCCCGAGGAGAAAAACAGAGTATCAGGTTCTTCTCACATTACTTCAAAACATTTGGAAAGAGTTTCTTGCTTCCCACTGGGTGTAACAGAGCAAGGGACTACTGGTAAAGGGAGGAGTTTTCTGAGGGCAGAATTATTGCTTTTGTTACTCACGTGAGGAAGGTGAGGTGGGTATCTGTATCTAGGATGACTTCCTAGGTGCAATGGTGGAATCAAGGCCAGATTTGTCTTTTGCCCTGTCTCTTTTGCTGGAGTTGCTGCTAAGCAGAGTGTTAATATCAAATTATGTCTACTTCTAAGATAGTTTTTAGATTTCAGTCATTATACCTCTTTGTGACGAGAAGGTGACACTTGTCAACCATGAATACGCAAGCTCACTAAGAATTTATAAGTGCACATTGTATACCTGCACTGAGAATTGTCCTAGTTGTATCTGTAGGTGTTCTTCAAAGATGTTACTCAGATATTTTACTGAAATGGTTATGATTGCTACTGCACAGACTGAAATTTCTGATCTACAAGGAGTAGTGACATTCAAATGGCATACCAGTGTTCAGCTTATCCAACAACACAGGCTCTTTCTCTTCCTCTATCTCAAGGAGTAGGTGTAATTAAAATAAGAAAACAAGTGTAAAAGAAACTTGGGTCATCTGATGAAGTGGCTTATGAAAGTTTGTAAGTTATCAGACTATATGATCTGATTGATTTCTGGAAGAATCTTATCTGTACATAGACTTGATATTATTACAAAAAAGCCCCAGAAAGATTGAAGTTTAGGTATTAATTGGTCAAATGGGCAGTTTCTCCGAGCTATTCCTTTAGATTAAAAAAACAGCAGTTGGAGGACTTTAGTATCCCAGTGTGTTGAAAAGAACTTACCTATGCAGGCAGGGAGGAGCAAACTCACTTCTCCAGCTGTGTAAGGGGAAAGAAACCCCAGAAGCAAGTTTATAAAGTGTTTTAATAACTTAAGCAGCTGTCTTTACTGTTAATGTACACCAGGAATCCATTAAAGGGACACCATTTTCCTGGTGCCTGGCACAAAAACAAAGCACTTTTGTTTGCAGGAGGAAATGTTCACGAAGGTGTTAAAAGCATTTTTATTTTTTTTTCTTTCCTGTATTTTTGTCCATTTTTCTGTTTATAATGCTGTGCAAAACCCCAAACCTTATCCTCACATCTCAGTCCCAAATACCATGGAAATTAAATATAGGATAGTTCTATAAAATTGGAATAGATGAGTTTGTTCATAGGAGGTTAATGGAGATGGATGACAAAAGCCAAGGATCTGGCTGATGAATATTCTTCTATTTTCTTTTAATCTTGTACGGAAAACCTCTAAAAATAGATGGCCAGTGACATCAGTTATAATAGAAAATCTGAAATAATCACATAAGCACAGAATGGCTTAGGCTGAAAGCAACCTTAAAGATTACCTAATTTCAAACCCCCTACTATGGTCAGGGCTGCAACCCACTCTATCTGACTGCCCAGGCCTCCATCCAACCTGGCAACCTGGCCTTGAACACATCTAGGGATGGGGCATCCACAGCTTCTCTGGGCAGCCTGTGCCAGTACCTCACCACTCCCTGAGCAAAGAATTTCCTCCTGACATCTCACCTAAATCTCCCCTCTTAGTTTAAATGTGTTTCTAGATAAAAACACTAACATTGCAATCTGAAAATAGGCCACATAATGTATGAGTGGCAAAGGCAAGCATACAGAAGTTAGGAAGAGATAGTATTAAGACTCTTAATGAAACCAGAACTCATTTTCCTTCTATGTTCAAATTACAACTCCACTAGGCATTGAGAACTTCCACCTCCTCACAAGCATGACAAACTAGGGACAGCTGGGAACTGGGTTAACTGCATTGTGCTCCAGACCTCGAAGTCCTGTCTTACCATGTGAACTGTGAAAAAGAATAAACAGCTGTGTAAGAAGACAGCAATATTTACTTTGGAAAGCAAGGTAAAGTAATGATAGAAAGTTTGCAATTAACATAAAACAAGTTGGCATTAATTTAGCAGAGGACCCAGCACACCCTTCCCACCTGGCTGTGTAGAGATAAAGCTGCTCTCCTAGGCTTGTCCTGCTCATGGTTTTCTCACCTTTCTCTCACTTCTTAACATTTTTTTCTTTCAACAATCTACAAGTGACTCACCAGGGTTTCGCTAAACAGCCCTCCCAAGGAATTCATGCTCGCTATCCACCTTTCGTTCAATACCCTGTTAACTTGCTAATTTCCCCCTTCTGAAAAGATGTACTGCTACTGTGGAAGACTATGGTGGACACACTCTGGTCATAGGCTCCTTTACCTTGTTCTTGGAATAGATTATGTAGTCTGTTGGCTGCTTAGTATAACATGTCACATCACCTGCGAAACGTGAGAGGTTCTTCCATGAGAAGAGAGTATTAAACTCTTAAAATGAATGGCAGATGAGCAGTATATTGTAAGTGGTCATGACCATTTTTTAGTTTGTTACAATAGCTTTAGAAATGATTACACAAAATACTACAAAAATTGGAAGAAAATCTCTGACTGTGGAGATTGGATAATCTAAATGGAAAATCAGTGAGAGAACAATAGTAAAGGTTAGAAGAAACAAAGTAATTTAGTTCATTTGTTAGTGACAGTAGTCATAGTTTCTTCATTACATAATGATAACTTAAGCACACAGCTGTGCTGCCTTCACTTTTTTTTTGCTTGTGTTTTAAAGGATTTGAAAGAGGAGCACATAACTGGTATCTTGAACTGACAGGCAAGGGAAAGCTGAGCTGTCACTCTGCTCACCTTAACCAAGGGAACAAAAGATTTATGAAAAAGAAATGAAACTAGTACCCTGGCAACAATGGCTCCTGCACATATGAAATTGAACTAATGATGTTACTCATTCACATTTGTGGTTTCTAAGTGCAACAGCTCTTCTTAAGTACACAGCTTGCTTGACGTCTGAGCAGGCAGTCTACGCCCCAGGTGAGCTCAATGCCTTCTTACTCATTCTCCTGGGTTTTAATGTTGAGAGTCATCAGCTGGACTAACCAAATTAATTTTTTCTTACCTAATCCTCAGGCTTCAAAAAATATGGATAAAATGTTAATAGCTTTGCTGACAGAAAAGTGCTGTGCCTTCTATCTCAGTATTTTTGATAGTTGGGTGCTATTTTTTTAAGGTGGGTAAATGCACGTATGTATTCAGTGAACTATTTTTTATCAGGTTGAAAGTTCTAAGGTTCTTCACGCCCTTAATTCAGCTGAAAGCATAACTTTTCTATTGTACAGATTATCTGAAAATTCTGCTGGTAGATTTTCCCTATCAGTATTTGCTTGTGATGTACCTGGTTCTCAGCAGTATTATAATAGTACTGTTCATAGCCCTCAGTTGGTCTGTCTGGCTGGATTGTTGTTTTAATTCCTCTTCTGCATACTGAGGATGCCTTCCTGAACAACAGCATCAGTAATTGTTACCTATTCAGCATTCACTTTCCTATATGTTACCGAGCTTTTGTCTTGTCTGTGTACCTTTTCTTCATTTCATAAAATGATTATTCCTTGGGATACTAATAATTCAGCCAGAAGAGAGGGCTCCAAGGAGACCTTACAGTGACCTTCCACTACCTTAAGAAGGAAAGCCGGAGAGGGACTTTTTAGAAGTGCAGGTAGCGTCAGGACAAGGGGAAGTGGTTTTAAACTCCAAGAGGGTAGATAAAGGTTAGATGTTAGGAAGAAATTCTTTGCTATGAGGGTGGAGAGACACCAGAACAGGTTGCCCAGAAAGGTTGTGGATGCTCCCTCCCTGGAGGCATTCAAGGCCAGGCTGGGTAGGGCTTTGAGCAACCTGGTCTAGAGAAAGTTATCTCTGCCTCTCTCTAGCAGGGGGTTGGAACAAGATGGATAGGATGATAGGAAGATGGATACTCCTGCCTGCGTCTGAGTATGAAGCATGCAATTCACAGTAAGAATCTTGATGTTGAAATATATCTTATCAGAAAATACATACAAATATACTAGCTCTTGTATTCAGTTTGAACATAATCATATCAACTTTGAGGGAATCTTCTGGGGCTTTTGTACACAAGAAAATGTATTATTAGGCTAACACCAGACACACCTTAATTGAGAAGACTATGGTGGTGTCAACCACAGTGCAGGCAGTATAAATACAATGGATAATCCAGTGAGTTATTCCGTTTCGTCCTATTTTGCTCTGAACAGGAGCAACATCCTACACACAACAAGACAAGTACAACAGGGCTTTGGGAAAGAGTTTTCAGTTCGACCACTCATGAAAGAATTGAACAAGCTCATTCTGTACATCAGAGACATTAGCTTCCCCCAAGAAGATACCTGGTTCTGGAAGTACTTGCTAGAATATCTGTGGATCAAAACCATGTAAACTTCTGAATGGAACAGAACATTTGGTATGTTATATTTCAAAACCAGAGAGAGTGTCAGGAAGCTTTCATGGCTGTTCTTTTGGCGTATCTGCTAATCAGTCACTAATTTAACTAATATTTGCTTGGAAAGACAAAAGAATGTAAGAACATTTATACATGTAATTCAGTCAGTTTTGAGCTAAAATTTATCTTAAAAATCATTTTCCTCAGACCTTTTTTCATTCAACTGTCTCTGAGTGCTTATGTGGAAAAGCTGTTCCTGTGGGCTGAGGCAGGAACATGTTCTAAATTGATTTAGCAAAAATACTTTAGGAAAAGAACTGTGTTTAGGTATCTTTTCTGTGGTTCAGAGATCCAGATAATTAAAGTGATGACAAAGATCTGTACAAATTAGTACCTTTCTAAAATTATGATAGTTTGCTAAATCGTAAGAATTTGCATTTGTATTTACTGTGATTGATCTTATGCATCCTCTACTCTTCACAGTTTGGTAAGAATTGGAACTATACAGAACATTATTCATGCTTCACATGAAAAAACTTTCATGGGAGCTCAGACAAATTTTATTAATTCTTTAATTACGTATACTTTGCTATTGATCATATTCTTTTACAGACTGGCATACTAAATAGGCAAAACGCTTCCTATCCTAAGTCCTATGCCAACTCCTTGAACCTGAATGACTGCATATCTACTGATATGAACTCCTGAACTATTAGTTATACATTAGCTAGAGCATAACTGACCAGTTTTGATCTGTTCCTGTATTATTCATATGAAAGATTTACTGTCAGATGTGATTAAAACAACATTTTTCTAGGCTAAGATAATCTTTTCAATTGCTACAACTTTGTCAACCTTTCCATCATTTAGTTGACATTTTATGGACTTATGATCTACTTGCATCAAATATTTTTGGACCAGGAAGATGAAAATACTGCAGTCAAAATGATCCAGTTGTTCACAATGAGTCAAGAGAACAAATTGCTTGATTTATTGTTTAACATGCCAAGGTGTTGCTGCACATGGGAATTTGGGAAGATCTTGCACCTGTTTACAAAGGATATCTTGACAACTACATTTGCAAAGCAAAGAAGTACCTCAGTAGAATTTATCAGAATTCAAGTTGTTCATGTAACTTCTGTTGCCATTCCAGGGTACAATTTTTTCAGCTCAAGGAGTTCTTCATATTTCTATTGTGTGGTAAAGCATTTACTGAATGCCAAATCAAACTCTTAACCTTTCTATAATTATATAGAAAAGTAAACTGGATACTAGGAAACCTTCCTAATAAATACCTAAGACCATCTTTATTTGGTTTGCTAATATGTTGGTCCTTCTTTTATTCTTCCCAGAACTAATGTAAGGACCACAGCTAAGTGGTTGCTGGTTTTACTCATCGTGAGAACTACCTTCACCCTCTTCATTTACCATAAGAATAACCACAGTAGATGAGAGGAAATGTTCATCCAACCTAATAACAAATCTGTGGCAGTGGCCAACAATGGGGGTCAAGGAAAGAAGTGAGCAAGCACAAAGCAATTGATTCTGGTGAATGCCCCCTATACTTCTAAACGGTGTGAGAGCATCCTAATGTGATGACATTGGGTTGACCATTTGCATGGTTTTTTCTTTTGTTGTTTGTTTGCTTGCTTTGTTACTACTTTTAACTTAAAAGGGGATATAGATCATAATTACAGTCAATATGGAAACTAAGAAGATTCAAAATCTGAGTTAGAAGACCTTGAAGACTGACCCATTTCATTCTCTTCAGGACATTTTGTAGTAGATAATTGTAGCCAGCAGATGAGCTTCATCTTCACAGTTCCTTATCTCTGCCTTTTGCTGCTGCTGTCATCAGCTCTGGGCTACAAGAGTGATCTTCTTATAGAAGACAATGTGAGATGAAAACTGGAAGCACTGATACGAAGAGAGGGGAGAGGAAGTAGAACCAGGGGAAAAATAAAGGGAGAATGCCTAGGAAGGATGAGTGAGGAGACAATGCAGAAAGTTGCTAGAGATAAATGGGTATGTACATGTAAGTGAGAAAGATGAGAATGACTGAGGGGAAGTGGGGAAAAAATGAATAGGATAATACAGCAGTTTGTACCTCTGAATAAATTAAACACAACTAAAGATACTGACTGGCCTTTGTAATGGAAAGAGTTAAACATCTTGGTATTCTGTGCTGTTCTGTGCAAGCCATGGAAAGGACGTCATGCTATTGAATTTTATTTGTTTTGGAGGTGGTGTGCGGACATCCTTGTATCTCAGCATCTCCTTTAAATGACATTGCTTTCTGGAGTTTAAGAAAAGTTTCTATCTCTAGCCAGCTCTAATCTCCCAGCTGTTTGACAACCACTGTATGAACACTGGGACCAGTGTCCTAAAACTAGCAGAGCAATGGTTGCTCTGCTACAGAAATAACTAGCAAAATCTCAGTTTCAGGTATTTGGCTGTTTTCTTTAAACTTCATAAATAGCATATGTAACCTTAGATGCCTATTACTGTTTTTCCTCTCCTCTCTTCCGTGTCTTTATATTACATTTTATCTCCAAGAATTCTCAAGTTTTGTGTTTGGACAGCACAGCAGAGCACAATTGTATGCCGTTCTACTACAAGTACCACCATGGCTTAGTTAATACCTAGATAAATAATAATAGGACAAAGAAGAGAGATGTAAGCAAAATAAAACTCTAATGCAGTTTGGCAAAGCATGTATGGCAGCATGCCAAAGAACTGACACATAGCATAGTGCCTACCACAGGAAAATCCTGATCTATGTGAGTAGAATTCTTAGCTGTTAGGGCAACACTAATGCCAAAGTAAGCGTTTAGTTTATTCTGAAATGCATGTGTTCCCACACTGTTTTTGAATAAGCATGTGGAATGGAATTGGGTATTAAGTATAATCAGACATTACAGACATAAATAATCCCAGTTGTTTCAACAGAGCTATCGGCGAGTTTAGAGTTTAACAAACTCTCAAGAAGTTTGCTGAGCTGGCAACTAAGAATCAATAACCCATGTCCTCCAAAAGTGGATGTTCTTAATGAAACTGAATTGGAAAACAGAAAAAGGCATCACTCAGTGGAGGGTGGGAAAAAAGGAAAAAATAGAGAGAGGGAGAAAAGAGTAGACTCATCCTTACTTTGCTACTGATTTGCTTTTACTCAACGTATTACAAGATTTTTACAAAAATATTTCAACCAAAACTCCTAGTTTTTGTACTGTATTCCCATACCCTTCAAACGGCTACCAAACTGAATGCCTTGATTGCGTATATTGAGATCGTTTCATTACAGAGTACATTTTTGATGAAGATTTACTTTAGCTACTAGCGACTGTTTTACAAGGCTCTGATCTGTCAGCACGTGCATTGTGCTCAGGCTGAGTCAAGACCACACCTCAAGGACATTTTTAGGCACAAGGCTGAAGGTAACACAAGTCATCCACAATGGCAGCCTCTGTCTAACTGTTTGCTCGGTATGGATTCAATTTGTGTGACGCCTGATAAATATCTAAGCTTTTGTCAAAATGAATAGATCTATTAACAGGGCTAAAATGACGATGACTCTCAACCTTTGCAGAACTCAAGGACAAAGCAGCTTTTCCAGTTAGAAGGAGCCCTATGTCTGCTAACAGCAGCCAGTGATGTCACAAGCATATGTACATGGAGGATCCTGAAGAAATAGAACATCAAACAAGTTTCAGTGAAACAAGCAACTGCCACTGTCCCAGTTCCCCCAGTGTTAGTATCAGAGGGAGCAATCCTTTCTGCTAGAAACAATCCCTCAAGAGGCAGGAGAATTGCCAGAAAGCATTTACAAATAAAATGCTGACTGCGCGTTTACAATTTGTCTACATGGTTGTTGCATATGTGCGTTACATGCAATGCAATGATGTGTAGATGTATGCTCTATTGGGAATTTAAAAATACCACTGCACCAGTACAGCTAGTGAGAATGACTCCAACAAGTTCCCTTTAACGTTTATTAGCATGTCTATTTTGCAGTAACAGTACAAATAGCTTAGAGTGTCTCTAGTGGCATAGAAGAAGCAAAACTTCATTTATTTTTAACAACACTGCTAAAACACTGCAAGACTTTTATTCAAGCGTCAGTGATACAAGTGTTTGTGCACTGAAAAGTTTGCCTAGATTTTTCTAATTTGAGCCATCTATACTTTTAACACATTATTTCCACTTACAAATCTAATGTTATGCTACCTATGACCTCAAAAGATCACACAGACTTCAGAAAAGTAAGAGTAGCTCCACAGTGATTATTGAAAGTAGGAAAGAAACAGGTTGATTTAAAAACAATAAATGCACTCTTTCTTTGTTGATCCTTTTCCTTTTGTCATCCTTGTGCATTAAGCACAGAAAGTATTCTTAATGTGAGAGTTGACATGTATAGCTCAAAGCAGGCTGCCCAACATAGCTGAAATATCTGAGTCACATCCCAGATCACAAACAAATTTTTAGGAGAAAGGAGCAAAATGGTCTGTAGCATCACTTAAAAGACTCCTTTTGCTATTGTATTGTACAGAATTTTAACTTTGACAAGATACATCTACTATGTAACTGCTGATAGATATATAAATCAAATTTACAGCTATGAAACTTCCTGTGTGGATGTGAAAGCAGCTAGCAATCTTTATAGGAGACCAAAAACATGGTTTAGCTTCTTCAGAAAAGTGAAAGCACATGGTTTCATTTTAAAATATATTTTTAAAGATAATATGCCTAAAATATCTATTTAGAAACCTTAAGAAAACACAGGCATTTCATTAAAAAGAATGGAACAGTCAGTTGCTATATCATGTAACACAGGGAATGCAATATAATAATCTGTTGAAATATACATTAAGCTGAATGATACAATGGATATTAAGAATAAAATGAAGAACAAATAATAGGAAAATCATAGCCTCGAGAAACATAAGAAAGGATAGCATTGTTGTTTTACTAAGATGCCAAATGTTCTGCTGACTCTTTGCAAGGTACCCACTGACAGCCAGCAATTTTGCAGTCAGAATGCCTGAGCACAAGACACGAGATTCTCAGCAGTGTTAGAACACAGCTCAGCATGCCTTACAGAAAGGAACATAGAGAGCAGTGAGGCTCCAAGCCTTCCCTGTACTGCCCTGAATTGGAGCAGAAATGGGCACCAGTCAGAGGCAAGGGGCACCTGTGAAGGCACACAGGTGTTTGTACAAGGTAACATTAATGCAGCTTCTCCACCAGTGCTTCTTTACCCATTGCATTTAACCTCCCCTGTAGGCCTGAGGTAGCAAGTAGCTGTTACGGCAGGTGAGCGTCTGCTACATCACATTGTTGTGAGAAGGCTATGCTCTTTTTTGTGGTGCCCACTTGAATGAGGGGATAGGTTTCACCCCAAATTCCTGTAAAAATAAGGGGGGGGGGGGGGGTGTGGAAGAGAAACCAAGGAAAGAAAGGGACAATAAAAAAGACCAAGGCTCAGTAGAAACAAGGCAGACGCAACACACAAATCTCTCAGGAGAGGCTTCTCAACAAGGTAGGAGTACCTCTGCCAGCGCATACCTCGCTGCCTTTCTCCTGAGGAGAGGGACGATTGCTGTAGCCCCAGCAGCTGCACGCACCCTGCATGCACCGCACGAGGCCCGGCCACAGCGCTGCCTGATGCAACCCCTCCGTCCCAGAGCCACGCGCTGAGGAACAGCGTGCCTGCCGGCTCACACCAAGGCGAGGGGGTGCTGCACAGTCGCTGGTAGGCATCGTGACACCACGCCCGGGGCCAAGGCTAGGCTTCATGCCCGTGAGGGAGCAGCAGAACCTCTGGCAGAGCCGCTCTCAGACACAACGGCGCGATACCCCTTCCCGCCGCTCGGCGGCACTGTGGCCGTAAAATGGCGGAGCGTGCGGCTGCGGGTGGGAAGGGTTGTATTTCTCAGTACTCGTTTGCGGACCGTCCTGGAGCCCAGCGGATTTCGGGATAGGCCCTGGGAATGAGAGAACCTCTGTTTGCCGGCAGCTGTGGTTGTGTTTAGCATGCACGAAGCTCTCTGGAGGTAGTGGATGTGGTTGTTCCCTCCCTCCCAGATTTCCGTTATGGGTAAATGTGGCAAGTTCCAATACATTTGTTTCATCCCTCCTTGTTTCCTCTTAACCCTGCAAAAATAGGTATCCGAGGAGTTGTGCAGAGTTTGGTTCTTTCTTATTTAATGGCATTTGGGACTAAGTTACGTCTGAAAAAAAGCCTGTCTGTAGTTTCTTGAAAGTCTCAGGCGTTAGCCATAGCATGGGTGTGTATTTTACTGTGAGGTAAGTGGTCATCCTGTTGCTACATCCACATCAAAGCAATGCTTGCTAGGTTCTGAGGTACCTAAGGTCAGGCAGGACTGAGTACTGAGCACCTGACCTGGTGTAGGGGTCCCTGTTCATTGCAGGGGAGTTGGACCAGATGTCGTTGTAGGGTCTCTTCTAGCTCAAACCATCCTATGGTTGTCTGTGTCTCAGGATTCAGGCTACATTTGTTGGCTTTCTGGTTTGTGATGGCTGTTTTGTGTGAATTTCTGTTTCAGGTATGCAAAAATGGCTTCGCTGAGTCTGATGCAAAACAGTTTTTACGTTTTGTGAATTTAGGCGGGAGTTCAGCAGACTTCAGCTATTCTGCACTGTATGCTGAGCTGAAAAGAGGACAGATTAGAGTAGCTCACATAGTCTTTTGTTCATTTGATGTCTTCCTTGTTGCCAGGTAAGTCTGTGATTGATGATTTAAATCAATTTTGTGGTACGGTTTTATCACAGGAAAACTTACAGTAACTTCATTATAAACAAAGATTTGGCTGACACTTTGCGCAACCAAGTCTGTACATTTAATATGATTAGGCAGTCTGTCAGATCAAGTGCTCCCATGGGATGCATATTTTATTATGTTCCCTCTGCTACCTGGATTTTTTTGGTGGGTCTCCAAAGGAGCAACGGAGTAGAAGTTTTCTCACTTTTCCAGGATGTGATTCAACAGTGATTGTGATGATTTTAGTATTCCAGTACTGTGGAAGGGCTTCCTTGAAGGAGCTGGGCTTGTTCAGCCTGGAGAAAAGAAGGCTGCAGAGTGACCTCATTGCAGACTTTCAGTACCGAAAGAGAGCCTACGAACAGGAGGGGAATCAACTCTTTGAACATGTAGATAACTGCAGGACAAGGGGAAATGGTTTTAAGTTGAAGGAGGGAAGGTTTAGGTTGGATGTCAGGGGGAAGCTCTTTACAGAGAGAGGTGAGGTGCTGGAACAGGCTGTCCAGAGAAGTGGTGGATGCCCCGTCCCTGGAGGTGTTCAAGGCCAGATTGGATGGGGCCCTGGGCAGCCTGGTGTAGTATTAAATGAGGTTGATGGCACTGCCTGTGGCGGGGGGGTTGGAGATTCATGATCTTTGAGGTCCCTTCCAACCTGGACCATTCTGTGATTCGCTGTGTGATTCTGTGAAAGGCACATGTGAATCTCTGCTATCTGATGACTTACCAAAGAGTGTATGCTCCTTTTCCCTCAAGCCCACTGTTCCTTTCATAAAGCAGGTGGCATAGATGAATTCTTCAGATAAGAATGTAAAAGCAGATCTAATAAATGAATGGTAAGCTGACATGGTAAAGGGCTATTCTTCATTTGTTAGAAAATAACTGGATTCTGTGAAGTCCTTCTGAATGTTTATACTCTACTGTGAGTCTTGCTCAGAGATACTTTTTGTCCAGGATTTCTAGCTTGTGAGGTCAAAACAAAATTGCAGACTTCTCTCATATTTCTTATTAACAATTGTTTGGAATTAACAGGCAGGTAATAAAGAGTCCTAAGTCTTTCCATAGCTACTATATTGCTCACAAGCTGGCTGTCATGTGCTTTAACACTCAAATAAATTATTTCAGGTGGGAATCCAAGGTGGTAAGTCTGAGCAGATATATTATTCATCATTACAAAATGTAATTGAAAAATCATTCTTAGTGATTAATAATTTATACTGCTGAGTTTTTAAATAGTGCACAGAAAAGGGAGAAGAAAATAATCTGGTTGTGCAATAATTAACCTACAAAAATCCTGAATGGGTCAAAAGTATGAATGTCCAAGGAAGAACCTTGGACAGACAATACTGAGCTTAGACCCAGAGTTTTTGAATGTTTTTTGTTAAAAAGTTTTGTGCAAAGTGAATGGTTTCTTTGTGATTTGCTTGTGTTCCAAAGATGACGGATAAGGAAAAAAAAAAAAAAGTGACATATGAATAAGTCTTGGTATGTTGTTTAGAATGAATGCCCGTAGATTCATGAAATAATAAAGAGCAAAGTTTATCATAATGACTGGAAACCAAGTTGTTTCCTTGCTTACTTCAAAGTGTATTCAAATAAACCTTTTTGAATGAACACCTCTTCCCTTCGTCTGTATATTGTGAGCCTAGAGCCCTCTAGTGTTAGTGGTTGTATAATGCATATTAATTGTCCTCAGTAATGTAAATCACTGTGAACTGCACATTATTCTGACCTGTGTCAGTAAAGGGCTACCAAGCCAATCGCCTAATTTTTTATTGACTTTAATATTTACCTATGGTTTAAAATATAAGTGATTTATTTATGAGAAGGCAACTGATCTCATTCATCCCAGTTTTTAGAAAGGAGTTATTTATTTACTTTGGAGCTATTACACAATCTGTGTCAGTAGTATCTCAGAACAAAGATAGCTCTTATGCAAAGGAAAATTTAGGGAGCCTATAATACTAGTGGCACCTAATTTTTCATCTACTCCCTGTATTGTTTAATGCTGGTCTGAGAGTTCCTGTAAGTCCTTCTAGTTGCTCTTTCATGCACAAAGCATGTTGTGACCTCTGTTCTCCTTCTCCTTAGTTGATAGTCCCCATTTTATCTTTCTCATCACTGGAACTGTATATGTGAGACTGTTCCTTCTTTCTTCAGGGCAGGGATTCTAGTGTGTCCTCAGCCACAGATTGTGTGGCATGCCTCCGTGGTTTACCTTTGCTTGGGGTTCCACTCTGTGTTTCCTTGCCTCCTTGCTTCTTCATTCCAGGACCAGGGTCTGTTCCTTCCTTTGCTTCTTTTTCTTTTTTTAAATTTTTATACTAGATAGACATTCACTTTTCCCTTCTACAGAATGAGCAGGAGAATAATGATTTCCCAGTTTACCTGTGAGGAAAGTTCAGAGAATTTGTCGCTCACTAAATTGGTCACAAATTCATGAGTAGTGCTGCGTAGGGAATCTTAATGGGTTTAGAGGAAAGGAGGAATATGTGCAGTAAACCACCTGAGCTTCACTGTGAAGCAGAAAAGCCCAAGAACTGGGAAGAGGAAGTTTTCTGAAAAGCCGAAAAGCGGACAGTGAAGTGACAATTTGTCAGTAGGAAACTGGAAGGACTTAGGGCAGATTTTTCCCAGCAGGAGGTAAGAAGTTTCCAGTGATCCTCAGGGACAACTAAATGCTCACTTCTTACTGGGATGTATATAAGTTGATACTGTTCTTTAAAAGATGAGAAAAGCAGCCTTATCAGGGCATCTTCATCTGCGGGAAACCTATGTTGTTACCCAATTGTTACAAGTCAGAAACAACTGTTATTGAGTTGTCTGAGCTGTAAAGATCACTATTTATTCATTTATTTATTTATTTATTTATTTATTTATTTATTTATTTATTTATTTACTATTGCCTATACTGGCCCAAGAAGTCATTTAGTCATTTGTGAACTGTGTAAAAAAATGTCAATATACAAACTACATTCATGTCTGTGGTAGCTAGTTCGAAGTAAAGGTGCACAGTAACTTAGAATTTGTACGTTTGCAACAGTGCAATTTCAGGTTTGTTTGACATTTATGTATGTTTGTGTAGGCGTTAAGATATGAGACTAACTGACTTAGGAGATTTTTAGTAGTTTGTCAGTCAGGTAAAGAACTTCTAGATTTATAAAGTATATATGGACCCAAAATGTGGTTGCTCACTGAAATCTCACTTACTGATGGCATCAAAGGGGTATACTTGGAACACTTTTAGAATCTTGCACCTTGGGATGGAAAACCCCAGGCACCAGGAACATGCTAGCCACCCAAATGGAAAGCATCTCTGAAGAAAAGGATGTAGGATTCTTGGTAGGCACCAAGTTGAACATGCGTCAGCACTGTGCCTTTATTGCTAAGAAAGCAGCTGATATTCTTGGCTGCATTAGGCAAAGTATTGCCAGCAGGTCAAGAGAGGTTATTCCTCAATTCTGCATTGGTAAGGCCACACTGAATGTTGTGTCCAGTTCTAAGCCCTCCACTACAGAAGAGACCTGGACATTCTTGAAATAGTGTAACAGAGGGCCACCAAGATGCTGCTCTCCTATGAGGAGAAGATGAAAAAGTTGTGACTGTTCAGCCTGCAGAAGATGAGGCTCAAAGGGATCTCATCAATGTCCATAAACACCTGGATGGAAGTTGTGAAGAAAGTGGAACCAGGCTGTTTTCAGTGATGCCCAGTACCAGAACAAGAGGAAACTGGCACAAACTGGAACACAGCAGATTCCCTCTAGTGGGAAGTACTTCTGCGCTGAGCAAGTGCCTGAGCACACATTGCTAAAGAAGCTGTGTTAAAGATCTCTTTGGAGATCTTTAACAGCCATGAGGACACGGTTCTGGATGTCTGAATTTGAGCAGGGGGTTGGACTAGATGGATCCAGAAGTCCTTTTCCACTTCAACCATTCTGTGATCCTGTAGAGCTATTCAAATACAGCTGTGGTAGAGTGGGAAGCAAATATTTTATAGGGCCAGCAGGAGTGTTTCAGAGAAAAGACTGAGGAGACATGCTGTAAAATGCTTAAAATTTATTAATCATCATTACTTTTTTTCATAGAGAACAAAAAACAATATTCCAAAACAAAATGGAAGAAGAAAATATACCACACCCAGATAATATGACTAAGACTAAAAAATGGGGTAATGTTAATTCTGAAAGAAATGGCCCAATAAATCAGTTCTCCAAAAAAACAAAATAAATAGTAATAGTACAACTTTTAAAAAGCTTTCTAGGAAAAAATTTACATATAATATTATTATTATTATTACTTTTGTTTACAAAAGTCCTTAATCTGCCCCATTGGCAATACATATATATATATATATATATATACTTCTTCTGTAAACAGTTAACCACAAAGAAAAAAAAAATTCCAAATTTTCATACAGTTTCTATGCTGATGATGTTATGTAAACAAAGAGTAGTATGCAGCAGCTTATCATTATAGTATCTCTCTCTCTCTCTCTCTCGTTCTTCTTTCTTCTTTTTTTTCCTTTCTTTTCTTTCTCATGAGAATAGATAGGGAAATGCCCTAAGAATTGTTTATAATATTGAATTTTATAGTTTTGATAAGATATGGCTTTTTGCGATCTAAGTTTTCCATAATGCAAAAAAGAAAGTAAAAGAGAGGTACAGTTTTCATTTTCTTGGACTTCAGCTTTTTATGTGCCTCGATGAACTGAAATTGAAATGTTCCGTAATAGTTCAGTGTATCAATGGAAATCTCAGATATTGTCAAGTAGTTGCAGAATGTAATGACCAGCAGAACTTGATTTCCTACAGAGTAATATTTATTCTGTACCAGTGCAGTTTATATTGTGCCATCAAAGGAAAGTCTCGAAAAGAATGTCATTTTAATAAAAGACTTTGTGTGGTCTAAATCTTATGGTTTAGCACTTCTCATAAGACAAACAAACTAACAAGAAATATAAAAATAATCTTATACTGTACCTCTCAAGGTGTAAAGAAAAGTCATGAAAAACAGTATGAGATACAATGGTAAGGAAAGCTAACATAATGTAGACAGACATATTGAGCTTGTATGCAGAAAATATAATCTGTTCATCAAAAATTGTAGCTGCTTTTGACACTTTCTTTCAAATGTTTGCTTTCAACTATGTTCAACTCATTTGGCTTCTCTTTAGTTTTAATTTTAGACATTCCCTTTTTCTTGAGAGGTCTTTATCTCACATTTTGCCTGTTTGCTGTTGTTGGCTGGGAATGTCTTGTGGAACACACTCAGCACCCACACAGCTGCATTGGTCCACATAGGTGTATGAGTGATCAAGATAGGTTCCATCACTGCATGTCAAAGTCACTTTTCTTATACTAGTCTGGATTTCCTGACAACATGAGCATTTATGTTCCATCATGTTTGCTTCTTGAGAGTACCTGTTTGCAAAACCAACAAAAGAGAAATATTCAGAAATTATGTGAGAAATATTACTGCTCTCTCACACAGTGCTAAATATAAATAGAAGTTGCATTTGCATGTGGGGATGTGTCTTAATATTACCATTCTTCCAGTAGTTTGGTGATGCAGAATTTGTTCTTCATTGTAAAAATGGGTAAACCTAGCTCTTGATTCTGAGCTGGTGGAAGACGTCCCTTCTCATGGAAGGGGGTTTGGAACTAGATTATTTTAAAGGTTTCTTCCAACTCAAACCATTTTATAATTCTATAATCCATTAAGACAAAATAAAAGTGAAAAAAAACGAATCCAGATAACAGAATCACAGAATCACAGAATGACCCGGGTTGGAAGGGACCTCAAGGATCATGTAGTTCCAACCCCCCTGCCTAGCAGGGCCACCAGACATACACCTTTACTAGATCAGGTTGCCCAGAGCCCTGTCCAACCTGGTCTTGAACACCACCAAGGACGGGGCATCCACAACCTCCCTGGGCAGCCTATTCCAGGACCTAACCACTCTCCCAGTAAAGAACTTCCCCCTAACATCCAACCTAAATCTTCCCTCTTTTAACTTAAAAACCATTTCCCCTAGTCCTGCTATTATCAGCCCTTTCGAAGAGTTTACTCCCCTCCTGGGAGTAAGTTCCCTTCAGGTATTGAAAGGCTGCAATGAGGTCACCCCGCAACCTTCTCTTCTCCAGGCTGAACAAACCCAACTCCCTCAGCCTGTCCTCATAGGGGAGGTGCTCCAGCCCCCTGATCATCTTCGTGGCCCTCCTCTGGACCCTTTCCAAAATCTCCATGTCTTTTTTGTGCTGAGGGCTCCACACCTGGACACAGTACTCCAGATGGGGCCTCACAAGAGCAGAGTAGAGAGGGACAATCACCTCCCTATCCCTGCTGACCACCCCTCTCCTGATGGAGCCCAGGATCCCATTTGCTTTCTGGGCTGCCAGAGCGCACTGCTGGCTCATGTTAAGACAGATAACAGATTAAGCCAGTCCAAAATGAGAGACTGGTATGAAACAGATAACCTCACTTTTACATAGGCTAGATCAAAACTCGGGACCACTCACTTAATAGTCTATTAAGACCTGCTTAGTTTTGAGATAATTAAGGTAATGTAGCACCATGTCTGTTAAAAATTCTGGTTAGCGTAATGGGAACAGTTGGTGGCTTGATGAGTGTTAGGCATTGTAGAAAATCACTAGCAATTTGTTTTCTGCTATTATCGTAACAAATAGGAGGCTACAGCTATCTTTTACACCACTTACCTTGAGTAAGCATCACAGCTGCCTTCACAGTATGTCATCTCAACAGGTGCAGAAACACATCCTTGGTATTTGATAACAGTGGTGGTGTTGTGCTTCTTGCAACCTGATGTTGCCACAAACCAAGAGAAAATAGGTTAAAATATATCTATATATCTATATATATATAGATGCTTGTACACGATAGACAATCCTTAGCTGAAAACTGAGATACATGGTGCTGAAATAGGAACTTATGTCACAGTACATTTCTGTTTTAATTGCTTATGGCTAAATGATAGATGGTGCTACTTGTCTTAGCATTGAGTGGAAAATTCCCTTTATGCTGCAGTGGTGCAGGATGCAGAAATATAGAGCAGTGCTATGGCGACTGTTCAGTGCATGCCCATCTCCCAGGACCAGCATCACTTTCATCCTTAAAGAGAATGTGTCTGTAGAAGTTGAATAGGCATAGTCCTCTCTATTTCACTAAAGGGTTAATATTGAACAGTACAGGATGGGAAAGTTCACCATATCCATATTTTCAAAGGCCCTAAATGTTCTGTTTCAAACCAGGTGGTATGGAAACACTGGTACTAGATTTGGTTTTTTCACCTCTTCTGTCTTTGCTCCTGCTGTGCAAGTTAAACTAATGCAGCTAACAAGGCACATATTGTGCTTTTCCCCAAAATTACTATTACTTACCTGATGGTGGGATTGAGCACACTCTACAGCAGCCATCGTCTGATAGCCTGATGCTGTCCTTGAGTGGGGAAAAAAGAAAAAGATGACTCAGGTTTCATATATGCATGATAGAGATTTGGATTGTAGGGTTCTCTGGTGCCAGAAAGTTCTTTGTATTGGCATGGAATCTAATTTCAAGCAGATCTAAATATTAAAGGCATGTAACTACTGCTTCAGTACTTAATAAGACTTCTTTGGAAGCATACATGGAAGAGACTGGAATTGCTTTGCTTTCATCAGAGTTCAGCAGTAAAAATTCAGAAATAAAGCTTGTAGTGCACATGGAGTATTTTGAGGTACAAAAATCAGTGTAGATTAGGGGTTATGTCAGACAGTGTAAAACAGTTAATGAACTACTGACGCTACAGATGGTTCTTATCTTTCCTGAAGTGTGTTAAGTGAACTGAAGTAGCTTGTTTTCCTTCACCTTTTCTCTTAATGATTGATTTCCAAAAATGAAATTATAATCCTAAATAATTTAGGAATAAAAATCCCATTATTTTCTGGTAATATTCTTGCTCCTAGACACCTGGTACTTTTAGGAATGAAAAGCAATATGCTGTGTCCTTTTCCCTAGTACTGTGTGCTATCTTATTTCCTCAGTGAGGATATATTGCCATTTTTAATTTTGATTTGTTTTTTTTAAGTGAAATTTGATGGGAGACAGTTTCAGAGAGGGTAAAATTGGTTAAATCCCATGTGATGCTCCTGATAGGTATTTTTCTAGAACACCACAATCTTGCTATCGCTGGTACTAATCACTGCAATGTTTTCAAACAAACATGAGAGCTGGTAGACAAGTACTTACAGGTTCACAGAGATCCGGGTTGAAGGTGGGACAGCTTTTCTTTGATATGACTGTAATGAACTGGCCATTGTATTTTTCACATGCGTAAGTTGTACAGTTATTACCAGGTGGGCTCCAGAATTTTCCAACCTGAATGTAGTTAAATTAAATAAAGGTGAATAAAAAGCATCTTGCATGAAAGTGAAGCAGAAATACCCAAACAACTAGTGTTCTATCATTGCTGTGCACTGTGGGAAGCTTATTCTGAATAATGTCCTTGAATTGCAGCTGGTAGTTGCTTATTGATCTTTTTCATTACCCAAGAGAATAGGATGTGATTTTAGGTGGCTGTGGTCATGGTTTTTGCATGCATGAGATAATTGAAGACTTACTTGTGTTTTAGTGATTTTGTTGTCAGAATTTATGATGTGCCCTAATCCTGTTCAGGTACATGTCAGAATTCCAGGTGTTTTCACCAACTCATCCTGTTCTTGATCTCACAGTTAACTTGAGATTGGATATTTGGAGCAGAAGCTGCCTCCATACATAGAAAGACAAAACTGAGCAAAATTGGTGCTGTTTTCTTGCTGAAGGCAAATAAGATGGCATTCCTTTCACATATTTTTCTATTTGGACTTCTGAAAGCCATTGTTCAGTATCACGGTTGGTTCCAGAAGCCTCAGCCTCATGGCTCAAGATTCTGTTCAAGCCATGTGAGACAGTCCTTCCTCATCTGAATAAGCAGTATTCTAATATGTGAAAAGACGCTGCAAGTAAATGTGATGGAGGCAAGGAAAGGAAAGAGATAAAAGGCAAACAGAGTTCACCAAAGGTGAGCTGTAGCAGGGCTAGTTACCTTCAGCACGTGTGTAGTGTTGTCTTCCATGACCACTATGCAGGCTTCAGCCTTGCATGTGCCACAGCACTTTCCAGGTTCCTCTGTATACTTGTAACCCTATTTTGAAAGAAACAGAGGGAATATTGTTGAGCCAGGACACTGAGCTTAAGCAGCAGATGTTTGAACTGAGCAGGGTAGGCATTACTGACTGTAAAACAGCACTCACCACTGGACAGTAGGTGTCACAGGTAACAGGCTGGCACTTGACAGCAAACTTCTGATGGCTTGAATAAGAGGATTTGGAGCAGGTGCAACTTTCACAGGGGCCTGATGGGATTACAGTTCCAGGCTAGGAAAAGACAGAAGAAAAATCGGTATTAGTAATAGCAAGTTGCTGTGTGTATGTATGTCACAGACAATTCAAGGCTGAACTATCTATAGGCTAAACTATCCTGAAATTCAATTTTGGTTGTTTAATTTAAGCAGAGTTTCTGTTGTTGGTTGTGTCCATGCTGCTTCTCATTTTGAAAGGAAATTATGCTAATGTTAAAGGTGAGCAGATAATACTTTTGCATATAAGGAAAGGTACTGATATGCTGACCTCAATTAATATCTTGGTCCTTTTCACAAAATGGCATCTATAATAGGGGTCTCAAAAACATTTCATTGTGAATCTATGTAAAGTTGTATTTTTATAGTGAGTACTGTGTACTTACCGCATAGTAGGTTTCATTGACTACACAGCCATGTCCTGGTAAGAAGGAAGAAAGATAGTGTCACCAAGGTATAAAATTTAAGAAGCTGAAGTATGTGAAGAAACTGCTACCTTTTTTGGCCCAATATGACAACACTGATTAATTACATCTTCTTTTAAGGATTTTGTATTCGTAGCTCTGAGTAACGCATTGAAAAAGTTGCATGGTACTTACTGCATTCGAAGGTAGGGCAGCATTTTCCAGGCTGTGTTACTGTAATTAGTTCCTGCCCCTCTAAGCATTGGTGTGTGACCTCAGGGCAGAGGCTCGTGTTGCAGTCTGTAATGTAAAAAAAGACAGCAAATTATGAATTTTTAAATTTTGTTTTGCATGAACTTCAGAAGTTTTCCAGTGAGGCAAATACAGTGTTGTAGGTAAAAACAAGTTAGTTTAATAACTATTTCAGTATATTTGCCCATCTATTTCTAAAGTGAAAGAGCTTTTCTATAACCTTTGCAAAACAAAGCATTGGCTGAGAAGAATAGAGTGATGATTGCTTGAAAAGACATATTTATTTCCAAAGAGAAACTAATCAAAAAATCTGATGGCTCTCTGAATTTCAGACACTCTCTTGAACAATTCTTAAAAGTTCAAGAGATATATTGAGATTAGATAAAATGTTTTTGCTGGTCTTTGAAAAATAAGAGATACAGAATAACTTTTGATTATTGTTTCAGGTGGTGGCAGTGCTACAGGTTTTCTTTTTTTCCTTTTGAACATTAAATTACAAATTTACAGCTACTTTCCTTTGTCTATGAGTGTAAAATTGACTCATCTTTAAATTTGTTCTCTTCAAGCACCTAGTAGATGCTTTGCAACAGGAAAAGAAGCAGCATGAGGGAGAAAAGTTATGAGATCAATGCAAATTATATATTAAAAAACAAACAAACAAGAGAGAAATTACTGCTGTAGATCCCCAAAATGAGTATAGTATATTACGCACAATAAAGAACTGAGGACAGTACTTACAACACTCAGTCCTGGTACAGCATGGATCTTCTGGTATCTGTGTCTGAACAGGCATGTATCCTGGTTCAGAACAAGATACTTGCTGTGGCAGAGGACATTCATATTTTGTACAATGCACTCTGAGAGTAAATCTGTCACAGACACATTCCTGGCAATTTTTTGTCCATTTTTCTCCTGGCTATACAAAAAGAAAATGAAAAATAAATAAAATAATCTTTTTTTTTTTTTTTTTTTTAACTTCTAAATGTTTTATTCATAAATACAGTTATAGCTAATTAGCTAATTACATCAACCTTTTTGTGGTCCTAGTATTTTTAGATTTGTTTAGAAACCCTTAAAGTGAAACAAATTAGGAGAAGGTCCTAGAGACCAATAAACATTCTGAGGATGTTGGTTTCCTCTTGAGAAACAACAAACAACAAATGTCCTCTTGCTTCAGCTGCTTGTATTTGATAAATTACATTGATGGCAATACTCACCCATCTGGATACTCCATTTGGTTCTCTGCAAGCTGAAAAAAAAAATAATAATGGAGATTTATACCACTGATAACTGACAGAAGGAGTAAGTTTGTAGTTTCAAATAAAAACACCATGAACATTATTCTAGCAAGAAAATGAACATACAGACTAGTTCATATGAAATGATAGAATTCTTCCATTTTGCCCAGTCTCATGTAAGTAAGGAAGATGGGGAAAAACTATATTTTTTTTATTATTCTGTTTTTAGAGACTAAAGGAGCTCAAATAAGCTGATTTGCCCATGATCTGACTATGTAAAAGATGACAAACCTCCTGCCATTGTTAATCAGGTCTCCTCTTTAACAATCCAGCTCTCCATTCCCCAAACTATTTATAGAGTACTTACAGCATTCAGAGACACAAATGTTGCTGTCTTCACTCAGGAGTGTCTTTCCCTCAGGACAGAAACAACCTTCAGTTACTCCATAGCCAGGATGGTCAACAAAGCTGGAGTGAGAGGAATACATGTATATGTATGTGTATTTGAGTAGCATGTTTTTGCAGTGAAGCTGGAGAGACAGGTGTGTAAAGAAGATCGTTGTGTCAGATACAAGAGAGACAAATGAATTTGTATTTTGCTGAACGGAACTGGAAGTGCATATTCATAGCAATGACTGATATATTTGAATTTTGAATAAACTATGAAAATTCGTGAGATTTAATTATGAAATAGTTCTATTTTGTAAGGAAAGTGGTTAAAAACAGAAGGAAAAAAAAAAAAAAAGATAAGCATTTGTTTGGTCTTTCCATACCTTTGGCTGCAGGTAGCAGGATTAATGGACCCACATGGCTTGTATACCATGTTTGATGGACAGTTGTATGCTGTATGACAAAAGATGGAAAATGATCAAAAACTGATAGTAGATATTTTTGTGTAAAAGTGACTTTGTCTTTACTACCTACACTGGGGGCTTCTGACAGTAAGAACATTCTGTATTTTTGTAGGTAAAATGCTATGGTCAAGTGTAAGATGCAACATATACTTACTCAATAATATCCTAACTGCTACTGATTTACTCATACATTTTTGAGTTCCGCAATACTTACGGCAGGTGTTGTTTGTCTTTCCTCTCCAGTCAATGCAGACACCTCTTGCAGCACACTCTGTAGCATATATCTCCAAACTGGAACACTGCATGGATTCATCAGTTATGCGACATCCATCAAAAACACATCCTTTGTAAAATGGTTCTGGTGGTATCACGTCATGGCATTCTGCAAAAACTCTACAGACAGAAAAGAAACCAGAAGAAACTGATCATTATATAAAATCTGATCATGTGTGGCATTTTCCCAGTTAATGGCATGTTTCTGCTTCAAGAGAAATGTATTATGAGAAAGAGAGTTAACTATATGAATGGCCACTACTGTGGGAGATAGATTCAGGAATGGAAAGACTAGGAAATTTGAAGCTCTATTTTTTTCTAAAGAGGCTCATGGGTATAGTGTTTATGTAAGCGTACACAATGTTTTATCAGTCTGACACTAGACATTTCTTGAAGAAGGCATTGCATCAGTAAGCATACCATGGAAAGCAGGGAGGGAAAAAGATAACAGAAATGTATGTGGTAACAACCCAGGGTGTATGGACTTTAGTGCTTGCTGCCTCCCTCATTTTCTAATTTCACTTTTCCTTGTTCAGCTATCTTTGTGATGCAAGTCCTTAAAGAAAAGCAGTTTCTTTATCAAAGGCCTTTTATTGTATATATCCTTATATTAGGCTGATGTTTACAGATCCCATGATAGGACTGTAGTTCATACCATTTCATAAAATACTGAAACATTTCTGTATAGAAAGAGCAAGTTAATTCTAGTTGTTTGATTTATTTATTTTTCTTACTTGCTTATGATAAGCTTGCAGAGTTCAGGAACATGACACTGTGGCCTTGCAGGAGGTGTGGTTACTATTGATGGTGGTGGTACTCCAGTGCATGATGTGTCATTACCAACAAGCCAGTGATGAGCCATTTGGGGACAGGAAGAAATGATCTTACCACTTGGCAAGCGACATTCATCTCTCTTGTTATTTGTACATGTTCCTGGAAGATAACAGAGACAAGTTATGTTAGCTTCATATGCCACATCTGCTATGCACAGTACATTAGTGTGCTGATACTAAGTTTAGATGTGATGTGCTCATGAAATGTATAATTCTCTAGTTCACAAGGATTCTTTACAGTCATATGAGTTTTAATTTAGTTTAGGAAAAAAAAGACACCAACAGTCAAAATCCAAAACCCAAATCTGACATCAGAAAACACTTGAAAATGTATCTGCCTATCATGATCTTGCATAGCCAAAGTGGGTAACAATAGCTATGGAGGGTGAGGAAATATGATTAGTAAATCTGTCTTACCACATTGTCCTTCAGTATTGTTGCCAAATTTGCTGTACGGAAGTTTCACAGAAAAGATCAGCCCACTGAAGGTGATGGTTGCGCCGATCTCTGGTATTTCCACAATCATATTGATACCAAGTGTGGAGAAATAAATGCCATCTTTGTGAAAGCCTGGTTGGACAATCCTATTGTTGAAGTACATCTGAATGCAGAGTTTAAAAAAGAAAACAAAACGAAAAAAAAAACAAGAATAAACTTCTGCTTCTGTCTGATTGTTTTAATGTATTAAATGATAATGTATTTTCTACTCTTCATAATCATGCATAACTTTGTATTGTTGTACATCATATCCAGCTCCTGTTTGCATTGCTGTAACAACATACAATACTCCTCTCACATTTAGCCTCACCTTATCTAAACTGATATTCTAACAAACCGTATTTCAGGTGAAAAACAGTAAGGCCTGTGGGCCTTATTTCTCTTTTTCAGTAACAGAGAAGTAAAAATAAATTTATTTTACCACATTTGTCATCACACCATTCAGGAGTTCACGGGTCAGCTTCACTGTTGCAGATTTGTAGAAAATAATAATGGATTTAGGACAGGAAAGTCCATCTTTTGAATCACAGTAGTAATTCTCAATGTGAACACGGAAGTTGTCATATTTAGGCACAATCTGTTTCACCAGAACGTAAGTGCAGTTTTCAAGGAAAGTATAGTAGGTTCCATCAAAAGTAATATAATGAGGATCACCCCATCCGCTGCAGACACCTGGCATAGAGAAAATATTTATGTTAACATGAAAGCAAATGTAAAAGAACATACTACAATTTCAAATACAATCTTGGGAAAACGTAATTTCTTTGTATTCTCTGCAAACTTTTGCTTATTTTTGAAAATATAAGTTCTTAATCTACACTTACATTGACACTCATAGTGGTAACAACATCCATTTTCATCTGGTACCAATACTGCTGGATATTTGTTTGCACAGGTAATTTCCTTTATAGGTGGACACACTGTCTGATTTACTATAACTTTGTTGTTTCCCTCACAGATGAGTTCCGTACAGTTGGATAATTTGAATCTCTGGCCAGGCTGCAAAATGAAGAAAAATTGCTGTCACAGTAAATTGCAAACAGGTATGAATTTTACTAATAGTGTAATGAGATGTAAGCCTCTATACTAGCTTTGATTTTTCTATTCAGTGAAGAGTCAAAAAGCGCAAGAAAACTTGCTGTTTTATTTCATTGAGGTTTGTTACATATACAGTGCTGTGCATTAAAAAGCATGTTTAACTAGCCGCGAAATCATAACAAAAAAATTATTGTGCTTTTCTTTCTTAGCTTACAAAAAAAAGAAAAAAAAGAAAAAGAAAAAATATGCCTAGAAATTTTATGCCATATATCGACTGGTAACAAGAGTTATTCTGACAACCAAAATATGTAAGATTGGCAACTGTTTCTCTCTTATACCTTTCTGGTATAAAACTAATACTAATATCATTTCAAAAATCATAACACAGCTATGACGTACCTGTAGGGGAGGGTGAGTACCAGAAACACAACCCGGAGGAAGAATCGGATGTGTTGTTATTACGGTAGGCGTCTGAGGGGATGTAGTGGTTAATGGAGTAGAAAAATTACAGTCTCCAGTGTAGCGTTCAACTGTACATGTTTCACTACACTTAGCATAAAATCTACATCCATCACTATCCATTGTGCTGTAAATCAGTTCACCTGAAGAAGGGAAAAAAATACAGTCAAATAAAGAGAAAAAATAAAAATTCTTCAAAATGAATCAACACATTACATTTCCAGGTGTCCTAGTTTCAACTGGGGTGGTAGGGAATTTTTTTTCCAAATAAACTGCTACTCTGTCTTTCAGATTTAGGATGAGAATAATGATGCTGCTGAGCAGTACTTATACTAAGTTAATAACTCCACAGCTTTCTCTACTGCACAGCCAGTGAGAAGACTGGGGTTGCAGAAGAAAGTAGGAAAGGATAAAACCAGAAAGACTGGTCCCAAGTAAACACAGGGAAGTTTCATGCTGTAGGACAACGTAAAAATATCATGAAAATAAGGAGAAATGGGGAAAACTGCTGCTGTTGCCGAGGGTAAGGGCGTACAATCTTATCAGCAGGTAATGAAAAACTGGAAGGGGTATCGGTTGTTTAATTTATGATATTTCTCACAGAATATTTATTCAGTACAAAAGCATTATAATCAAACACTCAAATACAAAGATCAGGCGTTTATATCTGGAGATTTCCACAATACCTCTGAAGGGGAGACAGATAGGGACAGACTCTGCAATCATCATACGTATGTCAGATTAAAAAAAAAATTGCAAGAAAAAAAAAGTATGCAACTGAAAAGATAAAAATTAAAAAAAAATACGAACAAAAATAATTTAGGAACTACAAATAAGAAGACAAATAAAACTAAAAAAGATTATGGAACCTACCAGGAGAATAAATATTGTTTCCAATTTTACAGAAACATGCTGTTGGTATAGAGGTTGTGGTGATAAAACTGGTAGAAAATGTAGAAGCCGTGACTGTGATGAAGGGAGTAGGGGAGGAGGTGCCTGTGGAGATGGAGGTGGTGGGACTGGTGGT
>JAPSGF010000001.1:28429284-28580053 GCA_035772895.1 Perdix hodgsoniae | reverse complement strand
GTGCTGGTGCTGGTTATTGGTGTTGTTCCTGTTGTGGAGGGCGTAGCAGTGGAGGTGGAGACTGTGACTGTTATCTCTGTTTCTGTTTGTGCGGTTTGTTTTGGTGTTGTAGTTGTTTCGCTATGTATATTTTCTGTTCTTGGAGGTATTGTTTCTATCGTAGTTGTCTTATGTTTTGTTTGTATCTGTGGTGTATATTGTGTTGTTGATACTTCTCTATGTGGTGTAGTTTGTCGTGTTGAAATTGTTCTGGCTGTTTGTGTTTCTGTCGTTGAATATGTTCTTTGTGTTGTTTGGCATGGTACTGTTACATTTTTACAGCATTTAAATCTTACTTCATAGTTGTAGCAGATTGGTGGTAGCTGGTCTTTATTGTAGCATATTAAACCTTCCTTAGTGTTGCATGTAATATGTTGTTCCAGGAGTTGATATGGTGTATTTGGGAATCTTACCGCTCTGCATTCAACAGCCTTTCTATTAGCACAGACGTTATATCCCTGTTTTCTTATATTCTGAATTGTATCAAAGTCTCCATCATTGTATCCTGATTCTGGATAGCTGACATCATACCAAATCGACCAGTTACATTCTTCTTTTACACAGATTGTTGCTGTTGAAGGATATATGGTGACTGGTGATGTTATTTTAGTTGCAGATGTTGAAGTTTCTGAGGTTGTAGTAGCTGGTGATTGTGTAGTGGAGGTAGTAATTTCCTCTGGTACTGTAGGTGTCACTCTTGATTGGCAGTGGCTGTAATCATCACAACAGAATACTTTTACCTGATAATTAAGACAGATATGCAGTTCTCCTTTTTGATCTTCATTTCTGCAGATAAGTCCATATGTTACATTGCAGTGGACAACCTGGCCTATTTCTTCAATAGATTTATGTGGGTATTTCTCTGCTCTGCATTGTATTTTTTCAGGGTTTCTGCAGATTGCTTTTCCAGCAGATCTAATGTCCTCATAGGTTTCATAATCTCCTTTGTTGTGCAGTGTTGGGAAATGGACATCATACCATTTGGACCATTTGCACTTTGGTTGGCAAGGTGTTGTATTGATTGTCTCTGGGGATGTACTTGCTGTTTCCGAAGAAGTACTTGTGACAGTAGGAGTTCCTGTTTCTGCGGTTGTAGATGAAATTTTGGTAATCGTACTTGACGTTGTGATGGTTGAAGTGGAAGAGCATGGTACAAAAACACAACATAAGATTCTGATTTCGTAATTGTAGCACATAGTTGAAATCTGATCTTTGTTGTAACATATAAGCCCAGCTTTTGTATTACATTCTACGCTTTGGCCAAGGTCTTTCAGTGGTATGTTAGGAAATTTCTCTGCCCTGCACTGAACTGCCTTTGGAGCTCTACACACTTCATAACCTTTAGCTCTCAAATCACTGAACGTTTCAAAATCTCCACCGTCAAATCCAGGTATTAGTGGACTTCCATCATACCATTCTGACCACTGACAGACTTCATGAACACATACGGATGTCGTTGGTGATGACGTAACTGAAAGAGTTAAAGAAAATACTTTGAAACTTAGAATACATTCCCAAATATATTTTTTCGTTATGTTGAAGGGGCTGAAAATTTTTTAACATCATTAGTTGCATTGTGAGCCTCTTAAGAATTATTTTAGGATGCTTATAATTGAATATCAACTAGAACAGAAAATCTATTATCTAGTAATTTATCTTACTGACATCTTTGGAACAGTTTGGAACAGTCACTTCAATGAAAATATTCACACTTTATCTGTTTTGAAGGAAAAAGAACCTTTTTTTTTTTTAAATACATTTGATTCAGTGCAATTGCTTGGTTTTGTGTCTTGTTTCAGTATTTAGTAGTCTTTCCTGAACATCAAGTGTGGCAGAAAGAACAGCATTTGTTTCACTGTTATATTTAGTTTTCATTCCTAATGAATTTAGTCCTCATGAAATACACTGCATTGCCATTGCTTCTTCATCTGAAGTTAAGATATCTCTGACACAACATTATTAGCAACTCAACACTTTGTACTTTAGTTCTGCTCTTAAGAAATTATTTATTGATTGAAGAGCAGTCCATAAGGTTTTGCAGACAGATTGTTCATATGAAATAGTTGGAAAATGGCTAACAAATTCCAGTTGTGCTGATGGTTTCTGAGATTTGAAAACTTGTAATTCAAAATTTTATATTGAACAGGTATTTTGATAGACATGTGGTCGTAGTAATTAGAGATTACCAACCTTGAATATACTGGAGAATTCTAGAAGTGAGTATTTCAATATCTCAATGTCATTATCCGAGTGATCTACTTAATAATTTAATTACATTTATCATGAACACTATCAGGAATTCTATTGAATGTACTCATTTTATAATTTAATAGGAAAAATAATGACTGATCTATTTATTCAGTAAAGAGTATTCCAGCTATAGAAATAGTTACAATTAGAGATGATAAATCTCATGCAGTTTTCTTATAGTTTGCCGTGAAAATAAACAAAATAACTGTATGCAAAATAGTGTGTGTGTTTTTATGTTGGTGTTTTGGAAGTTATTTTATTTTCTCTATTGTATTAGTTTGATTACCAAATATTGACTGAAACCCAACACTAATAAAAGTGATATTTAGTGGTTATATTTTACCCAGTAATGCATAGAATAAGTTCCTATGAGCTGTAAGATTATACCTGTGGAAGCAGTGGCAGGTGGTGTAGTGCTGAATTGAAACGGTATTGTGGGTGATGTTGAGATTGGGCAGTCATACATAACTCTTTGAAGTGTTCCATTTGGACCACAGGTTGCAACAATACAGCCTCCTATGCCATCTGTAGTATTGTAGATCATGTCTGTGTAGTTATATGTCCGTCCTTCATAAACGCAGACACATTCTATAAAACAAGAGGATAGTATTCTTTGGTATCTAAAACACAGAGCAGGGTGCTTTAAATGCATTATACCCTTATGAAAACAACTTTTTCAACATACCGTGTTCATTGTATTTGCATATTTTGCCATGGTTTGTGCATTCACTGGAAAAGAGAAAAAAGATAATGAATCTGAATGTATTGGTTAGTAGTATCATTTTACTGTTTCTTTTTTTCTGCTGTCTGCTGTCCATTGCATGTTGCAAGGTATCCACAGCAGTGCATTTAGAGGCAAGGCAAAGATATGGGGAAGCATGATTAGGAATGTTCTTGTCTCCTTGATAAGCACACATTTTTGGAAGGGACAGCACAGTAAAAATATCACTTGAGAAAGGATCATTGTGTTACAGATGTTTACATCAGATTTCCGACAAACCTTCAGGGAATGTGATTTTTAGAAGAGAATTTATCTATTATCTGTTAAGAATTGAATCCTGACATATTTATTTACATTTATATGACTAAGGGCATATGTACACTGCATAAACTTAAGCAAATACAGATATATATTTAACAGTTTACATTTAGTACTGTTGATGACATAGTGAGGCAATCAAAGTTATCTATGAGCTGCAAAGTGTAACATGAATGTTGAGTAAATAGTCAGATCGGCTTTTACTAGACTCTGCCACTCTGGCTGCATTGCTTGCAGTATTCATTTATAGCTATTTTAAAGATCACAGAGTCAAAAGACTGTAAAGTTATTTGGTTTGGAAGGGACCTTAAAGACCATGTAGTTGAACCCCCTGCCATGGGTTCATGGGACATTTCCACTAGACAAGGTTGTTCAAAAGCCCATCAAACCTGGCCTTGAACACTTGCAGGGATGCGGCATCCACATCTCTGGGCAACCTGTTCCAGTGCCTCCCCACTCTCATAGTGAAGAATTTCTACCTAAAGTGTAATCTAAAGCTACCCTATTTTAGCTTTAAACCATTACTATTAGAATTGATATCTACTAATTTCTAAATAATTCCACATAATTACTTTAGGGATATCTTAATATAAGTCCTCAGATTATTTACAAAATCATTATTATTTTTATTTGTTTTCACTTAATAATTTTTGTAATAAGAATGCAGAGCGAGTAATATATTAATCTCCCTAAAATAAAATGTTTCATCATGTCATCTTTTACATTCCTGGGAACAGAAGAAAATTAGACATTACTCAGCAGCCTAGTTGCCCTAGTTTTTGCTAGCAAATGAAAAATCAAATGTGTGATGAATTAAGTTCTGCAACTTTATGCTCGACATTGAAAAATCTTTATTAATCCTACCATGCTTGGCAGTTCTGCTTTGAAGGCATCTGCATTCCTGGCTTGTAATGTTTTCCATTCTCATAGCAACCACAATTAGAAACACAAGCCATGGTTTCTTCATCAAAATAGGGCTTATTTTTTGGGCAGTGTGGATAACAGCCTGCAATAAAATAGAGAGTCATATTTATGCTGATCTTTTGCAAGTAGAAGTAACTCTATACTCAGCTAATATCTGATCTAGTGAAATTATTCCATATAGTAATTGGAATTTCACTTTCCATTACTGTTATTTCATTAATTACAGATTAATCTTTGGAAGCATTTTGCCCTCATTTTCACTCCAAACTAGTGTATCATCCATTGGGGAGTTAGGTTGTCTTCAGATTTCTGCTATAAACACTTCATGCACTGAGTAATATAAACTTTGTTCATCTTACTCTTTTATTTTTTTAATAAGTAGAATGAGATATGCGTAATTATGTTTACCTTCCAAACCTCTCAACTCGTGAAGACACTTCCCACTTGGATTATTACAGGTCTTCATACAAGGGGCTCCACAGGGCTTGTAGTGCCACTCACATTCCCCCTGTGGATTGTAGTAATCGCAGAACAGAGCTAGAGAAAGAGAAATGTCAGAAAAGGATCTTAACTTTATTTTTTCTATTTCTGTTGATATTATTTTGCTGGGTAAAATTCCCATGTC
This sequence comes from Perdix hodgsoniae, assembly GCA_035772895.1. Taxonomy (NCBI): domain Eukaryota; kingdom Metazoa; phylum Chordata; class Aves; order Galliformes; family Phasianidae; genus Perdix; species Perdix hodgsoniae. The sequence continues at coordinate 28,575,176 of JAPSGF010000001.1, read as the reverse complement.
ATCAGTGTAATCATGAAAGTGGTGAGCAGCATGTTCTCTTATTTCTCTTTTAATACTGTTGTTATACTTTTACAACATTTGGAAGCTAATCAAGTTATAAAGTAGCAAACAGAGTTAGACTTTAAGCATGCAAAATAATCACTGACAAGTAAATAGGACACTAATAATAGTGCTGGTAAAGTTACTGGCAGATGGTTTCTTTTTAAGTAGATTGAATTCCAATGTTTTACTCAAATTACTTTGGGGTTTGTATTGTTTTTTTTTTTTTCTTTTCTTTTTTTTTTGTTATTATTCTGCTGTTTTTTTTTCTGCCTGTTTTTATGATACAGTGGTGTTCCCTACAAATATAGTTTTACAAATATAGTTTTATCCTCCTTTCTTTCTTCTTCCTACTTTTTTTGTTTGTTTCTTTGTCTGATTTTGTTTGTTTCTTGTCTGTTGCTTTCTTTCCCTCTGAATCCCTTCAGAAAGAAGTGGGGTGAGACTTACGGCAAATGGATGGGGTTCTCCATGAAATACAGATGTCCAGCTCATTGCAAGCTTGCGCATAGGCAGCTACTGCTGTACAGAAACATTCACAGTCTCCTCCAGTGTCACAAGCACAAGCATCATCCACACATGCTTGATAATATTCATTTGGTTCAACCTGTTGGAGGAAACATTTGAGTTTTGTTTTCTGCACTTGTCCACTTTTAAAAGGTATTTTCTGTACTAAAAAAAAAAACACCTTAGAAAATATCTGAAGTTGGCCACTGTATATTTGAGAAAGATAAAAAATGAAAAAAATATGATAATATTTTTAAAAATAAAGGGAAAAAGTGTTGAAGACAGCTATTAGTAGTAAGTAATAACCATAAGAATGATTTGGTGTTAAAGACATAATTGCTACATTGCTACATGCTAGCATACAATCGTAGATATCATGTAGCTGATATTTATATTAATAGAAAATGACACCATCGCAATTAAAATGTATCGTGCTACGTATCTGTAATTGTCCCTTCTATAACACAAAAACAAGTCCTAGGAATTTTTGTGTTGTGTTAGAAAATCGGCATAAGCTGAGGGAATGGAGGTGCATATCCCTTCCACTCAATCTCCCTAGAGCATGATCTGACTTTGTTGTTCATGACTTAGTCCAAATCCTAGTGTGTTTTCAACTGCTGTAAACTCTGGCTTAAAAGAACTTCAGGCTCAAGTTTAATCGTACCTGAGAGTGACACTTTGCAAATACTTCACTGGTAATGATGCTGCATTGCTTCTGTGCCCAGGATTTCCTGTATGGGTTTGCAGTGCATGGATCTTTGGTTTGATTGGCATTTGGGCAAGTAGAAGACACTTTCCAGCTATTGGCAAACTCCAGCACATTTCCTACCACAGACTGACTTCGCGTAGTGAAGTCATTGTTTCCATTGCCATCATAGTTTCCACAAAGGCCACATACATGTCCCTGCAAGGGGATAACACAAAGTAACGAAGATCAGCAAGGTACAGATTCTCAGTATCTGTGAGGAACGTACTCCAGAATGAAGCTTATTTAAAATGAGCTGGGCCTCTTCAGCAAAATACCTTTCTTGAAGAGATATCTCTAACTTATTCTTAGGAGTGATAGGGAAAGAAGCAGAGTAGACTTGCAGTTCTTAATATGGATTAAATGCACCTCTTCAGCAAAGTATATTTTCTTGAAGAAAACTACTGATACATCTGCTGTTATGCCATTGTTAAATAACAGAATTTATGGCAAATGTGTATATGGAATCTGAGTCAATACTACAAAGATAACAGGCAATAACTGCTTTTCAGTTACAGCCTTAATTTGCATATTTCTACACTAGACAGAGCATGAAAATGGGTCAGGGAGTGTTCACTCCAGGTTTTGTATTTTAAAATGTACCTGAAAGCTGGGACTAAGTTTGATGAATATACTGGTTTTCTTGTCCCACATGAGTATCAGACCAACAGTAGTGTCAACAACCATGTAGATGCCCATGGAACGGATTTGGAATGGCATTTCTCCTCCAGGTGACCTCTGGATGACATCCGAATGTCCATCACTGAGTACCAGCTCATAGTTCTGCGACAAGAAATGTAAAAGTTAGAGACTGATTTAAAAAGTCACCTACTAGGTCCAGTTTTTTATGTTGTTAGTAACCATTTTTGAAATAATTATCATCAAAATGTATCCAAAAATCTTCTGTTAATCTGCTTCTTTTCAAAAATCCCTCCATTGCTTTCCCTGGATGAATTGTTGGCAGCGATCATGGAAGTGCGATAACATTTTTACTGTCTTGGGGGACACTTTTATGATACGGTCTGTCTGGGACAACCCAACAGTCCTTCCAGTAAATTAGGCTTGGGGTGAAATTTATTGAAGAACATACTTACCCCCAGGAAAACTTTAATAGACTTGGAGCAGGTAGTTCCTGTTGTGCCACATGGAATGTTCTCAGTGATGACTCTGAAGGTTCCCTGATTCAAACCTTTTCTACCACAGTAGTTCTGAAATAGAAGAATGATATTCTGTATTAATGATGCTCTCTGATGCAATATACTAGAATTAGAGAATCACAGATCACCATGGTTGGAAAAGACCTCCAAGATCATCTAGTCCAACTGTCTATCTACCACTAATACTTTCCCACTAAACCACACCCCTTAGTAGCACATCTAAATGTTTCTTGAACACCTCCAGGGACGGTGACTCCACCACCTCCCTGGGCAGCCCATTCCAGATTCTGACCACTCTTTCTGAGAATAAATTTTTCCTAATATCCAGCCTAAACCTCCCTTGCAACTCCAGTGCAATTTAAGGTGATTTCCTATCATCCTATTACTTGGAGAATCCTAGAATCCTAGAATCACAGAGTGGCTTGAGTTGAAAAAGACCCCAAGGACCATCAATTCCAAGCCCCCTGCCACATGCAGGGCCTCCAACTTCCAGAAAAAGAGGCCAGCTCCCACCTCACTACAACCTCCTTTCAGGTAGTTGTGCAGAAGGAATCTGTTACCTGGATTAGAACATATTCACAGTCTCCTTCAAAATCAAAGCGTTTGCCATCAAAGGTGGTGTAATGCCCATCTCCGTAAACTGAACAGGTTTCTAGGCAGGGTTCCTCAGAGCAGTGCCACTTTCTGTTTCTACATGTGCTACATAAGATGAAAAGAACTCAAAATGTAAAAAACAGGTATTTATATATCGTACTGATTTATATTTCAATATGTATTCTTCTGATTTTAGTTTTAAAAAATGTTAAGCCTGCAGTGAAAAAAAAAGGTTTGTTTATTCTCAGAAATGCAACAAACCTCCAGAGTCTCTAGAATTTACCCAAAGACAGTGTTAGTTCATGATGACGTGAATAATTTGGGTTAGAAAAAAACTTAGGTGTTCCACATCTCTAAATCTTGTCGGCTGTATTGAATTATAGCTATTGCCTGAGAAGAAAAAAAGAAAGCTGTCTTAACTCCAATGAATATGACAGCATCTAAACCAAATTTTTATTCTGACCACATGCAATTTCTATGCTATGTGCCACTTTAAAAACAGAAGCAGTTTGCTTTTTATTTAAAATGGCCATAAGTGGGCCCAGTTAGCCTTATTTTTTTTTTCTTCATTTATCATTTTATTTAGGATTCTTTCCTACAAATCTTGATACTGCTAGAGTGAAAAGCTGTAATTCAACTAGAATTTAAACTATTTCCTTCTAGGTGCTTGAAAATAATGTTTCAATATGCTCTTACCAGTTGTTACAGCCAACTCTGATTGATTCTCCTGGACGGTAGGAATCCCCATTGTGAACACATGGGCACTCTTCAGCAGCTATGCAGCCACCTTTGCCATCTGATACGTAATTAGGAGGACATATGCAGCCAGAGACACAATGGGTTTTGTACTGTAAAGACCATGTAAAAGGTGTGACATGAAACACTGTCCTGATGGAAGAGTCCATCTACAACTGGCAACCATAAAAGAGATCTAGTTTCTTATGCTTTCAATTGGATGTACAGATTCTATACTTACACATTCCATGTCTAAAGTCTGACAACTCTTCTGGCACTCAGCTCCTGTGACACCTGTAGTGCTGTTGCTACAGTCAACATAGACCATGGGAGGTGCACAGACTGAAAGAGAGAAAAAAAGCACAAGAAGTGTGAAATGAACCACACTTGAAATGAACCAGTGTTTTTATCTTGATGTTTCCTTAAAAATTCAAAAACATCAAACCAACAAAACCAAACTTATCTTTCAGATATATGCAACTTAAGAGAATGCATTTGACCAGAGGTAGAAACAAATGTTCTGAAGACATGCCCATTTTGGCTTTATGTCTATGTTTGGACTGTTCATAGAAACTAATGTCCAGTTAGCTTCATGAAACAATTCTTTTCAACAAAAGAAAAACAAGAAAGCAAAGATCCTGTTTTACTTTGACTGTTTGAAGTGACTGGTTTCTAGTTCTTTAATTTAAAAAAATATATATATAAAAGGCAGTCATTTTTCTCCTCAAGTTCACGGACGTGAGCAAGTATTCTTTTTTCTTGAGTAGTCCAGGAGGTAATAACTTGATGTTTATGTCATTTGAAAGTGAAAACAGTGTTTGTTTTTTTGTTTGTTTTTTACAGTTATGGTGTTATAGAATCATTGGTTTGTTTTCTTGTTTGATTTCAGACTAATAGAATTTGTATAATTATAACAAAAACAGAATTGAAAAGGTTGAAGGTGTGAAGGGAAAATTAAATTAAATCTTAAGCAGTATGTTACCTGGTGGTGGTTTCTCTCCAATGCAGCTCAGCTTTCCAGAACTGCAAGTGCTATAAAAAAGAGAAAGGTGTTATGTTTGCTTCTTGCTGAGTTTCAATTTGTTTCCTAATTAATTTGAAAGAATGAAACGAACACTGTGTGGGGAAAACTTATTTTTCATCAGAATAATTTAGAATATTTGAAAGTATTTCATATTAGAGCAGACCATTACGTTCTATAAATGGACCAGTTTTCTTTGTCCATTTGTCTAATTAAAAATTGTCCTTCAGAATAGTCCAGATTTCATTCATATTTTTAATCCTAGTACGACTGTCAAGTCAGTATCATCTCCAACTGTGAAAGAAGTCTTTCACACTCACCGAAATTTTGTTGCAGAGAGTAAGCAAGTACCTGGGTGAGAGTTTGGCTGGTAGCCAAGATTAACTCACCATAGTATGCTTTGTTTGATTGCTATAGTAGTCTAATTCAAAACTTGAGTAGCCCTTATAATTTTTGTGAATTCTTTTTTTGTTTGTTTGTTTTGAATTCACTAGGGAGAAAAATTGGTTTGATTTGAATAAATTGCATGGGATATATGTGGTTTCCTGATTGCCTATATCCAATCTCATTCTTTTCTTTTCAAATCTCTTACCAGACAATGCCATTATCATGAATAACTTCCCCAGTAGACAGAGGCATTCCTTTGTAGTAACAAGGACAGCTAGAAGCAGGCACGCATTTGCCACTTTCATCCATGTAGGTTCCATTTACACAGGTGCAGCCATCAACCGGGGCAAACTTGATGTTGCATGTGACATCAGGCTCACTCAGAGAACGACAAGTAGGTTGACAGGAATCAACACTGTAAGTGTATTCCAAGGATTTTGGACACGTGCTGGTGTATTTTGCTTGAGAGAGCAAAACAAGGTGAGTTAATTTAAGAATCAGTGTAGATATAAATGCAGTATTTGAGGTAAAGTACATATGATAAGAAATAGCATTGTAGGTAGATGTGCTTTTCTGATATCTTCAGTAGTGTGATTTATTTTTTTGTAACTGCCAAAAACAAGATTTTCCCCTATAATTGTGTCATAAATACAAATATTTTGTCCAAGTTAAAAAAGCAAAAAAAAGTTCAATTGTATTGATACATTGTGTGTTTTTCCTTCATTGCTATTTTCTGAGCAAGTAACCAAGTCTCTTGTTTATATTTCTCCCTGTATGCTGCTTATCTTTTATGGTATTTCTCTCTTCCCCGAATTCTTGGAAGTGAATGCTATGCTTAAAACATAACTTAATACAGTTTAATCTGGGAACACCATGTGTTCTGAAAGCTTGTTTGTGGGGTCTTTTGGGTGATTATTTTCAAGAGGCAAATAGATGTACAACTTACTACAGACTTTGTTCCTCCATCCATTGAGAAGTATTCCTTTAGCAGCACAGGCTCTGACATAGCTGGAAAGGGCAGCACACATGCAGTCCTCAGTACTCTCACAGTTACATGTATCAAACATGCAGTTCTAGGGAAAGAGGATGATATGAGATCATTAGATTGTAATTTCAAAACTGTATCTCTTTAGCCTTTATTTAAAGTATCAAGTTTATTACAGCTAAAAGAAAATGTAATTCAAATGCATATAAATAAGCACATGCCTGTTTTTCATTTGAAGATTTCTTTGAGCCCTTTCAGAAAAGATTATTTGTAAAGAAAGATAGTAATCAGAGGCCCACAATTTTTACTTATTTTTCCTTTTTGTTGTTGTTCTTTACTTTTGTAGGTGCTGATAGGTTTTCCAGCTGCCTCCAATTTGTAGCCATGTGTATGGGAACTGCTGAATCATGGCCTGAACATCTGATTGATCACCTGAGGTGAGCAATGAGTCAGACATGGGAGCACAGGTGAAGGCAATTCACCTGTGCTGCTGGAAGGGGTGGAGCCTGGCTCCACCTATCCTAGACCCATTTAAGAACTGACTTAAGAGAAAGATCTCTTCTGGAGATCCCTCCTTCAGAGTTTTGCAGCAAGCCCAGGATGTGAGTAAGCATTCTATCTATTCTCTTTCTGTTATTATAACCTGTTTAGTTAAGTTCTCTTGTTTATTTCATGATTATAGTATCTTTATATTCGTTAATTACATGCCTTGATATCATAGATAGTGGAACAAGTAGTATGTATTTAATGCTGCCTGACTTTTGCATCTTTGCTAAACTCTCTGATTCAGAGGATTAAAGGGGAGGGAAAAAAAAGTCACTTATTTTGTATGTAGGGCCATAGGTTGAATTCTTAGAGTGCTTTTTTTTCTTTTAGCACTTAATTTGCTGCTTTGTACTTTCAGTTCTTGCTTTCTCCTTAGAAACGTGCAGAGAGCAGCTAGGTGATGTATTACTTATTCTCCATTTATCTCTGGAAAAGTATCTTCTGTCATCAGACTTAATAAAGAATCCAGACAGTTCACGCTCCTAGATTAGGAATTTGGCATCAAGAAAATGCCTGTAAATTCATCCTCCTTTGAGTGAAAAGAAAGGTAATCTTATAAAGGAGTAAATATTATGATGCATAGATAAAATGAATCCTTAGCTTGGAAAGAACTGTTGTAAATGTATCTTCTCCTGATTGGCATCTTATGCTCTCAGGTGTTAGCATCAATAGTCCAAGTCTTGTTCTTTTAAGCATGGAAAAGTTAAGAGCCAATACCTTCTGGTAAACTTCTGGATTCACTGTTGAGTGACATTCAGCAAAAGGACCCATGGTATCAGAGAGCAAACCACACCAGTGCTGAGCATACTTATCTGTGAATTTAAAACATGTAAATTAATTTTGCACTTCGTTGCCTAAGTTCTCATTTCTATGTTACATTACTTCCTGCAGTGAAATTAGAGATGTTTAACTTAATAGAATTCAGCTATTTCCTTAAATATTAACAATATTCTGTATCATCTGTACAAAAATAATAACTCTTCATAAACTGAATACTCTTAGTTTATGGTAGTTATTGTGAAATAAACTAAAATTTCTTAGATGTATTTTGATAAAGAAGAATTATAAGGTGAATCAGAAGTACTGTTCATCTTAAAAAAAAAAAAATAATTGCAGAGTGGCTGTGGATGGTGGAAACTTAAGTGTTTCTTTGTCTGAAATTCTTAAGATTCAGAGAGCTATGAAGTCATTCATGGACTATAAGTCTGGTTCATAGTTTAATAGTGGAAGAACCAAAGTGAGTCCTCCAGCCTTCAGTTGAGCTATCCACAGCTTTTTTCTTGTATGACAACCAGTGCTTTGCAGGAATAGATTCCTTATATGCTGTTTGGTTCCAGTTCCCCTTAGCTAAACTGGCAAAAGCAACAGTGGCTTTCTTTAGCCAAAGGAACATTTTTGAAGATTCAAAATATTGAACTACTTACTATTTATTAATTGTTAATTTTTAGTGTCTGCTGAGGAAAATAGTGTGTGTGCAAATGGTCCACTGTTACAAAACGCTTTGTGGTTCATCAGCTCATTTCTTCTTTCTATCTTAAAAGAGAACAAAAAAGAGCTTACCATTTTCTATGCTGAGAGTGCAGGGGTTCTCAAAGGTAATTTTGGCATCAGGACAATCAGCTCGAGTTTTCCAAGTATTGCCAAAGGCAGCCGAAGTGCCCTCTATTACACCACTTGTGGTTTTGAAGTCATCTGTCTGGATGTCATTGAAGTTTCCACAGAGACCTAAAGGGAATTAGATAGGCTATGAATGTCTTCTACAAAATCAAGCATGCTGATGAAGGCAGTTGTTAGAATAAGATCACTTACCACAGGTCTTCCCTTTCTGTGATGGATCTAAGTTAATAAAAAGTTGCATGAGAGGTACAATTTGAATCTGCAGCTGAAGACCAAAAGTTGTTTGTAAAATGATGAAGAACGATGATGGTCTGAAAATGGTGACATTTGCTGTGGACAAATAGGAATAATTTCATTTAAGATAAACAGTTGAAACAACTTTTCACTATATAGGAGAATTACACAGCTGTGTGTAATCTTAGTTCTTGAAGAACAGGATAAAAAAAAGTATATATAGGATTTCAAATCCTGCACCAAGTTGGGCTGTTTTTACTTTAAAATTGAGTATGCAAAAATACTTCCACTTTTCCATCAGCTGTTCTAAAGTGGAGGGAAAGACATATGTTTTTCTGTTCCTATCTAAAAGAACACCTTTGCTTGATGAAAATGATTAGAATGTAGTGGTAGAGTCCAACACAAAGCTATTTTGTCATTTAATGGTTTGCATTCTGTTCAGGTGCAACAGTATCTGAGAAGTGGTAGGATACTATCCAGTGTGAAACATCACAGAAGTCTTTGAAAGGAACTTACCTGCAGAGAAGGGCAGCTGTGTGTAGATCATATTCACAAAAACACTGCCAGAAGGCTGGATCACAATGTTCTGTCCACAAGAAAAGGCAATGATTATCAAGCGTGTTTAGGAAAGGTAGAACACTTTCCAAATGTACTATATCTAGTATTATTCAAGATAAAGGAGTGGGGAAGGGAAAAGAGAAGAGGGAAGTTGGTGCACTGCAGCTATGGAGATTTTCAGATTCCCTTACTATTTCTTTTATCTTTATTATAGAGATCCATTGATGGTTAAAACAGACAACTAAATGACAGAAAACTATGAGGATTTTGACTTCCAATATATATGCTTTGTTCTTTTCAGAAATCTAATTCATTTTCAAATGATAAAACAAAAAAATCAGTTGGTGCTGTTATGAGCCATTTGCATACTACTTGCATATTAGGATTGGAAAGCATCACTGCAGAATGCTAGGTGTTTGCATTTGCTACTTACAGTTTGTCCTCCGCTTAGACTGATGGCTACACCCTTGAGGCAAGTCTCAGTGTCAGTGAGACCACACTTGTGGATGTCACCCAGAACAGTGAAATCATTGCTGTCACAGAGCTAGAAGAAAACAAAATAAGCCCACTGTATTGGAAAGATCACACTCAGTGCTTTTTTTGCTTTTTTTTGTTTGATTTTTTTTTTTCTTGAAGACTGTGTTCTGTGAGCTGTATTTGAAGTGTGCTTATTGGCCAAGTTATTATAGAGAAACACACAGAACTCATTTTCTTGGTGTTAACAATATTAAACTGAGGACAGCTGAGATGTGGAATTAAAACCATAAGAAAATTTAATGTTAAAATGTAGAGCTTTTTAGATCTTATCTATACAGGTTGAAGATCTTGGTGTACTTCCAGGGCCCCTGTGAATTTAATTTTGCATGCCGATGCCAAAAAGGAAGTTTAACATGTCTGATCTATGCTCACATTGTTGATCCAGCCCTATGCTTGTGATTTTCACTGAAAATTTTCATTATTTACTCTAATCTGTTTCTAAATTTTGTTGTTCTAGCTCATTTCTTAAGTGTTTATGGTTCTCCTTCCTGGTAACATTCAGCTTGAGCTTTTTCAGAGCAAGTTTTAATTAATATAAAGCCTTCAGGAAATTGATTTTTGTGTTAATCACCCAGTACAAATCAACAGCCAAATATACACTGTTCTGAGATTTGAAATATGTAGTTGTTAACTGAGACATACTTACTCAGGATTCAATCCCTACTAATTTAGGAAGTCCAGTAGATCTTAAGTGTTTTTGTTTTTTTAATGTATATATAATTTCTGATGCTGGTTTTAGAATATATGTATGACTTCTTACCACTTTGCTTTCAAATTCTAGTGTATTCTGCATTTTCTCTTTCTCAGAAAGAGACAGTTACAAAATGACAGGGAATGTTCAGTTGAAAAAAGGAAAGTATAGAGGCTGTTTCATGAAAACTAAAAACTCAGTGCTGTTCTTAAACAATGATCAAATAGATAAGAATACTAAAATATATTTATTTTCTACAAAACTATCAAAAAGCTCACTGGGATCTATTTAAGGTTCCACATATTTCATCAAGTTTCAGAAAGTTGCTGTAATTACCAGTAGTTTAATTTAAACATTCTTGTATTTAATTAGTGTTTTCCTTTAGCAAATTATTTTAACAAGGAATGTGACTCCTTTTTACCTTGGTTAGGACATAGCTACAATCTCCATAGAAGGAATAATATTTTTCATCAAATGTTGTAATGTGGGAGCCTCCTTCGATGCTGCAAGTCCCTGGACATGACTGGGTGACACAAGTCCATTCACCCCCAGCACAAGTACTGAAATGAAGAAGGCATTCTGTAACCTTGGTAATGCATGTATAAATGAAATTAGATATAAGGGCACCTTTATTTTCCTCATGAGTCTTTGCTGATCATGCTGCCTTCTGGAGAAAAAAATGCTTACAAAGAAACCACATTTCTTTGAAATCTCAAAATAAATATAATTAATATAAATCATATTTATATATTTAATGATACTTTTAACGTAATGATACTTTTAACCTAATTTCCAGTTGTTGGACAGAATTAAATTCTTTTGAACCCGGAATTCATTTTGTTACACAGTGCTGTGAAGGATTGACATGGTAATCACATCTGTAAATGGCTTTTCAGCCTCCACAATTTGAGTTTGATTGTTCCCTATAAATGGTTAGTCTTAACATCAAAACACCTGTATCTAAACTTAAAATTGTGCTTCTGAGAAGAAAACATTTGAAAATACTCTTAAAAAGTTATTAACTGAAGTTCCTCGATAAGTAGTTCATTTCTTTTTAAGGAGTAATTAATAATTTTTCCCTGTCTCCAAAACATATAGGTAACATCCCTAAAAACAGAAATATGAGAAAGGGGCTATGTTACCATGATCTGCATATAGATGAGAAGGAGGTACCAGGAGCATAAGTTTCGCCTTCATAGGTACAGTGGCATTCCTTACGGGGAATACAGCCAGCACCATTAATGTCATCAAATACCATTCCTAGGGAAAGAAACAAGTCTGTTAGTCACTTTGTACACTACAGAATCTGCTTTTGTCTACATCTGTCAGATGTGTGAAGTGTTTTGCATTTCTGCTGCACGTGGAAAATGTAAAGCTTCTTAAAATAATAGAATGCCAGCTATAGAGGGAATGAAGGAGCTATATTCCACTGAAGCTTATCTAAAATCCTAGGATAATCATAAGGAACTTCTAAGTAAAGTCCTTTCTGTTATAGGCTTCATTAGATTAGAATTAGGATTAAAATTGTTTGAGTAAGATTGAATAGGTGAACCATTTATAAGATTGCTTGGGGCATATTTGGCTATATATATTTACTGTACAGTCAGAATTATTTGAGAGGTGTCAGTGTTATTGAACAAACAAGTGATGGTGAATTCTGTGAGACATCACTGAAGACGTGCAAAAGATTTACAATGGGAGAAGATGTCCATCACTCAGAATGCCAACAATTCTCAGGCACAGAAGCCAGCATGAGAAAAGTAAACACATTTGTTGTGTATGGTACTTTGGATAACTACAGCTAGCTTTGCCAACAATAGTGGTTACCATTGTGGACAGGGTGTAATTAAACATTCTGCACATTCAGTTAACTGCATGTGGGTGCTAAGAACATCCTCTTATCATTAGTAGTAAAGTATCTTATACACAGTTCAGTCATTATACGTGTCTTAGGACCACTTGGTGTTTGAAAGGGTGTTTTTTATAACCAGGGTAGAAGTAATGTATGTATATCAAGGAAGATAACAACAATGACATAGCATGAATGGATAGAGTAAGAAGGTTTTAATGGCTTTGGCTATGAATGAAGGGTATGAAGTAACTTGCCTGGAGGACAGGTGCAGCCATCTGTACAATGATCTTCACAAAGTGCAGATCGTTCGGGGTTGCTACAGGTGTCGGAGCACGGGGAGCCACACTCCTGGTGTTGCATGTTGAAAGGACATGATTTAGCTGAAAGCAGAAAGAGTAATATCATGCTGGCTTTTCCTTTGAAATGTTGAGAAAAAGAGTATTTAATATCTAGGATGTTTTCTGTCAAGATGCAATGGACAACATCCAAATGTAGGTTGCGATATTTTAGGCTTACTGATATACATTGAAAATAGTAATGCAAAATCCTCCAAACCTTCATATCCATGAAATCTTGAGTGTACTCAGGTGTAAGCTGATTTCATGAAAATTACACATACTTTTAAATGGTTATCTTCAGGAAGAAAAAATAGATATTAAAGGCTTACTGTATATAAGTAGGCAACGTAAGTGGAAGTCTCTTCCAGAGATACTTACGACATAATTCTGAGGTTCTCCAGTTCAGTGGCTGTCCACCTGCATGAGCACACTGCCGGGAGTATTCAGCAAAGGTGTTACACATGCAGAAGTCAGCCATAGAAGTATCACAGTGGCATAGGTCTTGTATGCAAGTTTCAATGTAGTCCTGAACATCCACAAGTGCATTACAGCTTGTGAATGCTTTGCTGGTTAATACTGTCTTGCAGATAGAAGCCTGGAAAGGAGAACAATGAAATAGTGTTTAGAAAACATGGAAATAGTTATTTCATTTAAGGCATGAAGCAAAACAAAAGTCCATTTGGTCCAAAACACTGTCCAACAGTAGCCATAGGCAAATGTATAGGGAAAGATCTATTTAGAAGCTTAGAAAAACATATTATCACAATAGGACTCATGGGACTCCCCTGATGGTCCCCATATGTTGCGTTGCTTTCTCGGGTGACTACAAGCATTGTATAGTTTCCTTGTGTTTAGACATCTTCAGTAAATTCCTTTCTCACTTTAAAATGTCCAGTCTTTTCTTGAACTCATGTAATTTATTTTCTTTTACATTCATGTTAACAAAGAATACTAAATTTGAGTATTTTTTTTTTCCCCAGACCCATGTATGGCTATATTCATGCTGTATTTTTACTTATCTTAGCAGATATTCTCCAAACAGAGAAAAGGATAACGTATGTTATTCTGGGGGGAAAAAAAAAATTCTAAAAGAGAGGCTCTTACAAATTCAGATGAGCAGTTCATCAGAACAGCGGAAGGAATAGGATCATCACACTGCTCTGTGGGTCCATCTATCTTCTGCCTATTCCCAAACTGTACAGCAGTCAGTTTTGCATCTGTATAAAGTAGACAAAGTATTAGAATGATATTTACTGCTTTACTAGCTTCTGCATGGAGGTGTTTTCTTTTGAGATACTACCCATTGAAAACAGTGATTACCAAATAGTTTCACTATAGTGATAGGCAAAAGGAGGTGAAGAAGGCATATGAAGGTCTGGAGCCTAACAACTGAAAAGAAGTAGAAGGTTACATTGTTTTAAACAATCTAACAGTGGTGGAAACACCTGAATACATCTGAAAGCTGTGACTCTATTACGTGTTAAAACTGACATTTTAAAAATATTGACTGGAAGATGTATCATTAGTTTTACACTTAATGTAACTCATGTCCTATACTGCTAAAATGAGGAAAAAAGCTTCAAGATGTAATAATGCTTTTTATTACTTACTCTGTGAAATAAACTCATTGTTAGTTGGAATGCCGTTGAAGTCCCCACAGAGTCCACAGGTTTGGTTGGCATATTTCTTATCTAGTTCCACCTAAAAGAAATGAGGAAAGCAAGTTTAGGTTCACAGTAACATCAACCCTGATGGTTAGAAACGCTGTGCTTATGTAGTCAAGATTTGACATGTGTGCAGGTGCAGACTGTGAGATATAAAAGATCAATGACCACCATGAAAAGTTTCATCTTAGTCTAGCCCTCAGACTGTGAACATCTGAGTATTGCCAGGTCTGGTATCTGAGTATTTCACTGTGATGTGTGAGCACTATAATATGGGTATATATTATTCTCAGTGGGGAAAAAAATGTAAAACCAAGAAAAGGCTGGCATATAGATTTGTATCCATACTAAACATAGATACAAATCCATAAAGAATTAACGTCTGCTTGACTATTTAAGATTGCAAAAATTTAAATGGACTTTCTTCTAATTACAAGCTTTCTGTCACATTTTGGATACTTTCTTACCAGAAGGGCATCCTCTTCATTCCAGAGGAAGGTCAGTCCTAACTTGGCAGAAACTTTCAAATAGTTGTTGCTTCTCTCTATCAAGACTCCCATATGGCTGTAGGGCATCTGAATCCTGGGAAAAGATCGCCATAATTCAGTGTGAGTAGGGGCAGAATATCCACTGAGTATGCAAATTGATACCAATTCTCACTCTCTGAGAAGCTTCAGTACACAAAGATGAGGAAATTAGCCAGAGCAATAACTAAATACAGACAGCTCAAATTTGTTTACATTTGGCTATTTTGATTGTTTCTTTGTCTGCAATGGATCAGCCTTGCTTTCCCTGCTGTTCCTTCTGCTTGTTTCTGTTAAAGGTAAAATGTTGGCATGTCTTCAGTTACACTGATCAAAAAAAAAAGTGCTGGGATACTCTGTTTTGCAGGCAGTATGCTTCAGAGTATTGCTTAATACTTCTTTAAGCCCTTGATAATGAAGGGATAGACTCTAGGCTTTCTGTGACATGAGTGCCATTTGTAAAGTTGTATCCAAAATAACCTTTAGCTTGCTGTAAGTAGTTGCTGTAATACACAGATCACTGTGAGATAGCTGTCCAAATATTTACCCAAACATTTGGACAGGTTTCACACTTTTTGCTAAAGTCAGTGCTACCATTTCTTCGAGAGTAGGAGGTTCCCAGAATAGCTTATTCAAAATGAGCTCAGGTACAATCTGTAGTTGCAGTGTGTTTAACTGTTTCTCAGTGCAAGTAGAGGAACAATAAGAAATTCCTCACAGGGCTCCTATCTGATAAAACTAATCATAGGTAGAAACTTATAAGGTGGAAAGGCCTAATACTTTGGCTGAATCCAGCTTATACAGTAATATATAGACAATTGTTGCAATGGGGCTGTATCTGGGATATAGCTTCTCCGAACAAAATGCACACAAGGGTGATCTGCAGAAGTTGCACATAGCTCACTGTCAGGCACTCTAATTTTTGTTGTTGCCTCAGGAAGGACCAGAGCCCTTCAGTTGTCTGGGAGCAGTATCAGATCAGATAAAGAAAAAGGATGCTTGCTCAAAGAGCCTTCAGGGAGTGATCCAACAATTTCAGTTCATAGTAGAGATGTGAACGTACTGTTTGCCATTGACCAGGACAGAGGTGCGGTTCAATTCAACCACTGCTCCTTCCAGCCTCATGATGACGTGAGTGATCACAGTAGCGTTTTCCACAATGGTGCGCCTAATCTGGATATTGAAGTCCTCATAGGGAGATTTGCAGTTGGATGCAAAGACGTAATTGCAGACCCCGGGGAAGTAAAAGATGTCCCCATCAAAGTTCTTGAAGTGGAAGTTACCCCATGTACTGCATACACGGCCATTGTGAGAGGGGTTGCCAGCTGCAGATTCAAAATGAGCCATCAGAACTTTCTGCAATTTGCTGTTGATACCCTCCATTTAGTTCCTTTGGTGAGATATCTCACCAATGTTTTGAATACTTTTAACCTACTTTACTGGAAATAGTGTCTGTGATTTATCCCAGTATTTCATATATAATATTTTTCCCCAGTTTCATTGTATTAACAAAATATAGGCTGAGGTCATGCTGTTTGTAGATTATCCCTATTACTTGATTAACTGATTATTTTTCTAGTTTGTTTTTTATTTTATGAGGCTGAAGGATCTTATAAAATTTATGAATCTGTTCAATCCAGGTTTTGTGTGGTACAGATAAACACGTATCTGAGCCATGACATCTGTTGCACTCACCTTTTATTTTTAGTGTGTTTGGAAGAGGTGGGATGATTGTCACGCCATGGGATTTGGAAACTGGTGAAAGATCTAGAACAATGGGAAAAAAAAAAGGGCAAGTTTAATTTCATGAGAAATCCTGAAAAATGGCTAGAGATTGCTTAAGTTTCTTTAGTGATATAACATTTCCTGGTACTTGTTACACTGTAGTGAGAATTTCCACAAGGTTTATTGTTGCTTTTCATGCCGTGCTCTGTATTGTCTTTCCATGTGTTTCGCTAGTATCCAAATGTCAAAGACAGTGCTCTTTGGCTATAGTTTTTATTTCCATTATTTGTTCAAGACTCCCATCTGATGCTGGCCTTACTAATCTGAGCTCAAAAGCAGTAATATAATCCTTAGATCTTAGCCTTTGTATCTCAGTACACTTAGAAGCAGAAGGCTACTGAAGAACCTTAGAGGATGAGAAACAACAGCTATTTTTTTCTGAACCTAGTCTCTTTCTCTCTGGTGAGGATGGAACTTTACACAACCAGCTGTGAGCAGGTTTTTTTGTTAGCTTTCCCAAAAAGATAAACTGTTTAAATTCTGTAAAGCTTTAATCATTTGTTCTTCATGCAAAGACTTCTGTTTATAGGATCCTGCCTTAAATTTTCTATGTCCAAATCCAATGTTTTCTCTATAGCTCTAGCTATGAAGGGGATAGAATACTTAGAGAATCTACTATATATTTTCTTTACTTCAGAGTTTGAGGATTTGCTGCAGTTTAAAATTAACAGTATAAACAGTATAAAATTGTAGAACACAATGACTTTCAAATTGTAGGCTGTGGAATATTAGCAACTGACTTATGTGTTTAGATTGAAACAACACTAGAACAAATCCATAATTTTAGAAAGGCAGTTTGGTTAAGTCACGATATAAGGATTTTAAGGGAAAGCACATACGCTACCTTATTTGATAATCTATTCCAATAACTGAATGCACTCCTATGAAATAATTTGAAATATACTTCCAGTTTGTGTTTAGTACTTTAATTCCCAGTTAGTGACTTCACAAATTGCCAATAGCAGTGCAGGCTAAATGGTTAATTATTGCAATATGTCATCACCAATACACCAATTGGCATTTTATCTTTTCATCCTTGTTTTGCTGTGTATTGTTACTGTGTTCCAGTATGTGTCATAAAACCATTTTGTGTCCATGATGATTTAGTGCTTAATTGTTCTAATCTTTAAGGTAGTTACATTTCTGTTACTCTCACTTGTGAGTGATG
Organism: Perdix hodgsoniae; assembly: GCA_035772895.1. Lineage (NCBI taxonomy): Eukaryota > Metazoa > Chordata > Aves > Galliformes > Phasianidae > Perdix > Perdix hodgsoniae. The sequence goes on along the minus strand of JAPSGF010000001.1, from coordinate 28,557,492 downwards.
CAATCATATTGACACAGCATAAAAAATGTATATTTTATTGCCTTCTATCAAATACCTTGGTGATATGTATATATACACACCCCCTTCTGAAAATACGCTTTTTGATAGAAAGTATGTACCTTTCATGAAGTTAAAGATTAGATAACTGTATCACGTCAGTTGACGAGATCTACTGGGCTAGATCTCAGAAGAGGTTAGTCTTCCTGGGAACTGCTAGGATTTGGAAATTTTGTAGACAGATTTTCTCTCTCTCCATTTGATTTATTTGTTTGCTCATTTATTTGTAAAGGGATAGTGGGTTTAAGCCACTCTAGTCCCAGTCTAGGCATCTGGATTTTTATCAGTTTAACTTGGGATAAAATATTAGAAACGTCAGCATAAAAGTACTTACTATTTTGTCGCTGCAGGAATGGTGGAGAGTCATAGTTCGATTGTGATTGTTGCTCATTGCCCTGAGCTTGAACTGCACCAAGGATAGTGAAAAAGGAAAGTGTTACTGTTAAATTTACAGGATCTCGTTCATTTTTTTAACTACATTTCTTTAAACTTGCATATATCAGTATGTAAAAATTGGCAAGGCTATGTTTGTTGCTGGGGGCCAAGCTTACATCAGGACCTATGCTCCATGCAACCATGGTGGCCCTATGCCCCTGCTTGAACTATTTTTTCTGCAAGCTAATGAAGTACTACTGCAAGGAAGCTATCAAATTGTGCTAGTGAGAATTTGAGCAGATTCTTATTCTATTAATTGTTGTAATATCACCCCAATACTGTTACATTTTTCAGATAAATGACTTAATTTTCTATTTTATGATTATGTATGTCCTTTAGTCATAAGTAAAACCCTTTGTCTATCTAAAGGGCTTAATAAACAATTCAATATATTACAGGACTAACCCATTTTTGAAGTGGAGGAGCAATCTCTATCTTCTCTTACTGAAAGTAAAGTTACTACTTATTTTACTGTTTCAAACATTTATTATAATAAGCAGCAAAAGAAAAAAAAAACAACAAACACAAGCCACACAGAAAGAAATTGGCCCCCCAAATAGAACTTTCTCTTTCCAGCTGTGAAACTGTTTTTCAGTCCATTCCCCTTCTGTAGGGCCCAAGAGGCATTTTAACTTGTTGAGAGTTTGTCAGGTACAAGGCAGGTTGCAGGGGAGGCCAGGGAAGCTGGAGAAAACAAAGGCAGGCCAGGCCAACTGTTTGCTGTTTCCCACAGCAGGGCAGTCCATGGATAGCACCACTAGAGGGGCTAATACTGAAATCAGAGCTGAACGGAGCTCCATAAATTCCTTCCTTCTTTCATCAGATGGGAATCTGCAGCCAGGGTTGGAAGGATGTGTTGTACCCCTTTTGGAGATGTGAACCAGTCAGTGCTTCTGGGTTTCTCTCCTCCATTCCCTATCCTTAAAGTGCTTTTTCTTCATTTTTCCACTCCTAGTGTATCTCCAACACTGCCTAGTGCCACATGCTTCCCAGTTTCCCATTTCCATTGCATTGTATGGTAATACTACAGATAATCTTCTGATGGGCTATTCTTAGACAGCACTACTTTTTAACATAAGTTAGTGTGGAATTATCTGGTGCTGGAAAAATATGAAGTAATTCACTAGGATTTACATCTGAAGCTAAAACACACTAGAAACTAATGCTTGTCACCTTAATCTTTAAAGGAATTGACTGGCAGAATATGAATAGAAAAGATTTGTACTCATCTGTGAGTATTAAGTGCTTTTCTATAATACTTATAATATTTAAGGTGTTTTTTATCCTGAAAAACAAACATCTGCTCTAAGCTTTTGCACAATCTCATGCTTAAGGATAAATGACATTTAAAATATAATGTACAACATTTTTCAAGAAAAGTCTCTACCGTATTATTAGGTGATAAAGCAACAACAAAAAAGTATTTGATAATGCAAACAGATTCCACTAGTTTGTTCTTTCTTAAATGTGTTTTTGCACCTTTTGGTTTGTGCATTTATAAAAGATATAGTTTCAAAAGCTCACATCAGAAGTTAAATGCCAGTCTTGAGGTACAGTGGTAGAAATATGAATTATTTCTGATTTCAAATGGAGAAAATGTATTAAGAACATTAAATAGAATATGACCATTGAAGACAATTTCCTCTTTTTAGGAAGGAAAGTATTTGTAACTGAGAAGAAAATTTTGCATAAAGGTATACATTAGCTCCGCAAAGCCAAAAAATAAAAAAAAAAGTTTCAAACTCTGAAGCAGGTCATAAATTCTTTAAAATTGTAAAAATGCCAAGCAAGTAAATCCTCCTACCTTTGATCTGTATGTAGGCAAGTGCTAGTATTGATATCCACAGTGGTATTTGTGACCCACTACCTGTGCCCATCTTCTGGAAGTCCGGTAGAAACTACCGAACAACCTGCCTCTGAGAAAGTACTGGTCTGCTCCTGAGTTTTATATAGTGAGAGAGCAAGTTTTGGCTCAGCTCCCAGATTGCTTCACAAGGTCCTTAAAAGGTGGGGCTTCAGACGTTTTACTTTTCCTTTGCAGGTGCACAGGTAAATAGAGGATGCTCTGACTTCCCTATGGTATTTGCACTCTAGGAGGAGTCTTCTTTCTACACGTCTTGCAGATGAAATGTCAAGAGGTGAACAGGAAAATTTTTTGCACAGACTTAGTCCTCCAAAATTGTTAATATTGTAAGTTAAATGTAACTTAAGGGATTTCTGAGTGACATTTGAGCAGGACCTTGGACTGAATAGCTCCACTGTTTTATAATTTTCCTCCTTATATTTAAAGATTCTGACTTCTCAAAAAACTAAAGTCTGATCTGACACAAATTTTGAGTTTGCACCTGTGTATGTAGTTACTTTGCTTGTGAAAATGGGAAATATCAAAAGCGTCCTAAGGTTAGCATTTATCCACAGGACTACATAGTGAAAATCCTTCAGCTTTGGACAGTTGGTAGTATGAATCCTTTCTTGAATATTACTACTTCTCACATATGCAATTTTATTGCCAGTTCAGCGGTTTCTCCTCTTTGTAAACATGATCTCACTATAATAAATGAGATTTAATTTTAGAGTTAAAAATATATGTTCATTTAACAATTAAAATAGACATATTATTAATTATTGCTTTACCAAGAGACACAAAAAAATAATTCACAGGAATATCCTTTGTAATGGTCAGTGTTTTAGAGCAATGAGAGAATGAACAAAGTTTTGTGAATATGTTAAAATATGATTTTAAAGGTATATTAATATAGTGGGCTAACTTTTTAAAATGTTTTTTCCTGGGCTGTGGATAAACAGCTTTTCGTAAGGGGGATGGACAGAACAGTTCTTGTTTAAAAAAAAGAAGTACTAAGATGTTTTCCATATTCACTGAGAACAGGACAAGATGTAATAAGGTGAAAAGCTGGGAGTGGCTTTTGGGTTAGAAAATGGGGAAAATAAATTCTTTCTACACATGTGGTGAAGCATATGTTTGAGAGGTGGTTTGAGAAGACTGTTAGATTTCCATCACTCATGTTGTTCAAGAGCAGGTTAGATTGACACCTGCCTGAGGATGGTGTCAGTATGGCTGATAGTATACTGGGGCAGGAGAAGGGGCAAAATGGCCATTTTAGATTCCTTTTAACCTACTTTTTTCTGGAAAAAAAACACCTGTATTCTCTCTTTAGGAGCAGTTACATTTGAATAATTAACTTCATAATTAAGAAGGGAGAATTAAAAGGCACTTTCTTCTTTAAGTCATGGAAAGAAGCAAGAAATGATCCTATTATTTATCAAATATTTTAAAATTACAAATAAAAGTTATGTAACTAAAAGTTGAAAGTGTTGAAAAGAATTGATCACTTTCAGTCATTAGTGGCAATTTCAGTGGCATATACATCAGTGTAGAATTAACCTTAGTATTATCTGAATGAGGAAAAGAAGATGGCTACAAAATACTTGCGTGTATGGAAATATATGCAGTTCAAGATTAAGGGAAATGTTACCATCTCAGTTATTATGAAGATACCAAGCTGAATAGCTCAAATATAAAAATTTTAACAGAGGTAGCTGGTGCATAATTGAAGTCATGATGAAAGGAAAAAATAAGGTAAACTCATCTGGCTAACAGATGTAAGCTTATTAAGTGACTCTGTTGAAGTAACACATCGTAGTGAGAGGGAAAATATGCCTTATGAATCATTATGTTGCTACCACTGAAAAATCAATTAATATCAACAGTTGCTATGTTGTGGTTTCAAATACACAGGTTAACATTTCCTGCATGTTCAGAGAAGTGTTATGACCTCTCGGAAGCCCCAGATTTGTCACTACTGATTATTCCCTTTGTAATCTATCATAAATAAGGCCTAAACAGATTTATACTTAAATTTAATTATTTTGATCTTTAAGACACCATCAGAAGCATTTGCATTTATCTGCATTTTTTGTTACAGATCACATTATTCCCACACTCCTAAATGATTACTTCTTGCCAAGTTAACCTTCATTATCTGGTACTGAGACTTTTCAGAAATTATAATGAAATGTGTCAAAATATATGAGACTTGTGAAAATAATTTCCAAATACTTACGATAAATTAATTTAGTAATACTACTAATTATTCGAATGAATACTTCCTCTTTAATTTGTATTTCACCTCCATTCATTCAATAGACTTACACAGGCAACATGGAAGAGTATTTTTTTTTAATTCCTCCTATTTGAGGAATGAGAAAACACTTAAACGCTGTATGCTTCAAGTAGGTCTCTTCTCATAAAGTAACTAAACATCGTTTCCTGGGAGAGATCTGAAATGTAGTGACTGATGTTGGCTAGGTCAAGTGAACAATAATGTTAGCATTAGCACAATAATGTGACATTACCACAAGCTCCCAGAGTAACCTTGCTCTTAACTAGTACTGGTGGTTTTCTTGTCATGAGGCATTCAGAGGTGGAACAGCACTGTTTTAGCCCATTCCTTTGTTCATGCCTTTTCCATAAATCCAGGTTGTCACTCCCAGGATTTTTGCGTACAGATAAACCCTTCTAGTGACTGGCTGCTTCTGCCAGCTAGTTCTTCAGATCAGCTCTACTTTGAATTAATACTGCTCTTCAGTCTTCCTTTCTTCTCCCTCTAGTAGCCTTTATCTTCCTCTTCTTAAAATACCTGCTCTCCTTCTAACTTTTTCTTTCACCAAATTTGTCCTGCTTTTTTTTGTCTCCTACAATGCATGGAAAATGAAGAAAGATGTCATTCAGGAGCCTCGGAGGTTCCAACTGGACATTAAGAAAAGCTTATTTACCGTGTATAAAACAGTTTAATGTTTGTGTTTCTTGCTCAGAGTTATGACATGCTAATAGGCATGATGAAATACAGAAGTGCTTCTTTACAACAGGAAAAGGAGAAGAAAAATTTATTTTCTGCAAAGACAATTCACTTAGTGCCTTTTGTGTGCTTATCTGAAATCAAGCCCCATTTATCTGCTTGAGTAGTTCTTTGAATCCACCATGCTCTTCAGTGCTCATGATTTTTTTTATGGCAGTTTCCATGAAGGTGTCCAGCATGCAGTTTTAAATGAAGACATTTTTGATGTTACTTACCATCTGTCCAGAAGTATAGGAGATAAGAATATGTGAGCTACGTTGTTCTTTGAGATTTGTGTAGCTATGATCTGCATTTGCTATTATTCAAAATCAGAAAATATGAGAATTTAGATTTAGCCTAACAGGTTCTTCTCTGTTGGGCAAATCTGTGATCTGGCATTAACTTTTCTGATAAAATGTTAAATAACACATGACTTTTCCAGAATACTCTTGCTCAGCTGAACCTCTGTGATTTCCACTTCCCGGTTAATGAACAGCAATGCTGTATTTTGTTTATACCTACTTAGTACGGGACCAGATCTCGATTACTGGTTCTTATTCACACCCTTCTCTGGTAACAGAATGACCGATTTCCTCAAATAAATCTCTAGTGCTATCACTCTAGCAACTGCCTTCTTCACAAATTGTAATTACCATGTGTGCTTTTACAAAATTCTGGCAGATGAAGAAATGCAACTGAAGTATGGTCAGTAGTACTACTAAGTTTGGGTGCATGGTTGAAGACAACTTAATATCTTTTTTTTCAGAGTATTTGGCATTACATACCATGTAGCATGGCTTGCATTGGTTTTGGCAGTAGCTGAATGCTCAGCATTTCTGCACATTCTGTCTCAGTGTTTCAAACTAATCATCCAGAAAATGAGGAAAGTACAATAAAGAATCATGACTATACTTTGATAGAAATCTTTTGCTGATACCACAAATGAAGTTTGTGATACTCAAGCGGCCTGATGATATTGTCATTGCTCTTTTCAGTATTTCCCTCATTCGGTCACTTCAATTTTAAGTTCTGCAACAAGGAAATAAAGCAGGAAATCTTTCAAACTATATTCTTCAGTACTTAAGTTTAATTCTTTACCAAAAAATCCCTACACTTCACTGAGTAATAGAAGAGGTTGTAGAAAAAACACTGTGCATCCTGCATCAAGAGGAGTATGAAAACAAATGACGGTAAGGTTGTCATGTCATCTGCAAACATCCAGGATATCTCTGTGTATAGAGAGGATCAACACTTAATCCTCTTTATAGCTTGTAAACATAAACATTACAACTGTGCATACTGATATTTGCAATTGATTTTATAGACTAGAATCTGCATATGTACACACATGCTTGAGGACAGGTTTACATTGTGCAGTGGTGTGTGTTGCAGACATCCTACTGCTAACAGCAGCCAAGATAAATTTATAGTACTAAATAGGGGCATGAAGCTGCAGCTAAGTGATTTTGCCTTTTTCTGAGGCACTGACACTATAGCATTGTGCTTGGGACCTGAGCTGATATCTGTAAACAGGTCTGTATGCTTGTAGTGATGGTGCTGAAAACCACTGAAAGCTGGGTGACTGCTGTGTCCAAAAAAGGAAAAAAAAAAAAAAAATCAGTCTTGAAGCAGGTGGTAATTGTTTACAGTCTCAGTTACAATAGAGAAATAAGCAGAATGATTAGTACAAATGTAAGTTTATGAAAGGAATGGCTGAGTTGAGCAGCACAAAACCCTGGAAGGAGCAATAGTGATGCACAACCTTGAAAAAGTCTGTTTTGGAACTGGTAAACACCATTCTGATATGTTTGTAATACTAGAAGGAACACACAGTGTAAAAATTGGATATATAAATTTATATATTCATATAATATATGCATATATATTATATATATTATGCATATACAGCACTACCATTATATGTACTTACATATACATTATCTGTATTGACGCAATGAATTATACAACTGTTTCCCAAGTTGCCAAGGTTTTCCTCTTTTTTTCTTTGAATTTCTTCAATTTCATACAGAATCACAGAATTGTAGTAGTTGAAAGGGACCTCTAGAGATCGAGTCCAACCCCCAAATACCTTCTATACCCCTATACCTTCTATAAAATATCTGTTCTTTTGCACTCATAAAAGTTCTTCTCTTTGTCCTCAATAGCTTATTTTGGCAGCAGGATGTTAGGAGAGTCTCAGACAATGAGATTGCATTTGTCACTATTTGTCACTGGATTGTCTGCAACAATATTGAGCCAGCAGGTTTGTTTAGTTTACTTTATTGGCTTCACTTACGTATTTTTGTGGGGTTGTGAGAAATATCTGAGGATTTTTTCCCATGCCATCTTTTCAATATATCTAAAATTCTCTTCTTACATGGCATTATCTGCTTGTCACATTCATTTCCCAAGAGTCAGCTTCTTCAGGCAATATTAGGTTGGTCTGTGGACAACCATTGCATTCACACATTCAGACTTGAATCTGGATTCATCCTCCCTACCACAGGTTTATGCTGTGCGTTGAGTGAAATAGAGACCCTCTGGAGAATTGTGAGGTCCGATCATGTAATTGTAGTTTGTGTTATATTCCGTATGCACAAAGATGGCATGTTGCAGCTTGAGATAGCCTGCAGACTTTATTCATATAGACAATACTTTCCCAGTGAGTCTGAGTAAGTTGAGAATTTCTCATGAGAAATCCTCATTTCTCTGCTGTCACTTATCGTAGTCTGTGGTTTTTTGATATTTTCTCCAAATATGCATCAGGGAGGTGACTAATTGGTGTGCATGTTTTGCTAAGGTAAGCTGTCAGCATGCTTATCGTTTTGGAATGACGAAGTATGATATAAAACAAAAATGCTGTCAAACATGAACAGCTAGATTTGCACTGTATTGAACATTAAATACATCACTGGTTGAATTGGCTACTGACAGTTTTGGGTTTTATTGTTAAGAAAACTATGAAAATCCTTATCTGCTTTGATTTGTTGCTGCAAGTAAATGAAAACTGGTGTTCCATGTTCACATTTTTTATTTCAGAACAGCATTGAGTGAATTTGTTTCCCATGACCTGGAATGCCTGGCAAAGATGGATGAGTAAATGAATCTGCTCTTTCTATTCTTATAATCAGGCTAGCTTTATCGATGATAACATGACTGTCAGTCTTCAGCAGGAATATGATGGTGTAAGCTGGTAGTGATTGCTATCTCCATTGTCTATTTTTGACAGAGTATAACTTCAGCTCCTTTGAATGCTGTAACTATTTCCAACTGAGTGAAGGCAGTCTGCATTATTGTTAATCAGGTGAACTGAGAGAAGCCCACGTAGACTTCAGAGCTAATGGGAGGCTTGGTGAGCTGCTAATTAGGAAAGAATAAATTACAAACTGTTTGTGGTCACCCTAAAAATGGAAACAACAGCATTTCTAGATTCCTTAAACAGTGTCAAATTCGCCTAATTTTCATAATAAATTACTTCCTGGGGGTAGATGTACCTTTTCATTTTATTCTCCAGGTTCTCAAATACTCTATTTTCTTCCATATCTCATCTGTCTGTTGATACAGTAATCATTGTGGTTAGGAGAATTATGTGGAATTTTTTTGTCTTTTTTAAAATCTTCCTGATACTTTTCTCCTGCATTACGTTATCTTAAGACTTACTCTGTGTGTAGTTAGTTCTGATACATGCTTGTGGAGTGGAGCCATTGTCCAGGTACAGAACAGAAGAGCTATGATTTCTTTTTGTACGCTATAACAAAGCATATTTATCTCTTGTTTATATTGCCCCACAGCTAGCTTTAGGGGAATATCTCTCTATCAATTGTTCATGTGCCTTCAATGCTTTTTTGCCATCTTTTTATGATATAGTATGAGATGGAACTAGGATAGCTTGTGCTAGAATGTATTTAACATCTTCACTGAAATATATCATTTGCGTATGTTTCAATGTCATGACTGAAATAATAGCAGATATTGCTCATTGATGAAAGAACTAGCTTTTATGTTGAGTAATTTTGTTGGAAGCAAGTTTTTAATTGTTTATTCAAACTAAGCTCAGCAGTGCTAAACTTCCATCTTAGAATGGGAATGTTGCTACAGTACTGGAAATTTCTGCACACTACAAATACAGAACCCTGTACTAAAAAAAAATGCAATAATGCATCAAATGCAGATCTTAACTGATAATACCTTACAATTTCTTTTCAGTGGACATCAAAGAGCTGAAGAAAGCCTGTCTACAGTGGGATTCCTTAGAAGTTCATGGAAATGTCTACAGAGCAGATGTTAGTAAGAGGCTGACTTTTCTTGAAATTGAAAGTGGATTAGACTTCTTAATAATGTTTATCTCGGATTAATATTGACAGAAAGGGTTGTCTTCCATTATTATCTTTATCAGTGCAATAACATTTTTGATAGAGAAAATGAGGAATCACTTTTTGTAATTACAAGTAGGGAAAAATAAGTCTACTACAATCCCCAGAAAGAGAGAGAAAATATTGCTGTATGTTTCGTAGTAGACAGTGAGCTCTTTAGCTTTCTGAAACAATTGCAATCCGGAAAGCTGTCCATCTCTGTGTTCTCTTCCTGGCCAACAAGAAGAGAAACAGGAAAAGTTTGCTTTTATGGTGTGGATCCTGCAGTTTTGGAACTCCTTTGTATGCTCATTTGTTTTCTCTGAATCACTCATGCAAACAGGTGGAGAGCACTTTCTTTTCTTACAGTTTTTGGATTGAATTCAAGACTCCAGGAAACTCAGGTCTTCTGTACTGGTGTACTTTCAAAACACTTCAGCAGAACTCAGTGGAGGTATGCAAAAGTAAACTTGAGCCACAGTCTTCCAATGATATTCAAAACATCTCATAATCCATTTCAAGGCTCAAAGATGTAAAACCATCAGAGACCATTTTGATAATTTTTATTGAACCAGACAATAACTAAACCAACCTCATACATGGTTTTATCCTTTGTTTTATTTTGTATCTCTTACCAATTTACACTTGATTTAGGGCATATTTTTTAAGCCAATGTCCCTTGACTCAAAGATTCCCAATTGCAGACAGTTGTTTCCATCTGTCGGTAAACTGTTTTGGTTGTTATAAATGCAACATGGCTGAAACACAATCTTATTTTTCTGAAGGAACAGTCAAGGTGAAGAAAAATACATTCATCAGCACTGAAGAGTTGCACAGCTGAGTGGTACTAAAGCAGTTTGCTAAAAGATTGATGTCAAGATTTGGCTAAAGTGGGTTTGACTGCCTTGTATCATGAAGCTAGATCCTAATTTGAAGCGGTTGGCTCACATTAATTCCTTGTATTTGCACTGATTAAACTAGCTGAGGAAATTCAAGGTGTTTTATTTCTGTGATCAGTTTCCCTTATTATTACCTAGTTGTTCCAAGCTGAACTTGTAAGTACTATCAGCAGAACATAATGTAGATTCTGTACATTTTCTGTACTACAACATTATAGTAGCCTAGATTGTCATGTATTAGAAACTGGTTTCAGTGTATTTGACCTATAAAATCTTCTGGTGCTCAGTTAAACTTTATTTATTGAATAATTCTTTTGCAGGTATTCTCAAAGCTTACTATGTTGTTCTCAAAGCTACAAGCAAAGCCTTTGCTTAGCTTGCCCTCAAGCCTTTTTTGCCTACAGAAAATGATTACGTCTTTGTAATGCAACCTATGACCTAGTGGTCCTGGGAGATGATCTACCTTGGTAGTAAAATTTGACAGCTTACTTTTCCATGAGAGAAACAAGGGAAACATTCCATGGGCTTGTAATATGAGCCTTTTTAACCTCTTAACTGCAGAAGTCCAGGGAGAGGATGGAGGAGTTGTGTGTTAATAAAAAAAGGTTTGCAGAATTGGCTTCTTGTTCAGAAGCTTAAAATTTGGAGGCACTGAAGGGATGGCAATTTAAACTGGTAAATAAAGGGATAGGGTAGAGACACCAGAGAAACATGGTAAGAGACAAAATTGCAAATGAAGAGGTAAATAAATGTTTTACACTTTACAGTTCCAATGCGTGAGATTAACCAGGAAAAATCTCATTCAGATCTTAAATATACATCAAGCCCTAGCCACTGTCTGGGCCAGCGCATAAGAAAGTTCAGCATTTAATAACCCAGAATAGCATCTTAAGTGGTAAGAATGGGTGGAAGCAAGAACTTCTGGCACTGATGAAGATTTTAAGTGCCAATACTCTGGGTATACAGTTCAATCCCTCTTGACATTCCCTGAAAATAAGTATTCTAAATCTCAGATCCAAATACTGTAATGTGAAAATCTAGTGTTTTAATGAAATGCTGGAAGTCTGAAACTATGCTGTTGTTGGCAGCCTTTTTGATACATGCTGATTCAAACCAGGAAAGAAATATTGTGATTCTCTGCTATGAAGAAAAAGCTCCAGATAAAGATCTCAACATTGCTTTTTGTTTTTGTCCCTAACTCTACAAGGAATAAGACTACACTTACTGGAAATAAGCTGCCTCAGAACATGCTCTGTCAGGCATCCTGACAGGCAGTCTTACAATCTAGTAATGCTCTGCTGGTATAAATTGTCCCTAAAACTCCAAAATTTGACTAGAAGAGTTTCTATAACAAATATTTACGTCAAATATCTTAGGAAGCTATTATCTGGAAGAACTTGCCTGGAAAACTTATTTATTGTTACAAAAACTAAATAGAGACAAATTCTCAAGCACTGTCAGCTGCCTCACTTTTACTAGCATAAATTTAGCTCTACCAATTTACTAAAGTTACAAGTCTGGTCTGTGAAGTACTGTAACAGAGGTGTAAGCAGTCCATACAGCTAGCCTTTAGAAGAGGTACAAAAGTAGCATTCTCTGCCCTCTACTGTGGCAATTTAAATTTAGCCTAGAAAATTAGCATTGGAATCATGATTTACATATTCCAATAGCCTGACAAAGTATGGGTCTGGATCATGCTCTTTTCTCTTACCTCTAGTTACAGACTGGACTCTGCTTGTTCCACATTTATGGCAACCAGAAGTTTGTTATTTTACAATACGTGGCTCAAATTATGTGTCTAATAGAAGTGAAATGTTGGGAATTCAGAAAAGATGGCCCGCTACAGTAACAATGAATCGAGAAGTACAGAGGGGAAGGAGTTGAGTGACTGCCCATCTTGTGGAAGGATGTACAAAGGGTTGAACATGTACAGAGTAGATGAACCATTGTCCTTCCTATATATATGGTTATCAGTCTTAAGACAAGTAAAAACAAAAGATTACTGTCTTCCAGAAAGGTCTTGCAACCAAGGAACAAAACCGCAGACAGCAAAGTAGTCTGTGGATGGTAGGCAGGTAATAGTCTACAAGGAAACTAGATAGCGGTCTCAGAAATATATGCAAATGCTGGAATGCATTGAAGCAGGATATATGGTGCAGCTGTTCCCTGGAGAGAATTCTTTGAGTAAATATTAGCAAAGAATTACCGCAGATATTTATCCAGGACCAATGAAACTGGACATGTGTGTGAAATCGGCTGATCTGCTCAGTCACTATACACCTGTTCTCTTAGAGACATGTCTTTGACTGGAAGGAGCAAGTACAAGGCTGAAATTCCAAAACACCCTGCCACAGCCTGTTCCGCCAGGCTTGCAGTGTTGCACAAGACCCTCATAAAAGGAGAAACTCATGAAAATGCGTGCAAAATGAGAATACCCTGCAGGAAAAACATCTGCCCCCACTGAACATTTACTTCTGAGATGTGACTGTTAAGGCTGGGGCTGGGTCAGTAAGGGAAATGAGTTGCGTTTTAAACCTCTTTACCCTCCAGTTATATGTGTTCAATCAGTCACCTATAGCTAATGTTTCTACTTTTTTTTTCCTCTCTCCGTAGTGATAGGTCTGAGCTAGACAAGACTCTGTGGAAACAGTTCTTCAATGAATGAGGCGATAGGACCTCATAAACCTCAATTCAACAAGTATTCACTGTACCATCATGATGAAAGAGGCTCTCAGTTTGTAGTAACAGTTTATAGCTGCTTCAACAGCCACATCAACAGATGGCAACATCCAAGGTAGTCTTGATAGTAACTGGTTTTTTTTGCCTTTTTTTTCTTTCAATAATGCTCATGAAAGCAGATTTGTCAGTTCCACATGCATCACTAGTTCCCAACTGGTGTGAAGATGAGATTTGGAGCATAAAACAATCTGATCTGAAACATTTCTGGGCTTTATGTCTTGACAGTTTTAGTACAGCTAACTTTGGGTCAACTCCTGCTCTCAACTCTTTCAGACACAATGACTTTGTTCACTAGTGACCAGTCAACTGTCATATTACCACATGATGGTAAACACAAATTATGTTAATGATTTATAAAGAAGTAATTCACCTCCACCTGTACAGAGATATAGTCAGAGGTCACCAATTAACCATATGGGATTCTTGTTCTCTCAGTTGCTTCCAGAAATAAATTTATGACAGTTTTAAGAGAACAGCTCCTGCTCTGTATCGGGCCAGACCTCTATCCTTCTTAGTCCTATAAATATGTGGATCAGACGTGGAACTCTGAGAGGTCTGTGGGAGAAAGCAAAGCATCTCCAAGCGTTTCTTCCCATTGAAAATGTACTGTAATTACATTTCCCCAAATAGGACTCCAATAGAATGAAAAGATACATTAAACTTAACAGATGCAGCACACATAGTTCAATTATGTCTGAAGTCTGTGTCTCAGTATTGGAGTCTACCAGCCATCAGTTCCCCCAGAAATTCAGATTAAAACCTAAAGCTATTCTGTAAAACAGTTTTACCTTTTAAAGGATGCCTGGCTGTGCTGTATTTCTATCTTCACTGTGCAGAGGAGCAGAACTAGTAGCAGGAAAGGAAAAAGCAGAAGCAAGTCTTGAAGCATGCAAGCTTTCCACTGAACAGTTGTTTTTGCTGAGTTACTGAATTGGACCAGAGGATTTTAGCACAGCCAGTATAATTTTCTAGATTTCTGAAAAGATAGAAGTTATACTGCCTACTAGCTATAGATACTGCATCTGATTTTTGGGAATAAGCTGATTATTTAGTCACTTGCATGTTAGAATTACAGGTAAACTAGAAGTAATGTTGTGCCATGGTATCAACGATGCTTCATAGGTAACTATGATGAGATGTAGTAGGTGCCCTAAACATAGTAGAATAAAGGTGTCCAGATAGGTGACTATAGCTCTGCATATTTTGTATCCCACTAGAATTATACTTGGTATCGTATATAGGTCTAATATCTTGTATTACTTTCTGTTCTCCAGAAAACACGTAAACCATTTTAATAGCTTATAAAACAAAACCAAACTAATTTACTCTTCTTTTTTGTGTACTAACATGTTAGCAAATAGAAATCATATTCTCTTATCTGGCTAATAAAAGTGTTAGGGGTGTATGAAATGTAAAGAGAGAAGTACTTTTCTTTCAAAAGGAACGTAAGAAAAATATAAAAACAGAGTGCACATATATGAAATCCATAACTAGCGTAATAAAAGGCTTGATGTAGGTATATGTATATCAAAAGAAAGCAAGCCAGAAGATCATTAAAAGAAAATACTACTTATATAGAAAAAATGAGAAGCAATTGTCATTAATTGAAAAAACATCAAGCAGGAAGTTGCTTGGCTTATAATAAATTAGAAAGTATAAATTCATGCATTTTAAAAGAAAGAAATATGGACAAAGAAAAGAAAACTAGGTTGAGAAGCAGAAATAGAAATACATCTGAATTTGAAATAAATTCATTTGAGGACAAAATTATTGGAAATAAATTGTGGAAGAAAATTTTTATATTAGCATTAAACAGAAAAAAACTCAGTGTATATATAAAGTACAAAGATTATAGTCATAATTCTTCCTTTCTAGACTTGCAAAAATTTCCCATTGCTATATCTCTTTCACCTAATCATTTGGATGCACATATTTTTAATTGTGTTTTTTTAATATTTAATGCTATAATGATGTTGGACAACCGCATACAAGTGCTTCTCCAAATGCCCACTATGCGTAGTTCTACCTGTAGTGCTTGTTGATAGGACAAGGGGGAATGGTTTTAAACTAAGACAGGGGAAGTTTAAGTTAAATATTAGGAAGAAGTTTTTCACACAGAGGGTGGTGATGCACTGGAACAGGTTGCCCAAGGAGGTTGTGGATGCCCCTTCCCTGGAGGCATTCAAGGTCAGGCTGGATGTGGCTCTGGGCAGCCTGGTCTGATGGTTGGCAACCATGCACATAGCAGGGGACTTGAAACTAGATGGTCATTGTGGTCTTTTTCAACCCAGACCATTCTATGATGATTCTATGTTTTTAAGTCAATTAAAAATGAACTTCTTCACCCATCTGGAACTTGCATGTCTTCACCTGCTGCTCTTTTCAAGTGTAATATTTCAGTGTCCCTGTAACTTCACCAAATTCCTTGACTTGGAATTGGAGCAGGTATTGCTTGAGGAAGCATGTAGGCTCAGACTACTTAATAGATTTAAGGGTAAGCATTCACGGTCAAGTTCTAGCAAATATTTGCCCCTGTAGTTTTTGCTCTAGGATACTAATACTTGCTTCCTTTGAAACCAGGAAACTTCATCATTTGTCTGAAAACAAACACTGAACCTGGAACCTCACAGAAGCCTACATTCTCCTGGAATAGCTGGATAGATGGAAGATGCTGCTTTAGTGGCCTCAACAAGGTCTTGGTTTTTGTGGCAACTGGTTAAGGTATGTGCTATACATTGTTTTTGGGACATTATAGAAAAAAATGTTTCCTCTGTTCACCTTTGCAACTCTTTTCCCTTAAAGTTCTGTTCATTTTAAAGCAGGAACCAGTACTGTAAGAAAACTTGTGCAGAGTAGAAAATATGTTGGAAAATCACCTGTCCATAGGAGTTGTGAAATATCTTCATTACGTTATTCTACCAATCTCTACCAATCCTTTCAGTTGTTTATGAAAATAAAACTGGAAATGAAGACAAAATCCAGACTTTTCTTTCTTTTCATTCCCTATGGAGGGCTTTTCTTTGCTTTTTGAGTAAATAGCAATTCAATTTAAAAAATAATTTTTTGCTTTAGAACTGGGGTATCAACTTATATATTACATCTAGAAAATTAAAAGTAGAATTTTTTTCCTGTTGTCATCTATTTTATGTCTTTTGACCACATCCCTGTCTCTGAGATGATGTTCCTATAATAAGTCTGTGGTAAACCACTAGGGTGAGAAAGGAACTTTAGCACTTTGAAATGGATGTAGTTAAATTTGTGTTACACCCTCTGTGATCTGATAACAGCAAATCTAACACGCAAACCTTTGCAGAAGGTAGGTAATCCACTTATTTCCAGACTTGAACAAATATTGACAGAAAACATCATACTTGTGGGTAATGCCCAACCACACTGATGGCAGATCAGAGTCCTAACTACAACCTGTGTGAGGAAATACTGGATGTACAGAGTTTATCTCTGTTTTCCAGCAGTGTAACGAGGTTTTCTTTTATGTTAAAATTGATCAAGTCAAAGGAATGACACTGAGCTTCCTGGGTTGGGCATCAGAAGTTACTTCTGAATGCTATTGCAGTGGTGTTTGCTACAGAAATAGTGACTTCAGGTGTAGCTGTACTGCATGTTCCAGTTAGCTTCTAAGTGGGACAAATGGCATCCTGGTGCCACCTCTCTCCATACTTAATAGAGAGGGAACAGGAAGTTTTAAATCCAGTTGTGGATACAAGAGACTCAGTTACACACTTTTGGATCTCTAGGGTTTTTTTAATGTCCTGTACATAATACCTGACTTTATTTTCGTTTGAATGACAAAGGCTGTTTTAGACCAATGTAAAGTAGAATGCATGTAAAATCCCTTCTGTAAAATACTTTTTGGAATACAGCTCATCTAGTTTTATAGATGCTAGACATTTTGACATGATGTGTGTACTAAAAGTATCCTACACTTTGGAAGGACTGTCATCATGTTTTTTGCTATGTAATGAGAAGTTTGAAAATGTAACTAAACTTACTGTAATTGTCTGAAGGCCAAATTTTTTGGAGAAAGATAGAAAAATTCTCAGGCTGTATAATTGTCTCTTCAGCTGGGTGAAGGCTAGATAACTTCAGCTTCTTAGGTTGCATAACATTACCTTCTGCTTCCACTCTGATTCTTTAGCCTGAAGGTTCAGACAGAAAAAAAGATGTTGAGTCTGAAATGCAGCATGGAAGTTCAATAGAGTGAAATGAAAGAGACCTGCTGAGTTATTTTTAGAAAAGAAACTATCTGGTTTTAATCCAGCTTTAATTATATTCCGTAACTTGCCACAGTGAAGCTACAACTGTATGTTTTGTACAAGCCTTTTTTACCATTTTGGGTGGATATGAAGTCCTCCTGATGCCCTTGGCTTAGAACTGCTGAAGGAAGACTGTAAAGGAAAGTCTTCTCTTATCACTTGGCATTTCTGACTGGCTAATCTGATTTCAAAGAGCAATTTTTTATAGGAGTTCCTGGTTCAGATCCTCTTCCCTGCTGAATCTGATGTCAAAGCATGCACGCCAGTAACTGGATGAACAAGTAAAGCTTGTTGCATTCAGATTCAGATATGCTAACAATTTACTGATTTAGTAGTTAATAACCAGAGAAATAACAACCCATGCAAAGTTATTGTGTCAGATGATCTGACTTCATCCTACTATCAAAGAACAAGTCTAGGTGATGTTCAAAATCGATGTCAATGTGGAGTCTCCTTATCAGGAGATATTCAAGACCCACCCAGACAACCTGTGTGACCTTCTGTAGGGTGCCTGCTTTTGTGGGGGGTTGGACTAGGTGATCTCCAGATGCCCCTTCCAAACCATATGATTCTGTGTGGTTATTTGTGTGATTATGTTTATCTGATGCCCTTGGCTAGATAAGCTGTCAAAAAAACTGTTTTTTCTCTCTTCCAACCTCCCCCTCCTTCCCATTGCTACTTACGTAGTTTTGTTGTTCATGCTGTCTGTCTCTCACAGCATGGATGAGTGAAGGAGAAGGATAATACAAGCTATTTGGCCAAGTTCAGCCTCTTCCAGTGTATCAACATGGAAGTACCATCAGTAATAGCTTTCACTCAGACATATTAAAGACCCGCTTTGGGATATTTTGTTGAGAGAGGAGGATCTATGCTATACCCCTCACAGGATCAAATGGTTATAGTTAGGGCTGTGTGGTGATGTGGCCATAGCTTGGACAGAATGGTCAACATTTTCCAGATGTCTTTTCTGTGCCCTAAATCAGTTCCAAGAAGTATATATTTAAAACAATATATAAAACATATTACAGAAAATACACATCTGTTGTCAAATAAAGAAAAATCTTTCACAATTGTTTTACATAGTTTCGCCTGTGCTTTTCCCTTTTTCTTTCTTTTTTTTTTCCTGTTCTTTGTGGGCTTTTTTTTGTTTTTTGTTTTTTAAATCCGCTAAATATAATTATATCCCTGAAGCACTGACTTGTCTTGTTCAAGAGAGACAGGCCTTGGGAAGGCAATAATTGGACTCTTACTTATTCTTATTTATTCCAAAGTAGTAAAGTGAAGCTTTTAGGGATTCTGTCCAATCAGTCAGTCTTTTTACAGTGGTACTTCTGTGGATCCCCCTGACAGTTCCCAGCACATAGGGTTAAAAGGGAAGGAGAAATCTTTGGGAGAGAATGAAGACCACAGGACTATGTTCTGCGTGGCTATTGTACTCAGAGCTCTTGGATCTGTTGGTCAACATGTCTGTGCCCATGGCTGGTGGCAAACCATATTTCCTTACAGTAACATTGACAATACATCAATTCTGTGCAGAATAACCTAGTGACCACTTGCATCCCGTTGGTGCAGTCCACAGCAAGGGTTGTTTCAGTTTGGTTACTTTTCCTTGGAGAGACAGGGAGCAGCTGTGCAGTAGGTGAGCAATTCCCACACCATCTAATGCTTTCTCCTGCACAAACAAATGGTGAGGTACATCGCCAGGTTAAAGGCACGCACAGCAAGGGTGAAGTCAGCTCTACGCATGATACCGAATAAGTGCTGCCACAACTTGTGGGCAATCTGGAGATATCCACAGTTGAGATCTGACCTCTGCTACTGCCAGTATTACAGAGTCCTGTGAATGGACACTTGCCATGTCCACCTCTTGGGTAGCTGCCCCACAGAACAAATAAGAAGAGGGCTATTTCTTTTGCCTGAAAACTTTAAGAGGTTTGTTTTTCAGAGTTAGTTCCATTTCCTACAAAAATGTCTAAAGATTTCAATTACTTTAGAGTTTTAATCTTTAATTCCTCTATAAAAAGATTTTAAGTCCTTTTCCAATGATAATTCTAACATGAGCCATATGTGGGATTGTTGTTGTATCTGTTCTTTCATTTGCCACTACAACTTTTCAGAATTTCCTTTAAAAAAGGAAAATGAAGCTCCTTCTGGCTTCAGAAAGTCAGAATCTAGTAAGATGCCAAATTTTAGCAGTGGGATAATTACAGGGGAAAGTTAAATTAGTTTGTGGACATACACAGCATGCTATGACTTCACAGTTGAAGGCATCATCCAAACAATCTCTAGATGCCAAACCTTTTTTCCTTTGGAGCAGGCTAGTCACATTCCTGCACAGAATCTCTTGATTTGCATTTCCTCTGAGCCCTGTATAAGGTTTCTGTGTCCCAAAGACATAATAATTCTCTGGTTTGGGCCTTTTTCATTCTAAAAAGTACAAATCAACGAGAAAGGAGCAAATTGTGAATCTTGAGCATGGCACTATTTGATGATTCAAGGCATGATTGGATAGTGCTGAAAGACTGTATGGAGCACAGCAACCTGATCCTGACGTTAGCACCTCCATTCTCCCCTATGAGGGAAACTCCCAAAGGGTATCTCTCTAATTCATATTTTACCCTGGGTGGAGTTTGTTTCCAAAATGAGTCTGGGAGTAAGTTGACGTGCTTGCAAGTATGAGCAAGCAATCTAAACCATGTCTGAGAAGGGAATGTGGAGGTCTACAACTTTATTAGATTTCTGGTGAGGGAAGACCTAATGTCCAATTTCTCATGCTTGTGGCACCAAGGATCTGGAAATATTAGACTCAAGAATTTTTTTTTTCAGCTTTAATGCTTGTTTCTCTTCTCCACTGACTTCTCTGGCAAACTTTCTACCATCCATTTATTTATTTTTATTTATAGAGCCCTATTAGTCAGTAGGCTTAAATAGCTTTTCAAGGCCATGGGTGAATTTTGTCCAGGTAACAAACACACTGAGACATTACAAGCAGTCTTCTTTATTGTAGTATCTGTACCTGGAAATCCCCATTTCCTTCTGGTCAGTGTGTGAGCAAACATTTGAAGCAACACGGAAATGAAATCCTACAAATCCTTATGGCAACTTGTTGCTCTGAACAGAAACATAGAGTTTGTTAGTAATGAAACATATGCTTCCCTACTCATAAAAGGTTGAGTAGTCTTCATTAAGTGCTTGAGACATGAGGTAGCACATGGGGAGATGTTTTTGAGATCCAATTTCCTTTACAGAGAATGTAACTGTAGATATTTCTAGTGGCTTTTGATGTGGTGAAAGATAGCAACTTGATAATGCAGCAGTTTTCAAAACAGCAGGTTGTCATTCACAGCTTCTTCTCTAGAGAGACTTTAGTTTTCTTCTGTTTCTTTGCTTGAGTTCTCTTCTTTAAGTTACCTGCAAGCTGATGTGAAAGTAGGAGTTCAGGGTAGGAAAGTATTTTTCTTTAATGAGAATGTGCATTTTACGAATTGATTTGAATTTCAAATTTGGGGTGCTTGAAAAGTTTAAACCTGAGAAGAATTAAAACCTGTGAATTGAGGAGGTGAAAAAGGTTTTAATGAGTTGTTTGCTCTTGTCTTATTTTAGTTTTACCTGTATTATTTATCACTGCAAAGGTTATTAACAACACTGTGTGACTTCCAGTCAGCTCAAAATCTTTCTGAAATTCTCTAAAAATTCATTACTTTACTGCTGGCATAAAGATGATATAAAAAAAAACTGTTGACTGAGTACCTCTCTCTGGTTCTCAGGATCAGCAGTGAAATATTCTGCATAAAGTTTAAGCAACGTACCTAAGAATCTGAGTTCTATGGCAATGGCCTTGGAAACCTGGAAATTAGGTCATTCTACATGGCCATGTAAGGAGTTGCCTTTCTGTGAAGCTGTTTGTGATGTTATGGATTGAAGGCAGTTGCCCTAATGGGAAGCCATTGGACTATGACTTAGGTTGCACTGTACAAAGTAGCAGTCAGATAATGGTAAATGACAGTTAATAGAACTAAGGCTCAGAGTTGCTTCAGTGGTGGGGGACATAGGAATTTAACTTAAATATTAGTTATTTAAGCCATTTAGTAGCCATTGTACTTATTATCAGGATAAATCTCTGTAACCTGAGATTCTCCAATTCTCATTTGGAAAATATAACATTTGTTTATATCTCAATTACATCAATTAGATGAATTAACCTTCTTTTAAATTAATTATTACATTGGCCTTTAATATAATACACTTAACCAACTGATCCAACTGATGCAATGAACTCCTGTTCATATGCATACTTAATGAAATTTAGAAGTCTACAACAACAACAAAAAGCCTAGCATAGAAATTTGAATTTTGAGATCACAGAGCAAAAAAAGGAGGCTATTTTTTTTGCTGAAAAACATTAAGAGGTTTGTTTTTTCAGAGTTAGTTCCATTTTCTGCAAAAATATCTAAACATTTCATTACTTAAGAATTTTAATTTTTAATTCCTTTATAAAAAGATTTTAAGCCCTTTTCCATTGATAATTCTAAAGTGAGCTGTATGTGGGCTTGTCAACTTCTTAGAACTCACCAAAATGAAAATGAAACTCCTGTGTCACATCACTATGCCAACACTGAGCAAAAAGACAACAGAATGCAAAACCAAAAGTACAAGGTCAAAAAGAAAGTAAAATAACTTATCTCACCTTATTATTGTATTTGTGCTAAAGAGGAAAAGAAAGGTTAAATTGATACAGTGAACTCCTTTGCATATGTGTGCATAATGAAACAGGAAATTGATTTTTCAGCCTTGCTGAAATGACTCTGTAAGGACAGTGGAGCTGCCAAATCCCTCTTTTTTTCTTTCTTTTTTACTATTACATTTGCATAATTCTTTGTTTAATAGAATTTTAAACAGCTTGAAAGTGAAACAAAACATTCCTAATACACACACAAGATGTTTTAATCAACTGAAACGTTTTGATTTTGTTTTTAAAAATAATCTCAGAAAGAAAATTGTTTAGATGTAGTGATTGGTTCTTCATTTACACCTTATAACTTGCTCTTATAATGTGCCTAAAAAATCTGAGCTCTATGGCAATGGCCTTGGAAACTTGTAAATTAGGTCAATCTATATGACCACATAAAGAGTTGCCTTTCTGTGAGGCTGTTTGCAATTTTATGGGTTGAAGACAGTTGCCCTAATGGGAAGCTGTTGGACTATGGTTTAGGTTGCACAGTAGAAAGTAGCAGTCAGAATTTGATAGATGACAGTCGGCTCTGACTTGAAGCATTAGCAGCTAGTGCAGAAAGCACTACTATGGGTAATTAGCTAACTGATTAATGTTTCAGTGGCCTTTACTAGGATTCTTATAGCTATTGACTGAATTCCTTTGTTTTGTTAATGGACTCAGTCACCCAGTGTCTTCATGAGAAAAAGCAGTGAACATCTATTTTAGTTAATAGAACAAAACAAAACACAATAAGCAAAAAAAAAAAAAAAAAAAAGCTAACAAAACACTGGTAAAACATTAAAGACTTTGGCACCTATGGGTTGAAGAAAATCAAAGGAAAGGACTTGCCAAAGGTCAGACGAATTCAGGAGTCATCTAAGTCAGATCTCCAGCATAAGTCCAGGGCTGGCCAGTAGCTGTTTTCAAGATAAAATTTCAGTTAAAATGGGAAATGCTTCATTCACACTGTTCATTTTTCTTTGTTTAACGTGGGGGAATTGTTTGGCAGCTTAACTACACAAAGCTCAGCTTTCAGAGAATGCATTCACCATAGCTACATGAAAATCTCAGCTGAGGCTTTGTGGCAGTTGAAAATCAGTGGAATTAATAGTTGATTGTGAGAAATTAGATGTTGGTCTCAAAATGTCATGCTGCCTTACTAAAGCAACAATATCAAATCATGATTAGCAGAACTACTCCTAACAGTAACCATGGTTTAGAAGGGAGTTAAAACAGCTTTTTCTGAAGGTCAAAGAGGGCCAGAGCATTCAACAAGCTAACTTTAAGTAAACTGCACCTACAATATCTTTAGACTCTATAATGCATAGCATTGCCTTTGTGCTAGATATCCTATTGACTCTGTGTGACTCATATTTTATGACCTCACTGGGTAGATAACACTTTAATTTGATAAAAGGCTACATCAATTAAGAAAAACCTTGCAGTCTGATAACCTGATTAAGAGCTGAGTACTCAGGGTGGTGTTGTGGGACCTTTCATTTCTAATCAATTCTGGCTTCTTGTTGAGCACCTTTGTGGAATTATCCAGCCTTTGGCAAACTTGCGTATGAAAGATGCTTATTGCACTCAAAGATAAATTATTTGTTCACTTTCCTGAAAGGTGGGGCCCATCTGCTTGTATGGATCAGTTTACTAAAGACTTGGTATCAGAAGGGTCATTTTCCATTTGAGTACTAGTAGGATTTTTTGTATCTTTAGCATCTTTAGAAGTCAAAAAAGGGGGGAAAAAAAAAAGCTGTAGCATAGAAACTTGGGCTTTAAGATCACAGATATACATGCATAATTATACATAATATGCAGAAATGTCAGTAATTTGTATGAAATTTGAGAAAATATCCAAAATCCAGATGTGGAAGCAAAGTTTTCACTGTTTATGTAATCCAGTAACTGTAGATTGTAAAATACATCAGTTATTTCCCCAGTAAGTCCCAAACCTTCCCTCTGTGAAAGTGTTGTCATACACTGCTATCACAGCGTAATGGAAAATTTGAAAGGTATTGTGAGACATGCTATTATTCCCTTTTCCAAGGGTGGAACATCTATGAAAAAAATGCCATTAGTTTACTTCATAGTTTGGTTCTCCTTCTTCTGTTGCTCCCTTTCAGATGTCTAATCTTTGAATCAGTGTTGAACTTTTGCTAACACGGGTGCTTAACAAAGCACCTGTGTAGAAATGAGATGTGTCCCTTTTTTTTGTGTTTCAATTTGAACACAAAAAGCTTCTGATAGCACTAGTATAGATAGCAGTGAGATTTTGCTCCTTGGTAACCAGCAGTGTTTTGTGGTGGCAGCAGGACTTCCAGCAGGACTTTCTGGGAACCATTGGTGGGGCAGTGGAATTTGGGATAATCTGCCTCACCTGACAGAAAGAACTGTACTACTGTTTTATTTTCCCCTTTTTCCTATTCCCCCTTTTCTCTTTTCCTTTCCCTTCTCTTCATTTTCCCTTTCACCTCCCCCCCCCCCCCTTTTTTTTTTAAAGCTCAAACCCATCTGTTTCAAATCAGTCTCTGAGCTTACTTTTGCTGTTAGGATGGCTACAGTTTTACTTTGTGAGCTGAGAAGCAGTTTAGAGTTTCCTCTAGCAGTGAACTTTAGTAACTATTCTATAAGCAAACAGGTGGCATCTCCCCTCTTAGTGAAGGCTTTATTCATCTCAGCCTCTCCCAGAACCTCCCCATTTCAATCCAAGTCCTTGAGTCACTTCTTAGATGAAGTATGAATTAGGTCATATCCTTCATCTAAATCACAGCCTTCATTTTTTTCTCTGTGATCCCTTTCATATTTTCAGGTTTCTCAAAGTAATGCTTAGGTGGAATAGATATCTGAAATTCAACACTAAAATAGTTTATTTCACAAAATCTTAGTTGGCTTACCAGAACAGAAAAGCAGTTAACAGGCATATAACAGATATAACTATGATACAATCATCTTTAAGCATTCTGTGTTTGTACATCAATCACATCCCAGTAAGCATTTGAACAGTTCATAATTTTACAACATTATGTTGTCTTTAGAATAATTTATGAGAGCCTGAAGGCATAAAATCTGATGCTGCTAGCAAGCCTCAAAGGATGAGAGTGCCAAAAGAGTTTCTCCAGAATTTGGGGAACGTGAAACCAAATGCAAACAACATTGCTAGGTAGATCGTGCATAAAAAACTACAGTGGGCATATACAACTACAAGGTAGGCTCCTAGACCCTTTATTTTAAATTCTTGCTTCACCAGTGACTTCTTATGACATACAGTGAAACTGTCTAACTTTGTGAAAAGGAAAAATGCATGTTTGCTGTGCAGCAGAATAGATAAAGCTTTAGCTTTGTACCATCATCTTCCAGTTGCTCTGTAGGTGAGTGATAGGCAACTATCCCATAAGAACATTTTCAATATTAAAATGTATATAAAATGCTATAAAGAAGGAACTGTGTTTCTCCAGGGAATAATGTGTAAAGAACCCATATGTCCTTGCTCTGTCTGTTAGTAAAGGTGAACAAATGAAGTAATAACTTTCCATTATCTCATCTAAAATAGAAAAATAGTAAGTTTGATGCAATAAAGGATGTACATGCCTGCAGCAGTGGAGTCATTGAGGTGTTCTGGGTATTTTAATAGTAAACACAATAAGCCTGCAGCAAGATGCTGGTTTTTTTTTATAAATGGAAACAAAAGCCAGGAAAGACAATAAATATTACAGCACCAAGTAGAGCACTGCATGATGAGCACAACTCTGAAAATACTGAAGATTCACAACTAAAGAAATGGACTGCTGGAAAAACATGGTTCAGGTTTACAAGAAAATTTACCACAACTTTCAACAAACAAACCCACAGACAAGGGCGTTTGAACTTTGAAGAAGAAGGATCAAAAAACACTTGCCATTTGCTGGCAGAAGTGCAGACCAAGGAAACATTTTTGCTCACAAGGGGTTTATTGGCTAAGAGTATCACCCACTACTGAGCCAAAGCATAATAGAAACTGAAATCAGTCCCATGACATCAATATACGAGCACCGCTCGTATGATGAAAGCTTGAGGGAGCTGGGCTTGTTCAGCTTAGAGAATAGAAGGCTCTGGGGATACTTCCTTGTAGCCTTCCAGCACTTGAATGGAATTTACATGGAGGAGGAAGGCCACCCTTTGTACAGTTTGATAGTGATAGGACAAGGATGAATAGTTTTAATCTAAAAGAGGAGGGATTTAGGTTAGGTGTTAGGAAGAAATTCTTTACTTAGGAAGTGATCCATAGAGAAGCTGTAGATGCCCCATCCCTGGAAGTGTTCAAGGTCAGGTTAGATGGGGCCCTGGGCAAACTGATCTGGTGGCTGGCAACCCTTTCCACAACAGAGGAGTTGGAACTAGTTAATAATTAAGGTCCCTTCCAACCTAAGCTATTCTATGTTTATATGATTCTATGGTTGCGACGCAGTAAGTTATATGAGGCATCCATGGCATACCTTTCACTTATTGTATGCTGTGGGACATAAACCAGTATTCAAGTGCAAACTGAACTAGGAATACTGCAGACATAACATGTTGCTATTTGTCAAGAAATACACAGCAGAAAAGAGTCAGGTCAGGACCTTTTTATCAAACAAATGAGGTCAATGTATATTTATACTCAAAACAGCAAACAGAAAACTTAGACTGTATTTATTGGTTCTGGATTTAAACAGTAAGGAAATGCTTAATCAACACTAGAAGATGGGAGACTAGCAGTTGCAGAGATCTTTATAAATTATAAACACACTGTTTTTTTCCTGCAGTTTGGTTTCTCCTATAAGTGCTATTACTTAATTTATTCCCCATTAAGTTGTTTGCCAGCTATACAAAAGTTAGATCTTGTAAATATTTTTAAAAATAACTGTATTGTTGATGAACACTGGGCAATCTGTGCCTGCAGAGATTCACTTTTCAAGTAATGATGTCTTCATTAGAGAACGTCTTTTATAAAATAATGATATGTTCCCAGAGGCGAACATTTGTCTGTCTGCTCCCTAGAACATTTTCAGGAACTCTGGCTGATTTCAGTCAATCTTGGCAGATGGCTAATGGCTCAAAGACGCTAAGTTTCTGTAAGGCTAGGAAAGTAGTCATTCAAATTAAAAGTATGCAACTTCATTAAGATATCTCTGTTCATCCATACAGAAACTTCAGTATGAACCTATCCCGTATTGCATGGCAAATCAACAAGGAAGTTTAACATCAAAATGTGTCTCTACTGAAAAAAGAAAGGTTTCATTAATTTATTTTCCTCACACTTGAAAAGCCTCTGTACTAAAGAGTCCATTTTGTGGTGTCTAGTAACTGAATTTCCGTACTGTACAAAAATGACTTCATTCTCTCTGTAAATTTAGATTTGAATTCTTGTTAGTGGACAGGTACTGTTTCCTCAGCTGAATGGGGAGGGATAGTGGTATTTATGTTGTTTTGTGCTACCAACTGTGGAAATTTTGTCACAGTGTGGCATAGGGATTCAGATTCTCTTCTTGATTATGTGAAGTTATGCACTTGCAAATGGCACCTCAGTAAGTCCTTAAGCAGCTGAGAAGAAAGCTTCAGCAGCCATCTGTCAGTCACAACAGAAGGGTTTGCTGTTTCAGTGAGGTGAATAATGATGAAACTCCCTTGACATTAGCAAAGTGGTAGAGCTATGATCTGAAATATCAACAGTCTGTGTCTTCAGAAGTTGGGAACAGGCAAACAGGGAGCAAGCAAAGGTTGTTGGTCTTTCTGCTTTCAGAGAATACAGGAAAGGAGAAAATTTTAGAGGCCAGGCAGCTGAGGACAGGTGGAACAAACTTCAGTGCAGATTAAAAACTTGAGGGAAGTATAACAGAGCTGCTTTCACCTGAAGATAGTAATTTCTAACTAATAGTAAATGTATTGTGTGCTTCAGTTTTCTAGAGCAGCATCAAAATCCTGAAGTGTTTGTATAGTTTCATAGGGTGGAGACATGGGTCTTTCTGCTCATTTGGATTGGTTGACTCTTGTGGGTCATTCAGAGAAAACAGTGAGATGATTAGAAATATTACACTATGGCCTTGGCAGGATGAGCTGGACTTTGAGTAAATTGTGTTTCTATTCAGCTTACCTATTTCTGATTATTTTTATAGGCTATGGACTTTGTGAGGAAGCTTATTCCAAAAACAGAATTGAGAAAGGCAAGTGAAAGAGTTAGAAGTTTTCTAAAAAAGGAAAATAAGGAAAACTAACAGTGAAATGAGGTTCATTGTGATACCAAATGATGTCTTTGTTGTGTTGGTAGGAGGAAGATGACTAATATGTTTTTTCTTTTGAATGTAATTGAGTCTATGACTGTATTTGTCTTACTGACTTATACATAGCTGATGCCTCCATGCACCTGTATTTCGTATAACTGACTCATTTATTAAATAATAACCTTATTTATATTATTTCTCTCAACCTTTTATTTTATCTATCTGTTTATCTAAGGAGGCAACACTTTCTATGAATTACCAAACAGAAAACATGTTGAACAGATGCAGATTGCAAAACTTATAAGAGAGAATGAAACTGAAGAAACATAACTATGTGGTTGTCAATTTCCAGCAAGCCTAGGCATATGCAACTCTACAGCCCTTACCTTGATTGTCCTTAGACTTATTTTCTGTCTCAGTGAAACAGAATTATTTGGTGTGGGGGAGATCTTAGCTTCCTTATCTGGCTTTTCTACCTCACTTCTGTCAAAAAGGCAAGAAAAAAATGGATGTGCCTTGAAGCAAGCATTTGAACTACGAATAATAGGCCATGTCTGAAATTGTTGTCAACAACTCTTACTCTTTAAGTTTCATTGGACTTGCCTTGGGTTTTTAGGTAGTGGAGGATCTGGTCTATTAAAACATTTCCTTGTGATGATGTGCACTATGTCTAAGTTTAACTCTCCACTGAAAGTTTTTATGAAGGTTTTCATCTGGTGGCATAAATATATGACAACAAAGTGCAATTTATTTCCTCTTTCTGGTTCTAGTTTTGTGTTTGTGGGGCTGTTTAGGTAGGTTCCAACTGTGACTGAGATGAAGATATGCATGGAGTCTCTACACATGCCTTTAATAATTGTACAAACTGGCTAAATAAAGCCTGTAATGCTGAGAGAAACAGGGAAGCAACTCTGTCAAAAGTGGCAGAAAGTGGTGCTGACAAACAAAAAAGTATATTAAAATATTAATAACTACCATGAGATTTATGTCTCATATAACTATTTATGTACATAGGAATTTGGGAATGTTAGAACACTCCATAAGCTTGACTGGGAGCTGGAATTTTAGGTAAAAAATGAGTAATCTGAACAAAGTTTTCTACTGAATATCCAAAGAAATTATGAAGCTTTAAAGAAGCTTTCTTGTTAGATTAATTTTTCAAGCTGTATTTTCCTTTTCCTGGATGTCTTTTTCTTTCTATGTCTGGATAGATTTAGATCTATGCATGTAAGAAAACGCATGCTTCTTGCATATTTTAATTTCAGTCTATGTGCCTTTAATCTGCGTGCTTCAAGGCATTGTATTAGTAAAGGGAATATTTTTAATCCTTTAGCTCTCTAAATTAGATATTGTTGAGTGTTTAAAAAACAAACAAGCAAACGCCTAATCTGATTCTGAAGTCATCTTCAGTACTCATAGAGGGAGATGTCCTTCACTGGGGATTCAGAATTTTGCTGGTCATCTCTCTTGGACTACCAGAGCCTTTTACTTCTCTGCATGTTCTGTCTCTTGGGGCCCTTCCTCTCAGAATATGAGAATGAGGTACTAGCAAACTCTCAAGTATGGTCTTCTCAGCTGCTGGCAGTCTGAGACAACCCTCTGAGGTTTCTTGGAATTGTTGTCATGCTTGCATGTATTGTAGGAAAACACCAGGAATGCATTTGCAGAAGAGTGCGTCAGACTAACTCTGGCAACCAAACTTGCAAATCCCGTAAGTTGTGTTTGGCAATGACTGGTGAAGTAGTCCCTCCCAAGTAAAATGTGGGAAACCTGACAACTGATGGTGAAGTAATAGCTCATTTATAAGAGGTGTTTATTCCTATTCTTCCTCAAGTAATGAAGCCTGAAGGTTTTTGTAATGTTTTCATTAGCTGTCTACAAGACACAGAGAGATCTGAT
The DNA here is from genome assembly GCA_035772895.1 of Perdix hodgsoniae. Lineage (NCBI taxonomy): Eukaryota > Metazoa > Chordata > Aves > Galliformes > Phasianidae > Perdix > Perdix hodgsoniae. The sequence goes on along the minus strand of JAPSGF010000001.1, from coordinate 28,527,028 downwards.
AGCCACAGACTGGGGACTGTGCAGTTTTGTTTACTGCTGTAGATGTGATATTTACTGATGAACAGATGTTGATGTTGTAGTTGCGACATAGCTGAGCTACATAAAGCAACTTCAGTGATGTTTGAGGTGGAGGAAAAAGCATGGATTCAAAGGATATTCAACTGAGCAGTGGAGACATGGGGAGTAACAAGCTTGAGTCAGAGATAGGTATTTCTGGTGGAATTCACAGTGACGAGTAAGCAAACTGTGTACAGTTGTGCATGTTTTCTTGTGTAGAAAACTTTGTTAAAACCTTTGTTAAACAATAGCACAGTCTTTGGAGCCCTCTGGTCTTTATGTGCCCCTCAAGTTAAAGGTGTTCATATTCTTTTGTGCTCAGGACATAGAAGGTTTGAAGAGTAAATACACTGAAATGATTCAAACCTCCTCAAGTGAGTATCTCAGTTGAACCAATGAGATCTTTGATAGTTCACACTGGGGCTAGGCTGAGATAGTTTTGTCAATCTCAGAAATAATTCTAATACTGTAATGTAATGAAACAAGATTGAGACTAATCCTTCAGCTGTAAGTAAACGTGTTCGGTCAAAAGCATGAACGTGCTACTGTTCGCATAAGTGATATTTTTATCAGTTTGTTTAAGTGCTGACTCTTAGCTTACAACACTTGATTTTTGCCATATAATACACTCAACCTCGAGAAACTGCTTGTAGCTGTAAATAAACACTTAGATGTAGACTGATAAGTCTCAGAGTCACAAAATCATTTTTGTTTGCCATTTAAGATTCAGTGGCCTGGAGAAAAAGTAGATAAGGAAACAGATATTTGTTCTTTACAAATAGATTCTTTTTATGTTTGGTAGTTCATGCAGACTTGAGATAAATGCCAGATAAATGGGGATGGTTTCTAATTCTTGCTGCATAGTACTCAAGAAAAAGAAACAATGCCTTCAAGGTTTTATCTAGCTTTTTAGCTGTTCTGTCAGAAAGGCAATATTTCAGTAATTTGTGTCCTGCTCCCTCATTGTAGGGACAGGTGACTCAGTGTAGGAAGTCTGGCATCTATACAAGTCCTGCATGCCTTCTGTACTCTATCACAGCACAAAACACTTCTTCTAAGCTTCCTGTCCCTTGCTGCTATTATGTAGCTGTCTTGTGCACATGAAAAGATCACTTCTTCACAGTCACTTTATCACTGAACAACTGCTTCCCATCCTGCCTTTCAAGGACTGGTGCAATGTCTACAAATGGTAGATATAAGGGAGGAATACTAGCAATCCTAATAAAATATAGAAATTATGGAAACCTGATAAATTTCCTAAGGGACTGGTAGATAATTAAGTAGCTTGCAACAAATTCTACTCCTTCTTTATTCTATAGTTCACACAGAAGAGAATAATCTCTGACCTCTACAAGAAATGTTCAGTAATAAACAGTCTTTCCTTTACCACTTAGAGAGTTGGAACTAAAACTGGAAAGGTAGAGCATCATTTACCCGTGACTGTTACATTTGTACCCAAAATGAAGAAGTACATGTGCCAGTCAGGTTGTCAAAGTTATAGCCATGTACCCTCACAAAAGAAAGTATTGCTGTTGTTGTATAGCAAGGTGCTTTTTTTTTCTTTTCTTGATGAGAAATCTGAGAATTTCAGAAACAATCTAAACAATGATTATTTCTGTTACGTAGTGCCTAGTTTTTTTCGTGGCTTTTTTGTTTTGTTTTATTAGCTGACAGGCACGTTATACATTACTAAATAAGTTGTACACTCATGTAGTACTAAATGGTATACACCTGGCAGTACTCAGCATACACTCAGCATTCTCGCTGTCAAGTTTTTAATGCTCTCAGTGCATTGCATGAATCACTGACCAAACTGACATCCCATTTCCTGAAGGCATGTCTACTTTGCTGTCACTCCAACTACAATAAAGTACAATGAAGATATACCACAAAATCTATGTGAAAAGAATGCAAATTTTGCCTTTACTGCTGCAGCAGATTTCTAGAAGTATCCAGATTTTCTTAAATAAGGTAAAATCTCTAAGGATAAGTAGTGTCATTCAAGAGGAACCCTTTTGTCTAACCAGAGCAGCCTGAAGAACTCTGGTTTTATGGGTTCACACAGACCTTCCTTTGTCTGTAGGAAGAGATGGGCAGGTCTAAAAAATGACTCCTCTCTCGGGGTGATTTGAGGTGGGTGAATTGAGGTGCTTTTGTAGCCTTACATGCCAAAAAATATCCTCAGTGTGAGATGAAAAGAACCACTTACACTGTGGTCGTTCCAGTTACCTCCAAATTGGGGCAAAAATAGTATCCTGCCACAAGAATCCGTTAAGGCCTGTGTGTCACCACTGAAGGTCCGAGCACAACTCTGCAAAGAATGAAATTATTGTGTTGGATGTTGTCTGATGCGATACTGAACACATAAAATCGGTGCTGAAATTAGAAGCTTGTGTAAGGCTTTTCAATGCATCAGCATATGAATGTAGATGGTAGTCAGCTGGATGCATAGAGGTATTTATTCAGTACATTAGAGCTTTTAACTCTAATGGCCATAGAGCTGTGCAAACAGAAACCAATTAGGGATTGGGTGATTTTGCTGAAAGCTACCTAACTGCTCAAGCAGGAAAAAAAAGAAAAAAAAAAGAAAAAAAAAAAGAGGGTATAAACATTGAACGTGAGACTAAAATAAGTATATCACAGTTTACTTTAGTATAAGAACAGTCACATGACTGCCTTTAAAGGAAAAACACGAGTGTTTAATCTTTTGTAGTTCATTCATGTGGTACGATTGACATTGTTATAAATTATGCAGCAAAGGTATTCAACATTAAGTATCCTTTTAAGTCAAGCAGTATTTGCAGGACATTTACCGAGTTAATAATTGACATAAAGTTTCTAATGATATTGGTAATATAAAAGTGATGTAACTATAACTTTAACCAATGAAATAAGGAGCATAAATTACAGAACAAATGCAAGTACTTTTAAAAACAGATTTGATTTTTTAAAAATAATCAGCTCTTCATTTCCAACATCTGCTCTGCTTGCTTAAGCAAAAATCTTTGTGAGTGTGAGAAGAACAGTTGTGATGTGATGCTATTACTGGAAGGCCCTGGACTATTAGGATTGTTTAAAATAGTTCCTAATGAATTGCAATAAATGTTGTGAAACATTTTTAAAAACAGCTTTTTAACCTGTCATTCAAAATTCTATGCATGTATTTCAATATCTTTGCACTGAAATTAGTTTGAGTAGTTTTAAAGTCTGATTTATTTCTGTAACTCCACCTTTTCCGTGTTGGTTATCCTTGTTAAAGTTGGATATTCCTAATATTCAGTATGCATTGACACCCTGATCTTTATTTTGCATTTTGACAGATGTTTTTGTGGCCTTTCGTGACCACTGTCTTTATGTATGTGGGTAAAATGCTTAACTTGAAAAGTTTACGAGTACATTTTAAGTTTGGTTTTTGACAGGCTTGAAAATAACACTCCTGCATATAATTTCCAGAGTAACTGTGATAATCTGGGACATAATAGGAGTTTTAAAACACTTTGTGTTATCTTTTGAACTCAAGTTTTCTTTGAATCTTTTTATACCTTTTCATCCAGTTTGATTTAACCCCCATCCCCTTTTTCTTTATCAGCACTAACAGTCACAGTATAGTCACTGGACTGATGCTGAATTTTTCTTTCTTCAGAATTTTAAAGTATTAAATCTGCAAGTAGATATAACCTTAATGTGTTTGTGTTTGCTGAGAGCTGAAGGCAAATATTCATAGTTTATTTGTATTTACTGAAAAGCAGAGGCAGCAAAGTAATAAAGACACGAAACACTATTATTGTAGATTTTGTACAGAGCATTGTAGAACCGTAGAATGGCTTGGGTTGAAAAGGACCTATACTTGAAAGAAAATCTAGACCTGATACAGTCACATTCAGTCAGTCCATATTGTGATCTTATCTTTGTAGTCCTCCTTTTTCATGCTGTTTTTAGACTTGGATTATTCAATAAATAGAGTTATGCTGTCCATGTGAACAGTGTGTGTATGTATATATGTGTGTGTGTATATATATACAAAACAAGTAATGCACAGAACAATTGCTTACCACCTGCTGACCCATGCCCAACCAGCAGTCCCTGAGCAGTGGTAGCCGCCTGGCCAACTCCCCTTTGTTTTACAGTTTTTTCACATGATGTCCTCTGGTATGGGGAGCTCAAAGAGTTGGTGATTTTTGCTTCAGGTTTGCTTTGTCTGCACACAGAAGTCAGAAGTCTGGAGAAGAGGAGGCTCAGGGGAGACCTCATTGCACTCTACAACTTCCTGAAGGGAGGTTGTGGTGAAGAGGGGTTTGGCCTCTTCTCCCAGGCAACCAACAGGACCCGGGGAAACGGCCACAAGTTGTATCAGAGGAGGTTTAGGTTAGACATGAGGAAGAACTTTTTCTCTCAGAGAGTGGTCAGGCAGTGGAATGGCTTGCCCAGGGAGGTGGTGGAGTCGCCGTCCCTGGCAGTGTTTAAGAGGCATCTGGACGAGGAGCTGCAAGATATGGTTTAGTGCTTGTGGTAGCAGTGGTAATGGTTTAGTGCTTGTGGTAATGTGAAGATGGTTGGACTAGATGATCTTGACGGTCGTTTCCAACCTCGTGATTCTATGATTCTATGATATTTTATTCTGGTAAATATATATGACATAGATATAATTTGAGTGCTATTTAGACTTTATTTCTATGCTAAGGGAAGCCTCTTATAATAGAGTGTAATACCTCTGTACTGCCATAATCACAGTCATAGTAAGGCTGTACTGATGCAGAAGTAATAAATCATGCCTTAGGATAATATCACCCATTAATTTTCTGAATTGAAATTAGGAGTATTTCTCTACATGGTCTTGCTCACAAGTCAGATGAGCCAATGCACTATAAACAAAGCAAATGATTCTACATACTTATGAATAAATAATTTTCAATTATTTAGAGTCTACAGCTTATTTTGCAAAGGTAGTTACCCAGCTAGAACATCTTTTCTTCTTGCCTTCCAATGCTAGAGATGGACACTGTTTGTTTTTTTTACTGTTATTCTAATATTTACTTTTTACTAGGGGAATATATTTCATGTAATCCAATATTTGTCTTTCTTAATAATCTTCTCTGCACTATATCATTAATGTGTTCCGTGTTTCAGTTTCTAGATGATTAATGAAGTGCATTATAGACTTTCAGATACTCATAGAAAATTCTTCCCAGTGAAATGATATAATATGGGTTACTTACAAATAATACTCTGCTGTTCCATCCATATCAGCAAGTTTCAGACCTGGTGATCCATTAATCCAAGTGTGCAGATGAGAAGTATCGTTTCTCTTTTACTTTTCTGACTGTGCATAACAGTCAGTCACTTAGAGCGATCATGCTCCTTTTGGCATAGTATTTATCTGTTTGACTTGTTGGTGCTAAGAGATACTGTACCCCATCATGAAAAAGAGCAGAAAATGCTGCATCAAAAAAGGCAGAAATTAGATGTGTAGACCCTTATCTTTAGTAACCATAATAAGCCTCACTACACTGTACTGCATATTTTTGCATTAACAAAATTGAATGAAAGAGTATGATGTAAAGGATCACCTCCCACTTAGATCTGTGACAAGATTAACATCTTACAGACATGGCTGCTATTTCCTGAATATGATTAATAAGACAAAAGGAAAATATGACTTAATCTTACCTCTAGTTGAGTATCTGCAACTGTTGTACAAGAAGCCTTTGTCTCTCTTCATAGTGTCCGGACAGAAACAGTGCTATTAAATCAATGCAAAACAAAACGTAGTATTGAAAGAAGGTCAAATGAACTGTTTCCTAAGAGTTGTGGGCTTGTGAAAAAGAGCTTGTATAAAGTAATGCAGTATAGCTAACTCTTCTCAAATAATGTTCAATCTCATTACGCTTTTGTCTTTTTTTCCATCTATTTTGAGAAACCTGAATAACCTTAATCATAGAATAGCTTGATTGCAATGGCCCCCAAAGATCATCCAGTCCCAATCTTCCTCTGCTGTAGGCAGAATTGCCAACCGTAAATCAGGCACCAGCTCAAGATGTGCAGGGCCCCATCCAACCTGACCTTGAGCACCTTCAGGATGGGGCATCCACAGCTTCTCTGGGTAGCCTGTGCCAGTGCCTTGCTGCCCTTTCAGTGAAGAAGTTACCACACCATCTAATCTAAATATCTTTTTTAGTTTAAAAATATTCCTCCTTGTTTTATCTACCTGTTAAAAAGTTGTTTTCCCTACTGTTTATTAGCTTCCTTTTAGTATTGAAAAGCTGCAATGAGATTTCCATGGTGCCTTCTCCTCTCCAAGCTAAACAAGCCCAGCTTCCTCAGGCTGTCTTTGTAGAAGAGGAGCTCCAGCTCTCTGAGCATCCTCATGGCCCTCCTCTGTACCTGAATATTATAGTTAAACTGTGAGAAAATTTATATACAGTTATCTAGTTTATTTCTCTTCTTTTGATGACTCACTGTCTACGGTAAAATAATAGTTTCACAAAGCATAGGCTCTTCATATCATCAGTGATTGTGTACTTAACTTTATCTGCTTATATCTCTAATTTAATCACTTTTTTTTTTAATTAGATTATCTCCTAACGGGCTCAAGCTTTCATTTCCTTAAACATATGTCAGTAGTTTCTCTAGGGCACCAACCTTTCCTTAACTTGTTTCAGCCTTCTGGATTTCAGTTAGATCTTGATAAATATTGGTTTTGGTATCATATTAAAAGCATTGATCAGTTAACAAGCATATGGCCAAAGAATGAATAACGTACAACAAATTAACCGATATCAATGGAAATATCACAATAATGTCACTTTTTTTTTATGTCCCACTCATGGAAGTAAAGCTGTCTCTCTCTCTTGGTCTGGCAATAGAAAGATAACTGAAAATTTGTGGAAAAAAAGGCCAATGCAGTTGCAGAGACCATATTCAGTTACTTCACTGGCACTTTACTTTGATTTGGCAGAAAAAAAGAATAAAGATCACCCACATTGTTCACAACACTTACTCTGCATGACTAATTAATAAATAAAGCAATTATTAGAGGAATTGGCTAAAGCAAACCAGGATCTGGTTGCTGAAAGAAGTTTCCAAATGAATATTAGAATGTCCTTCTGCATGAAAATCTGATGAGGTGTCACTGTAAATTGAAAGAACTTAGAAGCATAACAGACATGGACCAAAACCTGTTGAGCCACTCCAGTATAGTCACGCAATGCTCATTTACATTATCTCATCTATGATTAGGTTACGATACATGAATGTTTCCATGAACCTGGCTGTCCAGATGAAAACAGTGAACCAACAACAAGGTGTAAGTAAATATCCATAGAGATTAAATAGTGGGTGTACTGGTCAAAGTGAATGCCAATAATAGAGTTTAGGAAAGATCTTTAGAAAGTTTCAGCTATGTATGTTGCATTTCTCTAGTCTGTCTGGAACGTAATCACCAAAGATAGTGGGGCAACAGTTGATATTTTCAAGATGTTCTCTACGTTCCTAAGTATACCTTCCATGTACTAATAATACTTCAAAAATTTGGAGTATTCCAAACAAGAGTAATATGCCACATATTGTTGCTTTGTTGTTGGTTTCTTTTGCTGTTGTTTTCTCAGTAGAGCTGCAGCTAAAAATAACATGAATGTTGACTTTTCGACTACAGAAATTGAACAAATAATGCAGAAGTGGCCATTTCTCCATCAAAATCAATGACTAATTGATTTGACATAAATACAAAACCATGTATTTTCTGATTTGTTCTAAGGGAAAATACAGCAAGATTTTGGGTGTGGTAATCTTGTTGAAAAAGCCAATAGAATCAGTGGAAAGACTCCACTTGATCTCACGGTGTGTGTTTTTAAGGGATTCTGCAAGAGCAAATATCTAAAACATGTTCACTTTAGGCATTTTTCTGATTAAGAACAGCCTCTAAGAGCCTTGTTTTAGATATTTCTGTGTGGATATGAATTTTCCTGTGATGGATATAACATACTCAATTCAGTAGGTTATTCACCTTTTATCCCAGCTTTGGGCAATTGTCCTCAACCATTATGTGTATAACTGGAATATGACGTTTTGCTTAAAAGACAATTTGACAGGTCAAAATTGGAGGGGAAGTTATTAATACCATGGAGGCCTGATTCCAGTTTGAAGTAGTTTTCATGACTTTGAAAATTGCCGACTATTTTCAACTAAGTGTAGTAATCTTATTATCTTCTACTCTGCAGAATTTCCTCTGTTCTCTGTGTTTCCTCAAAATGGAAATCACCAGCCCACACAATACTTCTAAATTGTGAACACAAGCTCTAAAGGATGAATGCGGCAGGTTGGATAGCATAAATAGTTATTCCAGTAATTCTTACTTTGTTTCTGGTCTATTTTTGTCCAAATTGTTTAGCATTACAAACTAGCTGGACTAGGGGACCTAAAATATCATTTTTTTTTCCTTCAGTTATTTCAACAATAGAAATTTTCACTGAGGAAATGTTTTCTAGAGGAAGCTAACTCTGTTTTCCCTAAATCTTAACCACTGACAGTAGAGGGGTGATCCAGTGATTGCATTCTGTGAGGAATCTGTTTATTTGTTCTTACCTGGTTTTGCATAGTGCTGCTATGCTGTTAAAGGTGTAGGTGTAGCAAAAGTTATGTCCTTTTTGGCCTTGGACCAATATCTGTCTTGCATCTCAACCCTAAGCTTCTTCACCTGATCCCTAACAGCCTGACTATGGTGGGAGGTCTGTTCACCTTCACGTAGCAGACTGACCCTGATGCCTCTGACTTTCACTCTCTGCAGAGTTCACCCATACAGATCTTAATGAGGAAAGTTGATGGAAAGGAATTGCACAACTCTTGTTCCTAGCTTCTAATCTGTCGCATACTCTCTCCTATTCTGCATGGAGAAGAGGGATGCATGGGAGAGAAGCAAGTTTTTGCAGACACATTCCTTTCTGAGCTGGAGATCACATGGCAGGGGATTCTAGGACCCTCAGCAAGAATGTTGGTGCTGACTCAAGAAAAGCATATGGTGCATACAGATTCAGTGCAGGATACAGGGCCTTGTGGAAATGAGGGAGGATGGCTGGTGGGTAGCATAATGAAATAACTCTTATTGGCACAAGAATAGCAGCAGAGACATCTTCTAAGTGATTTTCATTCTTTGGTAACTGCAATAAGTGTGTGCACTGAAGCTGTGTTCTGATCTTCCAAAATAAGACTGAATGGTTCTGGGATGCAGAATGTTTCTAGTCCTGTGTTGATTTTTTTAAAATTTTTATTTTTAACTTCTGTGCTCCCTGAATTTCTCATGTTCTTGTCTCACACTGTAATTTTCTGGATCCCCTTTCTTGCCCTTTTTGAAAATATGAGTGACATTTCCTTTTCTCCATTCTTCATGCACTTCTTCCAGTTGCCACAAGCAGAGATGATTGAGTGGCCTTGCAATCACCTTTGCAGCTCCCTTAGCACTTGTGGGCTCATCCCATCATAGCCTATGGACTTGTGAACATCTAAGTTTACTCAAGTGTTCCCTGATATGATTCTCTTCCACCAGATGCATATTCCTTGCTTCAGTCATTTAGCCTAGTTTCTGGGATTTTTTCATCAAAATAGGATCCCTGAAATGACTCACTATGCATGAAAGTATCAACAAACAAACAGCAAAATGAAACCAGAGAATTGCATCAGATAATTTCTCATTCCTTGGGTAAAATATGCAGAGATTTAAATTGCATGCCACAGACTTCTCAGGAATTTGCATCTATCTGAAAGTTCGTAGGAGGGGAGATATCATAAAAGGCAAATGCCAAAATGATAGGTAGAGGAAAATAAATCTTAAAGGACATATTAACGGTTCACGAACTCATCAAGCTTAGCCATCTGTATTTAGCCAGTGTTTCTGCTGTAAATATGTTTGTGCCTTATCAGATTGACTACAGAGGTTAATTAAACTTCTTTCTAGATTTCATATCTTTCCAAGAACATGTAGCAATTGATTTGTAAAGGCTAGTCTGTTTGATACAGGTAATGCTGCTATACACAAGAAAAAAGAAATAGTAATAAAAACCTATCAGAGATCTGCCATGAAAAGAGTTTGCATTTGCATAAAATTTCCTCTTGTGAAGGAGAATGTATACTCAGAGTCAGGCTTGCCATCACTCGCTTCACAAGCCTTAAAGTCTTCTGATGCCTGTCATAAAGGAAGCACAGATAGAAAAATCTCAGCTTTCCATTTAATGCAGTGATAGCAGGATAAAGCTCTAAAGTGACCATTAGCTGTCAATAAGCTCATCAGTACCATGTGGGCAGAAGGCCTCATGAAAATGCTGAAGTAGATGTTTTATCTGTCTATATTGCTGCATAATAGAAATTGGATACATTTAATATATCACTGTATTTTACTTTGTGAAAACATTTTCAGCACTCTTGAATGGATATTACATGTAAAACCAACATTTCAGAAAGTTGCTTGCCCAGAGAAAATTCATCCAGAAATCATGAATGAGGAAAGCATGAATAAAACAGCCTACCCAGGGCCTGTAGTGTTAAGGACGTAAATAGATAGGATGTAGTTTTACTGTGTAAATTTGGCTGAATCACACGTACATTAAAGAAGAAGAACACCCCAAAACCAAGAACTGTGTTGAATAGAGACAAATACCACAGAGGAATTACTGCATCCTTACCTCTGTTCAGTGTTTGTACTTCTGAGTTTGAAAAACCACACGTTGAAGCTAAAACGTATATAAAGGGAAGTGGAGTAAACAATTCTTCCTACTCTCTCCTTCAGCGTCCGTGTCTTTGAAGTTATGGGAGAGTGTATCAGAACTGTTAAGTCTATTTCCAGGGTTTCTCCTCCAAATTTATATAATCTCTTCTGCAGAGATCAAACACCATCTTCAAGTCATTTATGTTTCTAATAGCCCTTTATAAAGCCAGTAACAAATCTGGTCTTCTCAAGGGCATGACCACTGTACCATTTTCTGATGTTTTGCCTACTTCAGTTTCCAATTTGCAAAATTCTTCTTTGCCTTTGTTCTTTTCCCCTCTTCAGGCTCCAACCTTTTATGTATATACAATAAAACATCATAACAACCTTTTGAATCTTTGGTTAAATAAGCTACCCTTTTTTAACTTATTTTAATTAACTACTTCAAATTCCTTAGTCCTTCTGAGCAACAGAAGCTCAAGAGAGAATACAAGTATTTTATGGAAAAAGGGAGAGATGGGATAGATCAGATGAATGAAGGTTTAAGTGAGAATGGGAAGAGAAATTAAGCCATATATCTATGAAAGAAAAGAAAAGCTGTGGGAAAAAAGGTCACTGCAATGATGTCTCAGTATGGCAAAGTTATGTGCAATCGGTGTATTTCTGTTGGAAATGTAAGAACTTCTTTCCTGGTTGTCAGATGTTCAACAGTCCCAGTGGGAATACCCAGACACTTGGTAATATTCTAAGCACTGTATTTTTTCTTCATAATTAAGGTCGTATTTTTTTGCTGGCTGTTTAACATCTCTTTGATTTTGTCTTCCAATTCCCCCCCTGCTTAGGTAAGCTACCTAAAGTTTAGCCAAATTAACTTCACTTCCCCGTTTTTGAATGAAATCTGCAGACTACCTCTTATCATACTAAAATTTAACTTTTTGAGATTATGTCCAATTGCGTGCTCTCTTTAGCACTGCAGAACTGGGAATTTCAGATGTGGAATTAACCGATTAATCTCATACTGCCTTACAGTAGCAGTTGGTCCAGCAGATTTTATGATACTTATGTTTTTGGAGCGATTCCTCCTCTATAGTTTAATAGATGATAGGATCCTGACTCTTAGGTAAACAAACCCCAAGTTTGAGCAAAACTTGTCTGCTTGGTACTCAGGATTTTACTATTTTATTTTCCCCATCTCAGAGCTGCTCCCTTTGTAGACTTGCAAGTCTTGCTCTGCGCTGGAACTATGACAGCTCAAAAACAAACTGAGATCAGTTTAGAGTATGGGACAAATTAGGTGAAAGGTATGATATTTGGAAAAATAGTTTTGAATGAAATGTGTGATTTTTTAATGAGAAATAAGCACCTCTGTTCTCTATCACCAGCTAATCTATCACTGTTAAGCCACTGATGTAACTGGCTTTCAAAGTCTGAAATAGCTCCTGTGACAACTCACATTTAGCTATAAACAAAATTATTTTTTCAATATGGGGAAACAAAAATGCAAACATATAAAATAAAGGACACCTGGCCATTCCAGTGGTGTAACATTTTTGTCAGGAGCCTTATATCAGACTTTTAAGTATCCTGGCCAAAAAAAAAGACATGATTTATGGTACCTTGACCCTGAGAGCCGTCACGTAAGTAGTGACTATGATGCAAATAATATACTGTCCATCTTAACTACTTAGGCAATAGGGCAGGCTTCCCTGGGGGAAAAGGCAACCTCACTAACCTACAATTGATCACGTTCCTTCACTTCTCCTTTTCTAGGGCATGTGCTTGATGTTTTTTTGTATAACATCCAATCATTGTCCATACTTTTATTCGTCTCCAGTCCTCCTGCTCTGAAATAATTACTGCGGGAATAGTCAAGGATTTCTTCCTAGTGGAAATCTCTAACAATGAGCTCTATATTCATCTTAACTGATGCTCCTCAAGTCTTTTCAAGCCCTTCTGTATCAGTGGGATTTCTAGCCTTGACCTGATGCTGCAAAACAGAGTCCTAGCCTTGCATGTCCATCTCATAATGGGAGTCCATCTGATGATGGCGTCCTATCACTATCAACATGGGTTGATAGTGATAGACAAGGCAAAATGGTTTTAAACTGAGACATGGGAGATTTAGATGTTAGGAGGGGAGTTTTTCTCACAGGGGGTGATGACGCACAGAAACAGGTTGCCCAGTAAGGTTGTGGATGCCTTGTCCCCGGAGGCATTCAAGGCCAGGATTGATGTGGCTCTGGGCAGTCTGGTCTAGTGGTTGGTGACCCTGCGCATAGCAGGAGGGCTGAAAGTAGATGACCATTGTGGTCCGTTTTTAACTCAGGCCATTCTATGATTATATGAACATTGCTGTACCCTCAATGGACAGCAGAAATGTGATCTTAAAAATTAAGGAAATACCTGCCAGGAAAAAAATTCTAGGGATATTCACTGCTGAGAGAAATCTAATACATACAGCTCAGTAAATTCTCTCTAATTCCTCTCCAGTGTATGAAAAAAACAAACAAACAAAAAAAAAAAAAAAACCAAAAAAACAAGATATGCAGGATAGAAAGGCTAAGGGTATATCTTCATAAGGAACTGGGAAATAGATTGAAGAGTGGAGAGTGGAGAGAAGGGGAGTGGAAGTAGTAGTGATGACCACACTAAACCTCCACTTCCTTGGCTAGTTCAGATGTCTGATGAGAACATTCTGAGCAATCAGTATCATCCCATTGGTTTCCTCAGCTATGCTTCATCCATCCAGTCAGTCAAAGCAGAATCTTTAGCATAGACTTGAAGAAGTTTATGTATAAACAGGTAACATTGTCCCAGCAAAGGAAATATCCTTGTATGAATACAGATATGCAAATATGCAATCAATTGTTTCATTACTGTGGAAATTTTATCTGACTATTCTCTGTATTAATCTATGACCTAATCTCCCCTTCTGTCCCTAAAAGGAACTGATTAACACTCGTCAATGCACAGTTAGTTTTGTATAACATACAATGATAATGTTTGCTTAAGCTGTACTTAATCAGGATGTTTTTAATCTAAGAAACAAATAAAGAAAATAAGTGTTCTTCTGAAACTATGGCTGAAGAAACTATAAATATTACCCAGATAGAGAGTTAATAGTATTGTTCTCCAAGTCCAACAGTTTAACAATACCCTTCTTTGTTATTACCCACAATTCACCGGAATGTCTAATCCATAAAGAATGATTTCATTTTCCTGGATCTTATAATATTGAATGTCCCTGTTATTGCACTCAAAAGGTTTTTTTGAAGATTGGTAGACAGGTCAACATCAAAAGCAGGCTGAAAGAGCAGTAACTCAGTAGGTAGGAACCGTATTGAAAAGGGACTGTACTTAAAATAAATTAGCCTTCATCAAGTGACATTTCATCTTTGTAAAATAGTATGAAGTACGGTAGGAAGATCTTCAGTGTCCTGACAAGATTGACAAAGGATTCTAGCAAGTGTAAATTTGCTATGAAAGTTGGGATTGGGTAGCCTTGTGGGACTAAGAGATGGCATCAGTGACCGCTGTCAGAAATCAAACTAATAATTAACTTGACATTTCCTAACAGTACAACTGAGCTCTAGTTCCCAAAAGTTATGGAAAATTTCCATGATCATGAAGATATTTGCATTTTTATGCTGTCTTTCTAATCTTCAGTTAGTCTTTAAACTCAAAACTGACCCCTCTCAGGATTTGTTGTGTTTACTTCTGTATCACTGAATGTAGGTGCAGGGTAGACTGTGAGCTTTTTAAATAAAAGAGGTTATGAAGCATGTCTTTTCTCCAGGGAACATGTAAAATAATTTACATGTTATATGGAAAGTATTGGCAGGAGTAAGAATGGAAGGTCAAGTTCAAACCTACTCCTTGTGGAGTCCCTCTCAGTATTAGACCACAGTCATTTGGTTTGAAGGTTGAGAAATACTTCATGCTATGCAAGTCAGATTGGAGCCCCTGTCAAGTATCTTTAAATGATTACTGAGTTTTAATAGATGCCAAAACTTACAAATCAATAAAATATAAGGGGTGTATGTTCTGTCCGATGTGGCACTTGAGATGAGGGTACTTAAACTAGGATTTGAGCCAATAGAGTGTAATACAAGGAGAGCTGTATATGTCTAATGGGCTGAGCTGCTTTTGTAGCATATTGATTTGGTGGGGAACCAAAGGGTCATAATTCACTAATATGGCTAAATGACTGAAATTATAGTATAAACTCAGGGTGACGTTCAAGGTATTCAAGTTTTGACCTCATTTATGCAGATTAAAACTGGAAGGGGATTATAGGAACCAAAATGTAATTTGATAAGCCATAAAGTCTGTATTTATGTAAAATCATATTGAACTTGAGAAGCCTCCTTGAGGTATGCAGCTGTAAACAGCTGTCGAAGACCTGAAATCTAGGAGTTTCTTTCATGCTTAAATGTTATTAATAGACTTAAAATATATGATCTTCTGTTTCATGATTTTTTTTTTCAGTCTGTCCCTTCCTAAACTCTGTCAAGCAAACTTGTGCTTCAGCTCTTCTTAGGCACTTGGCTCATATAAACCTAATAGCAAGCAGATGGAGCAACAATTTACATGTTATTGTACATCAGACTCCACAGAATTTGTGTCCAGTGTTGGTCGTATGCCAGCCTTCGATTATGCAGGGTAGGTCAAGCAGTAGTTTGTATTTTCTCATAAAATGAGTTTAAACCAGTGTTCCCATGCAACCAAGCTGCTGACTACCTTCATGAAGAATGTAAGTACTTAGAAATAATCTTAGTGACTTTGGGAAGAAGCAATCATCTAGGGAAGGACAAGGTGTGGTGTGGGAGAGAAAAGAGGTTGAGATCTACCAGTCAACGTGTCAGTGAGCAGACTATGTTTTGTTTGGTACTGGGGAGTCTGTATCACTGTTTCTGGAGGTATTTTTTTAGCTATGCTCATGTTCTTTTCTAGAGATAGATTTGTTTTTGATGACAGTTATGAGTAACAGGTACTGCTATACTGACAAAGCTGAAAACATCTTTCTTTGAAGAAGGATTTAACACAGTGGTTAGACATTTTTAGTGATTCACTGTTAGGACTGATTTTTCTATGCCTAACCCAAGGGGCTTTGGTTACTACTTTTCTAAACACTTAGCCCTCTTGTCTCCTGCTGTCCTTTTCTGCTGTTAGCAGAGCAAGATGACTTACATATATCCATCTAGCACATTTTTCCATTCACAGCCCTACAGATCTGATCACATATATTAAATACTACAGCTCTGATTACCAGAGTTAAACTGTCACCGTAAGGTATATCAGGAGGAAGACTAAGCAAACTGAAAAGTTTCAGTTGGAATTGTTTGGAGAAAGTTACTAAAATGTTTTTTTCTTAAAGTGTGAGCAGATTATGTACCAACCTCAACTGCCTATAACAGGAAAAGTTTTTGCTTTCCTCTTTGTATACAAACCATTAATCCAGAAAACAATACCTCAATTCTTAACTTCTCTCCCTCTTCTCAAGTTGCTTATTGCCTTTTTCTCTTCGTTAACTCTTCTACCTCCACAAGTGCAGTACTCCTGGGGCTATAGAACCTCTTCTGTGACCATGGGCTGCCAGGCCACATGCTGTTGCTGAATTTGCATCACAGGCACAAGGTGTGGGAAAAATGAGTAAAGAAATGAAGATAAATGATGGGAGAGGTAATTCAAAAGGAGGTGAACCTCTTCAATGTGCAGGAGATTCTTATCCTTCTTTGCTTTTTCAGTGAAACAGGAAAGGATCTCATCTGGAAAATCAGAATGCAGAATTTGAATAACTTCCAAGGTTGGTTGTTTTGTTTTGAGGATCTAATTTGAGAAACGTCTGAAATCTTTCTGGTTTGTTTAAGAGAGAGAATGGTTTCTGGCCTGAAGCCTCTGTTTAGTAACTGAATATGGTGTGTAGTTTAAGCAATTCTTATTACTCTCACTCAGAACTTCCTAAGTTGAAAATCTTCTCCTTCATAGGAAGAATTATGTAGGTCATTCCAGAACTCCTTATTCTCCTAAAAGGTAGAAGTGACCCAAATAACAACAGGAATAGATGCTGGAAAACCATAATTGGAGGAAGATCATATAAGGGTAATCATGCATGAAATGAGTTGTGAAGGGCACTGAATTCTGAGGAGCCTTTCACCTTAAGACTAGTTTTTAATGTCCTTACACTGGTTAATTTACACCAAAGATGGATGTGTCCCAACCAGAGCTGGATCTTTATTCAAGATGCATATTTTAGTATCTGTTTCATGTTAGAATGTGTTCCACTTACTTTACAGAAATCTTGTTCAACTGGGGACTGAAAAATGATGTTTTTAGCTTTTTTATTCTCATTTTATATTATATTTCAGCAGCGTTGTTCTTTAGCTCTTGTTTTCCTTTGAAAGAAATGCTACAGGCCAATAGCAACTTTGGCTGTAAGCTGTTCTGATGGTGCTCTTGGCAATGAATGCAGAGAGGCTGGAAAATGATTTTACTGGTGGAATTTCCTCAATACCTTTAGCATTAGACACAATGGAGAGAGCATGACTTTGACGTAATAAACCCGCTAGGATATTTGCTTAAGGCCAGCCCTCCATGACTCTTGCACATAACTCAATCAAGAGGGGATGGGTTAGGAGCACAGTAATTTGCCTTTTTAAAGGTAAAGTGTCCCTCCCCCCCTTTATGTATTTCAGGGGAAAAAAAAGGCTTTAGGATCTGTATAAGCAATAGGTTGACAAACTAAGTATCATTATTAGGTCAGATATTGTCCTTCTAGCACTTGAGACTTCCGATATGGGATCAAAAAAAAAAAAGAAACCAACTTCCTGTTACTGTGTTCAGAAGTCACTAAATCACATGTTGTGACCTGTGACAATGTGCTCCCTGCTCTCTCCCTTCTTTCCCCAACTTCCTCTACTCTCACTAATACAAATTAATGACCATAAACTTATCTCAAACTGAAAGAAATGATAGCAGACACTTGGTTCAATAGCTGAGGGCCAATAGAGCATGTGCCTGAAAGTTAAGTATGACTATGAGCATGTCATCCCACCCTGTAAATAGTGAGTACCCAAAGGCCCCCAAAGTCTCATACATGGCAGCAGGCTGCATGACAGGATCTCTCTTCAAGTAGGGATGCTTCATGAGGCTGCACCTATGCAGATATCCCTTATACATTTTCAAGACACCTTGTCAGTGCAGATCTTTGGTTAATAGCTCATAGTTTGTTATAAGCTCGTTAGCTTTGTTAAGATTACATCTCAGATTGATTGTGGGCATTTGATCCTTCAGACATAAAGTATTGTCTAAGTCTGGGACAAGAAGTGGATCCAGCCACACCTGGGCTCCTTCCTTCCATAGTTCAAGGAGTTTAGAAACAAATGGGGTACGCTCTGATTCTCATGACTCAACAGGAGGGTCTTCTATATGTATGTGTTTAACCCTACTCAATCTGCAATAATCAAGTCTACCCATCCATCTTGAACCTCATTAAGTTGATGCTAAATGGCTACATTATATCAATGAATGTATTCCTCCTCTCTCTTGTGAGTGAAGTGTACAGTGTGGTTGTTTCCATCTGCAACATGACCAAAAAGCTGAGAAATTTCTCTGTAAATGTAGCAGGGCTGCTTTTATTTTTGCCTTAGAACTGCCTTTACCACCTCCTACTGACTCCTGCTTCTTGTACTGTGAAGTAAAGCAGTGGCAGATACTAATCTGGATTTCAAAGAGGTCAAGTGTAAAGAGCTATCAGTTGGTGACTGGTCCAAAACCTAACTGAGGAATTACTAAAATTTAATGGTAGTCAGTTTTCACTTACTTTTCTTAAAGTGGCTAGAGTTTGGAGAAACAGAATTCTCCTAAATCAGAGGATGAGGTCTTAGATAATACTGAGAGCCGGTGTATAGAAAGGGCAAAGTAAATTTTGGCAATGCAGAAGCTTGTTTCTTGCTACAAACTTAGCTCAGATTAAAAAAAAAAAAAAAAAAAAAGTGTATATATTGATGGGTTGAAAGTCCATGATTAAGAGGTAACAGATCCTGTACATGCTACAGCAGAGTCACCCATCAGTAGGACTAGCCAGATTTGTCCAGGGCTGTGTAAGACCCACAGATGTGAATGTGACAGCCTAATGTGATTTGGTGAGGGATAGAGATGACCTGCAGGACTACCTGAAAGTCAGGACTCATTGTTTGAAATGAGGTCCTTGGATAATGTGGATCACTGTGTAGCTGCTGCTTCAGCCCCACTCCACACCAAACACCCTATCACATGGCCAGGAGTTGTTGGAATGCATGAATTTTTCTCAGTGTGCTCCCAGCTGGTGAGGGAGAACGGGCAATGCATGCAGACCTGCAAAACATTGAAGCCAAAGCTCCCTCACTGCCCTTGTAGCTTTTTGTGCTTTATAAAGAGGAAATGTGTTGACAAGTCTTACTGATACCTAACTCGAGTTGCCATAAATCCTGAGCATGGATTGAGCTGGAGGCTCCACAGAGCAGATGGTGCCTCCGTGGGTGGTGATAGAAAGCAGCACTTGAACTATTTCAAAGCTTCTGAGAGAGGATCTGTGCCAAGGACATGTAACTTAGGGACAAAGGGAAAAGCTATCTGTAAAATCCTTATGTGGAAGGATAGAGCCAAGAGCTTAGAGCCAAGTGGATTCAATGTAGTGCCCAAAAGCATTGGTCTGGGAACTACTCCTTCTGTGAAATGCACAAAGACGACGCTGGTCTATTTTCTTTATTTCACCTGCAGGAAGTTGAAAATGCTAGTCACTGCCTTTGAAAACCATAGGAGGTGGAACAGAGGGTTTTCCCCTTGGCTCACATGTCAGGAGCAGTATGTAGCCTTGTTTTGTAAGTAGCACAAAAATCTTGTAGCACTGGAAAAGAAAATTTTAACTGCAAAAAATGGGAGAGCTGGGAATGTATTATACAGGAATGAGTCTAGCCAAAGTAAGCAAAATCTAAACAACCCACACTTCCCAAATTATCTTCCTTTCCTGCTTAATGCACTGTAAATGAAATTCAGTTGGACTTTTGACATTATTGTGGGCTGGATTTAATCCCATTTAAATTGTACATAGATAGGAATTGATGATAAAGTGATATTGTTTGAACAAATAGCTCACTTCCTTTGCAGTAATTACTGTTGTTAATGTGTTAATAATGATAATCATGTACTGCATTAATAATAGCACCTTTCTTCACAAAGAATCCTAACATACATGTGAAATAAACCTGTGCAGTACATGTGCAATCTTAACTGAAAACATCCAACATCACAGCTCTTCTGTAAATCATTCTTTAAAAACATAGGAAGATTAACTTTCCTACCAAATATTGCACTTTTAATACCTTTCTATTGCCCAAAGTATGCCTTACCACTGTAGAGGTTATAAAATGGCTTTCCTCTGAAATAAATCTGCAGAAAATCTGCAGTATTAGACTGTCTTCTTAAGGGAGCTCCTCATTTCTTTGTCAGTGCTCCATTCCTCTTAGGCTTGATTTTTCTTTGATTTTCATAAAAACAAGAGAAAACTTGGTGGTAGAGACAGATTGCTAACTGAACAATGTTATATTTTCAGTGCTTTCATTCTGCCATTACTGTTGACACTTTGGGTGTGCAGAAACTTGCAGTAAGGCTTCATTGCTCAGTCTTCAATGAAGCAAGAAGGTCTATGCTTTTTTTTACCCAAGAAAGCTGTCTGAGGTTGGTCCTGGGTAGAAGACCCTAAATAGCACATGTTGCTTAATGCCATTACACTACAGGTCCTGATGATTTAGGATAGGTGTCTCAATTAGATGTAAGGATTACTCATTTATTCCTTTATGTAGATGAACAAAAGCTGTCTTAAATCTAACTCAGGGGGACAAAAAACTGTGGTCTAAGTAAATATTCACTAATTTATAAAGAACCTTTGGCTTTCTTAATAAAATAAACTTGCAAAACTTTTCCAGTTTTTTGATTCCATTGGAAGAATCATGATGAAAACTAAAAGGTAAGGTGAACTGTTCAAAGGAGCTTGGTCTTTCTTTAAATTCAAAAGTAAAAAGTTTCTGCAACAAACTTAATATGAATGGTTACTCTTCCTCTTACTGTTCAAGGTTTTAAACAAGAATGCTTTGGAAGAGTTAGAAACTGGGCAGTGAAATCCTTTCCACCAGGTATGGTGTTTCTTAGCAATGGTGAATTAAGAGACCCCCATCACTGCCTTTATTATACAACCATAGAATGGCTTGGATTGGGAGGATCCTCAAAGATCTTTTCATTCTAACCCCCCTGCCATGAGAAGGGTTGCAAGCCACTAGATTGGACTACCCAGGACCCCATCCAACCTGGTTTCATGCTGAAACATCTCAGAGCAATAGGGATAAGTATACAGAATCTGTGCTACTGCCTGAGAGTGCTGAGAACTTGTGTTTTTCCTTTTAGGATCTGTGATTGTATTATCACTTGCCAAGGTAGAAAGTAGAAGTAATCAATATTGGCACTGTTCTTTAGACTTGCATCAAAATGTAATCAATCTCTGTATTTCTTGAGATACATTTTTATGTATTAATTATCTTATGGTTAGGATGCAAATTAAATTTATTGGCTTTCTTCACTAAATCTAAACATTAGAAAATAAGGAAAGGAGAAAGACTGATGTTAAATCAATGCTAAAGGATAAAATCTGCATTCTGAAAAGCAAAATTGAGAAAATACCTCTCCAGCAAAATCAAACCAGAACACAAATCTTTTGTTGCCAGTAAATTAAAATGCCTATTTCTTAGTGAAATGTTTAAGTAGTTAAAAGAACGAGGGAAAAAAAATGGTTTCAGCTATAGCATTTTGTGTGTGGTTGATATAGTAGCAGTATAAGTCATATGAATACCCTGCCCCGTTAGTCCACAGACTGAGAATGTGTCTATTATCTGCAGTTCAGGGCAACCAGACGCAAACACTTTGGCTACAGGAACTGAATCTACATGGGTAAGCAAAATGGAAATATGAACGCTGGCATCTACCCAGGAAGCCAAATTGTTCACAGTTCTACTTCTGTTAAAAATGCTTAAATGATGTAATATCAAGCACGTAAGGAAGAATGGTAGATTCTGCTGCCTGAGATCCCGTATTATTCACAGAAGGCATGCAGAAACTTAGCAGCAGCAAATACATAGCTCCACTGTTATCAGCTCTTGTGGTTATGGAAAAGTAGGAGGGTTCATGCTCGATTCTCTATAGGGCCAATAGCACAGCCCCTGCCCTCCTTTCTTTCCTGCCTCTTATGAGCATCTCATGCTATGACTCACGCTTACTCCCTCTGTGACCATGTTATCACAGAATAAGCATATGCTTGTAGATGGAAGTAAATCAGAAAAATGTTTTCTGAAGCTGGAAAGAGTGTCTTTTTCTGAGTTAGCTTTGTCCATAGACCACTCTTTTTTTGCAGATAAGAGCAATCATCCAGGAAGCCAATCAGTGACTAGCAGCACAGTTTGAATTCGTACACACACCCTTAATCCAAATTCACTTCCGTGAGGAGATAAGCTTTCAGTAAGTTTACTAATCAACCCGTATGAGTGGAGAAGGCAGAACAGGAGGTGTAATTTTGCTGCTCAGTTTATTTTCCATGATATACATTTGATTTAAGTTAAGGTAAAATGTGAGAAGTTCTCCCATGCTAATTTCCATCAGAAACATTTCTCTTTTAACAAGTCAGCATTTGTTGATGAACACAGTCAAAAACCCTGAATACATCAGTATTGGTTGATGTGCAATACTTCGGACAAGCTTAGAGGCAAACCATCCTGCAGCTATCCTAACATTTGGCTCTGCAAAGCCCAATGATGACATGTTGGTTGGTCATCAAAAGAAACTGAATTCTTGTAATGCTATAAGGAATCCTAAGTAAGGTCACCAAGAGTATGTGGAGGCAGCTTGACAAAGCCCATCCCTTAGAAAGTTCAGGAACTTTTCCAGATTGTGAAACTGAGGCACAGTTTAAAATAGAAGAGATGGGTCTATTGTCTGCAGTGAAGGTTATCCATAAGTCTGGATCATTCTCACTGGAATTACCATCTTTTTCCATCAGTTTTTCTCATTAGTGCTTCGTTAGCAATCCAAATGAACACAGAATTCTTTTGGAACAGTACCTTTTTGTGGTATTGTCCCTTTTGTCTTTCACTGCATGTGTTTTGAGGAACAGGACTCTTCCAGCATCTGCTTCTCCCCAGGTAGCTCCTGTCACTTACACTGACACCATACATGTACTAAACCAAATTTGTTCACCTTTGATGTCAAGTGCATTCACACATAATAAAATTGATTTGGGATTGGATATGGAGAGGAAGAAAGTAGACTCTAGTGTCATAAAAGTTGTTCAGAAGCACTTGTTCAGTTAGAGAACGTAAAAGTTTTGTCTGGTAGTAGGTTGTCCTGGATTCAGAAATGCAATGACTTCAAACTGTAGCTGCTTCCTTATAATTAACCAAGCACAGAAACTGAGCCCATGCAAATTGTACAGTAAACACTGCTGCTTACTGGCATAGTGGAAAGAACAATGAGATCACGGAATCCCATGTTAAAGCCTAAGAACAACACAATATACTGTATTTTGGGGGTGATTCCATTGTGCTGGTGTATTTGATTTAGGAAGAAATAGATGTTTTGGTCAACACAGAAACAAATTCACCCCTGCCATTATGTTTGGGCCCCTTTTCAACTGTCCCATGTACAGTGTTTGCTGAAGTCTGCCTGACCAGTTAGGCAGGAGGTTAGCTATGCTGTAGCAGACCTGTGAAAAACAATTTAATGATTTATTAGATCTATTGAATGCAGGTTTTGAAAAGCAAACATAGTCTACTGCAAGAACACCATTAATGACACTGAGCAATTTGCTTCATTAATGTTCTCCTCTGACACCTCCCGAAGCATGTCAAAATACCACTGCAGTAGCAATTGGTCACACAGGCTGTGCTCTCCTGAAAAAAACGTAAGGCCAATCTAGGATGAAGGAGAGGCAGTCATCTCCTTTTCAGTATGAATACTCAAAGGGAGCGTCGGATTTTGTGACTGAAATTCAAACAGCAGATGAACCACAAAATAGATGGTCTTACAAGCCTCCACATCTTCTTGTCAGGCCCAGCAAAAAAGGCCAGATGACTTGATTTAACTTCAGGCCTTCAGATCTGCAGTGCTGTGATGAAAAATAGGTCACAGATAAGATAAGCTGACAGCAACATTGCTTCAATTAGAGTACAAATTATAAAGCTGGCACAGGAAAAACATGTGGCAGCTGGTTAAGGAGCACTAACACAGGATGTAAGCTGTGCTAAATGTTCAGTTTGGCAAAGGTCCCGGACATGCCTTTTGCAGCCATGGTGTATGTCAAATCATATATAGAAGGCAAGACGATGAAATTTAACTTGGCTGATCATATAGAAACATGTCAACAGTCAGGAACATATTGTTCAAACAGAGAAGATGGACTTGAATGTGTCCTAATAAGCATCAACATGGCCCTTCTGACCTTTGTCACTAAAACTCTGGTCTACAAGTTAATTTTGTTAAGAACTTCAAACAAAGAAAACTCTCAAGCTACCAGATCCCCTGGAAGGAATAATGCTAGGTAATATCTCAAAAACCTGTTGATCTCCATCCTAAGCCCAATAGGTTTTTTGCCATTGCCATTCCCTAAGAAAAAATGTTTCAGAGCCTTTCATTTTGATGGCTTACAAAGTATATCTGATTTCCAGATTAAGGAAAAAGAAAAGCAAACACTTTGCAAAAGCTGTTGATCACTCCACCCACATGGTGTTGACTTTCTGGGTGTAGATGGTGTGTGCACCAAAATATGCAAATTGGCTCTATATCCTTTACCTAAAAAAAGCTCTCTCAACACCAGATGTTTTTGGTTCTCAACAAACATTATTATTTACAGTCACGAGGATTATGGTTGTATGTAGGAATTAGAAGAGGTAGAAAAAGGGCGCATAAAATAACATGATGAGTATGCAATCACATGGATGTATTATTAATGAATGCAGTGCTTTATTGTAAACAAATGATTAATTCTCTCTTCACACAGGTGGGTTTTGTTTTCTTATTTCTTTTCTTCATAACAGTTATACTGACTTGAGCTAATGTTGTCCTAGTTTATGTTGACTTTAGTAAAAACTGAAAAGCACCCAGTAACATCTGCAGTAGAAATATAGCATTATTTCAAATGAACTTTAAGGATAAAATAATGTGCAATACTTTTTCTCTCCACATGCATATGCTATGCTGAAACTGATGCAAAGAAACCCATGATGAGATAATAAGACATTCCATAACGAATAATATAAATGCATTAGGAGAATGCCGTTGGTGATGTCAGTAGACCCTGGTGCAAGCAGAAGAAAAAAAATACACCTCCTATGAGGAAATCAAGAATTATATCTAAAAGAATGAAGAAATATGTAAGAGTAATTTCGTATAGCTTTAATAATTGCAATAAAATTCTCATCATTCTGAATGTTCTGACATTTAATTAAATGGAAAGCCTTTGAGTATTTTATCTTCAGGACTGATTTAAAAGTCATTTTTCTCTATGTTATCCTTATGTCCAAAACTAATTTCCGGTAAATGATAAACACGTTTATCTGGGACTGGCATATGGTTGGCCTGTACTCCCAGGTAACAGTGATAGAACAAGAGGGAATGGCCTCAAGTTGTGCCAGGGGAGGTTCAAGTTGTTTGTCAGGAAACAATTCTCAGAAAATATGGTGATGCAGTGACAGAGGCTGCCCAGGGAGTGGAGTCACCATCCTGGAGGTGTTCAAGAACCGCAATGTAGCACAGAGAGGTGTGGCTCAATGGGCATGGTTGGGTGGCTTGACAATTGGACTTGGTGATCTTAGAGGTCTTTTTGAACCTTAATGATCTGATGATTCTGTGGTTGAACTATGGATTTTTTCCTGAAAGTTTCATGTCCGTGGTTGCAATTTTCTCTCTCTTTATCAAAAACGTGAGAATGCATCTTGGTACTATGAAGTGTAATATGAATTTTTAGCTTTTAATTTGCTCTGTTGATTGTGTTGTTATAATTACGCTGTCTTGATATTGTAAAAGGAAGATCAAGGCCTGCGAGAATGAATGAAATTGCAATTTGTAAAGTTTGATTTCTGGAATGTTGACAGTACCCATGGTACAATTTCAAAGCCAGAGCACAAATAATACTATGAATATAGCAATATAATAATCTAATCTAAGTCAAACAGTTTTGAAGAAAATCAGTTCTGGAATTTTTTTTCACCTTGGCAGTTTGTCTCTTTTAAAAATACTGCAGATGGTTCAGATGAAGGTTATTTTCTGAGATGGTGTTGCGAACTTTTTCTCAAAGAAAACTAAGATGTGTGTAAAATCAGCTGAACAAACACCTCTATTTGACTGTGACTCCATAGAGAGGAAGGGCACTTGTTGCAGGCTGCAGGAAACCCACTCTGGAGGAGGAGATGGCTCCTTCCCTCAGAGTAACTGCACAGTCTTGGTGGGGATAAGGTTTGGGAGAGCAAACTGTGCTAGAGGAGTGTGAGAGACATGGGGTGAGTTTGAAATGGGAATGCAGATGGGAGAGGAGGTGCAGGGGCTTTCGGTTGACCTGAAGCTGACTTCAGACATGAAGGTGAGGAGGGCTCCCCAGGACCATGTAGAGAGCTGGCCAGCACAGCTGGGCTAAGGGAAGGACCCATTCTTTCTCAACACAGCTGAAAGGGGACCTATTGAACCCAACCTTTTAAAATCAGCTTGGCCCAAGGGCTTTGCAGTTCCTCTTCTGAGAGCAATCCTGTTGCAGATTATTACTTAGTTTACTAAATTCCAGCTCCACGGACTGGAAGCATATGGTTTTGTTTTTTTGTTGTTGATGGTGGTGTGTTAGGGTTGTTGTTATTTATTTTTTTTTTTGCATAGGAGAGCCCTTTTTGCTTTAAAAACATTCCACTTCAGCAAATTGGCTAGCTGGGGATGCTGTCACACCATGTTTGTCACATCACCACACTGTTTTCCATTTCAGCTCATACCAAATACCAGACTCAGAAAGAGAAAAGACTTTTCTCGCTTTGTGATCCTGCTGGTGCAAGCATTAATTTCACTCTAAAGATTGTCCTGAGCCACCCCATCTCTCATGATGTGAACTGAACACATAATGAACTTGTATTTCCTTCAAGGTAAGCGGTGCAGCTGAAGCACGACCTGCTAGTCCAGCTAGGATCCATTAACGACAAAGATTACATATTTCAATGTTCACCCTGTTGTTTTGACTGTGGGAACAAGGAGAAACGGTTCTTAATTGCTAATAATCCTTTGCATGCATTACTGACAAACTATTTTGTTCACATAGTTGGAGCCTGCAGTGGTTTACTTGCTCTGTGTACAAATATTTATCTTTGCCGATGGTAATGAAAACTTTTTTACTTGTTGTTTTGTTAGGAGAATCTTTCTGGTCTAAAGTAGCCCACCCTATGAGGGAAATGACAAACTAAAAATGTAGCTCACTTTTAATCCTGTAATACAATGATTAAAAAAAAAAAAAAAGATTCCTGAATTAGCCCAGATTTATACACTAGAAGCTAGGAAGAGAATCACCCTAAAGATACTTGGAAGGAGAATTTAAAGTGATTCAGTACCAGTGAGATGTAAGCACGTTGTGGAACTCCTAGTTTCTTTTACAGTGATGCATGTGTTCACCAAACAAAATAATTCTTTATTTCTTTAGGATTTTTGTAGAACAATTTTGCTGCCAAGTGTGATGATATCCACTAGGTTGATCTATGCTCTGGTGACAAGTGACAGGGCCCAAGGGAACAGCATGGAGGGAACAGGGGAGTGTCAGGTAGGGGTTAGAAAAAGGTTCTGCACCAGAGAACCAGTGGCATGGAAAAGGCTCCCTAGGGCAGTGCATGGCATGGCCATGAGCTGCTGGAGTTCATGTTGCATTTGGACACTGCTCTAGACCTAGATTTTGAATTTTCCATGGTCCTGTATGGAGCCAGCAGTTAGACTCAAAGATGCTTGAGGGTCCCTTCCAACTTGGGACATTCTGTTGTTATATGACCCTGTGATACTCATGTCTGGGATGCAAAGAGCCTATTTTCACTGAGTCTTACTCTGAAGTGAAAAATCACCATCAATTGTAAGCTACTTAATTCATTAGTTACTAATAAAAATGACAGGGAAGTTGAGCATTCTCTCATGCATTGCTCTGAAAGCAAAATAGGAGACTGCTGGGAAAATATTTTTTTCATTTTTTTCTCAGATGTTTTTCCACTCATTGATCTTGAAGGAGAGAAAGGTGAACTAATAGGCGTAGCTCCTGTTTCTGCCAGAAATCTTTGTATGACCAGTAATTGAATACCTAATTATCCAATTATACAAGTGTGGATGTAGGGTGAGAATGTGCCTGAAAGTGCTTTTCATTTTAGGAAGGCTTAAAGGATCATTATTATAATACAGCGTGAGCAGAACAACATGGATTATGAAAATGTCACCAAATTAACTACTTGTTGCTGGAAGCGTACAGATGTCCAACCATGTTCACTTGGCACTAGAAAAGAAGAGCACCCACAGTGATGTGACGGAGCAGACCTGGTTCTCAGTAAGTGGCCTCTAGATGTGTACTTCATCATACAGAGTGAGTGTAGCAGACTATAACAATTCTTTGAAGGGTTTCCCAAGTCTATTTATATAGGAAGGGCATGATGAATGTAGCAGTTCCTGAAAACTTTCCCTGGTAGCAGTAAGGAAAAATGAATTTACACTTATACAACATTCCCAGAAAATCTTTTCCATGCCTAAGCCTAAAATGGCTGTACGTTAGAAAGCTGGAGAACATAAAAAAAAGAAAATAAGAAGTGGAACTTGAAGACCTAGAAGTAAGTTGGGGCACTTGGGGAAGTAAAGAGAAACAAATCTAGGGGAAAAGCCAATTCCATGCAATTAAGTGGTGGCATAGAGCAATGATTTGCTGGCATGGCTACATGGCACTGTAGTAGCCTTTTGTTTGTAGAACAATGCTCCCCGAGGGTCAGATTAAACTCTGGTTTTAAGCCAGAATTTTATGGTATAGCAGGAAATGGATCGATCAATACAGAAAAATGTCTAGATACACAAAGGAACGAGAACAAGAAGTTGTAAAGGAGTGGCAATGGACTTGCCTCACAGCTATCTTTGAACAGCAGTGTAGGGAGAGGTGCTGACACAGAAAAAAGACATTTCAGACCTTGAACATTTCCTCGGTGATCCTGGAAATTCAAGCCAAATGTAACTGACGTATAAAACACATAGAAATGGCAAGAAACTCCCTGGCTGTCAAGTTATCCCCATTTTAGTCTCCTTTTGATTTGCAGAAGTGATGCTAAGAGATACTGAGGTTGTTCAAAATATGACTCGCTCTGTGGCATGGGTGAGAATAAGAACAATTACTACAAACTAAATTCAAATAAAACCCACACACAAAAAATTTACATGACCCCTACGAACATTAAAGCTAAGTGAGATAAAGCCCACCCAAAAGAATGTACTGAATATGATGATACTGTTCTCGGTATTGTTCTTATTGGATATATGGGTAAATAATCTTTCACTAAATGTCCTGAGGATGGTTGTGATGTTCGAGGTAGGGCACACAGTTGTAAGAATTTGAGGTAAATTTCTGAGGTGCTTCTCAGTTGAAATGCATATATTGATGTATATATGCATCATCATCTTATTTTGGTTTTAAGGATTTAAACAGTGTAGAGCTGTGCTTAACTTAGACTGCTTATCTTAGACTGCCTATGAAGTCAAGAGTTATGTGAGAGCACTTACAGGAGACAGCTGAGCTCATAGGAGAAGAGCATATTAATTGTCAGTAACTATACTGAAATTTTACAGTGCCTCAAGTCTCTCATTAGATACATATTTATTTTGTCTGAAGGTAGATGAGATGAACTATGGCCTAGCTACCCTGTCTTATTTCTACCCAGTCATATCAGTGTGGAACTTCACTGGATTTATTCCTCTGGAGGATCACAGTTAAATAATTTCCTTCCCAACCAGATTATTTTTAAAATAGACCTTCACAGAAAGCAAGCTTGGGTGAAGTGGGGCTATCTATAAACAGAACACAACCTAGATTTACAGGATGCCACCAGACAAATTCCCTCAAATAAATAAATAAATAAATAAATAAATAAATGCCATTATTGATTACGCTATCCTAGAGATGAAAAGTGTGTCTTCACAACTAGAGAAACATAAACTGCATAAGAAACTAAAACTTTGCAGCTTCCTGATCTAACCGTGGTCTACTTTTGACACAAAGCCAGTTCACTGGGCACACATCTGAGGGTGTTGCTTTACTAAGAGAGGAACTGGTGTTGTCAAAGAATTAAACTGATGTGAGAATGGCCTTGTATATGGTAAACTGATACTTAAAACCCATTGTTTCCCTGGAGACATTATATAATCAGATCTTTTGAAGTGTAAAAACCAGAAAGATTTTCACAAGTGATACCTTTGTTTTGGTGTCTTTGGAAAATTGTCACACTTCTTTTTTGTAGACCATGCTTGGGATGCCTGACAGAAATAAGTGTGTCACCTCCAGATTCACAAATGAAATGATATATACCACTACAAAAAGTTTTATAAACTGAAATGTTATAATTGCATAAAAGAGGGCCTTACCTTCATCCTTATCTGGGAACAGGAAGAAAATAAAAACAAGGCCAAGAACATGCACTTGAGCACAGAAATCAGTAGAAGAGTCAGACACAACTCTCACCCAATGCTTGGTCTCCCCCTTACTTGCAAGATGATCCACTGAATTTGCCATGTCACTTTATTTTCTAATCAGGTTACTTTCCCAAGCCATACTTTGACAATTTTTTTCACATTTACATTACAAATTTCTCATTCTAATTGTTAAGCTATTGCACTGAAAGAAAATAGTTGCAGCATTCTTTTAAACAATTCCTTCTGTATTAGAGGGCACGTACAGTTTATGGTCTTTGTTTTCAACCCAAGATTACAGATACCAGAATAGATTGATATTGATACAGCACACTGTAGATAAAACTAGTGGTCTGATTCTACAGGCAGGGGATTCATTCAATGGAAAAGTCTGTAAAAGAACAGTGCCTCTACTCAAATAAATATTCAGAGCAGACCATTAGTTTTCTTGTCCTCTTTGCAAACTCCAACAATTGTTAACAAAACCCAAACAAAAAATTAGCTAAACTATATAAAAATGGGAATTATGTTTTCCAAGCCACCTAACCAATAGCC
Organism: Perdix hodgsoniae; assembly: GCA_035772895.1. Taxonomy (NCBI): domain Eukaryota; kingdom Metazoa; phylum Chordata; class Aves; order Galliformes; family Phasianidae; genus Perdix; species Perdix hodgsoniae. The sequence continues at coordinate 28,495,983 of JAPSGF010000001.1, read as the reverse complement.
AAATCAGAGTTCACACTGTAATGGCAATCCAGCACAGTTCACATCACTGACATGATAATGTGTCTTTGGACTTGTTCAGCTGACACAAGGCAGTATCTCTGGCAAATATTTATTTTAGTAATATGGGACAGTATACTTCCTGGTATTTTTTTTCTCAGAACCTCTCAACAAGTGGCAGTAGTACCATCCTCTCATAATAAGAAAAGAACAGCTACAAGCTAAAACCAGTTGAGCCTTGGTTTGACTGGCTCATCCGAAGGGTGGTTCCCCCGAGGCTTCCCTAGTAAAGTGGATGCCAATGCAAAGACCACACAGAATTGAAGAAACAGTACTTGGAGCAATGCCATTGATTTTTCTTGCATTATGCTGGGGAAATGTTTGACTTGCAGACTGAAAGAGGTTCTCTGAGGCGACAAATGAGTGGTTGAGCATGCATATGAGAAATAGCTGCACAGTTTTTTCCTGTGAGAGCTGGCTGTAGTCATATCTTGGTAAACTCGGTCATACCCCACAGGCCAAGTGGGGCTTTCAGACTGATTTTTGTTCCTATGTCTTCATGCATGTGGGGCGAGGAAAGGTGTTTGGCCTATTGACTGTCTCTGAGCTGAGAAACCTGGAAGTTTTTGTTAAATTGACTTCACCTTGTTGCCTACATCTTATCCAACTAGGATTCTACATCTGAAAACAGAGGATTAGAGAGTTCACTATCTGGCCACTGGAGCTGTAGACAGTACAGCACAGGCCAGGTAAATGCCAGACTGAGTGAGTAAGTGAAAGATAGTTTGGAGGGAGAAGGGTTTCACACGTTCGTCTGTTTGAAAGCACACTGCAGATGGGAATAAGCTGTTCTAGCTCTAAGCTAAAATAATTTCACTTGCCTTTCACTTGTCTTTAAAGTAAAATGCATGTCAAAAAAATGAACAGGAAAATAAGCCTTTCAGTCAGTGGCATTCTCAGTTTCTGGATAAAGTCTCAGCATCAGTAAAATACACAGGAGAATGGACATCTAAGTGCGCCTAATAAGATTAATTTGTGTTTTATGTCCTTCTCCCACCTGAAAATAAAGCAGAAATTGAAAGGGTTTCCACTAGTGTTCTAGCTGAGCAGTCCTACTGAGAATGATTGATTTTCAGGGCTTAAATGAGTTTGTATCTGAATACTTTCAAGTCTGTTTAGTCTTCTGATGACAAAAACACTCAAGGATGATTTCTTCCCCCTCAGGAAAAGAGAAGGAGGAAAGGAAGGAATGTTCCTCTTCCTTGCTGATGTTCTTTTCATTGCAAAAGCAGGCTTGTGCTTGATTTGTATCGGTAAGAACATTATCTGGTCTAATGTGCAATTTATAATGTGCAAATTATGTGTTGCATGTATTGCAAGCAAGTGCAATACATGCCTCCAGGACGTTGCATTGCACTGACATTTATCTGAATTATTTGAGGATTTCTATTATTTATATGCAAGCTGATCCATTGACTGCGACAGAAGTTGGGAAGGGAAGGTTTACTTGCAATTTGTTACCAGCACAAACATCTTGCTGAATTTTTTTGCTGATGTTTACCAAAGATGCCTGCACTGCATTATTCCCATTGCAATCAACTGTTCCCACTGCTATTATTATGAACACCCAGCCTCTCTTTCACTGTTCTTACAGAAACAAAATAAAGAATGAAATAGACCGCCTCTGACTTTAGCTGTCTTGCTCAGCTACAGTGGCTCTGAAAATACTCAGTGCTGCAAAATGAGTGCCTTCCTAAGGCTTCTAGCACATCATTCTCAGGAGGAGACAAATCATTCCAGAAAGGGGATGGAGAACTAGTTACTTAAAACCAGCTGTGCTGAATCCCACAGAAACATAATGTGAGCTGCTCTGTTGCTTCACTGTGACGATCAAATAAGCACGGACCTATCACATAGGGACGAAGAAAAAATTATATCATTCAATTCCTACGCCTATTCAAAGTCATTCCAGTATTTTTAAGATCGTTTACACCATAATGAGACAGCATACTTGAAAGTAACCTGATAGCAATTACAATGATTTATTATGAAAAAGAATTAAATAAGAGATTACTTGGAGCTCAGTAGCTGCGACATTTTAAAATGGAAAACTAAAAGTTAGTGCGCTTGTTAGCTGCTGTGTCAGTTCAAAACTATGCCCTCCAAAACAGATCCCAAACCCCTGCTCAGCAGGTTGTAGGTCAGTGTGCTCTTAAGTCCCATTCTATAGTCCTCTTTCAGATCACAAAAAGCCCAAATTGTTCATGCAGCTAAAACGTCTGCCTTATCTGCATGCTCTGAAGGTATTGCTGAGCTATTTTGACCCCTGTCCAGATAAAATACTGTCACAAACACCCTGTCTCATGGAACATGCTATCTGGGAGTAAATTGCTTATAGCACAAATCATAGTTGTGCAAGGAGCGGTGGATCAGAACATCAGCCTCTCTCACCAGACATGCAGCTTGAAGTTTGATGTTAGCTAATAATGAAAAAACAGTGAGAGGATGTGAGTGTATTAATATTGTAGTGTACACTTAAAGCATGTTTTTACACTCCTGATGTAGTGCTTGCTGTGTAGAAGTTAAAAGGCACCTTGCTTTTCTCCAGTGACCTTGATTTTGTTGCCAAAGTAGGCCCGGGACCCCTGGGGAGCAGGTCACCAATGTGCCTCTGCACTGAGACCTGCATTTCCTACTGAACCACCCCTGTGGAAATGATCAATGTTCCCCTTCTGAGGAAAATCAGTTGAAGCATCTCATCATGATTTTATAATGTCCACTTTCTTCAGGCAGGACTTTTGAAAGGCATGCGCTATCTCCGGAGTGCCTTGTGATAACCTTGGTTTATACACCACTATGGGATTAAAGACATTAGCTACCTTGCCCCTTTAGAAGCATCGCTGAAACAAGAGAACAAGTTCTCTTTGAAATGCAGTTTATTCTACAAACATTTAGAGCAAAATCTTCAGCTAATTTCCATAACTGCATATAATATCAGAAAGAAAAGGCACAGGAAAGAAGTACCGTCACTTGAAGGTTACTCAGCTGTTTTCTAAACTACCCACTTGCTAGAGAAGCGTGAAACAGGAGCTGAAATGTATCCTTTAGTTTATGCTCATGTTCTCCTCCTTGGACATTTGGTTTCCACACATCCACATTCATCCACGTGCACATATGTGAAGTTGAGTGTCTTATGCTCAGAGCAAACCAGTTCCACCTTCTCTATGTGGCTCTTTTTTTCATGGCAGCAAATGCATTTATGTTCCATTTCATTGTTCTCAAAGGAATACCTATAGAAATTAGATTTGCACATCAGTCCACCAGTTGTTTTCTTCCTAAACCAGTCTGTATTTGCCATTCTGAACAGAGATACTTCTAATGAGCAAAGGAACAAAATTTACTATTTAATTTTCTGCTTATTCATAACAAGCTTTCCCCAGGATACTACTAGCCATGCAGGGCCAGGTCCTCTAAAATCAGTGAGGAAAATAACAAAAACTTGGGGGATCTGGGATTTAAGCCCATTGTGGCAACATAGAAATGAACAATTCATGCAGAGGAGACCAAAGAACAGGAAAAAACTCCATCAAAGCCCAGAGCCATGAAAAAAATGAGTAAGGTCAGGAAATTAATAAATTAAATGGTCTCTTTTCAGAGACTATTTTAATGACTAAGATAAGGCACTGCTATCGTACCAAGGACATTCTGTCATGTTGCTAACAGCTGCTGCTCTGCACACCCAGTTTTCCAACCAGGAAACTTCTTTAAACAGCCAGGAAGAAGCCAGGAAGACACAGAAAAAGGATTCTTACTTACACAGAATAGGTACTGCACGTCCCTTCACAAAAGGGCACTGGGACCGGAGCAGCAGACTTACAGTGCTTGTGAACAATGTACTGCTCTTTCACACTGCGTTTGCATTTATGTGGCAAGTCGATACCTGTGGGGGAGAACATTGCTGTTAGACTTCTTCAGACAGTGGGGCAAAAGAAATTTGAAAGGACATCTGCTGGGAAGCCAAGGGCAGATTGTTCTACTAAAATCTCTTGTAGTTTTAATGCAAAACATAACAAAACAAAACATGCAACATACACAAAAACAACAACAACAACAACAACAAAACACAAAATAAAACAAAGAGAATGCAAAGAGGCACCAATTCAGCAAAGCAATTCCCCATTTGTATAGACACTTCTCTGGTGACTGGCTCAAATAAAGACTTACGATGAAGTTCATGTAAGGTGCTGCCAAATGAAGACAAGGAGACATGAAGTATTCTTTTAGCTAGTCAGTTAGTTTGTATTGTAACTGCTATAAGTGATGCTTGTTAACATTTATTCTATGACAACCTCTAGTTTTAGGGTGGATGCTATGGTGTCCTCATTGCAAGAACAAAGCTCTGAGCCTCAACTGTGAGGCTTTGCTGATAAATGAACAGCCTTCCTTTCTATGGAAAGTGCAAGCTCTCAGTGCATGCAAAGGGCTACAAGCAGTGGAGAACCTAGCCATATTTGAGTAAGGAATCAGCGGTTTAACATACTCACAAGCCTTACAACAGCCATCTGAAGTCACATCAACAGTCCCCTGTATTGAAAGCAAACCAGAGAAGGTCGGATACTCAAGTCTAGCTTGCACATATTGTTGAGCAGCTGGTAGAAACAAGGGGAGTTCAAAAACATGCCCTCATCCTTAACCAACACACCAACTCCTCATCAGACTCATTTGTGTATTGTGTACCAGTTTTATACAGAACAGCTTTTAAAAAAAAATCCATCAGGAAGTATCTTTTCTTTAAATCTACTCATAAGCCACGTGGGATGTTCTGTAACACATGCCTGACTTTACCTAGGTTCTGTTGAAGACTGCACAAAAGCGGCAAATTCGAAGCCAAAGAATGACACATGTTCCTGATATCAAACAGCTTGATTTACACAAATCCTACTCCAAAAGTAATTCAAATTAGTGGCTGTCAGTTGATGAAAAATCCTGCTTTGTCATTGTCCTGTGACTCTCCTCTTTCAAGTTCTAGTGCTTTACTTCACAAAAAGTGTGCGCACTGGTCACAAATACTTTTGTTATGCTTCCTGGGACAGTCCATCCAGAGTTGAAAAAGCACATTTCCTTCAAATAGGATGATCAACTCAGAAAGGTCAAGAAAAAGTGAAGTGACGCATTCAGAAGAGAAATCTCCCAGAGCAATGGAAGGGCTCATTTCAGGAGGCTTTTTTCCTAATTCTAAAATACTTACTGGGACACAGTTTGATTCTTCAAATGGTAGGCAGACCTTTACTGTACTAGTTAAGGAGAACTGGCCCCCTGATTCGGTGCATGTGTACTGAGTACAGTTATCATATGGTGCTTTATAACTCTTTCCAACCTGAAAAACAACAGGAAGAATAAATAAATAATGACATAGTATGACAATACAAACAGAATAATGCAATAGCAATACGGCAGAAGGACTGGGATGTTCAAATCAATCTGATAGTGCTGAGACGTTGATTTCACATCTACCAAGCTCACTCACTACCAGCCTCCACAAAATCCCTTTTCTGGTCACCTACATGGAAAGAAGCACAAGCTGGTGGCAGAATAAATATAGAGGTATGAACAGAAATGCTAAGAGATACCATGATTTATATCTGGTAATATGGGTGGAATGAAATATAAACAAAAGTAATTCTACAGGATTTCAACTGTTTTTTAATAGATGGAAGAACAGCAAATAGTTTGAAAGAGGAAAATAATCTTCATAATAGAGGTTAATGGATAAAACCTCCTCATGGTAACCACCTTTTAAGTGGAAGCATAAAAATTCTATATTGGCACAAGAGAAGCCAATTGCAACATAAATTTTCAAGGAAAGAAAGGATGAAACAGTAAAGATGCAGAGCTCAAGAGCTACCAGAGGAGAAATATCACATAAGGCAATAGCCACTGGGTGAGACAGTGTCATTAACTGTTCACAGCAATAGCAGGAGGTAATAAAAGCAAACAGCCAGCCTGAGGCTCAGCTCACATCAACGCAACACTAAGCTGAAAAGACCTAGTGTATTACCTGTCTGTGTTACTGAGGTGCATTACATACACTATAGCAGCTATGACACTTTCAATTTCTGCCCCAGAAAATTTGTAACAAGTGTTAGTGCAGTTACACGGCTTGCTCAAACTATTCAGCCCTGTATCTTCAGGGCAAGAAGACTCTGTTTCCAGTACTGGAGCAACATAATGTGAAGCCAGCTCACTTATCTCTGCAAAAGCAGTATTACACAACGTCACCACCCCCTACAAATTCCGTCTCTCTGCTGCATGCCAGGAAGAGGGAGTGACATGATTTCCTTACCTGACAGAGATAAATTATTTTCAAAACAGCAGTGTCTGCAAGATGTGCACAGCAAAGAGAGCAGTAATATAAACTCTGATACATACTTTGGAAATACAGATACTTTCTAATCTCTGGAAGGTCTTCCCAGCCTCAAAATGTATGGTGCTACTTCTAAAAGCATTGAAGTCAATTCAGCTTGGCATTCAAAGCAAGGGAGCACTCACCTCGATGGTCACACTGCCAAATGAAAAGTTTGCCACACAAGCCACTTGCTGACACTGGCTGCAGCACTGACCCTCCTTTTCCACATAGCGGAAACCCTGTGGGAATAAGGTCACCATTTAGCTGCGTTACCTTGTTCATGAAACATCTTTGGATCAAAGCCACACTGGAGATAGCAGGGGAAATGAGCCCACCTCTGTTTTCCTTTAGAAAGCTGTTGGAACCACTTTAAGCCTGACAATTAAAGCTGGCAATTTCTTTCCAGTTTTTAATAGTGACCTCTGGGGCGCTTCACTTACCATGTAGACCCTGCTTTCAGCTACTCTTGTTTTTGCTAACACACAAGTTAGAACAAATAAATTAATTCATCATAAGATTATTTGCAAAGTCTACTACCAGTGCTTGATATGATATGATTATTCACTAGAGTTGTCACTGTCAAACTCATGAAGATCACACATAAGTTATTTCCTTCACCATGCTTTCGGTATCCATCAATCTTTTCATGGGTGTTGCTGGCTTTAAGATAAAGGATAATGGTTTTATCCATTCTTTAGGATGTGTAGAGAGTCTAGCCTTTATCTGGATGAGAAAGAGAAGGAACTATTCTTTGCTTATGTTCAGAAATAGACTGAGCAGTTTTTGTTCACACTCTCAACTCATGAGTACTGAGTAATGTCTGGAAACACATAAACAGCCATGTGGTTTCTCAGTGATCTTAAATTTTGAGCCGAAAACAGCACCAACAGAATGGCATAAAGATCATCTTTCAGCATTAAGACTTATCCTTAGTAGCTCTGCAGCCATTCATCTTCAAGGCATCTCTCCAAGGGTAATTTCTTCTGTTTGCTAGAGCAAAAATGGCCAGCACTGTAAAAAGGACTTTACAAAAATCGAAAAGAAGATTATATCCTGCCATCCTTTAGCAAGACAGCACTTGTACTGCCCCAGATTTACAGTACACTCTCTCAACAGCCCCATTGTTGGTGGCGGGGACTGCATGCAGCACTGACCTGCTGGCAGGTGGTTTGGCATTTCACTGGGTTGCATTGGATATGGTTGGTTTGCGTCACAGCATCCTGCTCATCTGTGCACACACAGTCTTCACAAGAGCTTTTTGGCACCACTGCCCCGGGCTGAAAAGATAAAGGAAATCAGAGAGAAAACAGGCAGTGGCAAGGAATGGTGGATGTGAAGAAACATATGTCTCCCGGACTATTGAAAAATAATGATCATACTCAGTATTTATTTTTGGCAGAACTTCCTGGAAAGAATGTCTCAGATCTTTAATTGTGAAACTGACGTTGTCGATATCACAAATTTTGCATGAGGCTGGCACACCCAAGTGCACTGAACATATTGTGTGAGTTGTTACGTTATCTCATAAATTCTGTACTTCATTTTTTCCTCAGTTTGATCTAGTTATTAATCTCACAGCATCTAATAAGCTTTTAAATTTGTATTCCATCACAGTTCTGGCTTTTACTCTCTAAAATCTGAGGATCTCTAATTATCTTGTTTACTAATGAAGCTACTGATCTCTAGGATTACCCTTTCATTAATATTTCCAGTAACACATACGGTTACTGGCAGGGAACAGTTATGGACTACTTTAATCTTGTTTCTTATGTGATTGTTGACAATAACAACTTCATAAAATTGTGATTCAGGCTGCATTAATCCATGGAAAGAAGTGTCTGGAAGAATACCTACCTTAAATTCAACTCCTTCAGAAACACATACACCTTTTGGTACTGTAAGAAAAAGAAAATGAAAAGGATGTGCTAGAAATGATATAAATGTTATACTATTCAGCTCTGAATTCTTGGTGTTTTAGAGAAGGCACAGAGTAGACCTGAGTTCATTTGCTAAGCCTCCATAGCCTGCACAATGGAAGGAAAAGCATAGCTAATACACATTGCTAACTATCATTCTGAAGCCCATGTGTAACATCTGCTCAAATGTTATGCACGAAGTTTGCAGTAATTCTATATCCTGGTATTTTCCATATGGCAAAACTAATCTACTGCACACAGTTTTACCCATACTTGAAATTAGTTGAGCTTTCCTTTATTGTTAGCCACCTTGCTAGTTACTATGTAAATGGGAAGCTGGGTGAGGTATGCAATTCCAGAAACAAGATTTGGCAGCAGAACTTCTAGATAGGTTCACTGTAATACAAATTCATTATTTGATCAATCACACACTGATATTTCACTGAATATTATCTACGGAGAACTTACAGCACTTATTCTTGCTCCACAAAATGTACCAGGGAGGGAAGGAGAGAGGCTATTTCTTGTGATTTTGAAAAACTGAAATAGTTCAAGGAATTAAAAATCATAGAATCATAGAATCCTAGAATGGATTGGGTTGGAAGGAACTTCAAAGATCACCCATTTCCAACATCCTGCCATGGGCAGGGCTGCTGATCACCAGATCAGGCTGCCCAGGGCCTCATCCATCCTGGCCCCAAGGGTCTCCAGGGATGTGGCACCCACAGCTTCTCTGGGCAGCATGTGCCTGGGCCTCACTGCCCTCTCAGTGAAAGATTTCAAAGGATCATGTTGGGAAACATGGTACTTACTGCAGGAGAAGATAGGACAACAACCATCCTCAGATATAGCTACCACTGGCTGGAAACCTAAGTCACATGCTGTTTTGTTGATAATGCAAGTTTTTATATCACATTCTGCAATGGACAAAAGGGGATAAAGTAAGTCAGATCATCCAGTCCAGCAGTTTTACTCGCAGCCTAAAGCTCAAACATCCAGAAAACAGATGATTCTCAAACCAAACATCTTTCGAGGATGGGTTTTGTTCAGGTTAAGTTTCTTGAAACTTGACCTACTGTAAAGCTCTTTCTTTACTGTAAAACATATAGTTCTAGCCCATGTTTCTCCTTCTGTTCCCCTACTGGATGTAATCTCTAACAAAATATACATGCTCATCAGAGAAAAAGTGAAATGACAGAGAAAAGTGTTGGGTTAAAAGAAAATGAGTTAGAGTGGAAAAAATGAAGATGTAGTGGTTGAGGGTCAGAGACATAGAAGTAGGGAGATGCAAGGCAGAGCACTGTGCTCTGAGCAGTGCCCACAAGACATCCAAAAGAACCCAACGAATCTTTGTGAGTATGAAGGAGTGAGGAAGATGAAAACATCCCAATGCTGCCAGGATCCCTTGTCCTGCAGCATCCTGGATGTTAGGAATGAATGTCTGGGCCTGAGAAGACTATGAGGAGAAGATACCTAGTAGATCATAGCAGTAGTTTAGAATACAAGTTGAACTAGAGGAGGTCTCTTTTGACAGCAAGAATAAATGACTACTCCAGTGTGCTTGTTTGAATCTGCTAGCTGTTGGGTCACCATGAGGCAAATGATGCTATTTGATGACATGATGGCACACGTATCATTGACATACCACAGACTGTCTCTGTGCAGCATGGATCATCCAGACGTGGTTTTATTTTACGTACAAAGCCCTCTTTAGTGCAGTTGATAGGTGGGGATTTAGCACATGGGCGGGGGAAGCAAGAGATATTAAAGGTCTCTTCGTCACAAGTACAGTATTGACAGTCATGCTCCCAAGCCTCTCTAGGCTGTAAAAACAGTAGAGGTAGTCATTAGAAGACAAAAACTAGAAGCATTAGATTAATGGATGCCTGCCTGCTATAATGCATAGGTCTGGATTGTCCTATTCCACATGTCGAAAAATTGGAGTTCAAATTCCAGAGGAAGAGAAGAAAAATGCTCTCTACCACTTTCCCTTCTGGGTTTATGTGTTACCAGAAGGGAAATGTGGTACTTCTACCAGAAAAGTAATTCCCACAAACTGCTGATTCTATTTCCATATCTCTAGAAATTAATATAGGTCTAGAGTTAACAAAATCTGCCGTCTTCTTCCCCACTGTCATCACAATTCACTGGTATTTAACCTTAGAATTAGAAGAAGAAATTTGTGCAGTTAATTTTACAGTAGGTCACAGTACCCAGCTTGTATAAAGTCAGAGTATAAATTTAGCATTTTTCTTTTCCTTACCTGTTTCGCTGATCCATCTTGCGCAGTGCAACCTACAAAACAAATTAGATTCCATTAGTGATAACTGAACTAGGGAAAACAACAGAAGCAGCAGGACAGAAGCAGCAGGACAGAAATAGGGGGCTCTTGAAATCTGAGAAATGGACAAAAAGAGAAAGATTAAGCATGAAAATTCACAGCTTATGTAGCCAAAATATCTTATATTACCTTAATATTAGTTTAAATATCCCTATTTTTGATCTTGCAAAAGTTTCACTTTGTATGTAAAAGTAGAAGAAAACTGTCAATCAGAAGCATTTCCAGCCTACCTAGAAAGGGTCTATATGAAGACCTCCTTCATTTCCTCTGTACCCAGAACATCTCCCTTATGTGCACTTCTACATAGTGCTTTATCATCCCGCCTCATCCCAATATTTACATTATTTCTTACCGCAGACAGAAACACAGATGCCATCATGTTCATTCAGCAGAATATTTCCATCAGGGCAGTAACATCCCTCAACAAACACTGGTGTGTTGTTTTGCGAGGGGAGGGTGTCCATAACGACTTCTCTGCACAATTAGAATATAAACAGAAATGAATGAGAAGCAGAAATGTGCACAGGGACAAGCAGACACCTAAAACCCAAGGGAATATTATCTTTGAGCCTTCCTTGGCACTTCTCAAGCTATGGACCTTTGCGACAGGAAATGACTCACCTGCTGAAGCAAGTGTTTCTTTTTGCTTCCCCACATGGCTTGTAGACCTGATCCCGAGCACAGGTGGCCTCTGTAGAACATCACAACACAGGAGTTAGAAAGCCCAGGACCACTTGTACCCTTCAATGCATGATGGACAAGCAGCCAACACAGCCCAAGCTCCTGCCCAGCAAGAGCTCCCTGCATCTTCAGCAAGGGGAACTTCATACATCCCGCAAAGCGCTTGCAGTGGTACCAGCAGTGCTTAACCAGAATCAAAGGCCCCTGCGCAGGCAGTGAGAAGAGATTGCCATCTAGTGATGAAGTTGTAGCTAACACGGAGAAAACAGAAATGTCCCAACCCACTCCTCTGCGAGCTTCTCAGGAGAGCCCATGGACCTGCTTCCCACTTGTTTTGCACCATTTCTAGACTGCAACTTCTTCATTTTTTATTTTTTATCTTTTATTTGTTCCCGTTTTCCTCGGGTCCCGAGCAGCTAAAGAAATACTGATGCAGAGGAATAGAAATGCTTGTGTACGTTATGAAAGAGCTGATCAGAGCCACTTCTGCAGCAGGTCTTTGCCAGGCTTACCGCACTGCCCTTTCGTCTGCCTCCTCCAGTCCACACAGACCCCGTGGAGCCCGCACAAGGCTGCGTATGTCTGCATGCTGTGGCACTCAGTGCTGGGGTGCTGCTGCGAGCACCTGCTGGCCACACACGCCTCATAGTAGGGCTGCGGGGGGACCACGTGGTGGCACTCAGTCAGGTTCCTTTGCACAGGAAGGAAACAAGGAAACAGATATAGCATTTTACTTCCTTGGGCTACTTGGGTTAGAATTCAACTCACAGCTGAACTGATCCCCACTCAGAAAAAGCGTCAAGGCAGAAATACGAAGTCAAGTTGCTGTGATTGGCAATAAACCCACTGACTGTATTGGGGTGCTGGCACAGGCTGTCCATTGTCCCTGAAGGAGTTTGAGAACTGTGGAGATGTGGCACTGAGGGACGTGGCCCAATGAGTAATGCTGGCAGTAGGTAGATCTTTTCCAACCTTAATGATTCTATGGTTTGATTAAGAATGGGCTTTACCTCCCATTCTTTACAATGCTTTGAAACAAAGCAATTTTACATTGGAATGACATATGCAAAGATGAGTCTTCTGAGCAGTTCAAGACTGTAATTCTGTATACTGACAATGTAATGTCAACATGGTTGGCAATCCTATTTTAAACAACATTATTTAAAAAACAGACATACACATTTGCTTGCTGTATTCTGACTGTATTCCTTTTCATCCACAGCATTCAGATAGATGCTGAGTGATTGCCAATTTCTGCTAAACTTATCAAGGAACCACAGGCAGAGGGAGTGCCAAGCAGCACACACAGTTAAGGGAGGTCTGATACTGCTGCAGCTGAAAAACACCTGCCAAACTTGGGAACATTCATGCATCAGTTCACTGCTCAGTTTTGCAAGGTATGCTAGAACTCATATTTTTACTGTGTCCTATAAGCAACCCATCCAAGTAGTATAGTTAAGCATAAAATTATCTTGTGGACTTATTATTTGGCCTCCATGAAAGTTATCTTACCAGATGACTTTACACAGTTCAGAAGGCTCACAGTGCTGATAATTTTCAATCTTAGCTTGTTTTGAGATGCCTGGATTACAGTATCTGTTGGTAGAAACTGGGACTTTCCAATCCAATGCCATCTCTTTGAAGGACTCAATGACCTCACCATTCCTCCTCCTAGCATCATCAGACTTCTGGTTGGTACATGTACCTGGTTGCAAAATATAAGCAAAGAGAAAATTCAGGGCTGTTTAATGCTGATAAAGCTGTTTTTACATAACACAGCAATACCTGGTGGGAAGTTCTTGTGGGAAAGAAATGACACACAGGGTCCTGAGTGAGCTCAAAAGAACTTTGTATGAGAAGGCTAGAGGTAATAGTTTGCCATGAAGATCAGAGCTAAGGTGTTGCCTAGTGCATTCCTCTGGATGGCTAAAGTAACTGAGATGGCTCTGATTAGTTGAAGACCTCCCATAATGAGTAGGTATGATCAAAAGTAAGAGCTTAGAAAGAGCATGTCTCCAGCAAATGTACAGAATGGAAGGAAGTGATTTAAAACATTGTCTTCTGAGAGTGTCTTTCTATCAAAAAGAGATACCTTTCTTAAGATTTCTGTAACAGCAATAATTGGAGTTGTAAGAATTTGGAAATGTTTGCACGAAAAGAAGAGAAAGAAGGAGGAAAATTCATTGCATTCTTTATTGTCAGCTGATGAGGACACTCACCACACAGTCCCATGGTATTGTTATAATACTTTCCAAAAGGGAGTTTTATGTAAAATGCGAGACGACTGTAAGAGACATAAACTTCTAATTCAGGTATTTCAACTATAATGTAAAGGCCAGAACTGGCTATCCTGATACCATTCTTGGAAATGTCTGGAACAATTTTCTTATCATTAAATAGAACCTAAAAAGAAGAGAAACAAAAGGTCTCTATGGACATTCTTCTGTTCAATAATATATACAGTTCATGTAACTCAGAAGAGCTACTTCTCAGCTCTCAGGTGCACAAAATGAAAACTGAAAAGGGCAGTCATTTAGGCACTTCCTGATTATTCCTTTTTAATATGTTGTAATTTACACCTAAATACTTAGATTAGGAAGAAAAACACAATACATTGTGTGACGATTTCAAGCTTTTGGAATATACAAAGTTTTGCTGAACAGAGAAAAAAGTTCTACAGTTCTATTTTTCTCAAGCTTCATTCTTTGGCATGGCAAGGCACTTGGCAATAGAGTAATGTAACTACAGCAAAGTAATGAGAGCTCATTTTAACAAAATATTTTACCAGGTTTGTTTCTTTTCCATGTTCCTTCGCTTGTGTGAGAATAACAAGAGAACTGGAGTGAAAAATGAGTAGGGACATTGAACAAATTGCTCCATCAGTGGCACCACAGTAGTAGTTGTCTATGTGAATCCAGAACTTTTGAGAGCTGGGCTGAATTAACTCCACAAGGACATATGTGCAGTTTTCTTTGAAGTGATAATATGTTCCATCGAAAGTCACATAATGCTCATTTCCCCACCCACTGCAAATACCTGGAAGACACACTTCAAGTTTAGTTTCTCAGCTTCAAGCTGGTTTTAATTATTTTAATCTGTTTCAGTGAGATCTTAAAAGACTAGTTTGGTGAAGAAAAGCTAGCTTTGCAAACACATTTTTATCTAGTCTTAATACCTAATGTTTTATGTGGGAATTCTGCTCTATTTCACGTTACTGAATCAATACAAACATAATACAGATGTGTTTTCATAATACATACGTATTTTCATAACAAAAATTTCACAAATTCACTTGCCACAGTACTTACACTGGCATTCAAAGACTTCACAGCAACCAGTTTCATCATGGTGTTTCATGAATGGGAAACCATTGACACAGAGTTTCAGCTGCTGAGGAGGGCAAGTGATGCTGGACAGTTTAATATTATTTTCTTCTCCCAGGCAAGTGGCAATCTGGCAGTTTCCAAAGTTCCATGATTCATTGAACTATTGACAGATTGAAAGAGATGGAGAGGAACACAGCAAAGTAATGTAACAACTGCATGCACCAACCACACTCCACTAAGATCCCTACCTGGTATCGCATTATTTACTATCTACTCTCTGCAAGCCAGAAAACATGAAGTATATAGCAATCAATGCAGCTCTGATATCTTCTTCTCTTCTACAACATTTTGTGCATGTCTCAGAAATAAGATCTTGACTGCTTCTGCAGGTGTGACATGGCTAGATGTGGTTTCCTAGCTGTTCTTCAGCTCAGGTAACTCTGCCTGCCTACAATGCTCTAGCTAAAGAACCATATCTATTCAAGTCTCTCACCTTTCTGGGAGGAATGAGCCCAAGACAGTCACTCACAGGAGCCAACATGGTAGCAGGTACTAGGCTTGTTGCATTGGGAGCAGCTCTTGGTGGACAGGCTTCAGAGTTTGGTTCACAGGTCTCAAGGGCCTCAGTTTGAACGACTTTACACTCTGCCCAGATTAATTCAATCTGGCACGATGCATTGCAAATGGAGTAAGCACAATGACCTGATATATTCATTGGCAGAGAAACATTTTCTCCTGTAAGGCCAAAACCAAACAGTTAGTACTGAATTGCCCCTGAAACTGGTAAATGTTTGCTATGAACTCTCAAGGACTACGCATCACAGATCAGACAGACATACTCGGCCCTGCACAGAAGTAACTAGGTCTGCCTGCACCTGATGGCCACATTCAGTGTGTCTGCCTGCTGATCACTGAATCTATTGACTGAATGAGGTCTCAATTCATCCAAATGAAAAAGGCTCAGGGAGAGCCACAGGTGGCAAATCTGTATTTCATCAGCTCATCAGTAAGTACACTGGTGGGAACTGAGTATGAGTCCAGCTGAAGAGAATACTGAGTGTATTACTGAGTGCTTCGCAAAGACTATGATATGCATGTTCAGGAGCTACTAAGAGATAAAGAAAAGCCTTCTCTCCTGTAACTTTGGAATAGGAATGTGGATTACAAAACTGTGTTTATGTTATGAGATTCAGGGATTGTGCTGGAGTACATTAAAGTTAACATCTAATATAAGCTTTCTTACACCAGGGGTATCCAAACCAGGACTATGTTACAGGATGCAGGTGAAAAGCAGTTTTGGAGGTATTAGTTACAGTTCAGAGATGTAACAATTTCTGGTAATGTGTAATTGCAGCAGTCTGAATCATCAGTTGCTGGAGCACATTTATCTAACAGTACATCTTCCCAGATCAGTGGCGCAGAAAAAGTAAATTGCTTGGTTTCTCACCCATTTGTATCAATTGTCCATTGTCACTGCAGAAACAGGGAGTGGCTACTGTTGATAATGGTGGTGTGGATGTTACAGGTTGCATAAGTTGTTCTGCAAAAATTAAACCAATTAATATCCAAAGCTTCTGCTACTCTATATTCAAGCTTGATGACACCTATCACATTCCCTACATTTACAAGAAGAGGAACAAAGTCATTATTACACATCATCACATTCTGTACAGGTTCACACTAAAAACATTCCCTATATTTTAATAACCCCCATACACACATGCTGTATGCCACCAGGGTAATGCACACACTCCTCCAGGTGTGTGCGTCAGGTATTTTTATACAGAAGAGAATAAGCCTTCCTTCCACTGTCTCTTATTTTATTCCCAACTAAGGTCTTCTTGACTTTCTAATCCCATAGGACTTCACCTGACTTTGGAGAGGTGACTTCCAGTGGCAAACCATTTTGTTCTGTAAAGGCTAGTTGTGAAAAATCGGTTGATTTAAATACAGATGAGTCATTTAGAAATTGAATGAGGCTACCCTGTACTCTGCTTTAAATAGCCTCTCATTTCCTAGCTATTACAGCATTATATTATTCCAGCTGTTACCAAATGTAGTAAACAGGAAACAAATAAGCTTACCATCAAGTCTTCAGTTCAACCACTCACTTGAATAGAGAAGCTGTTAGTTTTGATTGCCTTATTTTGTACAATTTGCTACCAAAGGATATATTTTTAAATTACTGATTTTTTTTTCTATAATCATGGCACAACTTCATCTTTTCTTTTGATCTTTTTCTTTCTATTTTCTGTTTATTCTGTCCCCTTTGCCCTGCAACTTCTATTTTATGGAGAGATTAAACTGCAAGGTAGCTTTATTTTCTTCTTCCAGTGAGTCATTTGAGACTGACTTAATCCAATGTAGAAAGCGGTACAGTAAGAACAACAGTGTGAAATAACAGGTGATGAGAAGGAGAAAAACAAGGTTTAGAACTATGGATTTTTGAGCACAACAACAGCAGAGTGTCAGCTGTGGAAGGCCCAAAGATACTGGAAAGGCCATGTTGAAAAATGACTAAAACTCTCTGTGATCTTTACACTGACCATAAAGATTTTAAAAATTACACAAAATTACAGATTTGATAGTACCTTGTGCTGGTACAAATGGTGTACTGCAGGGGATGAATGTTTTAATGATCACTCCGTTAGGGCCACAGAAAGCATTACCACACTTAGTCCCATCTGTCTGGCTGTATATAGTTTCATTTAATGAGTAGGTCTTCCCGTTGTAGCAACAAAGGCAATCTGAAGCAATAAAAGAGTAAATACCAAGGTACCAGAGAACACTGCCACATAATATAAATATAAATGAGAAGAAAATCAAACTCTGATAATGCACATATACGCAAAAATTAATTACCTGTCTGAAAAACATGATCAGTCTCTACTTGAGAAGTTGCACTGGGAGTCTACCTCGTTTTTTTTAAATGAGTTGGAATTTTTTTGTTGCTGGTTCTTCTTGGAGTCAGCTTATTGGCTGGTGAAAGTATCAAAACTGGCACTGTCCTTGTCCAGTATAGAGCACAGGGATATTCTTTCTTTGCAGGGAATATGGCAATAAATGCAGCAATAACAGTGCAGCAATAAACGGCTTCCTTTAAGTAAATAAGAAGTGCTGCAATTTTTTGAGAATGTGTATTTGGGAAACACAAACGGATGTATCTGTATTACTGTAAAAAAATCAGCACAACTGAAGAAGTGTTGCTGACTGAGTCACCCTGCATTTTGAGGATGTGGCTTCTACTATATAATGGGAATGAACAAGCAAGTGTGTCCCTGAAGCACATAAGGCTGCTCTTAAGCCGAACTGTCTAGGTATCTTATGTAGTTAGAGGACAGAAAATAGCACCTCTAGAAGATTTATCAACATGTGATGTTGGGTGTTCCAGTCTCATTGTCACTCAATGAAAGGTGGTCAAATGTTACCTTTATAGTCTTCAGTACACAGCTTCTCTTCAGGATTGCTGAAGACAAAGAGGAGGAGAGAAAACTTGTTTTACTGACTTGAATCAGTATGTGGAAATATGTGTGCAATGGCATCTGTCCGCAGACATATCTATTTCTACAAAAAAGCCTGCTCCTTCAGGTTTTAATGATTGTTGCTGCCAGCATTTCCTGTGAACATAAACCATAAACCATACAGGGCATAGCTCTCCAGTGCTATTCTATCTCCCTTACCATCAACTGACCTACCATGAAGTGCAGTCATGGAGGGAGATGCACTCCCTCCTCTCCTCGTCAAAATACGGCTTGTCAGGGCTACACTCTGGGTAACAGCCTGGAAAATTAAAGTAAACAAAATATCTTTAGCCTGCTTTACGTAGATTCAAGGCAATCACGTAAACACCTCTAACGGATGCAGATTTTATCCCAGTATGAATATGATCCAGTATAAATGTTATTCATTTTCCCATTTTCCATGTCCTCTTTTTCTCTCTCCTCTGAAAATTTTAATGAACTCTGTCAACAGATGATTATTCTTCACAAATTTAGACTCAGTGACCTTATATCTCTGCCCAGTTTGAAAGTAACATGCAAATTCTGCTTCAAATGGTTCTACAGCACAGAGAATTAGCCTTAGGCGAGGCACGGTCAGTGAGTTTCTAGGGCACATGAGATATTCTTCCAAGGTAAGACAGGAATCTTGCTGCTTAAGGCATTTAAAATCAGACAAATCTTCAACAAACTGCATCAAAGTCAAGGAAGAATTACCTTCTAAACTGTACAGTATGTTTCCACATTTTCCTTGTGGGTTCCTGCAGGTCTTTAGACAAGGTGCTCCACAGGGTTTATAGAACCACTCATGTTTGTCAGGTGGATTGTAGTAATCACAGAACACAGCTGGGACAGAAGGAAAAACAAAAACAGGAAATCCTCCAAGTCTCAGACACTGGGAAATATTTGTTTTCTAATTCTTGCAAACAAGGTCCTATTAAGCCAAAAACATGTTGAAATACCAGAATTCTGCTCTTCTTTCTCCCCCATGTGCCCAAACACATGGAGCATCTCTTTTCTGCGTGCATTTCCAGTGCAATACTTACGGCAGATGGCTGGCGTTCTCCAGTTGATACAGACACCAGCTGTGCTACAGCTTCTTGCATAAGCAGCCACCGAGGTACAAAAGCACTCACAGTCTCCCACACTGTCACAGCCACAGAAGTCAGAAACACAAGATTCATAATATGGTATTGGATTCACCTATCAAAATACCAATAGATCTGTTATCACAGCTATACCTCTTGCTCTACATTTTAATGAAAGGGCTCTGAATTTCTGCCATCCCTGACAGTTTCTTCAACAGAACTGTCTGTGACATTCTGGGCTTGTCATGACAGAACTAGGATGTTTTACAAGAGGTACTTTTCTATTTTCACCTGTCTGGTAGATGTGGACTTTTAATCCTTTCTTTATTTATGTACTGCCGTTTACAATCAAGTATCCTTCCAAGCATAATTTCTGCAGAATTAGCTACCTGGCTTTGGGTCAGCACAACTATGTAGTGCCTGTGCTTTCTAATTGACAGATAGGGATGGAGTATAAAATGAAATTATATTTTCCACTGAATTTCACATTTCTTGCATTTCAACCTGTGTCAGCATGATCTAGCCAAGGAAATTAGGCCAAGTTCACTCTTTAAGTGACTTACTAAATTGCACTGAAGCCTCACATAGGCATTCTCATTAAGAATTAGCAGCTCTGTTTCAGTTTAAATTAATTTGATGTGTCTAAAATAAACAAAATAAATTCTTTCTTTTGGTAATTTGAATAAACGTTCCCAAGGATACTCATAAAAACAGCCCTGTGCTCTTATCTCTAGATGTTACAAACTGATACCCAGCTTTTTACGTCTGGTAGCCAACTATTATCCTCTTTGTCCTTGGTTACTCAAAACAGGCACCACTGTTTCCCCAGTGCCAAATAGCAGGATTTAACTGCCATAGCGGTAAGGAAAGGCATTGAGAGAGGTAGCCCCTGTTCTCAAGGATGTTGTGTAATAGCCTTTAATAGAAACAATCTGTGCACAAATGTTTCTATAATAGCAACTAATACCTGGTGTGCAAGTACTGATGATGGGAGAATAGGATTACCTTACTGTGGCACGCTTCAAAGACACTACTCTTAATGATGCTGCAGTGCTTCTGTCCCAAGGCAGATTTGAAAGGCTGATCAGCACACAGGTCCGTCATGTTGATATTGGAGCAGGTGCTTGTTATTTTCCAGCTGTTTCCAAACTCCTGGATGCTCATCTCCACAGACTGCCCTCTGGTTGTGAAGTCATTCCTCGAGCGGCCATCGAAGTCCCCACAAAGGCCACAGACTTTTCCCTGAGTAATTTGTGTAGGTGCAGTAAGTGGTTTGGTTATTTTAAGTGTAGCCCACTCTTTGACAGAAATAAACTACAGAACAAGCCAAGGAAAAATAACTGCGAATTTCTAAACAGCCATCAAAGTATGTTTTAGAAAAAGCTGTACTGGAAGTGACAAGATCACTCTTTTAGCCCACCAGTACTCAAAATATCTGGCTTTACTTCTAGCTCCCAATATTTTGGAGCATTCCATACCAACTGGACAATGAAACAAAACACGAAGCACGGCCCACTCACTGCTACTTGCCCACGGGACTGAACACTTCTCCAATCCCTGAACTTCAAACTGGGGATTCAGCTCTGGGTGTCTGACTTTGATTTTGAAATTGTAACTCGGTCTGTTCTGCACCTACCTGGAAAGATGGTGTCACATGAACAACAACTGTTGTCTTTTGGTCCCACATGAAGCTCATCCCTTGAGTTGTTTCAATCACGATATAACCTCCTCTGAGATCCACCTTATAATTCTTCTCAGCTCCTGGATCAGTGGCTATCTCCTGAATTCTTCCTTCCAAAAGCCTAATTTCACTGCTCTACAAGGAACAAATATATTGCACGGAAAGAAACCAAATAGAGTAACAGCTCCGGTATTCTGTTTTTTGTCCTTCATCTCATTTTTTTGTAGTTCTTGCACTACATCTTGGCCTATCCTAGGACACATGAGTGAAAGACAAGACCCACTGAGTTCAATGGGAAACATCTGCCCATGCATGACAAGTCTTACTTCACGGTCAAAGAAATTGTCCTCATTCTAGATGAAATCTATTTTGCTGGCACAACAGCTCCCGAGTGCATGGGTAATTGGGCATGCCGGAACACTCCTTGTCACGCCACTTTGTTTCACCCTACCCTCACCTCCCACTCTGGGATACATTTCTTTGTTCTTTTGTGTTCGCTTGGGAGAAATGCTAAAGCTGAGCTGGAAGGAAGAAACTCTTCCCTCTGTGGTTGACATCTGCCCTGGCACAGAACCATGGCACAGAAATATGCGACGTGGTCCTCTATTTTTTTTTTTTTCTACCCATGCACCACTAATATCACAGATGCACACATACACACACATGTATGCAGAGTGCTGTTGACCCCCTGCACCTGCCCCCTTCCCTGCAGAAGTATCCAGTCCTGGTAACACCAACTACCTACACCTTTCTTAGTTTGCTTGCCTTTGCTTTCCAGCTATTTGATTAACACCGGTACTCTATAGCAACAACAGAGCTGGAATGTAAGGAGAAAGTATATTTAATTGCTGCAAAATCAAGACTACAGCTCCTCAGTTAGGAATGATTCTACACAAACCTCGAAAATCAGTGTGATCTTTAGGGAGCAGATGGAGAGTGACTTCCCACAGGCATTGTTCTGAATTACAATTCGGAAGGTGCCAGCATTCATGTTATTGGGACAAAAATCCTTAGAAAAATAAGATAACATTGTATTAGATTTTTTCGTGTAATTACTCCAGTCTTAAACATTTTCTAGAGTTCTAAATACATCAACCTGACTTCTGCTTTTTTACCATGAGTTCACCAAAAACTCCGGGCATTTTAGAAGAAGTAGCTGCTGAACTGCTCATTCTTATTTGTCCACGGATTTAAAAGAGAAAAGCTGAGGTAAAAAAATGAGCCTCTCACAACACCAGTCCTGCACAGCCAGTAAGTTTTAAATACTTTTTTTTCCCAATATTAGCAAAAACAACAGTGATTTGGAGATGAGAAAGTGTCTCATTCAGTACTACCTTATTACATGTAATTGTTGTACATGAATTGAGATCCATATGCTAACTTCTACATGCATTTGATGAAAAAAAAAAAATAGAATCACAGAATCATTTGAACTGGGAGGGACCCTTAAAGGCCATCTGGTCCAACTACCCTGCAATGAACAGAGACACTTACAGCTAGATCAGGATGCTCTATCAACCTGCTGTCCCTACTGTCACTCTTGAATGATCCAGAGAAACATTAATTTTCAATGCCACATCAATCCCCTCCTTTGCAGATGGTGGATTTGTAGCAGGAAAGGGCAGCCCAGCCTAGGAGTTAATCATTTAGGTTCACACAGTGCCCTCTTGTGTCATTTCTGAGGGTTAATTGCTTTGGTTTTGTATAGAAGATATGTATCTGCTCTGAGTACAAGAGCAGGGGGTTTCAACTCAGCTCACCAGTGTTCATTACTTTACATGAGACAGCCTTTATAGAATCATAGAATCATTTGAGCTGGAAGGGACCCTTAAAGGCCATCTGGTTCAACTACCCTGCAATGAACAGGGACACCTGGACTAGATCAGGTACTCAGAGCCCCTCCAGCCTGACCTTGGGTGTCTCCAGGGATGGGGCATCCACTGCCTCTCTGGACAATCTGTGCCAGTGTTTCACTGATCTTACTGTAAAACACTTCTTCCTCAAATCCAGTCTAAATCTCCCCTCCTTTAACTTGAAACCATTTTTCCTTGTCTTATCAAATCATATCTCAAACGGAACCCTGCAGTGTAAGCTGTGAAGAGCATGTGGATAAGAATACAAAAAATGACATACCTGAGCTAGGATATAGTCACAGTCTCCCAGGAAATCAAACTTCTCCCCATCAAAGCTCATGTAGTGCCCGTTGCCATATACGGTGCAGGTTCCTTTGCAGGGATTGTCTGTGCAGTTCCACTGCCTTTTGTTACAGGTGCTGGGAGTTGAAATGCAAAGGTTCACCGTCTTTGTATGAGGTGTGTTTTTTCCTTAACTCCAAACACAGGCTGAATAACTGAAAGTTGAATTCTCTGCAGTGCTTCAAAGCAATCTACTCTGAGACCATGACATATAATGGACTGCTAATTATAAAATTCATGTTTTCTACCAAGACAAATTGTGTATTTTGATTCTTCTTTTTTTTCTTTTTTTCTTTTCTTTAAATAGCACTGAAATCATTAAGGCCTGACAGCAGACAGTGGGGATTTAAGACCTATTCAAGATGAAGAACTGGATAATTCAACCATACTTAGCATACCTTACAGCCAATTCTGTTCCTTATCACGGTGTACAAATCAACACTACCTCCCACCCTCCCCTGGCAGACTTCACCTCCAGCTGAGGGGCAGCACAGACAGAAATTTTTTGTTGTTCCCTTAGCACAGATACTCTGCAGTTATTTTCCCTGTGTGTGATCTGTTCTCATAAGAAAACAAAGACCTCACTGCAATAAAACCTCTTAATGGCCTCTGGGAGAACAACAACTGCTTATCAGGGTTTGGCCTCACATGTTAAACGTATTGCTTGTACTAGTGATAATCAAAGCAGTGTTTCTGGCTGTTATCTTCTCTTATTTTCTCACTAAATAATGGGTAAAGATTCAAAGAATTTTACCCACCACGATAAATAATATCTATGAGAACTATAGCAGCATTATACCAGCAGTTGGAACAACTAGAACATTCATCTGTCTTACTGGGAGATCTGTGCACCCAGGAGAATTCTAGGTTGCTGCAAGATCACTGTGGTTCCTCCTTCCTCTACATTTAGCGCTTTTCTGGGGGAGAGCTGAGTCCCACAGTGACAGACTCCATTCTTATACAATGAACAGCCACAAACCAGCTTGGATGTGGCTGGGATTTCTAAAGCTGGAGTGGAAGCAGTCTGTAAAAAAATGATAGAAATTCTTCGACATTTGGTACCCATTCCCTTAAATACAGGCTCATGCACTCTGGTGCAGAGAGGGAATGCTCCCTTTTTTGTTATTTTTGCTAGATGTTTTATGGTTCTGATGGTGAAGACAAAAGTTTCAAAGGCATCCATGGATGTACTATGCACTATTTTTAACAGCCTTTGTTACAAAACGAAACTCCCTGGAATAACATACCATGTGTTGCAGTCAACTCTGATGGTTTCGCCAGGTTTATAAAAGTGCCCTCCATGGACACATGGGCATTGGTCTTTGGGAATACATCCCCCATTGCCATCCAACACCAGCCCATCAGGACACATGCAGCCAGAGACACATTCTGTGGCATACTGCATATATAAAAACATGATACAAGGCAATATATTAATGCACAGAACATACAGGGAAACAGAAGAAGTGAACCTCAAACTTTTTAGGTTGCCTTTTCAAAATGTTACGTGCCAGCAAGTTAGGAACAATCAGGCTACAGCCGTCACAGCTAGGTGAGCAGCTGCAGCTGCTGTGTTATCAGTGGAGCGACTGGGCTTGTGAACAGTGTAATCTGTTACTGCCAGCGTTTGTTTAGGACAATCACACATGCACAATCATGTTGTCCCACACTCGTGACAGAAGGTGAAGCCCTTACACAGTGCATGTCCTGCGTCTTACAGCTCTTCTGACACTCTGATCCAATCGCACCAGGACCCGCCAAGCTGCAGTTGAAGTAGTACATAGGAGCTGGGCAATCTATGGGATGAAGAACATTGTAGGAGGGTCATTTGGTGAAAGTGATAAGGATGTCATCAGCCCCTCTGTGTGACTGAGTTGAGCATTTCAGAGGGCAGCATGTGTCTCTCATTTACAGTTTTCATTGGATTTCCATTCTGTCTACCAACAGGATGAAGGAGGCAGACAGCCTCTGAGCTTGGGAAAACATCATCTTTTAAAGAATTCAGCAACTCTGGGGACATTCTTATAAAGACAACTGTTACTAATAACTCGCACATTATAGGCAGAAAGTAAAAAATATGCAACAGACTAAAATGCTACAGAACGCAAGAGATGTACAGAGAAACATTACTAACACTAGCTGACACTATAATGCTATTATTTAACAAAATCTCACCTTTTACCAGGACAGTTTCTCCAATGCAGTCTAATCTTCCTTGAATGCATTTGCTAAAGAGATTCCATAAAACGAAACACATCAGCTCTTCACATTTGTCTCTCTCACTAGAGAGAAAGCCTCTGCAAAGCTTTGCTAGTAACACAAATAACAAATTCTCAGCAAAATTAATATTTGGTACAGATGTGAATTGCCATCCCCAGAAGGAAGTTCTAAACATGAAATTCTTTCCTTTCATCTGCCACTAGTTTAGTGTATGCCTTTCCTAAATCAAGAGTTTCCTCATCATTTTTCTTCCACTCTGTGAGATCAGAATCTTACTTAAGAGGCCTCCTAAATTACTAAGTGAATTTGTATCTACAAAGCAGTCAAAAAATTTCAGAGAAAGATCCAAGATTTGGAAGACAGAGAGAGAAAACAGACATCTAAAGATAAAAATACATTGTTTGCATAATTCAGCCCTCTCCTGATATTTGTTTGCATTTATTTGCTCCCTGAGCTGGTTGAAAATGAGGAAAAGGTAGTTGTTTTGCACTGGAGGTGCAAGAGAATTACCTTACCTTTAGCATTCACCTCCCTAGTTTTCTCCTTATGTTTAAAAACTGAGATTTTGCTTTTTTCCCTTGGGCAACATTTTTTTTAACAGCCCGCAGGATGATGTGTTGGGGGATGTTTTTGACTCCTTTTCATCACAAAGCCAGAAACTCCCCTCTCAAAGCCCCTATCCTGCTGCTGCTGTAAGTGAATATTATTTTACACAGCAGTGAACTTTGCATAGAGATAGGTCACAAACACTACACGTTTTAAGGCTCTTGTTTGCTAGCAGGAATGTAGGATCTTAATCTTCACTGCGGCTGCCAGTTCTGCCAGGGGATCATTTGCTTTGGTAAAATCAAGCAGAAATTAATCATGATTCCTTACAGTAAAATGACCACATTCAAGGATTAGAGCAGGGACTTCCCCAGCAAGCTCAGGTGTTCAACCTTTGCATCATTAGTGCAGCTTACCACAACAGCTTGTCTTCCTGAAAAGAGTTGCCAGGCTGAACAATCTTGCCTTTGTAGTAGCAGGGACAGTCATCTGGAGTCACACATTCCTCCTCATCATTGAGGTAGGTCCCTTCAGGGCAACCACAGCCCTCCATAGGAGCAATCTGAACTTTACACAGTGGATCAGCTTCATCCAGCGAGCGGCAAGACTGGTTGCAGTACTTCACACTATAGTTATAAACCATAGTCTCAGGACACTCCTCTGACGGATCTTTGCAAGAGAAATAAAATGGATGTATGGCCTTCTATGTGCAATCATCATTCATGCTGTTAATGCAGCTCTCTGCAGGTTGAGATCCATAAATGTACATTTTCCTAACCAGAACGCCTTGTCTCCCAGTGGTCTGGGAGAAGCCTGCTCACATAAGCCTGCAGTAGGCTGAGTGAGTAGGTGAGATTGAATTCTGAAATACCCAAGAGGGTGTATCTTAACTGAATAAGAGTCAGTGTCATTTTGTATTTGTAAAATTTACAATTCCATCTTATAATTCCATCATGTCAAGAATTGAAGCCAGTAACATCTCACTTCTCCATGTAGATAAAAATGAGCTTTCTCTCCCTAACTAATGATTTATTTGGATAGGAAAATAAAAATGGAGGAATTTAGCTATTTTATAGGGTTAACTTTGGGCATTAAATGGGCAGTGATAAGGAACTCTGCTAATCATTTGATGTTACCTCTTCTTTTTATCCTTTAAAGAAACGAGAAACCAAATTTTTAAGCACCCTGTTGGGTGGATCAAACAGTTAAATACTAAAAATCTATAGATCTCAATTAAACCTGTAAGACAGTGAAAAGCTGATTAATCTTTGTGCACTAACAAAAATATTACCTTCAAAAATCTGCCATAAAATCTGCAGTAGGGATCGGTAGGATCAAGTTGTATAAGGAAATATCAGAAATGTGACTTTCAATAAAGGCTGGCACCCAGATTCCTCTGAAATTCAATGAGAACTGGGGACCTAGTTCTCTTGGACCTTTTTGACTCAGATCCCCGAAGATAAGACCCACTGCTTTGTTTTCAGACATGCACAGAGGTACCAGAAGGTACAGGAGGGTTGCTTATGGGGAACTGCGCTAATCTTTGCAGCAGTATTATCAGCATATCAGTCATAGGCTCCATGCTTAAACAAAGCTCTGTATGGTTTTCCAGTCAATGACCACTGTATGCTTTCTTAGATTAGTTTGTGTGCTAGGTGTGTGTACACATGGAAAACCACCTCCACCAACAAGAGCCAGTTGGTTTCCTGCTCTCAGCTGGAGCAGGCATGATATCCCATGTGTCAGTTAGGCAGGCCGTATTTTCATATTTCATAGGAGTGCTATGAGGATGCAGCAGCTGGTATATATAGGTATACAATAGGTCAAGTAACAAATATATTAATAAAGTCCTTGAACTCGAGTTTATATCATAATCCATCTGATACACCAAAAGATTTATCTGAATGGCTGTTTCAATTATTAATTATTAATAATAGCATTTCTATCAAATGTGTCTCCTTTCTCCCTTTAATTATCTGTTGGGAAAAGACCAACTTTGGTAAAGCTAGGTCTGGTAAGAAAAAGGTTATTTGGTCACAGTACCCACAGTCTCAGATTTGTAATCTTAGTTTATGTGAGGCATAATTGTATAGCACATGAGCATACCAAAGATAGTTTAGAGGCAGCTTGCACAAGGAGAACAGTGATGTGATTTAGAAGAGACTACTGATCCCAGAAAGGAGTAGCTCTGCTAATGGTTTGTGTTTCCACTAGGGACTGCCATGTATATGAACTTCCTTCCATTTGCTAGTGGGGTTTTCTTTTTCATATGCTCTACTGACTGCACTGCAGCCACCCTG
Organism: Perdix hodgsoniae; assembly: GCA_035772895.1. Lineage (NCBI taxonomy): Eukaryota > Metazoa > Chordata > Aves > Galliformes > Phasianidae > Perdix > Perdix hodgsoniae. The sequence goes on along the minus strand of JAPSGF010000001.1, from coordinate 28,467,789 downwards.
TGCAACATAACCTGTCTCAGATGGTGCCTGCAGTGCAGCACAAATGCACACAGCTGCAGGAGCTAAAAGACCCTTCCCACCTGCCACCAGGGGACAGAGCACTGAGAGTGACTGCTCTGGCCCATTTACTTCTTCACTCCTGAATAGCACAGCCTTCAATCTTATCACAGGCATGTTCCCAAAAGATTATTTCCTCTTAAAAAAAAAAAAAAAAAAAAAAAAAAGGTTAAAAATGATCATGGTGATTAAGTCATTAGAACTTTTCTCAAGGTTACTGCACTGTTTGAGTTAATATTGCCTATTGTGTTATGAGTCAGGTTTCAGACCCATGTTGCAGAATTGTCTTGCTTTGGTGTGCAGTGTGTCAGTAATTCTACCTTGACAACAAATCTCTCCATAGACAGGGACTGGCTAGTGTGTAAGTCTATATGACTCTAGGATAACATGCTGTAGACTGCACTGTGTTCCTTTGTAATTATTTCAGCATGGGCTTGTTAAATTGTTCTTACTCCAATCTTCAATGGCTTCTACAAAGCACCAGCTACATTGTTTCTATTAAACATTCCACCTAGCCTCTAAAGCAGGTAATAAAATATATCATAGCTGCATAAAAATCATTCTTGTTATCTTTCTTACTCAGATAAGTTATTAAGAAACCCATACATTTATTTTCATGTTGAAGCAGGTAAATCTCATTTGAACTATCTGGTAATTAACAGAAAAATGGAAAATTTCATACTAAAATTCAGAAACTACAACTCATGCGTTTTACTCTCATCTCTGATAGCATCCCATAATAAATTCTGGCAGTATCATATAAATAGATATTTATCTGTGGACTCCTAACCTAGGATTTACTGACTATGTATATGCTCAAATATACACTTACATTGCAAGAAACTTGTATTTATTCTTAGATAGTCCTGAGATGAATATACTTTTCAACACTTTCATGTTCTCAGAAAAAAAAGAATCATATATTTATTAAAAGACAAGTTATACCCTGAAAAAACGCAGTGAATGAGAACAATACAGTGTGCATGGCCAATGCCTGAGACAGAAAAGTTGAGCAGTACTGTAAAAAATCTGTCAGAATTACAGTGCACTGGGAGGCCCATGGATCCAAAAGTAATCTGTGACTCCTCCTTGTGATTCAATACAGAACACACCTGATGGGATGCGCAAGGAGCATGCATCCTAAGAGCCTCTTTATGAAGTTATATTGACAGGGAGAGGTTTTTAAAGAGCTTATATGTGCTTATTCTATTTTTCAAAGATCTGTGAGCTTGACTGAGCTCAGAAACTACAAGCTGCCAAAAACTGCAGTCTGAAGATGTTCCCCTATGTCCTCACTCAAGGCATTATAGGATGCATACCACAGATCCCCTGTCTCCAGCCCTTAAGGGTCATGCCTGCTGCAGCACAGTCTCTGGAATAAGTAGAGAGCACGCTACACAGTGCAGCTTCACTCTTGTCAGCGTTACAGGTGTCGTACATACATCTCTAGGGGACAGAAAAGGACATGGGTATTACGCCTGGTTCACAGAAAGAGCAAGAAAATATTCAGCAATTTAATGGGGTAAAGGGTAAGCCACAATTATCTGACTTATAGGTATCTGAAGACACTTAAATCTTACGCAAAATTTCAGGTTCAGGTATTTTCTCAGCAAGCTGTATCTCACACAAATCCTACATGAATTTTCTGCAGTTTTTGCAGGAACTGCTTTACTATGCATAGAAATGTGGGAACTTGCTAGCTCATCAGTAACATTATACAGCTGAGCACCATGAGCTGTTATGGGCAGCTTCCTGCATTTTAAATACAAATAGGGTAACATTTTTCCACAGTAACAAATGGAATATGAACATTGTAAAAGTAGTGTATGTTCTCCCACTGGATGTGAATTTTAAATGAAATCATGAGATCAAAACCTCTTGGCTCAACTCCAAACAGAAAAACTGATTTATCTTTTCAAAGACTGAACAGTTTTCAAAAGCAGCAAACTCCATTTTACTTATTTTTCTTCAGGATCATGCAACAGTGCTGCACAGTGATGGCAGTGCTGCCCATAGAAGACAGTCACTTAATCAGTATTTTCAGGACAGCAGGCAAAAAGACCCATTGTATCTTACATAAACTCTCACTTTATTTTTCTCATCAGTGTCAGTGAACTTCTTTGCAAACTCACATTACTATAATCCATTTAACTCCCAAAGACCAGACCACCTCTCTGGCAGATCAGCTTCTGTATGAGAACAAACCACTGCTTTAGACTGCTGCCTTACCTTGATGTACACAGAAGGGTCTACAACAGAATGGCAGGCAGCAAATGTACTGCTTGTATTAGACAGAAGAGCACACCAATATTGGGCAAATTTTTCTGAATGGGAAAAAATATTGTCCACAGTTACTTAAACCAAATTACTACTTGAATTTGTTTTCTTACAAGTTATCACACACTCCTAGAATGTCCTGAAGTGCTCCAGTGATGCTGGAAGGAAATAGTGGGCATAAACAGAGTGAACAGTCATTTTCCTGAAATAAAGGCTTCATCCTTCTGAATACTAACACTGTTACAATGGCTGGATTTACAAAGCATCTGACAAGAAACCTCCTCATTTTCATTGTTTTCCATTAAATTTGTCTAATTCTTCATGAAATACAGTCAAGGAATTACACAAAGCATAAAAGAGATTTTACTATATATGATAATACCTGGCAGACTACACTGTAAATCTTATATATATTCAAATCCAGTCAAAATGAGAAGCTGGGCAGGCATCTGGTGCAGTACAGTGCCTGCTGAAGTCAGTAGTGATGATAACTTATTAAGCCCAGCACAGCTGAAGCAACATAGGTTGGAAGATTGAGCCCAAATACTGACAACCAATTATGCTCTGCCTTAAGCCTAAATTGCTCTCATCGATGCTGTGTGTGCTTTTCAAGTCATCAGCAAAGAAGGTGCTGGCCCTTTTTCCAGAACTGTATATTTTGTTTTGTAAAGCTGTCACCTTAGAGGCTCACAGAAAGCAACGTGTTCTCTCTAGAAATAGCCTCAAAGGCAGAGACAGTTGATGTTTATGAGACTTCTAAAGCTTTTTCAGTTATTTATCACATGAAAATTATTTAGCAATGAAAACTCAGGGATGAAAAAACTGCTACCTTTATCCACGCTGTTTGAACAAGGATCTTCAAAGCTGTCCTCGACATCAAAACAGCTGGCTCTGGTTTTCCAAGAGTTACCAAAAGCAGCAGCTGAATCTTCTACAGCTCCAGTGGCTGTTCTGAAATCGTCAGTCTGGATGTTATTGAAATTGCCGCAAAGACCTTGAGCAGGTGGCAGTAGGGATAAAAAAAAAAAAGGAGGAAGAAGAAGAGGAGGAAGAAGAAATCATAATACAAATGGGCAAAGCAATGACTTCAAGATAAACACCCTTATCTCTATAATGGTGTTTGCCTGAAAGAAGCTCATTTTCCTGATGTCCCCACAAATCAGACAGGCCCGTGTCTTTAGTGAATAATTGTTATTTCCTGTATTACAGTAGCACTTAGTGAGAGCACAGAAATTGGAAACTGCTTAAATATGCTTCAGTAATCACTAGCAGGCAGAGAAGTCCCTTCTCCAAAATTTACAGTCAAAGAAAATGGCAAAAGCAAGCCAAAATGAGTTGGGGAGTTCAGATGTTATCCAATCACACAGATAGGAAACAGAGACACAAAAAGTTTAAATGATGTTAACAGGAGATTGGTGGCAAAACTGAGAACACTGCATGCATCTCACAAGACTCCGATGATTGCATGTTTTTACAGATAGAGTCCAAAAGATCTGCACACACTAAACATCACAGAATTTATCTTCAGCAAATTGAAGGTTATGGCCAATCTTTTGTTTCAGAAAGGTATAGATTTAATCATGGGTTCTAACATTAAAAAGTCTATAAAATCAAATATTTTGTTCGCTTAAAGTTATAGATAAGCAGCTACAAGTTGTTAAAGAGTGAACTGAAAGGATATGATAGTTCCTACCAGATGTGCGATTCTGATAAGAATGATCAACTGTGATGGAGAGCTGCATCACAGGTTTCATTTGCACTTGAAGCTGTACTCCAGCTGAGCTCAAGATTTTGATGAAAAATGTTGAGGGTCTGAAGATGGTGATGCCATCTAGAGAGGAAAAAAGTGAAATGAAAAAAAAAGTGCTTCACAAATCCTTATAGGTTGAGAAAACAGGAACTCCCTTTTACCAGCACATTCAGGGTAAAACAGGAATCCCCCAGGGAGTCCCAGACTGTATCCATCTAAATCAGTGACCTTATAGTGGGCAGGATCGGGTTCTTCAGAGGGAGGAGCAGGAATCAAGCTGTAAATTGATGGAGGCTGTTCTGAGAGAGCTGTGGAAAAAGACATTTACCTTTGCTTACCGGAAGCTTCACAATGAAATTGTTCATGTAGATATTTCCACAGGAACAGATTTTTATAGTCTATAGAGAAAAAGAAAAAAAGCCTATGGAAATAAATGCACATGAGACAGACAATAACAACCTGACAAGCTTCCTTAAGCATTAAGAAGCAATGTCTTCAGAATATGGCTACCTCTGGGGCAAATATAACTCAATGTCTGGATTCCACACAGTGGCGCAGAACAAATCTGTAGACTATAACAAAATGAAAAACCCTTTCCACAGGTAACAGCCTTGGATAATTGCTCTTGCATATCTAAGAAGTTAGCTATCTTTTTGAGAACTGCTCTCAAGTTGCTACTTATGGGTTCCAATCCATCTCACTGGATATGTGACATACCCAATACTTCATTTCTTGCATTTTTGTAAAAAACACTTGGGTCCTGTAGAAATCTCCATCCTTCTATAAGAAGTGAATGAAAAGTTTGAAGTTATGGAAAAGATGGGAAAAACTGACAAGGATAATTTTGAGCCATTCACCTCTAAAGAAAATGGAAAAGCCAGAATACAAAAAAAATGGGAAGAAAATAAGTCCTGTAGAACAAAGCTAATGAACGCATGCACTGCATCATCCGCTGCTATTAATCTTGCAGTCCCAGGACTGCAGCAGACCAGAAAGAGTCCACAGTATTAGACAAGAACATAAATGAACGCTGTGAACCTAAATAAAAGTGACATTCTGTGTGCCAGCTAAAGCAAGTTACTTACTGTTCTTCCTAGTGTGACTAAGACATTCTTTAAGCAAGTCATTGTCTTTGATGTCCCACACTGGATGATCTCTCCAATCACTACAAATGTGTCATCGGTGTTCTGAAAAGAGGTGAGAAAAGGGATGTGCAGAAATCATTAGCATTCTGTAAAAAAAGAAAAAGACTACATTTCTGAAAGACTAAAATATAAGAATGAAAGATCTGGGGCATTTAATTTCTAACTGCAAGATGCTGAATTTCACTTCCAAACCCAGTAATGTTCATTGCCTTTCCCCTTTACTCTTTCCTTGCATCAACCTGCGTGGATAGTGTATATGCAGAGTCACATAAAAGTCAATTTTTTGTGAAGGAATCAGCTCATCCACTTCATTTCTACAGTCACACATGAAAAAAGCTTCAGGAGAAATGCTTTAATCTACATTAATATATCCAGTAAGAAAATGAATTTGTCAAAAAAAGGGGATGTGAACCGTGTTGAAAATGCAAAAGCTTGATGCTTAGCATCATAGTTAAACTGTAGCCCACTGCAAATAGAAAAATGTATGTGGTTTGTATTGAAGTGCGTTGCTGGACTGAGGCCATTTAATCACACGAAGTCATACTGAGCTCCAGCACAGCTTAATGCTTCATGTTACTCTAGAGATTCAGGAGTGAAATGGGAGATTGTTCATACCTTAGCTAAGACATAATGGCAGTTACCATGAAAACTGAACCTCTTATTATCAAATGTTGTTATGTGGAATCCTCCATCTATACTGCAGCTTCCAGAACAAGGCAGAGAGATACAGCTCCAGTGGCCCCCTTTGCAAGTACTGTACAAAACACAAAAATGAGTAGTTAGAATAAATACAGCTGCAAAAGAGCAAAGGTTGAATTCTATATCTGATCAGTTCCTCTTTCTTTGTCTCATCAGCTGCTTGGTTTTCAGCTGCTTATTAAATCCCCGAGGGAGAAAGATTTTATATTAAGACCCCACTTGTCTGTCAGTGAGTTAATTGCACAGGGCTTCATGCTATATCCTTCAGAGACACTGAGTAAGTCAAATAAGAAATATTTTCCAGGGCCTAAACTGCTTACTTAACTTTTTGAAAGAAATAACTTCTTCAAACAGAATCTTATATCACTTCATGCTATTGATGATTCAGCAAGTTGCTGTTGCAACTTTTCAGAGGCTGAATTAATGAGCAGATGTAAAAATTAGAGTTGTTAATGCAAGGGAAGAACAGTCAAGTCATGTTAGTTCAGGTTTTATGAAGACTGAGCCTGCAGCTACATGGGAACCACTCAGAGCCCTTCAAAACTCAGGTTTTGGGGAGTATTTCCTGTCTTTGAGAATGGGGTAGAAAATAGTTAATCCAGAGAGATTCGCAGAACATCTCCACCCAGCAATGCACCACGGAGTAATTTTTTGAGATCCAAGCTTTGGAACAGCCCTTTAGAGATCTAGCAGTGATTGGAAAATTACTCATTAGCATGGAATTGCTACACTTTAGAGGCCAATGCTTCTAAACTAATAGCAAAGAGTCTCATTTTTCTGTATGTTGGTATCCCAGGCTTAATACTTGCTGGCAACTCCAAGTGAGGGAGATAGCAATGTGTGGTTGAGGGTTGCCTCAAAGTTTTTCCAAATGCTGTTGCTACTCAGACCCCAGTTTTTGCCTTAGTGCCATGATTACTTAGGATGTTAGGAACAGTAAAAAGGATTAAAGAACAAAATGCAACTGATCTATGCTCTCCAATAACTGCCTCTATCTCGTTAGTGCAGTCAAGTTCACAACAGTACCAGTTTTGGCAAGGAGTGGAGTAAGTCCCTCCAGATGAGTAGACTTTGCCTTGAAACATACAGGGACAGCTGTCTCTGGGAACACATTTTTTGCCACCGAGGTCATCAAGGATAGTCCCTGTTCAGACACATTGGTTGGTTAATACTTCTTAGTAAGTCTGGGAAGCATCATGAAGGAAGATAAAACAAAGAAAAAAACCTTGTATCATTTCTAGAGGTAAATGAGTGGGGCATGTTTTATCAAAAGTAACACACCAGGCCCTCTCAGGCATTAAGTGATGTGAAAGAATTCTCACTAGAGCTCAGATGAAAACAACAGAAGATAAAATATCCCAGAGAATATCCCTGTGAGTTGCTGGAATTCTACAGTGAGCAGGATTACCAAGTGCCAGTCAGCCAGTTTCCACCCATTTCTAGTAGTGAAACTAACAGATCAAACCTCAGCTTCTTCATGTGCAAGATTGCTCATGAATGAACATGCCAATGCATTTATTTTACCTATGACACAACCTACAGCAAGCTTTATTCTCCACTAGGCTTCACATACACCTAGACTTGTAACTGGGAGGCACTTCATTCAGACATCCTCACTTATACCTCTACTAACTAGAAAACTCCTCTCCTTTTTCCACATGTTTTGAAAAAATGTCCTTTCTGCCCCCTTCTCCAGCATCAGGATCTTGAATCTTTAGAGATTTGGTTCTTCCAAATCCAGCTGGACACTCCTGTGCCACCTACAGTAGGGAACTTGCTTTAGCAGGGGCTTGGACTTGATGATTGCTGGAGGTCCCTTTCAACCCCTATGATTCCGCGGTTCTGTGATTCTGTGAAGAAGGAAGTTGTTAAATTATACTAGAAGAAACAGTTTATTCACTGATTTTAGTGTAAAATCATAAAGGAAAAAAAAAAACAAACAAAAAACAAACAAAAAAAAACAAAACAAAAACAAAAAACAACCCACTAACTGAAAGGAAATATTCTTCTTCTTTGTCCCTTGTTGAGTGACCTATTGGAAGAAGCAAACTGCCTTACCAGGAGGACAGAAGCAACCATCTGTACAGGGGGCTTTGCATATCTTGCTCCTTTCTGGGTCAGCGCAAGTGTCAGCACAGGAGTTTCCACATTCCATGTACTCCATGTTGCTTGGGCATTCCTGATCTGCAAAACCAAAGAAAAATGTGGTATGTTAATGAAGGATTTATGAACACTTAAAAATCATTGCATCACTGCCCAACTCCCTCTTCCTCCCTTCCCCCAAATCTTGGTTGCAAAACTTTCCATCCAGATGTGTCATGTCTTGTTACCCTCTAAAGGAATGTCTTATGATTGCTTTTACTTCATCTTTGGAGAAAATAATAATAATGTTGGGAAATATTAGGTATGAAACATTATTTAACTAACTCAAGGTTGGCTGAAGTCATAATACCAACAAAAGACACCAGGAGTTGCAGTAACTTATTTTTGCCTCAAGCAACTCTCATTCTGGCATTAATCTTCCACTCTAGTCCACAACAGCTTTTTGGAAGAACTACTTGTAGTCTTCACCTCAGATTGACAGGGATTTCCTGCTCGGTAGCTGCAACTACTGAGTAGGAAAGCAAAGGAGCAGCTAAGAACAGGTGTGTTAGACTTCTGTTACTTCTTTTGACTAGACATCAAAATTTTAAACAAGGTTAGTTATGAATTAAATGAGCATGGCAAAACTCAAAAAAGAACTGAAAAAAAAAAAGGAGGAGAAGATGCTAAGATACAGTTTCTAATTGTTGAGCAAAATCAAGTTAAATTTGTTAAAGCTTTTCCATTAACAACATTTCTGTCAAAGTACTTCTACAGATTGAGTCACTGTAGTTGAAGAAGCTCCTATCTTTGTTCTGCTGGTATTAGGATTCATGCATATATGTCCAACATCCTAACATCCAGAGCAATACTACTTACAGCAAAGCTCTTTGGTTCTCCATTCCCCAGGGTCTCCCTTGCTGAGGACACAGTCTCGAGAGTATTGGTTTAAAGTGCTGCATATGCAGCTGGAAACCAAATCAGAATGAGAAGAATTAACCACACAGTTGCACATATCCTCAGTGCAGGTAGCTACATAATCATCAAAAGCAACCACTTTGGGGCAGTTTCCAAATCGAGACAGAAGTTTCTTGCACATTTTTTTCTGAGGGAAAAAAAAAGAAAAAAAAGAGAGGAGGAAAAGAAGAGCAATAATTGACATTTTAGCAACTTTCAGGCTGATGGATGTGAATCCTAACCTCTGATGATACAAGTCCAGGATCACATGGACCTCCAGAGGTCATCCAGTCTAACTTTCTGTTAGGTTCTTTTTCTCGGACTGGACACGATCATAAAATTGCTTATTTTCCCACTTATCTATTTCTTTATCACTATAGTAGGACAGTCCTTCAAGTACAAGATAACATTCTGTTCTCTAAATAGCCCTTTTTTCAACACAGTCACTCCTGGACTGTGATAGTTCAGGAAAGTTTATATTTCTTAGCCACGCATACTTACATATTTACTGCATCTACTGTCATCCTCTGTAGGATGTCTTCCAGTGTGGTCATCTGGCCTCACATCAGGACACTTTTCTGAAGGATCCTCAACTTTGTGAAAGTTTCCAAACTGCCTTGGGTGCATTTTATATCCTGCAAAATCCCCAGATTCATCTGAATAACTGCCTACAATCCTTTAGATCAGTTATTTTGCTACATGTCCCTCATCTTTACCAAATCTTTACCAAATGCCCCAATTTAACCACCACACAGTATATAACTTCCTGGTGTAACTTCCATTCGGGTTAGGATCAGGAATCTGGCATATTTCTATCAAGAACTGCTGACAGTCTTGGCAACGATAATCACATGAGACTCTTGACTTTTCTATTACATCTCATCACTTTCAAAGACTTTGGTTCCTTATGAGTACATATGATCTTACAGAATTTTGTATTTGTATGTGTAATGGTCATGCAGATCAGTTTGAATTATACTATTGAAACCTAAAGCATGTGTAGTCATCCAGTAACTTGTTGCTTTTTATAGGCTAAGGAAGATGGGAAGACAGGGACACAGTGTATGTATTACATTGAGGGACATATTTTCCCAAAGCATTACCAGACACTTGATCCTAGATCTGAGAAATCTTTCTGACAAAGTTTGAAATTTAATTATTCTTTCTGAATGGCCGGTGACAATATTATTTTTTTTTTGTGACTTAAAAAGCCCAGATATTACACAAAAGGATGGTGTTAAAATTTTGGCTTCAGTCCTGCAGCAAATACAATGGAATTCAAGCTTCTTGCCACTGATATCCTACTGCAGGACTGCAGCCTCAGCTGTTTGTTGCGCTACCCTCCTTCCAGCTCAGAACTGCATCTGAAGGTGTTAGTGGATGACACCATGGTTTCTGCAGAGATGCTCAGTGAAATCTGCCTGGGTCACTGATGGCACTTTTGTTTCATTACATACCCAAAACTAATCACACCTGATACCCAACTGTAAAGTGATGAAAGCAGAAGGGCAGAAGTGCAACCATGCCTCATTTGAGACTGCAAATGCCTTAAAGTTTGGTACAATCAGTGGGAAACTTGGCAATATTGCTGCATGACAAGTGGCAAATTAAATTGGGTCAGCGAGGTTTGAGAGACACTCGCAAGCAGCAGAGAATCTCAAATCATCCCACAAACCTTTAAATTGCTCCATCTATGGAAATGTTTGGGTATTTCAAGATGTCTGTCCAGAAATCTGAAACCCCACATACAGGAAATAGATGCCAAGTTTCATGTGATGTATAACACACTCCTACATTCAGCATACTGTGTTCATGGCCTACCGTCCAAAATTAAATCATTCTTCTTATTGCCATCATAGTTCCCACACAGACCACATATTTTCTCTTTATATGTTTCTTCCAGGTCCAGCTAAGAAAGAAAAGCAAAGAGGAAACTCAGGGTTTAAAGGTTTCTTCTCCCATCAGCAGCATATTACCATATGTCTCACCACACAAAAGCATCGTGGCAGAAATTCTCGTTACCTGTTTGTAGCAGTTACATTTTCCATTACAGTCCTGCCATAAAACCTACTGACAGACAAGCTAAATTTAAACAGGAAGATGATTTTTCAACAACTGGCAGCCCTACCTGTCAAACAGCCAACTGAAGCACTGTGAATACTGGACTGATCCTTGGTGCAGTGCCTCACAGTACAGACTACTGGATAGATAAGTGTATCCTGATGCTGAAAGCTACAAAGAATCAGTTTCTTTTCAGCTTTTAGCAGTATCTAATTTTTTTTCTAGTTCACAGGCTAAGAGGAAAACTTCATAGAATCTCTATGGAGGGATCTGCCCAGCGTAACTTGTTCTGCCCTTACACAGAGGCAGTAGGGACAGGTTAACACAGTATGGCTTTTCTAGCTAGAACTATTGCAACTTATCCCTCTTACACACTTGGAGGGTAATACTGGCATTGCTCAGGTCTAGCTATAAATGGCAATGCTTTTCCTACAGGTGTGTCAAGCTAAAACTGTGTCTATTCCACAAGTGGTGCCTGTGATATCTCAGGTATAAAATAGTACAAGGGGGGGGGATGACAAATACTTCATTAAATTAGATCCTGAATTACCTCTCGATTGCTTCCTGATATATACTTTTTTTTTTTCCACTCCGTTCACCTTCCACTTATTTTCTGTCTCTCAGGACTGCAAAACAACTTCTGTTTATTTAATCTCACTCCTGACTGAGGAAAACAAATGCTCACACTCAAAAGTGTAAATACACCACCACTGCAGAGGGTAAAGCGTATAGGGGAATTGCTCCATAGCAATGCCTTGGAATGAGAGATACCAAGATCTTCTCAAATGACCACATAGATTAGTTTTCCACAAAAGATGTGCACTGGAAAAGAGCTGGGGTCACTAGCTGTACCCCATGTAGGAAGCAGAAAACTAGAGAGATGCTGTCTCCACTATTAACAGTGTAAAATTTTGTCATGTAAAATTGCTTAGGGAGGCCTGGGCATTGCAACCCCACTCCCTTGTCTTCTGAAATCATTACCTACTGTGGTAGACCCCGTCAACGTGAGTATTGTGATGCTTCCCCACCACCACTGCCCCTCAGTTTCTTATATTAACGTGGTGCCTGCTTTTCATCATTGATGAGGTTCACTAAGAGAAAAACAACTAACTGGCTGTTCATACTAGGAGAGTGTCAGCCCAGTTCCACTTCAGCGTCAGACCCAACTTGGAGGTGACTTGGAAGTAAGTACAGGTGTCCTCAATCAGGATGCTCTTCAAGCTGAAGGGCAGAGGGATCCTAGAAATTGGGGGGAACAAAACAGGTTACATTGGGAAAAAAGAAGAAAATAATCGTGTTTTTTTTTTTTTTTTTTTTAAATCAGAGCTTCCCAGAGATACAGGAAAAAAGAATGAGTGAAAAGGAGGCATATAAGCCATGAAGGTAATCCTCCATCCACACTAATGCATTAAGTTTTAGTGTTATCATGTTGTCTACTGTGACATTCTAATAACCCACAGCACAATTTTGCTCATGAGCTTGTCAATATTACATGAGCCACTCTGCTGATACCGAAGTGGCTTCTCTGCTTTATATGAATTGAGGATCTAACGCAGAGTGTTACAGGGAGCAAGATCCCAATACTGGGATATTGCTCTCCATGTAAGGATCCACAGGTTCTCACAATCTCTCCAGGCTTTTCCTTGTCACTTGGAAGTTACAGTGATATTTTTGTCTGTTTTGCTACCAATGCATTGATGTGACTCAGACGTGTTACTTTTTGATCTTACCAAGCCAATTACTTCTCACTTCCCTAAAGCCTGAAAAATAGATCAGAAAATGACTAGAACATGTGAGATTTTTGCCCCTTCTATTTAGGAGATACATCTGAATGATGTTATTCTATATTTGTTTCTTTCTGGATGGATATAAATAGAAGGCAGTACATAATACATGTGATTTTGTCTCCTACAGTATTGTGAGGGTTCCTCCCAGAGCCAACGCCTGTCTCAGCCCATCATATGCAAATGCTGGGAGTAGGACACTGTAATACTCATGGAGTATTTTTAACCTTATTTTATTTTATTTTATTTTCAGATCACTTTCTGGTTTATTTCAGATTGAAATTAAAGATGTGAATTTTGATTTCTGGAAATTCTGCTCTTTGTGTAGAAGACCCTATGGCAAGCTGTGATCTGCAAAGGAGGGCCTTTTCTGTACAATCTGGAAATGGTAAACTTTTTCTGAAAGGATGATCTGTTCCTGAATAGCAACAAACAATGCTAAGGTTAGTATCACAGAAATAATGTTTTGGAAAAAAAATACTGATTTTCTACAAAATCAGTTTTATAATTAAAGCGTTGATTTTATCTTTCCCCTCTCCTACCCTTGAATAAAGCAGCATCAAGGAAATCTACACTTTATGCTTTGTTACGTACACATTGCGTTTTCTAAACATGGGAGCTGTCATTTATGTTCTTGCCTTCTCCACCATAATGGGCTGGACTCTTCACAATGCACTGTTCAATGTGCTGCTAACATACACAGCTCTTTGCTCTCTGCATGGTGGGATACCTTTTCAGACAGATCACCTCTTGCTAATATCTAGCAATAATATCACAACGCTAGAAAGCATCAGCAGTATCTTTACTTACTGGTTCCCATTCACTGTGATGCCTGTCTCTTTCACCTCCAAGATCACTCCATCAGTAGTAACAGTGAAGTAGATCAGGTGACTGTTTTTGTCACTGCGTTTGATTTTGATGTTGAAGTCCTGGTAGCTGTCATTGCAGTGAGAAGCAAAGACGTATGTGCAGGTTCCAGGAAAAGTGAATTTAGCGTGGTCAAATGTATGAAAGTGGAAATTGCCCCAGGTGGTACACTCGCTCCTACCAACAGTAGAGACCTGGACTAAATAAAGATTCAGAGCATTGAGGTTAATGATTCAACTTGCGTGAGCTGCTTTGTTTTTTCTGTTGCTGCTGTTTAAAATTGTAAAGGAAAAGATTTCTGAATTCAGAAGATGTAAAGTCCTGGAAGATGCCAGGATGCACCACAGGTCACCTGAGTTGTTAGCAAAATGGCAGCCTTCAGTCTCAGCAGCTGAGGTTGCCACCAGCTTCAAAAATCAGCTCACAGCTGCTTGTTTTTCATCTCAGACAAACTGATTTCTTGGAGCTGAGTTGTATCTCTGTCAATGGTGTTGATAGGAAGGATGCTGCAAAAGTAAGGCCTCCTATTTTATTATGTTGGCCCACAGTGTCAGAAGAGGATGGTGGTACAGTAGAAGAGGTTGAACCTTCCCACCAATATTCCCATGATACATTTTATTGTTGTGTAACAGATGGCAGCAAACAGGCAGTCTGACAAAATGGCATCTAACATGGAAGTGCACATGAAACAAAGATATGCCACTGAATGTGGAAGAAAATAGGAAGCATTGCTTTTGGAGGAACCTGGATATTTGAAGTGCATGTAAGACATCACTTAAAAAAGTAATTTCTATACCATTGATGCATAAAGGAAATAGGAATCAAAGAAAGCTATGTATGGAATTAAATAGGATATTCTTGCTACAATGTGCTTTTGGCATCTCTTTTGGGCCTATCTGAATAGCAAAGAAAATGAGCAAATTTCTTTGCATTGTTGACACATCACATTTAGGAATATCAACACACAACGTCCTTTAAGATCAAATTAGTATCAGCCAGTGGTATATTCAGAGTGTTATGAGATGTTCAAATCCAAGAAGCAGCATCTTGAAGTCAGAACCATGCAACAAAAGCTCAAGTGCCAAAAAGAACAACTTGTTGAAGAGACTGTAATTTGCTATAGGAGTTCACAGCAATGAAGTGGAATGGTGTAATTTAGCACCTTTTTACACAATAATGAAGAGAACTGAGAAATTTTCACTCTTTCTTGAAAGTGTAATTGCTAGAATTACTAAGGCAGCAGTAGCAGTCACATCAATTGTTTGTGTATAAAGTGATTAGAAAAGTATAAGACATTCAAAGCCAAACCAGCAGATAACACTGCAAGGGAGCACAACAATGTGGTTACTCCCAGTGGAGTAATTCACACTGGCCAACCAAGCCTAGCAGGTATTATATAAAAAATATATGCAAAATGTGTTAAAAAGGGCGTCACTTTTTTGTGATGCAAATTACATGCAGAGAGTCTGCTTTTTTAAGATTAGTCACTTAGGAAATAAAACAATTGATACAGCACCCAGTGTTGGGAAAGAAAAAAAAAAAAAAAAAAGATTTAAATGACTTAAATTAAAGATGGGAAGGCAAAATGCAGTATCTGGCATGCCTACAGCTCTTACATGAATATGGTACATCTTTTCATTTAACAACTCCAGTTATCAACTATGGAGATCAATATGTGAAGAAAGAATCTTAGATTTTTTTCTTACCTATCTGAACTGGTTCTTTCCCCTTGCAAAAACTCCAAATGAGGCAGAAGATCCAAAATGACCTCCCCTTTTTTATTTCCATCTTGCCATGAAGTGGTAACTTGAAAATCCTTCGAGGGAAGTGTTTTTTTCTTGGCTTATAGGCAGATTTTTATAGTCCAGGAATTTGGCGTGAGAACAAAACATTGATGGCAGAGTACCTGAAAGGTGGAGCTTCATTCATTTTTCTTTCAGTTGTCCATGTTCAGCACCCAACAACCTTCTGTCTTTTGGAAAAGACAAGTATCCATTTCTCTCTATGGGGATGGAGAATTGTCCTTTTCTTATCCCCTTTCTTTAAAATGCTTGTTTTCACTTTCATTACAGTGTTGCTTTTTCTTTGACTAATAGCTTTCTCTTTTTTCTTTTTTCTTTTTTTTTTTTTTTTTTTTTCATAGCACTGGGTTAGTAACAAGCAATCATTGCCATTTTTTATAGTTTTTCTCTGGTTTGCACATCAGCACAGTCCTCCAGCTCAAGGAAGTGTTTGTTCCTTCTGCTGTCTTGATGACTGTATTTCAAAAGGTTACAACTAAAGATACTGTAAGGTCAAGCATTATGTACAGTCATAAAGAGTCATAACCATAAAACATCCAGAGGATTTGGTCATGATATCTAAATCAAAATCTTCCCTCATTTAGTTTGTAACTATTTCCCCTTGTCCTGTCATAAAAATCCTGCTAAGGATTCTGTCCCTTTCTTTCTTACAGCCCCTCTTTAGGTACTGAATAACTGCTATCAGGTCTCCCTGGAGACATGACAAGGAGAAATGATTTCAAACTAGAAGATTTAGATTGGATATAATGAAGAAGTTTTTTACAATAAGGGTGGTGAGGCATGGGCATGGGGTTGCCCAGAGAGGTGGTAGATATCCCATCCCTGGAGACATGCCAGGTCAGGCAGGATGGAGCTCTGAGCACCTGATCTAGTGTAGGTGTCCCTGTTTGTTGCAGGGGAGTTGGATCAGATGGCCTTTAAGGATCCCTTCCAGCTCGAACAATTCTATGATTCTATGATCTGAGTCTTCAAGTCTTCAGGCCAGAGCAACGCATGGACTTCTATCTTGTTGGCAGGCAGTTTGCCAGCCTTGAGGACTGTGCCTAGCTCATCGCTTCACCAAGCTTTCCGGTGTGAACAAAGTTAAATGTCCTAAAACTGCCCCCCAGTTCTTGCAGTTCTTCCCTCACACATTTCTGAGCCACTTAACTCAGGTGCAAACATCTGCCAGACAAAGATTTGTGGCTGCTGCTGCTCTTAAGAAAGTCCCGCAGTAGCAGGTGAGAGCATTGTGCAGTGCATGAAACATGAGTTCACGTTACCCCTTTCCCACTGTCTGTGCCTCATTAATTCCATTGTCAGCCGCACTCGAGGCAGGGCACTACTGGAAGGTAAAGTCTGTTCTTGAAGCCATGCCATTTTGGCTGCTGTACAAACTGATAGACTTCACAGCACCAGAGATGGAAGTAATAGATTTCTGATTCTTTTCCTTTTAATTGTCCTTCCCACTCTTCTCCACCCTAATAGTTATGAAGTAGAACTGCAGGATACCTAGAAAATAACATAAATCATGAGAATATGACATTGTAGTTATGACGATGATCTGAAATCCCACACAGTGTAACAATAACACCCAATGTCAGCAGACTCTTACTGTAACTTTCAGATTGAGTTTTGATTGATGGGGCCTCCTTCTTGATTGTCCCACATCAAGGCCAGATTCAAAATCTGAATGTAGAATTCTGTGAAGATACAGCTCTTTTTAAATCATGGTCCTCTTCCTTTCCAATTCCCACATAGGCAATCAATACATCTATTTCGCACTGATATGACAGCAGGAAAAAAACCATGAACCCAGAGATCTGATTCCTGACTTCAGAACAAAATGCCATTATTCCTGATGGGTAGCACAAAAGCATCAGGAGCCACATATGAAACAACTGCCAAAGATACCCTTCAGATTACAGTGGCCCTTACGTGACAAAGACGTAGTGAGACTGACCACCACAACTCCCAGCCCTTTGTCTCTTACACATGGTTCGGGGCATGACAGAGTGGGCGGGAGGGATCAACTAAAGCTGGGGATGACTTTCCCCCGCAAGCCCCAGTTAGCACTTAGGGACCTGGGAGGAACATCAACAACACATGTTAAAATGGTGACCAAAGGATGGACAGAATAAAACAAACAGTTCATAGAACTTCCATCCACTTCTGCTCCATTCAGAAGAAAAAGTAGCATCAGACACCTGGCTGATCTCTCCTGCAAAACAACAAGGAGAGCCAGGAAATCCAATCCTTTTGCCATGTATCATTTCTTACCTCTGCTTGTCTGCTCTGTCAAATTTGCCATTCCTCTGCCATTTCTTGGTGAGCACAGATCCTGCCTGTGACTAACCAGGGCTCCTGCTGCCAGGTTCTCTGCAGGGAACATGAGCTACATTTCTTGGAAATCAAGGGATGCTCCAGTACACTGTAGTCATTTCAGAGTGACTGATAAGTAATATATGAATTTTTCAAATGAAATTTTTGTAGGCAAATGTGGCAACACTGAGGGTTTCAGAAGGTAGTTTTTTGGAAGGAAATTCAGACCAACAGGTAATTTATGAATATGTTGGTCTGTTACCATGGAATTGTTGCTAAGGCAAGCATGCAAGTTATAACTAATCCCCCTGCAGTGAAACACTGGGAAAATATCTCTTTCCCTTATTGGGCCCTCCAGCTCACAAGGCCTTCACTCAGCTGCAGCTGTACTATCAAAAAGAACAATTCCTTTTGGCCCCTTTACAGCCCATTTCATGGATCATTTGCCACTAAGGGGTATGTGATTTTAGTAAATGCAATTGGCAAATATTAACTCAGCTTCTTTATCGCCACTGACTCACTGGAGATAAACCGTCATGAAAGTAATGTAATACATCAGTGACTCACATCCCATGCAAGCTTGGTAAAGGGGCAATCAAAATGGAGACATCTTAGGGGTCAAAACTGCTCATACCCAGCAACAAGTCCGGCAGTTGCATTTGAATTGCAACCTCTGTCAAAGAGTAATCCCATATGTACTGTAACTGTTAAAGCTACCAAGACATTTGTAATTCTCTGTCCTGGATGAACACAAGTGCTGAGGGTTTGGCCTAGAAATCCTCTAGTATTCCAGGCCTTTTCAGGCCAAAGTAACTATGCTATTTCTTACAATGCCTATCCAGTGTGAAGTCATGTTTTACCAGTATGGCCTAAATGATAACTAGAGAAATGCTATTTACTTCATTAAAAAGGTAAAGTTAGCTAGGAAAACAACTAGTTAGGAATTGGTATCAAGCCCTGTTGTACTGACATAACATCTGAAATAAATTTGGCAAACTATTTTGCATAACCGATAATTACAACATTGTTTTGCACCCTCCTAATTGCCAAAATAATTCATCATGGATTATGTTCTAATCCTTGGTATAATCCCATAAAATTTAGGGAATTTACTTCAAAGATTTATTTGGTTCATTAAGTTTATATCCACCACACAGTTTGAATTGTCTGGGGGCATAAGGTGAGCTCTAACAGGCAAAGTTGGTTGTCTATCAAAGCACATGAAGAATGCCTTTGGTATTTCAATTTTGGTAGAAGATGGGTGGGTGTTTTCTTACATTTTTGCTTTAAAACAACCAAAAAGCTCCTTAACCTCTTATCTCGTCGTAGGGTTCCTTGACCTTTCCAGAACTAATCAAGGACATCAGTTACTCCCATTTGCAAGGAATCAGTTCAGCTGCTCCTTTTCTGTTTTTTCAAGAAGAAGTAGACCTTTCAAAATCCATACCCGTGGATTGCAACGATATGGCCGATTGCTGTTTGCACACACAGGTCTCATTGACCTATTGGCACTTCCTCACTTAAGAAAGACTCCCTATACGGAAAGCCATCAGGAGCCCTTGGGCTTGCTCTACCCAGAAGATTTTTCTTTAAATAACCTTCCTACTGAAAAATGTGGAGTAGCAGAATAAAAGAAACCCTGACCCCATTTGAGGGAGGATATAAAAATTCTGCTTTCAAAATTACAGCTTCATGGGTTTCAGACTAGAGCAGATACTACCCCCTCCCTTTTGTAAAAGCAATTTCTTCCTTCATGGATGCCAAGGCAATACAGAAAAGGCCACTGCATACTTAATACTGAAGTCAGTATAACTGAAATTACACGAAATCACATATGCAGTCACCATCTCCACCACCGAAAGCTACTAGAAACCTAAAGAAACACAAGATTTGACTTACTACATTCCTATTCAAGGCCCTCAGGCTGCCTGTGTTTTTAAGAGGGAGAATGAGTGTAAAGCTCACACAAATACTGCAAACAAAGAGCAAGGAGTCCTCAGCTACACTAGTCCGAAGATACAGGCTATTGAAATGTCACTGCTATGCCAGGTCACAGGCACTGTGCAAAGCCGTATTCCTCAATCAGAGTTCCTGTTGCTTTTGTTACTGCTTAAAAGAGAGCTGCGTGAAGCAACACCAGTTACACTTGATTTCTGCCAAGTAGAGTAGTTACATATATATTGCTGGACTTACGTAAGAAGGAAAAGCTTTCTTCTCCACCTCCCTCCCCACATGCTTGCAATTCTTGCCAGAATGTGAAAATCCATGATGTCTTGTCATCTTGTCATTAAGTCAGGCGGAGATTAGCTGCCTGGAGACGGCCTGTTTCTCTGCTGCTTCTATGAGTGAAACCAGCATATGTATGGCTGACTGATGACTAGTCCTTCCTTTTAACCTTCAAAACAAATGAGAATTTTTACCTGCCAAATATACTACATAGTTCAAGAAACATGTAGATGTGGTACATGATTTAGTGGGCAGTATTGGTGGTAGGTAGACAGTTGGACTAGATGATCTTAGAGATCTTTTCCAATCTTAACGATTCTATGATTCTACAGTATGTCCAAGAATAAATTTCCAGGATGATTCTTGGAAGGTATTCTTTGTCTACTACATAAATGAATCCTCCCAGAAATAATTTGTGTTGAAGTGGAATTTCTTCTCACTGGAAAACCTGTAATCTCACGGAACTAAGGAAAATTGGCAGCATTTGAGAGAACACATTTCTTTATCAAATGTGGAGAGGGGGGCTAGCCAGAAGCATAGCAAAATGTGACATACATTGCTTTCTGTCTTTATATCAATCTGCAACAGAAACATGTTTCAATATGGAAGTTGTTGCACTGAAAAAATATCAAAAATACATTGAGTTATACTATTTCTTGTGATTTTTCTCAAAGTTTAAGTCTTGGAACAAGAAAGAAGTGCAAGCAGGTGTTTTGGGGGTTTTTTTGGTGTTCTAGAGACAAGTTTGTAAAGGAATTCAAGTATTTTTACATATGAATGCTGAAAAACTGAAACATTATAGGAAGTTCAGTTTAAACATACCAAATTTTAAAAGGCTATGCTGAAAAAAAAAAAAAAAGAAGTATCATGATTTTCTATATTGCTGATGGGAATATGGCTTATATGGTTACCTGACTGGAAGGTAACTGTGAGGCTGCCAGTTAAGTGCACAAGGTTTTACAGTAGCCTGAAAAGACTGAGTTAATTTAGGAAATCTGGCTTAGGAAGGGGGCTGCTTAGTTAGAACTTGTTTTCATTAAAATACTTCCCACTCTCCAAAACTGCTGCCAGAAGATGAAATATAAGGAACTGCTCAACAGGATTTCAGCTTTTTGTGGGACCTAAAGTTCACTAAAATTTTCTTTCCTATTACTTTAGAGTTTGTCAATCTATCTCTGCCTTCTCTTTTCACAGTATCTGAGTTTGCTTTGCTACACAAGCTCAAACAGTGTATAACAAGCACCGTAACTACATGATTATTTACTCAGGGCTTTGCCCCTGCTGAAGTCCTTTGATTGGGGTTTATGTGCAGAGTTTCATGTGCTTAGTTCGGTGAAGTTTGGTTTAGCAAAGTACAATTCAACAGTAAACACATGGAAAATTCTACCTTGCCATTCCTCTTCCATAGCATAAAGTGATGATGTCCTAATATTAACTTACATCATTACACAAGATAGCAATTAGATCAGAAATCTCTTCCTTATGTTCCTTTGCGGGGGGTTGTTCTTCTTTTGCATGGGATTTTTTCTTCCATTTCTGAATCCCATCCACCACACCTCAGATAGTAGCAGTGATTTTTTACGTGCTGCTATCAAGCATTTGCCTTTCTGGCCTTGGAGCTCTGGAAACAGTTGTCCAGCAGTGGTTCACGGCAGAACTGTGTTCACTTTAAAAGAAAATATTCTGAGAAATTCTCCCTCTATTAATGGTAGATTCATATGAACATCAGTGAATTTCCAGAGCAGCTCCAGATAATTGGGAAGAGACTGTCCAAGACTGAAACTACCTCAGAGAAGAAACCACGTAAGAATAAAAACCCACATACTTCCAGATATGGTGCATACCGCAATCACCTTGCTTCCAGGGAAGCATGTAACCTATTGCAAAATAAGATTTGGGGTGCATCTCAGGGAATAATTGTGTGCAACCTCAGCTTATTAGAGTATGTGTAGAGCCAAGTGTTTCAGAGCTGGTCCCCAGCTGCAGTGCTCTTTATGTGTGTTACAATGGCACCTGCTCTGAGCTATCCACTCAGGTTTGCTTCAGCATACTGTAGTGGTCTCCTTTGCTGGGCTGTGAGACTGTTGCTGCCTAGAAAAGATTTCCTTGAGCTTTAGATCATCTCAGAGGAGCCTACACCTAAGGCAGGGATTCAAAACCACAACCTCTAGAGAGCAAAGCAATGATCTTGCTGTGGATAAATTGTAGCTCTAGCCTGTCTTGAAATATTCCAGCCTACCACTATCTGCCCTTCCTCTCCTTATACTGTATGTCGCCGGGGGGGGGGGGGGCTTGAACTTGATGATCCTTGAAGTCCCTTCCAACCCAGGCCATTCTATGATTCTGTGACTGATTCTGTGATTAGGGAAGGCAACAACAGTGTTATGCTTTTTTTCATTTTGTTCACCAGAATGGCTGTGCAGGCTCAAGTGCTGTAACAAAGGCTTTGGGTACAAATTCAAACCCCATGCTTAAAGGAATTTTGTTTGTCTCTGGCTCAGGGATGGTATGCCAAAATGAGGCCAAATCAAGCAGCTCTTGTAGAGCAAGAGCTAAGGCTCTGCTTTTGCTGCCTTCAAAGGTGATGCAGCTAGAAGTTCCATTTGCATACCAAGAATACTTCCTCCTTTTTCAAGGCAAAACTGCTAAGCAACTGGAGATTAATAAAAGTAAGAAACAAATCTAATGGAAGCTCTTTGCCACCAACTGAAGTAGAAAACTAGGCAGAAAGTATAGGAGGAGAGGAATACAGGTCTCAGGTATGGAGACGTGCCAGTGTTTCAGCCAATCTGCCAGCAGATCTTGCTTTCAAGGGGACTGTGGGAAGGACCAAAACCACTGCTCACTGCCACCACTATACTCTTTGAAGGTATGCAAAATTAATGCTTCATTCCTTCCTCTCCCTCAAAGAGACTATTTGTGGATTTCTCTGCTAGAAAAGGTTTTAACTGTTCAAGATTTGATTTTGTCATCCAGTTCAACACAGGTGTGAACTGAACCACAAAGTTCTGAGGTGATGAAGAGTGTAGAAAGGAGGTTTGACATGTACAGTTTGACCTGGAACTGCAAAGCACTTGTAAGTAAGAATTCTCTGACAGTGCCTCCTCTTGGGAACCTACTTATACACAGCAAAACCAAAGGGGCTGCTGTATTCCTAAGCACTGTAAAGAACAACATGTTGTGCATATGTATCAATTCCTGCCAGAAGAATTTATTTTAATGCTTACTAAAAGCATACAAATCCAGTGAGGAAATAATAGCATCTGCTATTTTCAGAAGTAAAACTCTTTACCCAGTAAAATACAAACTCCCTGTTGTAGGCAGCAGGCTTTTTATTGCCTCTAAAGTCATTTTACATTCTTAGCCTCACACTGCCCTGTAGTGGCAAAGCCAAAATCTGCAGGGATACTGTTTACATAGGATCTTTTAACTTCTGCAATTAGAACTAGTTTGCCCATTACTAGGAGGGACAGAAAGAAAACCCTGCAGTGACATCAAAACGGCATAGTTTATCTTTTTCATAGGAAACAAGACAAACCTGTTCATGCCATGAATCTGTCTGCGAAAGCTATTGGCTGACTCAAAGCAAATTTAGCTGCAAAAATGAAGATCTCAAAGATGGCCAGACATCATCAGATTTTTTTAAAAAGTGGTCTTAAAAACAACTCATGGAAGAGAATGGATGTATTGTCAGCACATAAGCTGCTAGAAAACAAAGAAACAAACAGAGAAAGTGAACTGATAAACACCCCAGAATAAAAGTCTCAGTTTTATCTCAAAATGAACTAACAGGCAGAAATCCTTAGAATCCCATGCTGAAGTAGAAATCAGGCTTCATTAGTCTTGGAGCTTGCTACTTAAAGTGAGTAAACTTCCTTCTTAGATCTCTCTCTTCCCCCCCCCACGTCTCTAAAGACAGTGTTCTAAAGATGAAAGATGTCTGGTGTTTTATTTTGTGTACATATTTATTTTGTGTACAAACCCTACTGGTTTCTGTCTTTCAAGCTGTAACACATTTGGCAGGGCTCATAGCAGCATAAAATGGGCTCAAAAGTTCTAGTACTTCAGGTAGCAAAAATGCGTGTATTCAAGTTGATGGCACAGGAAGTATTACTTTTAGCTCTCAGAAGGTTAAGACAATTACTGTTCATCAACAGCGGTAAAGATAACACAAAATAATATGTTTGTACACAGCAAGCATGTGTTACTCTAATTGTATTTCAGCTGTTTTCAGGAGAGCCTTCCGGCTCTCAGCTAATGCCCTCCAGCTACCTTTGCAATGAGATCAGATAAAGAGGCATTTCAGAACACAGTTCAGTTAATCTCCTTTGGATATCTCCTTTGTTATGAGATGGATGAATGCTGAAAATGGCTGTGCCACTCCATTTCCTATAGGGAAAGCCTAGGGATCTTTTTTGTGAAAGTTGAAATTTGAAGACCTCCTGCTATAGCATTAATTTTTCATCTCTCGAAGTTCAAACAATGTGAATGAATTTCATATTCTCAAAACCAAAGGACTACCATCTTTGTGAAAACTGTGAAGAGCTGAGACTGTTCTAGCAATGTTAAATGAGAGCTGGTGCCAAACTTGATTGAAAGTTTCTCAGAGTCACTTGAATCATTTTATGATGCATTGTTCTTCTTCAGATTCAGCAGGCATAATCAACTTTTGGCCCCAGACAGTATCCTCCAGGCAAGATCTTCTAATAGTTCAGTTTTTAGTGAAATGCAAATTGATATTGTAAAAGTTTGGGAAATAGATCAACAAACTTCCTCTGACTTGAAAACAAAACAAACCACTTTCGTTCTCTTTTAAAAGTCAAGCTCATGTAGGTGGTATATGAATAAGCACAAAACCCATGTTTTTTTAAATGTGCTTTTTAATCATTCAGAGAAAATAAGTTGATTATAAAATGATGCAGAGGGGTATGCAAATTGGAAGAAAGTTCACTATAATTTTGTACACAAATAAATAGAGCATTGTTAAAAATAACTACAGAACATACAGGATATAGTAGCGGGGAAGAGCTAAGTTCAAAAGCTGTCAAAGAAGATCGGAGTGGTGCATAGTTCCTTTAACTTGAGAGCTGTTAGCTTTTTTCTGCTTCATTTTGATGTTAAGCTGATGGCTCTTCTCCTATGACTTCGAGTGCTCTCATCATTTTCTTCTGTGCTCTGAGACTCACTAGATTCTGGGACTATGCACTGAGTGTCCTGACAGCCACAGCTTTCCACATGCACATATTTATGTGTAATTGACTCCCCAGAGGGACATTTCAGTTCCACTTCCTTCATGCTAGTTTCTACTTCCTTGCAGCAGGAACAACTGTGCTCCATAGAACTGGCCTCAACAGAGTACCTGTTAAGATGGAGAAAGGGAAGATCATTTTGTGCTAGAAACCAGAATACAAAGGAGTAAGTGCAGACAGGTACAGAACTTCTGCAAGAAGTTTTGTTCTGTATGCAAAAGAGAAAGAAAAAGAAATACAGTGACTTCTAGGAGTTCAGTTTCCTTATATTCCTCTCATCATCCCAGCACAGATAGCTCTGAGCTGAGAAAGAAAACTGCTGAGCCTTGTGGCTACAATACCATCTATAATGACATCATATCAATCAGCTAGCTGTAAGAGCTACAGTTGTATCAGATGAATCCAAGTGTGTATTCCAAAACAAGCAGTGTTAACAAGAAGAGGAACCAGCAGCTCCTTCTGTTGCTGTCTTACAACAGGGCCTTTTCTTGCAGCATTGTGTCCATCACCTTCCCAAATACCAATGCTGACATGCAGAATCTGTTGATATCAGATTTCACCATAAACTCTGTCAAGAGCCATCTTTTTCTTATGCTTGCATGCAGAGGCAGCTGCAGCAGGACTCTAAGACTGTGAGGTATTTGAAAATGCTAATAAAACCATCTGGCTAACTGGAGTTCAATCTCAGAGCAAAGGCCGATTTTCTTTCATGTAAGGTATCCAACAGTACATGCAGCAAGTGACAGTTCATTTGGGAATCTAGAATTATATTGTTCTAAAGTGTTTTAATAGCTTGACATCATGTGTCACACTAGCCACTTTACTGTAGATTTTCAGGGTGTATCATATAATGAAGTTACTCTACCAATACGACTCCTAAGGCATTTGTTTTCTCATTTCTTTATCATATAAAAATTGTGCATGTTTGAAACTTTCTTTAAAAGATACGCGCCTATTTCATTTTATTTGTTAATGTATATGTTTATATGCTAACTCTTGAAAGGCAGCTTTTCAGCTTAGGAATATCAAGACTGGCTACTTTCTGGTCTCATTCATATTACAGGAAATAATCCATGTTCTCTTGCAGTGACTTCTATCCAAGACAGTCTGACACAAATGAAAGACGAGTCATCTCAACACAGACAGAACTTGCCATAACTGTCTTAATACCAATGCAATCCAGCACCCTTTTCTGCTTTGTGTTAAATTGAATTAACTGCCGAGTCAGAGATTTCATGATTTTGCGCCCATGAGTTTGGGAGTTGATAGTTTTAAGTCTTCTGCTACTCTGTAGTCCATCAATTTTTTGTTCCTTTTTCATAAACAATGTCAGTTGCAGAATTCAAATTTCACTGTCCAATCAGTTTACTTACAGTGAAAAAGTTCCACATGTTCCTTCACATTCAGTCAGGACAACTCTCTCCAGAGAACGGCAGTTCTTATAGACAATGAAGTCTTTTCTCTCACGGACAGAGCATGGTGTGGGGGTATCCAGAGGTACACCTAAAGGAAAAGATCAGAAAATACTTTCAGTGAAATAGCTCCATTTTTTCCCTGAAATTCAGTACACTTGGCTTTGCTAGGGCACTGGAAGAATTGTCTTGAGAGGTCTTTCTGCTTCAGTTTAAGCCCTCCCATACAGATTGGGCACTGAATGCTTGGAGTAAGAAACATAAACACAGGCGGAAATACAAATATATCAGCCTCTGCATAATAAAATGGGCTGAGTTAAGAAGAAAATTCATTTTCTGTACTATTAATTCAGGTACACCAACATACTTACAGGTTTTGCAACAACCATTAGGTAAGAATGTAACAGTTCCCTAAAAGAACAAAAAAGACAGGAAAAATAGTATTATTTTATTTCTCTGTATTAAAGACATTTTTAGTTCAATAACAGAGGAATGCTATTCATCGATGGCTAGAAATTACTAGCTAAAACTCTAGCACTTATCAGAATAAACAGACATAATGGTCTATAACAGACTTGAAATCTATCAATTTTTACTGAGGACTGTGGAAATACAGATGAAATTTTGAAGGAAGTCTACAATAACCAAACCATCACTCAAAAAAAATTTGCAAAATGTTTTCTCAGAGACTTCTTTTCTATATTTGTATCGTACATGGTGTTACTGCCTACTGACTGGACAGCTTGTATTTCTGTGACATTCAAAAAAATATGGTTCTTTTTTAAGCACGACCTCTCACAAAGTAATCAGCAAATACTTTAATCTGAATTCTGAACAGTTTTTTTTTGGCTACTAGGAGAGAGTTGACAGAAGAATCTTAAACTCTCAGTCACATATCTTATTTAATACGCTCTAGAGGTCTGCACATAGATGAAGCAGAAATCTGTGCCATTAGGACAGAGAAACTTTGGAGAATGATCATCAGAATCAATGAGACATTGTTTAATTAGGTGAGTGAACTCAACTGAAGCAATTTATGCATTAAGTAGCAGGTATGTTTTCCATATGTACTTACAGGTTTGCAGCTCTCCTCACTGAATGCAGGACATGTAATTTCAGATGTGGAAGAGATAAGCTGGTTCTTGAGATTTGTACAACTGTAAATGGTGCAGTTGTTGTAAGGATCATTTGTAAACTCTCCAGGC
Organism: Perdix hodgsoniae; assembly: GCA_035772895.1. Taxonomy (NCBI): domain Eukaryota; kingdom Metazoa; phylum Chordata; class Aves; order Galliformes; family Phasianidae; genus Perdix; species Perdix hodgsoniae. The sequence goes on along the minus strand of JAPSGF010000001.1, from coordinate 28,439,915 downwards.
TGCAAGTGAAATACAAAATGTAATAGGAAAAGGTGAAGGGAGCTCAGAGTGAAATGTTCCTCTCCTCTGAAAATGACTTCCACATTGTTTCTCAGTTAGGCTAACAGCAATTTTGAATACAGAATTTTGTGTACATTGCAGTATGCCACAAGCGGAGAGAATCTTCAGTTTTACATGGGATTTCCCTTGGAAAAAAAAAGCACTTAGAGCACTTAAAGCACATTAACAATACTAACAAAGTCATTCATGCCTATGGATTTTGCCTAGGGAAAGCTAAATAGGGACAATAAAATTGTTTCATATGCAGGCTTTTCTAACATTCTTCAATACACAGAAACTAAATACTAGAGAAAATGTCAAGCTTCTAATCACCAATAAATAAATAAATAAACAAACAATGCAAAAACCTTTCCACGATATTACTGGCTTATCATTCCAGAAAAAGCCTTTCAGAAAATTTGATTTCATTAATCCTTCAGGCCAAAATACTGTTGACTGTCTTTGCTTCAGGTATATTGTTGACATTTCACATGCAAAGTTACACAAAGCCTTATCTTTGAAAAGAAAAAGTTCACAAATTTTGTAGAGAAGTAACATGTAGAGCATACTTACATTCAATATGAGGCTGGAACCGTGTGATGTATGTATAATACACTTTGTCTGCACACATTTTCCACAACATTCACCTTCTACTTGTTTCCGTTCATATCCCTACATATTAAAATTAGATTAAAATGACAGCACTGATAGGTGCACTGTGGAAAAATAAGTGAAAACAAACTAACCCATAAATCGCTTATGCCTTGAAGCATACTCTAGAATGGTGCCTTTCTGTGCCAGACTTCCCCGAACAGAAGAAAGAAAAAAAAAGTCTACTGATGGAATAAACTAAAGACTATGGTAAGTATGCCTAAAAACTAAGTATCACTCCATTAAGTGCACTACTACAGACATTCCTTAGCTAATCTTCCCAAGGTGAACTGTTGGTTATACTATCAAGCTACACAAAATAGATTGCTCAAGGACAGTCAGTGTCCATGCTCTAGCTGGATTCTCACTTTCTGCCCCCCATACATAAAAGATGCAACTCATTGATCACAATGTTTTTTATGGACATGGATATTATGTTTGTTTGTTAATTTTGTTAGTTTTACATTCGTCACTTACTGGTTCACAGTATGTGTTGCATGGAATATGTTCACAGGAGATGACATTCAGTTGAGTGCTGATGTTAACTTCATTAGTGCAGAAGCAATTGTGACACTTATCAACAAAGACTGAGGAATTAGGCTATAAATTTAAAAAACCAAAGGTTCATATATTAATGGGATACGGCATGTGACAGACATTTTTTAATTCCCAAAAAACCTCTAAATCTACTAAAATATTGCTGGATAAACTTCCTTATAGCACTTCTGTTAAAGTATGCTGAATGGTCTTTTAAGTATTTTCAGAAGACTGTTGAAATATTAACTTACCAAGAACTCAGCATTCTGATGTACACAAACATTCTTGGGAACTGTTAACAAGAAAAGAGTTAGGCAATTACATCAGAGAAAAAAAGTCCTTACTCCACTCTAGTCACACTCATTTTTTCCACAGTGAATTGCAACTCATGTTCAAATACATTGGTTATTCCACATTTCTGGTAGCAGATGTGGTGTACATAAAGTAAAAGAACAAATACTGAATGTGCAACAAGGGAGGAAGCTTTAACCCAATATACATAGTCCAGTTCCTAGCCAAGAATGTCCATATAACAGCTACAAGAAGTTCCTGTATCAATTATCAACAATCTATCTCCTCCTGGATACATTAATAAGGACGTTTTGCTAGGTGAATCCACAATCTCAGTTAATTCTATAGCGGTTTCTGCAGTCATCTACAAGCAGGAAAAATGCACTTGAGCTACATGAACTCTATTTAATTTCACAGTTCTAATACCACAATATTAGTAAAAAAAAGTTAATAGTAACCAATTCATGGAATCTGACTGCTTTCATTAGGGTACTGCACGCAGTCTCATTAAATCTAATACTAAATTACATAATGTATAATGCTAGTCATTTAAAATATATTTCCAAAGGACTTACCACACTGGTACACAGGACAGCACTCATCTCTGGGAATATAAGACTGAACTTCAAATCCCAGTGTACACTTGGAGGGTTTAGTTGTGCACAAGCTTGTGTTGCATTCTGAAAAAAAAGGAATAACCCAGAAATTACATTAAATCGCAGGTAGGAGAAGGTATCTCTCAGAATCCCATTTAAGCAATATTTCCTTGCTAGGAAATATTCCAAAGCCTCCCCAAAGAAACAAGTTACATGTGGAAGATGCATTTTTCCTAGTGAATCCAGGCACCAGGCACTGGATGGGGAACTGCACTCAATTTTTTTTTTTAATTTTTTTTTCTAGTACATGATTACCAAGTGTAAGAAAAGCATCACAACTCTTTGCTAAGATATCATGGGTAACTATTACACTACACTCTCTTGCCAAGATTGTAGGCAATTGTTGCAAAATGAAAACCATACAGCCACAGAGAATTCTGTGATCCAGCTGAATTTTACTTGAAAAAAATCTGAATCTAAATTGAAGAACTATAGATAAAGTTATGTTGAATCCCAGAATAGAAAATTCCATTATGTTGTGTCACAGCATCATTAAGTTGTTTTATTTATTTATTTATTTTTAACACTGGACAAACAGATTTAAGAAAACATATTTCTTAGCTCCCTACTTCTTGTCTTTGATGCTTAACTAGCTCTTTTCCTTTCTGTTCTTAAAGAATAGAAAAAGACTAGAAACAAAAGCATTAACTCACTGCAAGTGACAATGGGGCAGCAGGGATCTTCAGAGTTGACTTCAGTGACTTCATAGAAGCCTTCCCCAGAACAACTCCTCTTATTTTGTTCAGGACATTTGTGAGGTTCACATACAATGCCATTTCCACCTTCCAGGCAAATACAGTCCTGGCAGTCTGCTGTAAACTTTTCTCCAAACTGTCATTAAAGAAAATAAAGTGAATGACTGCATAGAGAACAACAGTGAAGACAGCAATGAAAAGCTGGGGAACCACAAAACTGCACCAGACTACTTTCTTCTCCCCATACCCAACCTCGCCTTGAAATACAAAAGCAAATGGCAGCATACCTCTCTTGGTATCATATCCAATCCAACACAGCCTGTGAAAATATCAAAATAAATTTCCATTACTACTCAAATAGCAGTAGACATCTTCACTATATATTGTATAGATACCACATACAGTCAGATCTATGTTGAATGCATCAGAACAAAACAAAGAGGAAACAAATAAGTACCCAACTGAAGTAGTAAAACTCACCACAGGTATTTACACAGACATCCACACCAGAGTCATACAGCATTGTACCATTAGGACAGAAACAGCCTTCCACTTGTTTAACTGAAGTTTCATTATGTGGACTGTATGAGACAAAATGTTCAGAGGAAAACCTTTACTATCACAGGCACACAGAGGAAAGCTAAGCTGAATAAGTATTAACTGAAAATACAGGTGCAAATAATTTGTACTTCTGAGATTTAGAAGTTGTCAGTGTTTGCATTTGGTTTAGTTGAACAACATAAAAAGTACAGGCATCTATATTTGGATCAAGAGAATAGTGGTAACAAATAGTCAATGACAGGAGGTTGATTTCTCTCAGCAACATATGCTTCAAATATGGCTGAACACTTGTATGAGATGTAACTAACAGTGGAGGAACTCTTTACCTTGACTTGCAGGTTGTCTCTTGAATAGGACCACATGCTCTATATTCTTTATGTTTGGGACATTCATAAGCTGGAATGGGAGAACAAAAAAGAGGAAAAGCTCAATGAGTATATCATACAAAGTTCTCATGACCTTATGGCAAGGAATTAAACATAAAATACTTATTTTCCTATGTACGCTTGACAACCTTAAGAAGCAAAGAGGTTAAACAGATATCAGACTCATGCAATTTTGCCACACAGCACCATTGCTTACATTCAAGGAGATAAAGTCAGGAAACTATATCTTGATTACAATTTTGTCATAATGTAGGTGTCCTTTGTATAAGTTCTTAAAGGGACATGTATTCCTAATCCTCCCATTCTCTTTTGATTACACTAAATAAATGAGTCATCTGCCAATATCTGCAAAATACACAGTTGACTGTGTGAAAAAAGAGACACATCTACTAATACAGATCTTTCTGATACAGTAAATGGATGTGTATTTTTGCAGGCTCATTTATTACTTTTATTGTTATAAATACACCTGAAAATAACTTGAAATTATTTACTGATGTGATTTATTCATGTCTTAATTGCTCAAAAAGAAATATAACCTATCATTAAGACATTATTATAGAATGGTTTGGGTTGGAGGGACCCTTTAAGATTATGTAGTCCAATTCCCTGACATGGGCAGGTACATTTTTCACTAGATCACACTGTCCTGTTAAACTCTTTCAACGATAGTGCAACCACAACTTTTCTAGGTAGCCTGATCCATTGTCTCACCATAGTAATCATTAAACATTTCTTCCTTATATTCACTCTACAGCTACCCTCTTTCAGTTTAAAATTATTGTCCCTTGTCCTATTACTACAGGCCTTGGAAGAAAGTCTTTCCCCATCTTTCTTATTCACTGTCTATTGTAAGGCTACAATAAGGTCTCTCCATTGCCTTCTTCTTCTGGCTGAACAAACCCAGTTCTCTCAGACTCTCTACACAAAAGAGGTGCTCGAACCCTCTGATCATTTTTGCAGCCTTCCTTGGGATGCACTGTACCACACCCATGTCTTTCACATACAAGGCACTCCAGAACTGGACGCAGTAATCCAGGTGCAGCATTCCATCACCTCGTCTGTAGCGATATTGGCGATTTTGTTCTGACCCAGGTACAGGACACTGCACTTGGCCTCAAAAAATTTAATGGGCCTACAGCTCAAGCAAGTTAGGGTCCATCTGGATGGCATCCCTTCCCCTGGCATATCAGCTGCATCACTCAGTTTGGTATCACCTGCAAACTTACTGGGGGTTCACTCAATCCTACTGTCTATGCCATTGATTAGCATTGGTCCTTTTCCTAACTACCATTACTTTTCAGATATGATGGAGTCTGGTTTAGCAGCTGCATTAGCAAGTTCCCTTTGGGATGCTCTTTGTCAGGTCTCATGGACTTGTGTATGTTCCAGTTCATCAGATGGTGTCACACCTGCTCTTCCTTCACAACAGGAAGGACTTTGATATCCCAGTCCCTGCTTGACTGGACTTGAGATATGTGGCAAGGATGATTACCAGAGAAAAGTGAGGCTTTTCTGACTAATAATACCTATAGAAGCCCATCTTATCATTTTTCACATTCCTTGCCAAATTCAGCTCTAATTATCCCTTAGCTTTCCTGATTCCATCCAGACACTGTCCCTGTGCCTTCTTCCCAGGACACATGACATCAGTTCCACTGCCTACTTACATATCAGTTCAATAAGAAGACAGACATCCCAAAAGATGCCACTCACTGTTGGAAAGCCTTGGTTGTTGGAGCTCCATAGTGGCTGGTTCTCTGCAGATCCCTGTGAACTGACAGCTGAGGCAGCCAGCATTCCCACACTCTCACTTGGCCCTCTCCTTAGACCTGCTGTGTGCCAGCCACCCCTTCCACACACACACAGCCCAAGGAGGGCAGTGACTTGGAAAGCTCCTCAGATGCCTCCTGGGCACCTTGCAAGCTTCAGCAGCTACTGCTGGTGCTAGTACCAGCTTCCCTTGGTTTAAACTGAAATAGCTGAAATATAAGTTCAATATAAGATTCCTTTAACAGTTCAAGATAAATGGCCAAATACTTACAGCAAACACCATTGGTATGACTTCTCCAGTCAATGCAGACATTTTGATCAGCACAGACAGCTGCATAGATCTGCAGACTTGAGCATTCCAGGTCTAAGTCGGGAAGCATACAGCTATCAAAAACGCAAGCTGCATAGTACTTATCAGGCTTAACAACTTCATGGCACTTCTCAAACACACTAGAAATAGAAACGTACATCACTATTAGTTACTGAATTATATATAATTTCTCCAATGTGCTAAGCATGATATATTGTGGTAAAAGTGACACTTGAGGAGATGTGAACAAGGATTATAATTGACAGATTTCCACTAAGAGCATTTGACTAGACTGCAACCTTCCAACATATTTTACAATATTCTCCTCTCATCTACAATACACCCACACACCAATATTTTCACTTTAGGAGCTACATGAATATTATGAAGTGTAGTCATTAGCTATTTTTCACTTTTTAATTCTGACACTAGGTTCAAAAAACTAAGATTTTTTTTCAGTTGGTTTCACTTTGCTGCTAAGAAAACATGGACAAAGACCAGAGAATAAGACAGTGGAAGGCAGATAGCACAAAAGAATGTAAGTCAAGTAAGGCTAATGTATCAGCCAGAGGGTTGTTAGTAAAATCTAACACCAAAGGATGACATCTTAAAACAGCAAAAGAAACAGAAGAAAGCCAAGAAACCCACAGTAATTAGAAACATTTTTCTTCAGAAATGAACCCCAAAATTGTCATCAGACTTGAAAATCAAATGCTTATAAACACCAGATGAATGCATGCCTACCTTCCCCAAAGAAGCTCACAAAGGGAAGATTCTTTGCAAGGCTGCCCTGTTGTGCTAGGTGCTTTTGTAGGAACTAAGCCTGGAGAGCACTGTGGTTTGGATGGATCAACAACTTGCCAATGATCTGCCATGGTTTCACAGTTTTCTGCAATATTTCCATTTGGCAACCTGCAGTCATCTGTCACGTCGTTATTGCAAGTGCCTGAAGTGGGTAAGAGGAAAAATAATTCACTTACAGATTCACTATCAAATGCCATTCATCTTTGTGGCAGGGCTATGATTTGGCTGTTTGTAGTTTTCTGAAAGTACAAAAAAAAACATAAGAATAAGCCTTACCACACTGTCCTTGAGTGTTGTTTCCAAACAGGCTGTAGGGCATTCTTATAGAAAATGACAAGCCATTGAAGGTCACATTCATTTTAAGCTCAGGAATTTCCACTACACGATTTATGCCTGACTCATAGATCCTCAAGCCAAATTTTTTATAAGGCAAAGCCACAGCCTGTTTGTTTACAGTCACCTAGTAAATAAAAGAAAACAAAAAGAGACATACATTTCATTTGACTTTAGAAAACAATCAACTGTCTATTACTTCGCACAGGAGATAAATTTGTAAAGACTTTTAATTTATAAGAAATGTCCCTGTTTTTCCTTATATGATACTGGAAAGCCAAACTTGCCTTCTCCAAGCCAGATAGTCCTATCAGCCATTAATAAATTAGAATATACTTAGGAGTTTAAACACTCTACAGATTTCTCAGGGTCACTTAGGCATTAAGTACTGCCTAATGCCAACCAGAATACTAATAACCTTCTTTTGTGATGCATTTAAAACAAACTAATTTGTGATATTCCTATACAATAATGTTCAATGAAAACTTGACAAGTCAAGTCTAAAAACAAACATTTCTCTCTCAATTTTGAATCCCCAAAATTGCAAACAATATTTATCAGTTAAACACATAAGAGTCTCTTTTTTAAAAAATTTAAGAAGTAATACCAATCAAAGCGAGTAACAACAGTTTTTTTTAAATGGTTAAGCCCAGTTCTTTAATTCCAATGTCTAGTTTCCATTGTATCCTCCCATTCAAAATCTAATCTTTTCCTTTCTTACACAAATATCAATTGTAAATTATTTTATAACCTTACCTCTTAGCTATTCATCCATATTTATGCATTTGTGAGAGAGAACACGATGCAAAGATTTGTAATAAAAAAGGAAAGGAGATGTTGAAACTTTTCCCAGTATTCGGGTTCAGAAAAGCATCCCTTCAATGCAGTACTAGTTAATAATCCAAAATGGTTTAAAATCTGAAGCATGCACTGAATTTCTAATTTTTTCCTACTGCTGTGAATATAATTACGAAGTTGATGACTTATTAATATTTCTGTCAAGAAATGAAAGGTAAGTTCCTCCAATACCTCTACTTCCAGGGTATTTGGTTTCACTGTTACAATGCGCACTTCCTGAGTCTCATGTCTCACAATGAGTGCTCGTGGACAGGAAACAACATCCCGTGCGTCACAATGGTAGTTATCGATGTAGACACCAAAGTTGTCAACCGTTTTTTCAATTTCCTCCACAAGAACATATGTGCAATTCCCTTGATAGCTGTAGTACAATCCATCAAAAGTCAAATAATGTGGGTCTCCCCAGCCAGTGCAGTAACCTGTGAAAACATACAGCCAGGTTAGCGACTTATGGTAACATCCAGAATCCAATCAGACTACAAATAAAATCTGTAGGTGTGAGATTCATCTACTCTACCTTAAAGAATTTAAATATTTAAAGTATATCTGTCAGTGCATGAGCACTTACCCAAAACAGAAAAGAATCCAGGGACTTGCAAGGCACTGTTTATCTAACTTATTTCTGAATGACAACAGACAGTAGGATTAATCATGCCCTAGAAGTACCCTTACAGACTGCCTAAACAACTAACTTATATGCAGATTTGCAGTCTATAGGTGTCTCCATAGGGACATTTAAAACCTATCTTAGAAGAAAAATTTGTTCTACTGGCAAAACAGTTACGTAGAAATGATGGAAATGATGGAAATTAAAGTAAAATACCCCAGTTAGCCAAAAAGAACCAATGAAGCACTCTAAACAGACCAACAATGGAAGTCTTAGAGCACATCTTACACAATATTTGTCCCCAATAAACAGTGCTGCTCTTTACAGTTGTACTGTTCCCACAGGAAATAAAATATTACACTGAATATTATACTTACAATCACACTCCCAATGCCAACAGCACTGATCATCATCAATGACTTGCACAGGAGCGAGCCCATTGGAACAGGTGGGTTTAGGAGGTGGTTCACAGACTACTGGAACAATCACAACAGTATTGTTTTCTACACATATAGCCTCGATGCAGTCACAGAGCCACCATGACTCACCTGGCTGTATTTGGAAAGATAAAATTAAAAAAAAAAAAAAAAAAAGCCTTATGAAGCAGTCAGTTTGAGTCAGACTACTAACATTTATACCCAAATACCTTCTAAAAAGTTTTAAAGCGCCATGTGTTTATTGGCAATTTTCCTCCCATCAGAAGTCTGAAACTGGGAAAGAACAGCATTCAGCACCATTAAGGCCTGAAAGCTAGATTTATTCAAAGTTGCTGAGTAAAAGGCATAATTATAACAGCTAAGCCAGTAAACAAAAAGGGGAATTGTTTTTTTCAAGTTTAATTTGTCTAAAAGTTAGATATCTAATTTCATCACCTAAACTCCCCTCTAGATAAACAGGGAAAGAGAGGATATGATCAACTGTTCCACAGGTGTCTACAGAAGCTACAGTGAAAACAAGCTACCTGGAATATTGTATTAGATCACTATATGTATGCATTGTGAATGCAGGCATTTTTTTCCATCTTGCTTGAGTTTCTCAGCCACTCAATAATTTTTATCCCTGCATGACTAGAACTTTCCAAAAACCTTAGAATTGTAGTGAAAAAATCATTAAATGTGGTGTTCTGTTCCAAAGTTAGCTCTTGAAATCAGTCTACAACCAAGACAGACTTAGTTAGGCCCTCAGTTTTCTTGGGCTTTACAGTAAATACAACAAACTTCTCATCACACACTGGACCTACTCAAAAGTAGAAAAGTAGGAACAAGCAAGGGAGTTTACTGCCTCTTAGCCCTTGGTTTCCTCCTCAGAAAAGTTTTTGATGAGAAAGAGAAGGATTGAGCTGCAATCTAACACATTGAAGATTTTTTAAAACTATTATTGAAGAACTGCCAGCATAAATACTCTAAAATAAGAATTCACTAGAAGTCAAGCTGATACCCAACAGAACAGGGACAAACAAAATGGACTGATAGTTAATTTCTATCCAGATTAATCCATACATTCTGAACATGTACCTAGACTCCTACCAAAGCACAATGATAAAAATAACCATAATTAAATTCACTAACCGCGTAAGTTTCATTAGGTGAAATCGTACAATTAGGGCTGGAACTAGCAGTTGAACTTAAAGTACTGAGTGTAGTAATTGTGCTATATGTAGAGCTTCCTGAAACAGTGACTGTACTTGATGCAGGAGTTGTTCCAGAAGTACTAGGTGAACCAGAGGAAACAATTTCAGAGGTGGTAATTGTGGTTGCAGTGACAGTACTAAAAGAACTAGAGGTTGTTCCTGAAGTGGTGGTAAAAGGCTTCGTAGGAGTTGTTCCAGATGTTGTGACTGTTGATGGGACTGTTGAAACTGAAGGTGGTGACATACTGCCAGATGGAGTAAACAATGGAGAGGATGCTCCTGTACTTTGTGTGCTAATGGGTGTAGAAACTGAAGCAGTCGAAGAGCTCTCAGATACAGTGGTTGTACCTTCAGTGCTAAAAGAACCTGTAAGAATTGTAGTGCTGTACGAAGACGTTCCTGAGAAAAAAACAATTTAACAGTTAGTACCTGCTCTGATGTACAAAAAGCACAAAGTAAGGGAGCTCATGGAAAATAACATCTCACCCTGAAAACAAATG
>JAPSGF010000001.1:28378186-28394284 GCA_035772895.1 Perdix hodgsoniae | reverse complement strand
GTTTGGTGTGCAGCAGATGCTGATCTCATAGTTATAGCAGTATGAAACATTGCTGTTGTTTTCTTGGTCCTTATTGTTACAGATAAGCCCTGTGTTTACATTGCATTGAACCTTCTGCCCTAACTCTTCAAGAGAAATGTTAGGGTAATCCTTCGCTCTGCATGAAATATTCTCAGCTTTCACACATTCCAAGGAGGAGTTGTTTATTTTTTCAATGGTTTCATAGTCTCCACTGTTCACATCAGATCTATCTGGCTGACTCAAATCGATCCAGTCTGTCCAGACGCATTCACAGTTTGTCACTAAGAGACATCAACAAGAGTAACATTCAGGAACATTGGAGACAGAGACAGTGTTAGTTCCAGCACCCTTACTGGTGGTTTACTGGGCCTCCACTGCATGCAAAGGTGCACCTTGAACTCTGCTACTCACCTACATTAGTCAGTCAACCATGGCCACAATAAAGCTCATTAGTGTGGTCAGGTTTCCCTTTCTTTGCCTTACGGAGCACACCAGGACAACATCAGGACTCAGGCACTGCTGAGCTATGTATGCCTCCCCCCCATAAACATAGCAAGTTCTCTTTGGGGCTTGCTGAGTGCAAAAACATTTGCCTAAGGGCAGCATATGAGGTTGAGTAGAATCAAGTAAGAACTCACAACTTGGGCAAATCCAAATCCAGGAAAGAATCACAATCACAAAGCAAGTAGGCACCTGATGCACACTGCAGCCAAAATTGTGGCTGCTTCCCAGCAGCATGGGGAAAGCTGGAGAGCAACTCTGGCAGAACCTTGCTGCCCAGAGTCGCACTCCATAGCAAGAGGTAAGCCATTGGCTGAAATCTTTCCCCAGACCCTGGTAGGGAAAATTAGCCTTCGGAAAGCCAGAACTGCAGATGAATTGTAAAATAGCCCAAGTCATCACAAGAGAAGGAATAGAATAAAGCCATGACCTAACAGCAGCTGAAATGAAATGACATTGCCACAAAAAACAAGCCATGTCACACCATATTTTCTCCTATGTACGTTCTCTCCAGCTGAAGGACAAAGCCCAAAAAGCAGCAAAAGTAAGACTTTCCTTCAGCACTTTATTGGACTAAGGTAGGCAGATGTACCATTAAAAAAAACATCCTCGCACTCAGGATATTCAAGGAACAGGAACTGACGTCCAGAAACACGTGCACACTCTCTGCTAAATGGAGAACTCCGTACCCTATAGTTCTGGAGACTTCTTCATTCTTTTTTTTTAATCTGCATAAACTGTTTTCTTCAGAGTACTGCAGTGAAGACACACCTTAAGGTGCCAACAGACAATTTCTCCCATACCAAGGCAAGACATGACAACATAGAGCAATTAATTACCTGGTAGTGAAGGTGGAGGAGAGTGGGTTTGAGTTACTATTGTTGGTAGGGTTGTGGTTGTAACTGTTGGAGTGGATGAGGATACACTAGGAACAGTCGGAGTAGTTCCCTGGGTGCTGCTGCTGAAGGGTGTCGTGGTGGCAGTACTGGTTGGAGACTCTGACGGAATTGGTGTGGGAGCAGTGGTTGATACTGAGAGACATCAACAAGAGGAAAAATTATGAACAACAGGGACAGAAACAGCCAGTAAAGATGCAAGCATATGTATGAGTGGGACACAACAGGAGTTAACTGCCCCAAATTCACAGGTGGCTCAGCCCAGGTTTTTCTGCAGCAAAGGCCTGAATTATTTGCCTTTCCTTCCCAGTTCCAGAAAGCAGACTAGGGCCAAATCTGAACAGAAAGGGCTAAGACACCTTCTTCTCTGCTGAAGAGGTTTGTCACATTGCCTTGCTGGTATTCTCACTAAACGAAAAATCCCCCACCAGTGGATAAGATGGCCCTATGGTTCTTCCCATCTCAGCCCTATCACTCGTAACACCTTGCTGTCTCGGAGAGTGAGAACTGGGAGGGGAAGCCGTGGTCAAGGAATGAAGTAAGCACAGGGATATGTTTTATCCAAAGTTTATGTCACCTCTCCATAGTGCAATGGCAGCCTGAGGGAGATGTTCACAGCAAGTGACTTTTTGAAGGGTGAAACCATTCCACAAAGGCTGCAAGGGAATCCCTTCTTCCTAGATCTACAGCCACAGACAAGTATCAGTACTGACATAGAGAAAGTGGAATGCAGAAATTCTGCACAGTTCTGCTAGACAATATCTGAAATGATGATACACCAAATCAAGGCCTACTCTAATTTCCCACGTATCTTTCTGAGAATGTTCTCTCCAGGAAAGGGACAGAGCTCAAAATCAGCAAAGTGCTTGCTCAGTGTCTGCTTTAAGTAGCTGACAGTCCATTATTTATCTTATGGCAAGGTAAGGAAAGAGAAAATTGGTCTGCTAAATACCTGTGGAGGCTGAAGTTACTGGTGTGGTTACTGAAGGTGTGGGTTTGCTTGTGGTGGTTGCAGTGGGTGATGGAATGGTGGTAATTGTCGTTGAGTGCCGGGTTGTTGTAGTGGGCACAGTTGTTCCAGTGGTGACTGAAGATGCAGTTGGTGTTGAACTCGGTGTACTTGCAGTCTCACAAGGAATTTCATGCCATTCACAACAGTTTACCCTGATTTCATAATTATAGCAAAGATGCCAGATACTTGCATCTTGCTCCTCATTTTTACAGATGAGTCCATATGTAACATTACATTCCACTTTTTGGCCAAGTTCCTCTAAGGTTTTATCAGGACTGTCTTTAGCCCTGCATTCAATATTTTCAGGAGCTGTACATATTTTGTTTCCATGTTCTTTTCTTATTTCTTCATAGGTTTCATAGTCACCACCATCTTCTTCAGGATTACTAACATCAAACCACTCAGACCAATCACAGATTAATTCGAGGCATGGAGCTGCAAGAAAAGACATAGGTTCAGTGTCAGATCTCACAGAACATATTCTGAGAAGGGTAATTTTGTATTCGTCTCCATTAATAACTAAAATAATGCATTTCAATTTGTCATTTCTGTGAGAGAAAAGAATTCCAAAATTGGTTAAATATGACCGATTTCTTCAACAAGAAGCTTTGTATCAAAATAGAATCACCAATCTGAAGCCTCTTTATACATCTCAAATTTTTGCAATTTCAGGTTTTTAAAGTATTTTTTTTTTGTTTTATTTTGAAAATGTTTTTCAGTAGTGGCCACCTTTAATTTACTCATCCTTGGCATTTTATGTTCAACTAGTTTTTATATTTAAAACTTACTTGTTGTTACTGGAGGACTTGTGGTAACTGAAATAGAAAAGAAAAAAAATTACTTCATCATCTGCAAGTTTCAGAAAAACATATAACATAGTTTTAAACATTCTAATTACAATTTCTTCTGTGACTGCTGAGACAATTTCTATTATCTCCACAGAATACTCAAAAGATAGAATCCTATACACTTATAGTCACAATTTCTTCCATGAGGGGTAAATAAACTCAAGGCATTAAAATCTTCCTCAGTGAAATGCAACAAAATGACTGGCAAGTATCACTCAAGCTTTGTCAACTATGATAAGTCTGCACACTTGTACATTCAATCTTTAAAGTATTTTCCTTAAGTAAAGTTATTTTTAAATGTGTATCTCTCTTGAAAACTTACCTATGGTGGTAATAGTATTTGTACCAGGAGAGGTTGTAATGGTTGAAGGTGAGGTAGTTAATGGACAAGGATAAGAACCTCCAATAATTACAGATCCATTTTCTGCACAAACATATATTGTGCATATGTCGCCATCCTTTACTGTTGCAACAGTTTCTCCCACATCATAACTTGTTCCATTGATAACACAAGGACATCCTGCAAGAAAGAGTTCAGCATGCATGTTCTCTCTCTACCATGACTATTTGGAGAAGACAGAAAAAGCAAAACAGAAGTAGAAGCCAAAGGGAAAAAAAATAAAAAAAGGACTTGAGGATTTGCCAAGGATACAAATATTTAAATGTATCATGCATGCTCCTTTGAGAGCTACACTTGGAGCTTAGATCTAGTGTCATATTAATTTCTCTTGTAAACTCTTGTAATGAAATCCACAAGTTTGGATTGAGACATAGGAAGAAGAAATATATTGTGTGGATTGAACAAGAAGTACTAGCATCAGGGTTCAACAAAACTGCTGTCAAAGTTTCTTTGGCCAGAAAGCCTTTGTAGAGATAGATATAGTGGTTCCATGGTTTCTCCACAATCTGCCCCCCTCCACTTTCTTAACTAAAAAAAAACCTTAAAAACATTATTTACCTGGAATTGGTGTACACTCAATGGATCCCGAGGGGCGACAGACACTAAGAGCAAAAATTTCTAAAGTTAAAATGTTATAGACATTTAATGGCTAGCAGAGCCAAGAGCACGGAAATGTAAAATTTTGTCACTTGATCTTCATTTATACTGCTAGATATGTTTCTGATTTTAACATCTTCTAATACTGCCTATCATTACTTCATTCAAACTAAGTCACCATTTGTATTCCTTAAGTGCAACATCTTAAACTATCATGAGCTGTTTTGTATTGCAAGTTGCAATACCACAGTAATAACAGCTGCTCTTATGAGTAGTTGTGTTTTATTTATGCATTTATTTTTGTTTCTGATCACGACGTGGATTCACAAGTGTCAATTCCACCACTAGTAAGGTTCTGGAAATGAACAATTAGGAGTCAGTTACCACCTTCAGGGATAATACAGATTATTTCAGACCACTGTGACTTTGAAATCTTTCTCTTAAATGAGAATACAGGGCAGAGAAGTCCCCCTCTTTCCAAAAAGCCACGAGAATGAAAAGACTGTTCCAGAGACACAATTAGGCTTTCTGCCACTGTATCATTTATGACACTTTCAAGAGTATATCTAATGATTCTACTAACAAGCCTATAAGAAAGACACAATCATCTTGAAATATGGATGATTACGGATCTGTAAAACTATAGATGAAAAATTTTGAACTTGTTATGTAGTGGAAGTGGAATTTCTTGAGACTGTCTCATCGAGAATATATGTCATTGTTCCTCTGATCTGTATACATAATACAGAATATATTATATTCTATAAAATATATTTATAGAGATTGTATAGAATATATAAGTTGCATCTCTACTTACTAAAAAACATGCTTGAGGCTCAATAAAGTAAATGAGGGGCTCAGCGTACACAAATTATCTCCTGAATTACTTCAAATGTTTTTGCATTTTTACATACCATTTTGTACAGTTCTCTTCTGTTGGTATTTCTCCACCAATAATAACAGGATTACCGTTGTGGTAACACCAGCATTCATCTGCAGCCACACATTCTTTTGTCTCTTCATTATAAATGGGCTTTTCATGAGGGCATCTGGGATAGCAACCTGTTGATGGCAAGTAGCACAGAATACAGAGTGAACAAAAGTATGATGAGTTAACTAAATAACAGGATATCCTCTGAAAGTAAATGATTCTCACGGAATCAGGAATAGTCAAGAGATCAAAAATTCCAAATCAAAATCAATCCTTGGATACTTAGCCTCTTCAAAAAGGCTTAAGCAATCCTCATTGATAATACTGAGAGAAGTAAATAAGAATTTACTCATGAAAACCAAGACATATTTTTTCTTAGTTCAAAATACTGCAGCAACCTTTATGATCTATAGGAAACTAGTAATTTTAATACACACACACAAAAAAAAAACCTGTCCTGGTTTCAGCTGGGACAGAGTAGATTTACTTCACAGTGTATATGATATGATGCTAGTTTAGCCTTTAGGAGAAAAACAATGTTGATAATACACTGATGTTTTAGTTATTGCTCAGCAGTGCTGAACAGAGCCAAGGATGTTGAAGCTTCATCTACTGTTCTGCCAGTGAAGGGGCAGAGATGCACAAGAAGCTGGGAGGGAAAAGCTCCAGGACAGATGACCTGGGCTGGCCAAAGGGATATTCCATACGATATGTTCTCACCTGAATACATCATACAAATGAGGGGATTTGGCCAGGGCAGCCACTGCTCAGGGACTGGCTGGGTATGGGTGAGTGGGTGGTGAAAAACTGCACTGTGCATCATTCATTTTGTAATCTCACTCTCTCTCTCTCTCTCTCTCTCTCTCACACACACACTCACACACACACATTATCATCACTATTATTTCTCTTCTCGTGTTCTGGCTTAGTAAAAGGTTTTAATCTCAATCAACAAGTTCCACTTTTTTTCCCCAATTCTCTCTTCCAGAGTGCAGTGAATGAACAACTGTGTAGTGTTGAGCTGCAGAATCCCTTTGTGAAAAATATGGATATGCATTCAGTAATGAACATTCAATAACGAAGTTTTCACAACATTTGTTGGAATACTAGAACTTATTTATGTGTCATCAGTAGACTATGAATCTCTACCACAAACAGAAAAATTATCTGCATTTTTCCATCCGCTCAACCAGTAAAACAAATTCCATCTGCATGTTACACATTATCTGTCAGTCTTCATTGCATTTCTCATGCAAATACACTTTTGTTCCTGCTTTTTATTAAACTTACCATCGGTTCAAGGATTAAAATCATAAAGCCAAACTTCTGTGAAGGACAAAAATATGCCTGATTTATCCAACTTTATCATTTAGTAAAATAGAAGATACTTGTAATCGCAGTCATATTCTTGGACTACTGTAGTTCCCATAACACAAAATTCTTTTCCAGTTATGAAGCATACAAATAATGTTAAGATTAAAAAAAAAAAAAAAAAACACCAGTAATTTGTTTCTTTATCATGTAAAAGGCTTTCCATTTCTTGAAAAGCTCTTAGATATGATTAAAAATGGGGTAGTGGTGTAATAATCCTATGTTTCAAGATATTATCCAAGCAGAAACTTAATTTTGGTGTTGTTAGCAATGTAGCTACCACCCACTGGGGTTAATAAATTACAGACTAAATTATATGAAAATGTATTTATGACTGGAGACACAAATTCAAGAAAACAGAATTAAGAATATCTTGTCAAGTTAAATGACTAATCCACAGTTGTTAAAGATGTTTTGATAAAGTCTTATGAAATAGAAGACTGAAACGGCAAGTAATTTATTACCTTCCAGGTATGGAACTGAGAAGTTGGTGCTGACATTATAAATCATTCTGCAGGTCATGACGTTGCTGCCACAAGGCTCGTAGTGCCATTCACACTCATTACGAGGGTTATAGTAGTCACAAAATATTGCTGATGAGAAAAAAGGAAAGCTGATTAAAAATACAGTTGTTACGATGAAGCTCAGCCCAGATGTTTGAACATAAAAGCTAAATTAATCCACAACTCAAGCTTGCAAAATTATCTTGAGGTACAGGACTTGTAGATAGACTTCCTTCTATTACACATAAACATAGACAATATCAAAATTTGAGATTAAAATCTGGGATTTTAATATTAAACACCTTAGCTGTAGGAGGAAAACACGTTTGATTAAAACCACACACGCACAAAAAAACAAGAATTAGTGTTTATTTATATTTCTAATGAAGGGCAAATTTCTGTGACCTTCTTTCCCCTATCTTCTAGCAAATTCATAAAATCTCTTGCAGTATATGCACTCAAAGTAGCTCTACCTTGCTGCATGACATGGGCTGAGTAACCTCCAGCAGGTCAGGAAAAAGCATGTGAGATATTATGGATACAACATTAAAATAATTCAGCTTAATTTACTACGGATAGAGGAAGGAAATTTTCTGTATCACCAACTTCTTACACTTGAAAACTTAAACTAGCCTTAATTTTGAACCAGAATAAATTTTTACAATTAAATTGCCATTTCCAGCATTAAGAATCTCAGAATTTGGTTTTGAACACTTTTTTGGAGGGGAAGAAAAATACAATTTAAATATTGTCTTACAGTATTTTATGATTTCTGGTATGAACACTAATAATGGACACTTCTTAATACAGTCAATACTGATTAGGTTCACCTACACAAGAGTACTTCCATATACTTTAAAAAAAAAAAAGCCAATTCTGAATCATTTGTGCAAACAGAAGAAAGACAACAGGAGCTGCAGTTCATCAATTATCAAGCAAAATAAAAGGACCGCTTAACATCTAGCCTTAAAACTTCTAAAACCACCATCACCCCTCAAAAACAAAACACAACTGCAATAAAAAAATTTACTAATTCTGTCTGTTCCCTGAAATGCTGTGAAAATAAGTCACAAGGGCAAGTACAGCCCTGAAGTATTCATAATTTATTTAATAGGGTCCCTGATAGCAGACAGAAAGATACAGATGTGTTTAGCTGTTACTCACGGCATATATCAGGACTTCTCCAGAAAACACAGGCCTGAGCTTTGGTACATTCTTGTGCATATGCAGCAACAGCAGAACAGAAGCAATCACAATCTCCACCGCTATCACAAGAGCAGGCATCGTGAACACAAGCATCGTAGAAAGGAGTTGGGTTCACCTATGGGAAAAAGAAATGATGCCACAGTCTATCTCCAAACTAATAAGCCTGAGACATCTCTTGAGATAATGGTAACTGAGCTGGACAGGAATGAGAATGTTTCTAGGAACTACTGAACAGTATAGGCTAGAAATTGTCTCATGTATTTAGTATGAAGTAATATAATATCTTCATGAATTGTTAAGATTTTAAAAAATTATTTTTAAAATGCCCACTTCTTCTAGCAAAGTTCCATTCTACTGTTCTCAATATCAAGTTGGATGAATGCAAGTCAAGACTTAGTTTTTCAGCAAGCTCTGCTAGCCACCAGTCTCAGAAAGGCTGCATTTCATTGCAAATACAAAGCAAATAATTTTGTGCTTGCCAGTTTTTGGAGTTCATCCCGTCAAACATTAGGAAAACAATGCAACATTTTTTGCTTGGGATCAGAAAAGGAGAAATTTGGATTGGATTTTAGGTCCAGAAGAAATCAATGCAGACACACATTAAGTCACTGAAAATCTTATTTCTTTGTGACTTTTCCACCATGAAATAAAAACGAATTGTTGTTAATATTGGTATACTTCAGGAGACAGACAAGAAATAGAGATGTGCTATGACAATTTATAGCATAGTACTGAGAGTTAAGCTTGTTTAAACTGCACAGTCAGCGATTTCCAAGTAAATCACTTCTAAAATTTGAATATTAACAGGAGCAGCAGTCTCTTCAGCAGTCACATTTCAAGTACAGTATATGGTTCTGCCTGAAGATGGGTCTGATGACTGCAGGACTTGTCAGAATTTATAGCCGTGACATTTTCTCTACAAGAAATGGTACAACTGCAGCAGATACCTATTCAAGCTAGATTTACGAAGCTAACCTGCACAGCAGTGGCAGCAAAAAAGTGGTGATAAATATGATGTCTTAGAGTTGAGGCTGGCACCTCTGCTGATGAAGTTGTAACAGAAACTCAAACTAATTTGACAAAGTCTAGATGAAATGTGCTGACACTTCCAGCTATACTGAAGACTTAGCTGAAGATATGTCTGCTTAACTATTTCTTCATTCATATTCCTGCAGTAACAGAAATGCACTGTGCTATCCCATCACTTACTGCCATCTACAAACCTTGGAATGACAAATTTTAAAGATTTCACTCAGGATAAGGCTGCATTCTTTCTCTGCCCAGGGCTTGCGATGTGGTTTCAAATCACAGGGTTTAATCTCTTCTGTGACATCAGGGCAGACAGATGACTGTTTCCAGGAATTCCCAAACTCCAAAGCACTTGTCTCTTGCAGCCCACTCCTGCTTGTAAAGTCATTGTTGGACTTGTCATCAAAGTTGCCACACAGACCACACACTTTCCCCTGTAAAAGGAAATGACAATATCCATGGCTATTAAACATATCATGGAAGTGAGAAACAGATTCTATCATAATGCTGGAAAAAAACATTCACATTTAAAAGTACAACAGACTGTCCCTGTAAATGATATGTTTTCATCTTGTAAATCATTTATACTGAAATTAAACTTTCATTTGATTGTGTACTCAGCAAACTACTCAGCTGCCCTTCTTTAAAACCGATTGTACCTACTGTATTTCTGTGTCTGAGTCTTTTCATTCCACTTATAAGACTGAAGAGTGACTAAGCTTCTTTCAGCTGACAAGTATGAGTTTATTTTCCTTTATTTTCCATTATTCTCAATTATAACATAAATACTAATAATATAAACATGAGAGAATTTCATTATGTAACTGGCATCACTTCTTTATCCACGACAACAAAAAAAAGAAGCGCTGATTTTTCTTGAAAGAAAGAATTTAGCAACCTATCTGCAGTAGTGAATTTTTGGTAGTGCTAATAAAGGCACACCAACTTTCTGAAGGAACAGCCTGATCCTTTTATGAAACAGGACCTTCTGTACCTCCTCATTTAGCATAATGAACGTAATACTCTATAATTCAGCATGCTGATTTTCAGAAATCTGACCCATCTCCAGACTCTGTGTGGGACATCGGGTTTTAACTTGGAGCTCAGATTCTGTACATGTTTCTGAGTGCAAACACAGCCAATTCAGAACCCCATGAATTACTCTGGGTGCCTGGCTCTTATTATTCACAAACTCAGAAGGTCTTAGACACTTAGCTTTAAAGCAATCATATGCTATTCACCTTCTGTCATGTAAGAAACTCTAGTAGAACTCCACCAAGATGTTTTAGGAACATCAGCTAATCATCAATGTGCAGAGATGTAGAATTAAATTCACGGTCAGAAAAGAAGATTATCTATGTTTCCTTATCTCACACATACTTCTGTTTCAGAAAAAGGCAGAGAGATTCTAACTTACTTTATAGTCAGGAGTCAGTTTGATGAAAACAGTGGTCTTCTTATCCCAGATAAGCATCACACCATTGCTAGCTTCAATAACAAGGTAGAGACCTACTGTCTTGTTCTGGTAATACACATCATCACCAACATCTCGCTGAATTTCTTTATAATCCTTGTTCTCCAACTTCAGTTCAGTTTTCTAAATGGTAAAAAGATGAGAAAAAGAATAACACTAACTTCTATGATGAAATAAATAATTAAATACTCATAAGGGTACAGCTCAGACTGAAACTAAGGACTCAGTCTGTTGGATAACTTTTTCCAAGATGACAGAAAGCAGTGTAGTGCCTTTTTTTGAGACAACCTGAACAGACTTCAATAACTGAGAATCTACAGCTTTATACATTACTTTGATAGTGTTTTCAACCTTTACCTATTATAGCTGGCTTTGTATCTTTGTATATATTTGGAGCACTATTTTCTATGAAATACTTGAATATACACTCACTGAATACTCATTACTCACCCCTATAAACATCTTAATGGCCTTTGAGCAGGTGACTCCTGTAGTTCCACAAGGGACGTTCTCTGTGATGATACTGAATGAGCCACCAGAATTTTTGTCACCGCAATAATCCTATGGATAAATGAACAAATGAGCATAAAAAAATCGAGTAGAATGTTTCAATTCTATTTCAATTTAATAATAATAACTACAAACACAGGAATATCCACAGCGTATACATTTTTACTGCCTAAATACATATGTTTTTACAGATGCACAGACAGATACACATACACCTCTGCATGTATTTAGCATGCAAAGCGTCATGTATAACAAAACCTGGGAAACAAGCAGTACAGCAAATCAAATGAGAAACATATCTTCAAATTTTTCTTTCGTAAACTCAGACTTTTTACTTATTTCAGATTATGAGAATAAAACGCTGTTAACTCTCACTATGAACTAGTCCTTTACATGCAATTTATGAATACTGTAAAAGAAGAAAAGAGCCACAACTCAACTATGCTAAATATACAGAATTTATCTTGGCATAATCTGCAATCATCTTAGGAACAGTGATAACAGTCAATAAGGAATAACAAAATCAGAAAGAAAAATATATCTTGAAGGCAATTGGAAAGCACTCTAAGATTCCAGTTCAGTTCTGATGAGCATTACCTGAGTAGCCACATATTCACAACTTCCATCAAAGTCATAGAATTTTCCATCAAAGGTGATATAATGGCCACTTCCATATATCAAGCAAGTCCCATAGCACACATTTTCAGTGCAGCTCCAGATACCTTTCTGGCAGGTACTAGAAGAGAGTGAGAGTTGACCTTTCAGATCTTACCAATAGCGTGTTGCTTAGAAAACTGCAGAACATACCTGATACATGACAATGTGCACAACATCTATTTTGTTTTTACTTAGTGTCTTATGTATCAAATGCAATAGTTTAGCCTATTTAAGTTTATAACACAATCTTTAGCTCTGGCTCTGACATATTTTAGATTGGTTAGTGATTATGTCTAAAAACTGAATATGCTTTCCTAATAAGAGACGCCTACTAAAAGCAGAAGTTGCTAGTTACCCTAATATTTTCCGTACTATCTGTATTTTCTCAAACAAAAAAATATGCTTGAAAATAAATACTTGCAGCCACCATAACCACTGTGTGACTATTAATTTACTATGTGGAATATGTTCTAGAAAAGAGTATAGAAAACCAACATACCAGGTGTTGCAGTCCACTGTTATGCTCTGCCCATGGTTATACCAGTCGCTGTTATGAATACATGGGCAGTCCTCTTCCATAACACAGCCCCCTCTACCATCATCAAACAGACCTTCAGGACACACACAGCCTGAGACACATTCACCTTGATACTAAGGAATATAAAGAAAAAATTGTACTTTAGGAATAAGCACTAAATTTTTCTTTCAATTCTTCACTTCATTTTGGTACAAAAAACATTTATAACCAAATTGTCCCATGACAAATTGTTTCACAAGGTTTTTCTTTCTAGGCTCTTAAGGTATTTTGTTTTATTTTTTGTTTGTAAGTTTGAATCATATATTAGTTGGTGGAACATCTCTGCTGAACTCCCACATAAGCATAATAAAAACAAAAAGGAAGGTTAAGAAGAGTGGAATTGCAGTGATACTGATAGCAGATTGAAATCATTGGGGGAAAAAAATAAAAGATGAAAAGAAAGGAAAATGAGAATTGCTAGTTACAATTGCTTTTTCTGAAATGCTGTGTTGAATAAAAAAAATGTGGCACGGAGAGTAACTGAATACATACAAGATCAGTTTGAGAAGTACCACAGCGAAGTTGTACAGGTGTTTGTGAAGTCCAGTCTGGGGATGCATTGCAATCAAAGTAGGTTTTGTTTGAAGGACATTCTGTTATACCTGAAAGGTATATTGATTTAGGTGAATCAAGAGAAGCCAAAACAAATGTGAAGGGTGGTAGTCACTGAGACACAAACCCTAAGTAACAACTATCCTTGTGAAAAAAAGAAGAAATGTCTATCCTTGTGAAGACAGAACAAAGTGAAAATGCACAACTGTTTCACAGAAAAAAATGAACAAGCAAAACAAATAAATGGAGAATTCAAGATGAAAGTGCAATTTGGGGTTCAAGGAGCTTGGTTTTATTTGTTTTTTTTTTCTTTTTTCTCTGTGTTTCACAGAATGTCACTTACTTTTCATTCTCATTGTCACTGAAGTACACTGGACCTTTGCATTTCGGCAAACACTAGGAAAGAAGTGAAGTAAGAGAGAAATTCAAAACCATGTAAGCTCAGTGTCCTCAATTTCAGACTAAGGATTAGACATCCTGCATAACTGATATTTCAAGGTGAACTCTATTGAAGTGCACTCATGAATCCTTACCTGTGTGGAGAGATTTTAGTCATAATACATAAAGGTGGTGTTTTAAGGAATGAATGCTGTTCTATTAATCAGTGCTTTGCAATGACTCAGTAAACAGATAATAATTTAAACCAAAGCCTTGATTTGGATAACGCAATACATTTTTCATGCCTGTTCAATTCATACACTGCATTTCTGTTGGCCTGCATATTTTCTTGCCCTCTCTGGGAGAGAGGGAAGTATTTCACATTTTGCACTTATGATTCATTCAGTAAACAGCTGTCAGAGTGTTCAAGACTAAAAATTCTAGGCTTGTGAAAGCTGCTTTCAAATGAAGGGGGGGGGGGGGACGACTATTAAGGGGACCTTCCTCCAGTGGAAGACAAGTAATTGGTCTCTGACAGAAAGGCAAATAAGAAAACACAAAAGCTAGACTTTCATCTTCCTTTTTCCTTTTACTCAAAAAAGACCTATTGACAGTACCACTTCAAGTTCACATTTACTTGTGAAAGCCAGTAATAACAACTCAAAACAAAGCTGTACTTCTCAATTATTAATAAACTACATTGCAACAGGAAGATATTTTGTTCAACATGAAGATAGTGTGAATCATGTTACAAGTGTTTGTTAAAGCATAATTAATAGCCAAATGGTTTACACTTAAAAAGTAATTTTTAAAGGGCTTTTATCCCAACAGGAAGATGCAATAAAACATACCAACGCTCTCCATCCTTTGTAATGTAATCCCCAGGTTCCAGATACGACCCTTTGTAATAGCATGGGCACTTGGAGATGGGCACACACGTATCCTGATTATCCAAGTATGTATTATCTGGGCAGCCACAGCCATCCACAGGAGCAAAGTCTTGCAAGCAGTACTTTTCACCATCAGCAATGGAACGACAGGTTTGCTGGCACATTGTAAGATTGTAGAGGAAGACTTGATTTCCTGGGCAAGCAGATACTTCACCAGCTGGAGGGGAAAAAAGCAAACTCATATAAAAGAAGTGCAAGGAAACCTTGATGTTTCTACTTTGGCTTATTTGGCTGTGCAGCATGTAATGGTAAAAATATTCCTTTTGATTTTACTGAAGTACAAATATCTCATAAATAGTAATGCTCTGATTTAGTTTATCAGCTGAAAATTTCTTTTTAACTACTACCAACAGTTGCTAATTTCATACTCATTTATTTCACATATTGACAACCAGAAATGGAGCACATTAAGACAAGCTCCTATTCCCACAAATATTGTTGAAAAGCAAAGACAATGATATGCAAACACAATGTAAAAGCTACAATCCATTCCTGTGGATGGAGTCACTTAGTCAAAGATCAAAATAGCATTATTTAAAGTAGGGAAAGAAGGTGAAAGTGAAAAATATGCTTTCTAAGTTTGAAATATGTGTCACAAACAATTAAAAGCTAAGGAACATACCATGAATTAGTAAACATTGCAAGCATTGCCTATTTTAATTCCAGTGGATGTTTCCAGATCCCTTAACATCAAGATCACAAAGAGCCAAATGAGAGAGCAGAGAAATCCTGTTCATTTTTGGTGGCTAATTAATTTCATAGGGATCACAGTTTCATTACTTACAGCAGACACTTTGTCTCCAGCCACCCAGTATAATCCCTTTGAAAGCACAAGCTCTTGAATAAGAGGACAGGGCAGCACACAAGCACTCCTCACTGTCCTTGCAGAGGCAGGTGTCATATTTACATCTCTGAAAAAGGAATGAAAGGGTCAAAAATATCACAGGAAAATAACTGGCTATTCCAACTTGGTTGCTATAAAACATCCTGTGCTCTTTCTCCATTGTCATTTTTATTAATTCCTCTGATCAGAGAACTATGGAAGCAATGGATAAAGCCCAGAGACTGAAAGCATTTCTGCATTTCATTCAGACTAAAAAGCCAGGCCTCTTGAATGTTTATGAAGTAGCCTGCCTTCTAACAACACTTTCCATAAATGATTTTGATATCACCCTTTCTCAGTTAGAACTTAGAAAGACAGAGATCCACAAAAATTAAAAATTATAATGGCAAATTGTCAACCAGATTTATGAAGATTTTCAAAAAACTTGAGCTCAGATTGGGTACTAAGAACACTGCAAAGACAGGAGACTCTTCTTTTTTGCTCAGGTAAGCATCACTTACACTTCTGTGTATACCTGTATCTGTTGAATCTTCTTTCCACCTACACTACGCTGCTTGACTAACAGCTGCAAAAACTTTGCCAGGTTTTATGGTCACACTATTCAGTAATGCCTCAAATATTTGAGCAATGATAAATGTCTCCATCACCTATCTGAAACAAAGCTGTACTAAGAAGAGTGCAAGATTACAATACCTTATAGTATTCTGCAGGATCAATGACTGAGTGACATCTTGCAAATGGGCCCTCTGAGTTTTTCAGCAAAGAACACCAATGCTCAGCATAATTTGCTGCAGAAGAGAAAGAGAAAGAGAAAGAGAAAGAGAAAGAGAAAGAGAAAGAG
>JAPSGF010000001.1:28356885-28378176 GCA_035772895.1 Perdix hodgsoniae | reverse complement strand
AGAGAAAGAGAAAGAGAAAGAGAAAGAGAAAGAGAAAGAGAAAGAGAGAAAAAAGTATTACATAATTATATTAATTACATTCACTCATCTTCCTTGTGCCATGTCTAGTTATATTGTCACATCAACATATTGTTACATCAAATAATTGCAATGTAACAATACAGATGAGAGAACTGTGGAGTGAAGGAACTACATGCAGTCACTGTGCATGTTCTTCCACTCTACGATTCAGATATCTAGCATTAGACACAATCATAAAATCCAAAATTGTATCTTACTGCTGCAAATAGATTTGTGACAGCTCTTTTCATTTGCGGACCATTATTGCCAAGTTAAACATAAGAAGAAATAATACTAGAATGTACAACCTGCCTTTCGAAGTAAAAAGAAAAAAATAATAATGACCTTGCTTCCCTGTCTTCTAGCTCTAGATTCCATTCGAATCACAACTTAAACTTTCACTCCAATTTGATGTGAAATCAGTGCTGGTATGCATACATACTTAAATAATTGAATTATTATTTTGATAGTTCTCCAAAGTACATCAATGCCATAGTGCAACAACCCTATGCCAGTAGCAGTAATATAGAGCAGCTCATTTGTTTTATTAGTATGCTCACCACTTTCAATGCTGAGACTGCAGGGGTCTTCCAGCTTTTCTACTTGGTCTGCGCAGGTAGACTGAGCTTTCCATGTGTTAGCAAAGGCTGATCCTGTAGCTTCTACCAACCCATTGGTTGTTTTAAAGTCATCACCTTCCATTCCATTAAAATTTCCACAAAGACCTATTGAAAAAGTAAATATTTTCCCTATTACTCATTCTCATTCTGCAATGGAAAGAGACAGCTGATTATAAACACTGTAGATAGAAGCTAATATACCTGATTCTTCATCCTCAAAGCTGATGCTTACTGTGAGTACTGAAAGTTTAGGAGACCTATTTTAAGCCTAAAATCTTGAAGATGAATAGCCTTCATGATGGTATCTTTGCCTCAGGAAATCATCCCCACAATCTGATATTAGGAAGCAATTCTTCACCATAAGAGTGGCGAGGCACTGAAGTAAGTTGCTCAGAAAAGTTCTGAGTTTCCCATCCCTAGAAGTGGTCAAGGCCAGGCTAGTTGGGGCTCTGGACATCTAGGGGATGGTATTCCTGCCATTGGTGTTCTAAGGGAAGGTGTTCCTGCCACTGCAAGAGGGTGAAACTAGATGAACTTCAAGGTCCTTTCAAACTCAAACCATTATGTAAGTCTATGAATTACCACCCATGTAAAGAATATATGACTCAACAGCTGCAGAAATGCATGGCTTTGCTTCCTATTTCAGTGGACACTTGCCTTGAAGGTCCTGGACTGACTGATCCGCTGTCACAAACAGTTGCATGACTGGAGACAACTGAATCTGCAGCTGAAGCCCAAAAGAAGTATGTACAATGAGGTAGTAAGAAGATGGCTTGAAAACTGAGAAGCTAGCTGAAAAACAAGATAAGAACGGTGTTGTGAACATGCACATAGATTGCTGAAAGAAACAATTTTTATTAACTTCTTAGCCTAAAGATTACAAAAAAAAAATCATTTGATTTAGATCACACACTACCTTTTTTATATTAGTAAATGAAGGACTGCTTTCATATGGAAAAAGAATGATGGTCTATAAATTAATATCACTGCCTTAGAACAAGTTGCAATGACAGACTGTGACTCAGCATAAACATCTCTGAGAAAGGGAACGAGCAGATGTTATATCAAATGCAAACGCATCTCAGTTGGTTATAAGGTAATCAAAAACAACAGGATGC
This sequence comes from Perdix hodgsoniae, assembly GCA_035772895.1. NCBI lineage: Eukaryota > Metazoa > Chordata > Aves > Galliformes > Phasianidae > Perdix > Perdix hodgsoniae. The sequence goes on along the minus strand of JAPSGF010000001.1, from coordinate 28,376,378 downwards.
TGTGGATTTTCTTATATTTTATATGAATAGCATAGCATAAACCAGACATAATAGAACAATTACTAGAACTGACATTTAAAATCAGTACAGTAGAGGAATTGGGTTTCCTAATTATTGATAATTTCCTATAGCAAATCTATTATTATATGCCCTATTTATTAGATGGTCTATTTTATTGCCTACAGCAGTTTAATTTGTCTGAACTTGCAGCTAAGATGTTGTAATTGCTTTTACACAAACACTCATGACTGCCCTTCCGTGAATACATACTGTGTCAATGTGCAGCATGAGCATATGTAAAAAGGAGTGATAGAATGTAAAATCTCTACACTGCTTTCAGAAATTGCTGCAGGACATCACAGTTGCTGTTTGATAATTACATCCCACCAGAACTCAGGATTATGAACTAGGCCATATGAGTCATGTTCTGAAAGTGCCTGTGTCTACTGATTATATAAAAAGATGCAGGTATTCCAAGCTAGAAGGGAAGATGACAGGGTTCCACATAGTACATCTATCTCCCCTGCTTTGGTCAATATAGCACTTATCTTCTGCCAGGCTTTCTGCCCATGGACAAAAAAGGCGTGGAGAGGAAGTGGAGATTGAGCCATAATAACGCTGAGAGACAGAATATGCCCACATCACATACTCAGAAAATTCTAAATAGCCCTCTTCTTAGGGAAACTGACTTACTCAATTTAAGTTCAATCCATGAAAATTTCTCTTTCCCAAGTTAAATGCCAAAATATATTCAAGCTGAATCAAAACAAGTGAAGGGATTTTTTTTCAGTCATCACCTGCATACATCAATCTGTCCATGGAATTGTCAGTGGAAGCTATCAAGCCACATTTACCTCAAAATCATTCCAAATACACTTAATTCTTGTTTCAACATCTGAACAAATTCCATATGCCTGTCTCCAACTTTTGGCTCTGAAAAAATACAATCTCCTCTGGAGTAGCAGCTTCATGACAACATGCAAGGCTGTGGTCCTTACCTGACACATGAGGCACATTCACTGTCATCTCATTCAGTGACACACTGCCATCTGATCTGAAAACCACCACCTGTATAGAACGAAATGGGACTGATGAGGTTCCAGATATTGAGAAGAACAAAAATTGATAGAAAAATAACTTTTTAAGAGCAGAGAGTGAAAACATTTTGCACATTTAGACTGTGGCTGGAACTTAAAATCTATGAAAGGAAGATTCTGTCTTAAAACTGAATGTGGCAGTGGGCAGGTATGACAGAAGTAAGGGTTAGTCTTCCTATTTAGTGTTTGATTACATCTGTCTACAACAACATATAGCAAGTAATAAAATGAGTTGTCATTTATTAAACACTTTGGTTGTACAAATAGAAGAAAATATTGAGACTTCAGTAGTTCTGGTTTCCTACAAAAGCAATGATAATGGTAAATGTAACGATTTAGTATGATTCTGCTGTAGTAAGAAAGCAGCTTGTTAAGCTCCCTCATAAAATGCTAGTTTGTACACACAGGAACAAAAAAATGCTTTACTGATTTGGTTTGATTTTTTAATTTTGCCAGCAAAGTCATAGAAGAGCCGAAACATGGGAGAAAAATCATGTTTACATATGTAAAGCTATGTACAAACATAACCAAATTTACTTAAGTAAATAAGACAACTTTACGTAAATATGAATCAGAAATGCAGAACAGCACTAAAGATTTCCAATTACTTTCATTTACATTATTAGTGAATTAAATACAAATACTCAAGGAGGTTGGATTGTACAAAGTTTGGATGTCTTCTGAAAAAGACTGAATTAGATCTATGAAATCAATCTGCAGAAAAGTAAAATATCACAAAGGGAGGAAGGATGGCACTCTTTTTTCTCACCAGCCCGGAAGATGGTGAAACATAGCAGAGCGCAGAGAAAGGGAAAGATGTTAGCTTATTTAAATTTCAGCATTTGCTCAGCTGAGGCCTATCCTGAATTCTTGAGGTAGAAGCTTTAGTTTTTTTATCAGCCTTTCTGAGCTCTGTTATCCACTCTCTTCAGATGATTCTGGAACAGTCTGGTATGTATGCTAATTTTCAAAACACCCAGCAGAATTCAAACAACACTTACATTTTTTTTGTCATCTACTAACAGCACAACAGTCTTCAAACATGTCTGTCCATCTGTGGAGCCACAAGGAGCCAGCTCTGCCAGGAGGGCATGAGTATTATTCACAGCACTCTACAATCACAGGGAAATAAATGTCCATTAGTCCAATCAAAAATCTCTTACACAAGATGATTTCCAAAATTAAGACTAAAGTCACAGGTTACAAGAGCAATTGCTATAGAACTTAGCTATTAAAAACTAAGCTTTAGCACTAGTTTCATAAGATGAACTTTCTCAAAAAAAAGGAAAAGGAAAAGGAGAATAGAAAAGGAAAAGCAGAATAGAAAAGGAAAAGGAGAATAGAAAAGGAAAAGGAGAATAGAAAAGGAATGGTACAGTTTCTAATTCAACAAAATATTTGGAAAACACGCACTAGATATTTTAGGGATAAATGAATGAAGTAGCTGTCAAACTCTTCTCCCTAGTTTAATTTGATATGCCTATAACAGACCTGACTGAGACATTCTAATCCTCAGAATTTTTGCTGCCTACCCTTCCATGCAGTCAGCATGCTTCTTGATATATATGAAAGACTCCACTGTGAAATGACAGTATATGCAGTCTGCTAAGTGACTAAGTAAGACATCCATCGCAGTAAGTGCCCAAGTTCTCCCATGGGGCAATAATAGCCCATCCTGAATTTTCCAGTGAGGCTTTTAACATTTCTGCTTCCCTCACTCCATGAAAGTGGAATAAAGCAACGGTTCACACCCATTACATATGTGTGCATAGACGCATTTAATGTGTTAGAGAAATGCTCTACAGTACACAGTACCTTGGCCAACACATAGTAACAGTCTCCATGGAAAGTGTATTTCTTCCCATCAAAGGTCGTAATATGGGAACCTCCTTCCACTGAACACGTGCCTGGACAGGGTAAATCTTTGCACGTCCATCTGCCTGAATCACAGGTGCTATAAACAAACAATAAATAATCCAGAAATACATGTATATGTTATAGGAACTGAGAGCACTGAAAGCATCTGTACAGCCAGCAAATAGCAAGCTATACCCAGGTGTTTTAAATTTTAAAAATTAAAAATTTGACCACTTCCTAAAGATTTCTCTCATCACATGGCACAGATACAAGAAAATCTTTCAGAAAGCCTGTATAGACATGAAAAATAAACGTAAGTTCAGAATTTTTTCAGGAAGTCACCGGCAACTAAGTGAAAGATTGAAAAGGACAGACCCATATACAGCTGAAGAAAGGTGAATGACCATGATGATTCTTACCATTCTTCACACTCATTGCTAATGGTTTCTCCAGGTGAATACCCCTTTCCATGGAGTCTGCAGTAGCACTGGCTAACAGGTACGCAGCCATTTTCAGTGATATCATCATACACAGTTCCTGTAAAGCAAAACAGCAAACTACTACAGCTGCTTCTGAAATCAGCAGTTCCACAGAAGAGAAACACTAAGACTGGGGACACACTCAGCCTGACACAGAAAACAGAGGCTGAGGTTACCAAAACAGAAGAAAAGCATTTTGATATTTTTGTTACATAAGACACATGGAAAATACTTTAAGCCAGCTTTGAAATTCTAAGTCAATCCATTTACATAATTATACATAAATGAAAAACCATATTTTAACAATTTCAAAATTTTCATGGCATACTATGAAAGCTACCACTGTAATTTTTTTTCTAAGATTGACAATAAGTCTTAGAATTTTACTCAAAATAATTAGTAGCGGTACTAATTTTTTAGATATAATTTGACTTCATCTAATATTTTAATTATGACCACCTTTGCTAGTGCTCCTGGTTTTGTTCTTGTTTTGTTGCTTTCTTTTTCATGTAAAGGCAAGTAAAAATAATACAGGCATATACACATACAAGAACTAGAAATACACTTGCCTTCAGGGCAGAAACAGCCATCCATGTAATGTTCCTCACAGAGGCTGCTGATTTCCAAGTGTGAGCAAGTATCCATGCAGGGTGAGCCGCTTTCTCTATATACCATGTTGCCAGGACATGTCTTGTCTGAAAAAAATGAAGAAGATATCACATTATTTGAATGTTAAGTCCATCATTCATCAGAAAACACAGGTTACATGATTCACTCACTTCACATAAGTGGTGCCCCAAGCCTGGCTCAATTTTGTAAAATATTCTTAATATTTTACTGTTTCTGAATTGTTTTCTGTTTGTTTTTTTATTATTATTATTATTATTTTTCCTTTCGTTTATGAATTGTCTTACCTACAGCATCAGATCTCAAGCTTTTTAGTAAGAGTATAATTTCCACTAGCTGAAATAGATTTCTTAATAACAAAGGTAACCAAAGAAAACAGGAAGAACACGGTACACGGTTGTGTATTGCACTACTGGCATGTAATTCATGGCATATGCCTATAACTTGGTAAAGGAAGAATTCATTTAAATGTTTCACAGTGCTATACCCATGAAATATTTGTTTCTTTGTAAAATGTATATAGCTGCTTACAGCAAAAGTTCTCTGTCCTCCATTCACCCGGCCGGCCACCTGCATGTGAGCACTGGCGAGAATACTCAGAGATGGTGCTGCAGAGGCAAAAGGAGTCCTCATTTCCTTTACATGCACACTTGTCCTGCATGCAGGCTTGGATGTACATTTCCAGATTAAGGCGTGAGTGACAATCAGCAAATGCAGAGGAGGTCAGCAACTTCTCACATTCATCACGCTGGGAAGGAAGGGTAAAAGTATTTAACAGACTTGTAAGCACCTGAGCTTCTACACGCTTCCTTTTCTGGTAATGAAAACGTAATCTCCTTAAAAGATTTACACAAGAAATGAAGAATAAACCATTTGCCCTGGAATTGATAAAGTCTTCCCATCTCTTCACAAACTAACATCTCACAGTGCAAGGATGTCTCAATGTGTCCAGGAAAGTGAAGTTCACTTGAAGTTAGGCTTACTCACATGCTCACTACAGCTTGGGAGAGCCTGAGTTTCATCAGGGTCTTCACATTCATCATTGGGTTTGCTGATCTTCTGTAAATTCCCATACGTAATTGAATTGTAGCTTGCAACTGTGAGAAAAAATTAACAGGAGGCCTTACTAAAAACAAAACACTGACAACAAGGACCATCTGACTCCTGAGACTCTACCAATGAAGGAAAGCAGTTACTATGATACAATCTCTGTCTGTCAGATTTGCACATCTGTTCTGAACTATATGTATTTTAAGTGTACTTAACAATTTAAACATCATAACTAGAGAAGAAGGCCAGCATAGAGGAGAAAATGATGTACCTGGAATGAAAGAATCTTAGATCAAGAAAGCAGCATTGGCTCATAATGTTCACTCTGGGACAAACAGCAGTATCTGAGGTAAAACGTGCCTTCCTGTGATGTTCCTATACACAATGCTTATGAGCCTAGATTTTGAGATAACTGTCACAAAGCATACAGTATACACGTACGTGACATATATGACTCACCTCCACTAATAAACTCATTGTAGATTGGAACTCCATTGTAATCCCCACAAAGACCACATGTCTGGTTACCAAACTTGCTGTCCAGCTCCACCTAGATAATGGACAGAAAAAAAACAAAAAAGAATTAGCTGGAGCATGAAGACCTTCCAAAGCATGTTTAATTTAAAGGGAAGTTGCTAAATGACAGAATGGGCTGCAAATCCAAAACACTCCCAGAAGTTGTTGTTTCTTCACTGCAAATTAGTTTGTAACAGTTAAGAAACAAATAATCGGATGCAAAAAAAGTAAAAAAAAAATATATATATAAATATATATATATAAACAAATAAATAAAGATGCATCAAAATGTCCTTTATTTTAATAATGACTATAAACACCACGCTGATAAGGATGAAAAGGAAAACATTTTGTAAATTTCAGTACTTTTTTCCCCTTTTTTCTTAACTGATGGGATAAAATTTAAGCCATGTTGAAAATTAGGCAAGCAGATGATAGCAGTCTTCTAAAAGATAAATAAAGGAAAATGAAGATCAGATTGTGAGGGTGTTACAGCAAAAGCATTACGTATTTTTCAAAAATCTGCTTCTCCCTTTCTTTTGTGTAGTAAGATAATTTGCACCCCATATTACTAACTCTGTCACATTGCAGAGACAGGAATTTTACCTTTTTAAAATTATATACTGTAAGTACCAGCTGGATGAGTAAGTCTAACAGTCTAACTTGGTTCAGCCCACAAAATTCTACTTCTATTCAGCCTACAGAAGTCTGTGAAACCCAGGAAATGCTAATTAAAAATAAATTGATTTTACATACCATTAGTGCATCTTCCTGATTCCATATGAGGATTAGACCTAGTTTGGCATAAACCTTGGTATAAACATCATTGCTCTCAATGAGCAAACCAGAGCTGTAGTAAGGTGTCTTGACACTAGAAAGAAAATCAGACTTTGCATTAGTACAGAAACATAAAGAGTAACACGAACATCTATTATATGACAAAAACCTTAATGAATAGAGAAACCAGCCTCTATCTCAATTATAAGTCCTATGTCAGCCACTGTTCGAGAGGCATGAGGACAACACCCTTAATAAAATACTTTAACTTTTGATTACCCCTGAAGTAGTCAGGCTGTTAGACTAAATTATGTCTGTGGGTCCCTTCCAACTAAATTATTCCATTCTGACCCTATCTGCACAGGATGTATTGTTTTAGTGAAACACACAATCCTCTTTCTCTGATCTTTGACAAGATAACTTACTGTCTTAAAATCATAAAACAGCATCAGAGGTAAAAGGCTCCTTGTGAGCACAGATTCTTTAAGACAAAAAAAGTTTTTTAAAAAAGGCAGATCTCTTTAACTTAATTAAAGCAAAATCCATCATCATTTTAGCATTAATAGAGGATATTCAAATGTTCATTAATCATTTAACAGAATCACAGAATGGCCAGGATTGGAAGGGACCTCAAGGAGCCTCCAACCCCCTGCCACATGCTGAGCCACCAACCTCCCCATTTAATACTAGACTAGGCTAGACTCCTTACCTAACAGCCTAAATCAAAGTTTTCTATATAAAAAGCTCTAGTGATCATTCCAGAGAGAATGAATGTTCCTTTAAAAAGATCTTTCTCTTCAAGAGAGAATTCAAAAAGCACAGGCTAACAAAAGTGGTTAGATTAATGTGAACAGAAGGGAGCAAGTTAAGAGGAATTCTGTAGTTTGTTTCAGCAGTTAGCCCAGTCCTTTTCAGTTGGCAGGACTAAGCTTACTAACAGGGACACTGAGGCAGTAACATGACAGAAGATATTTTGCAGAAGGCTGAGTATAGATGATTTTGTTTGATAAGGAGTCAACTCATGAGACATCTCTCCTATATTTCTGTATCTGTTTTACAGTACACTACGTCACCACTGAAATTCATTCAGCAATAAAGGCATTATGGCAAGCAGCCTTAACCTATAAAATCTAAAGGGCTGCAGTCTGTTCAAACAAAAATAGTGTACACTGGAATCCAAACAAAATAACCAGTACATTTTCTACCCATTTTCCAGTACAATTATTGTCTACCAGGATTCATATATCTGTGCACATCTCTATGTAACTAGTGTTGTGACTGGGAGAATTCTTATTACCTATAACTGGGATACTTCCAACTATTTATCTCAGGTATTTTTCACATGGCCAAATGATTTAGGCATATAAATACTAGGCAAGAACTCAGAGGCCATTATTTCTACTGTTGGCTGCACTGTCCATCCTTCACAATGAGGCCTTAATAGATTGTGGTTTTAGAGAAGGATTATAAAACATTGGGCAACTTTTCACCTCAGATATTGCAGAATGAGATATCTCTCTTTATTCTAATACTAGGACATTCCAGTGCATCAAGTACCAAAAGCCAAATTAATATATTTATCTGCTTTACAGATTTCACTTCAGTGGTGTGAAATACCACAAATTTTATATAGCAATGGAACATACACCATTTAAAGAATAATTTGGAAATTAAGTTCTACAAAAATTAAACCCTGTGTGCAGCAAAAACCTGTTCTACAAGCCTCCGTTCACAAAGAATCTATTGATCTATTGTTTTATGAACAATACTTAAGATAAAAACAGGTCTGATTCAAGAAAGGATTTCTAACCTTTTTTCATGGAGCTCTTTTTATGATCAGAGTACATGATGAGGGGCTTTTTTAATTTGGGACAAGAATGCATTCTGTATAACTTCATGTCATTTTGTTATGTGTTCCGATACAATCCCTGGAAAACTGAATTTTCTGACTAATTTTGAGCAGTTTTTCATTGCAGTGTATTTCACACTTCAGATCAAAAGCTAACATCAAGACAAAATCCGATCCTACACTGAAAATAGATTTTTCCTTTTCATTACTCTAAGATGTACTAACATCCATTTTCTTTCACTTTCATCCTGCAGAACTGTCTTAACCTATGTGTTGCTCCACTTCTTTCAGTCTACATATATATTTACACTCTGAAAGGTTAAGACAGAAGTTGACATGAATAATGATGTCAGGCTAATTCCCTGTGACCATATTAATGGAAAATTTATTTCACGAAACATATTGCCACATACAAATCCCTTTTTTGATCTACACTCCATCTGACGTAATTGCAAGAGGAATGGTTACCGGACTTCAAGGAAATTCTTATAAATATCAGAGAAACCTACATGTCTACTTCTAGGAAGAGAAGATTGCATAGAAATACAGTTTTACTTCTGAGGATTTGCTAGACAGACCATCTGCTAACATAAACACAAGGTGATACCATAAAACTAATGAAGCTACATCATTTCACAACAGTGAAAGATCTGGCTTATCAGCTGCATTTTGTTTCCTGCACTATTAGAAAAAGAAAATTCACCAAAGGTTTTTCCTGTCTTCATTTAAATCATCCCTTATGCCCGTGTAGAAATGACTATTAACAGTAAAGCCCTTTCCTAAAGCTGTTTTTATGCTGGATTTCTAATGTTTTTTTACTTGTTTTATTAGTAGAAACGCTTTTAGCCACTATCCTATATGGTATACAGACAGATGTGTAAAGAATCAATCCTGTTTTTATTTTCCCAGCACCTTTACACTAAATGTACTTACATCCGCCCATCCACAACAGCCAGTTTGGGCTTGAGATATACTGTGAAATCCGTGACTGTTATCAGGATATACTGGATCTCAGGGTGGTTATTGCTGTTCAGAGCACGCTGAATGTGAACAGAGAACTCCCTGTAAGAGTCTTGGCAGTCGGAAACAAAGTTATACTCGCACATGCCAGGAAACTGATAGATATCTCCATCAAATGTTTTGAAATGGTTGTTCCCCCAGGTGCTGCAGACATAGTGGCCATGGTTTCTTGTCCTTCCTGTTAAGTCATGAAAAAGAAACAGTCAGGAAAGTGAAATAGATGAGCTAGAGTCAAGAAGAGTTAAGTGTTGCAGTGTGCAGGAGAAGCCATTTGCAATTACACCCATAGTGACTCTACAGATCTGAAGTCTAATCAACTATCTGCATACTAACAGAAGAAATGCAAAGGAAAACAAGATATTAACAAACACTGATGGGACTTGAGTACACCTTGTAGTCCTCACTTGAGCAGAAGGAACTTGCCTGCATGAGATTGGGAAATTTAGTGTCTGACCACTAACAAGTTGGTTCACTGGTTTGCTTTGCCAACATAGGAATTTATTATGAATCACAGTAATAGTTTAGCAATGTTAAATTTTCCTAAGAGTTCTTATCTAATGCAACATGCAGTAGAAAGGAAACAGCACTGTGAGTCCAAGAAAGTTCCACAATTCTTCTAGAGGGCAAAAAGGATTTCTATTACAACATGCCTCTGTAGGAGATAGGGCGGAGAGTAATTGTGATTGTAGAGAACAAAAAATAGAAGGTTAAGCTGATGCTCTGAAATTCATTCCCTCCCTAGCCATGGTAAATATCAAGATGCTGCATATTAGAGCTGAGAATAAAAGCAGAGCATACTTGGAAAGCTTGCCAAAGTAACAAGCACACTACTCATCTTCACTGGGCTTTCTTGCAATGTTTAATTTCAGAAAGCAGAATTATCATGAGGATGTAAAAGTTAATGCACTTTGATGGTTAGCAATAACAGATGCATCCAGCCTCGCTGGCATTACCAAAGCTTGCATGCTTCTCTCTCCAAAAGGAAGGCTACAGAGAGATTCTCCCAGAGGTCACAACTAGGATCAATGCAACCCAATTCTTTCCTTCTGTCATTAAATTCAAGACACAGCAAACAAAGATCAATATCCCAAGCCCAACCACTGCACAAAATTCATAATCTATTTCTATAAAAATAGTTCCTAGTTTGAGAGTTCCATTTCAACACCTCTAAGTTGATAACATACAGAGTAAATGAGAGCTTATAGCAAAGGATTATTCATGTCCTGAATGACAAAATGAGCTTTGTCCAATGTTAGTACAATGTTAGTTTGACTCCAGAAGAAAGCATTTATGTTGTTCCAAAATAACCAAGTAACTCATAATCACCTGCTTTCTTCACCGCTGTAACAATTAACCAACCAAATTCTATAGTTTCCTACTGTCCTGCAGTTGCAATACCTAGGAAGGTCTCAACATATGGAAAGAAAAGTAACAATGAAAGTATTTTTCAGGTACTTCAAACTAAAGATTAGTGCTTTAGATGCCAATCACTCCAAAGAGAGTAGTTATCTACCTGTGTTGGATAAGCCGTGCAGCCTTGGTATTTGAAAGTTACAGAAAACCAAGAGATCTTATAACTCCATTGTAATATTTAAATGTATTTCTTCTTGCTACCTCTGCAGTGATATTTTAATTCTCCCCTCTCTCATTTCCAGGAGGTGATCCACCACCATACCATTTCTAAAGCTTACCTTTTCTTATTTCACTCGTATTGGAAAGAGCCAGCCAGAGCACAAGAAGGCTGGCAGCTCTTAGCCCCATGGTGGCTAAGGTGGGTGAACTGCAAATACCACTGAAAGCATTTCTTTATATAATATCCACTGATGCAATTGATTCTATCATAGGGGAGGAGATACAAAGGGAGGAGGAAAGAGGAGGGGTAAAAAAAAGGAGGTGTGCTATTTACAGAAGATAAGAAGTAAACAGATAGGTATTTTTCAGAATAAATGAAAAAATTTAATATAGAGGAAATTGTATAATATTGATTCAATGATCATGCAATGTTTTATTGCTTTATTTCTTTCTCCTACAGGATGCTATGTTTTTTAATCCTTCTAACGCTCATGCCAAGCTTAACCTTCATTAATTCCTATGACAAACTGAATTCCGGAGTGACTGAAAAAGGAAATCCTTTGAATGAAGTTTAGAATGAGATACGCTAAACCATGGCTTCAAAAGCAGAGGATTTTCATCTTTCACCATCACACTGAATAATTTCTGTAAGTATTAAATGACTCTTGCAAAGCTCCTTGTACACAACAGTAACTCTTGTGAATAAAAGTTATGAGGTGGTGCACAATAAAATTATTTTGCAGACAACTGTTGGACTCCATTTATAAAGATCTAGGGAGTTCTTAATACAATATAAAGCCCACAATACAATTTCATCTCCAAAATGTAATTGTGCTGAGATGTCAAGAAAAATTCAAGGATTCACAGTACATGAGATGTTCTACCAAACACTGCTGTGATGCAACAGAAAAAAAACACCAGCAAGGTTTTCACAACATGTTAAGCTGTAGGAAAACCAAACACTCCCCATTCCTTCACTGCAGAAATGGGAAAGATTGGAAAACATTGCTGTTCACACCAAATAAGAATTCAGGTTTATTTTCAGACAATTTATTCTTGCTTACCTTCTACATGAATGATAAATTTCCCATCTACCGTTCCACATTAGATCACACAAAAAGCTAACAGGCTCAGCTTTGCTTTATACAGAGAAAGACGCAGAATAACACAGAAAAGAAAACCAGGTACCAGTTCAGAATCCTGCTTCAGAAATATATTTCATATGCACTGTATTTTGCTCTGAAAAAATCCTCAGAGATGCTTCTGCAACTCTCTTTCAGAAGGCTCCTTGAGGCACAGCATAATTATTTCAACAGATCTTTATTAATACAGTTGCTTTATAACACAAACAGTTTACATCGTACAGCTCCCAGGCCAGGCTCCATTTTCTCACCCAAAGTTTCTCACTGCAGTGTCATGATATCTCTAATCCTCTTAATTGTTCTGAGCATTCCTTACTTCCATTGCTCAAATTACAAGTAAACAGAGCTTCTATATTTTGTAAAACACAAGGAAAACTCTTCACTTAGCCCTTTCGGTTTTTCAAGTCAACTATAAACACTCTTTTGTCATGAAAGCGTAGTTTGATTTCTTTTTCTTTGCTCTTTCTATCACAGACAGCCTAGACTCACCCCTAACATCTTTCTGTTTTCTCTGAATACATCTCAAAAGCTCTTGGGCTTTCTGCTTTTCCTACTTGAGGATGCAGATTTGCCCACACATTGGGTATCTTTCACTTGATGGTACTAACTGCATTTTAGTATTTGCCCTCCTCACCTGTGAGAGTCTATCACTAGTAGAATATATAATCAATTTTCCTTCATGGAAATTAAAAATAAATAGTCACAGCCATTTAGAATTCAGAGAAAAAAGAAGTAATGCCTCCTGCAGAGACCTTGATGGTTACTTTATCAGGTCTTAATTCTTGTGACACATCAGAGGCATCCCAGCAAGAATTTTCTTTCTTTTACACCACCAAAACTCTCAGTTTGGAAACATTTTGTAAAAATTCTTATGAGATATCTGAAAGTTTTATTCCCAGCTTTTCTTTTCTTTCCTATGTTTTTTCCAGATAAAGTTCTGTCCAGAATTACTACTGTCCCCCCAAATATAGGTCTCTATGACTAAATTCATATACAATCTTTAGAAATTTTAACAGCAGTTGTTCCAGATACACAGTAGATTTGACTCTTTTTCTGTTAAATTGGATATGCTCATAAGTACAAACTGAAAACTTCCTATTTCCTTTTCGAGTTTCTTTACCAAAAAACTTCCTCATTTGAAACAAACCTCATTCATTTCCTAGGACTGTGAAAGGTAATCACCTTTCCCCTAAAGACGTACTGCCCCTCTATTCCATATGCTGGTGTTTTATTTTGAAGCACAATTCAAAATGCCCTTTTTTAGTGGCTGTTATGGATAATTTTAATCCCTCTGAAGAGCTTAGCCAACCAGTACTAGATATAAATGACTGGTTTTCTTTGTCCCAGTTCCAGCCTGAGCATGATCCTATCTTGGGCTATACAGATAGAACAGCAACACTTCTCTTCTGAAGTGTTTTCAGAATGAATAAATTCTCACTGACACTCCTTCTGATATATAGGAAGCTTAGTTCACTATGACACCCCAACTTGGAGAATAAGAGAATTAAGCATGAGCATTTTTGAGCACTGAGCCCACTCTTACAGAAACATACTCAGGTCAGCATAGCTGTGATTATCTGGAAGTGAGCATAGCTCCTTATCATCACTATTCATAAGTATTCATACTCTTGCAAGCATTGGAAAGCGTCCTAACTGTAACTTTTGTTTCCTTATTGACAGAAGGGCAATGCTCCTGCCCAACAGCTGCTTTATAGGCATTTCAGAAACAATCAGTAGTTGAGGTACACAATCATAGCTTGCTTTGTGTCATGCTCAACCTTACAGCTCGTGGCTCTACGTATTTTAATCCAGAATAATCTTACAGTTAATGGATACACATCCATATTTCACTGTAAATTGCCCAACAATCTAAAATAATCAAACCATTTTGGAACAAAGATAACTCTGCTTTAATGTTAGCATCTTTGAATAAAGCTTATGGGGATTCTCTGCTGCTAAACCAACATCAAAATTTGAAGTTTGTTAAAAACACTGAATACTGCATAGCAATTGTGTTTGTTACATCAGTGGATGCAGAAGGATGGATGAAAAAATAGCCTATCTTTTGAGTAACGGTTGCATTAATGCATCAAGAGTCACTTAAACTTTTGTGACAGCATTTCTAATCATTCCATTAACTGGCTTAATGCTTATATTAATTAGAGCTGAAATTTATTTTGCAGTTAAGAAGATTTACTTTTGTTAAGAAGAGTACCCAGAAGACTGTGGTTCATTTTGATTCACTGCAGAAGATAATTACCTACATGGAAACTTTAAGGTAGGCTTATTGTTCTAGGAAGAACAAATCTCTCTTCATGAATTTTATGTCTTCTCGTATCTGTTAACCCACCAGGAGGAAGTCTCATATCAGTCTTGTCACCACAATGCCGGAATGACCACTGTCCAAATCACAGAATCACAGAATCACAGAATCACAGAATCACAGAATGACCCGGGTTGGAAGGGACCTCAAGGATCATGTAGTTCCAACCCCCCTGCCTAGCAGGGCCACCAAACATACACCTTTACTAGATCAGGTTGCCCAGAGCCCTGTCCAACCTGGTCTTGAACACCTCCAAGGACGGGGCATCCACAACCTCCCTGGGCAGCCTATTCCAGGACCCAACCACTCTCCTAGTAAAGAACTTCCCCCTAACATCCAACCTAAATCTTCCCTCTTTTAACTTAAAACCATTTCCCCTAGTCCTGCTATTATCAGCCCTTTCGAAGAGTTTACACCCCTCCTGGGAGTAAGTTCCCTTCAGGTATTGAAAGGCTGCAATGAGGTCACCCCGCAACCTTCTCTTCTCCAGGCTGAACAAACCCAACTCCCTCAGCCTGTCCTCATAGGGGAGGTGCTCCAGCCCCCTGATCATCTTCGTGGCCCTCCTCTGGACCCTTTCCAAAATCTCCATGTCTTTTTTGTGCTGAGGGCTCCACACCTGGACACAGTACTCCAGATGGGGCCTCACAAGAGCAGAATAGAGAGGGACAATCACCTCCCTATCCCTGCTGACCACCCCTCTCCTGATGGAGCCCAGGATCCCATTTGCTTTCCGGGCTGCCAGAGCGCACTGCTGGCTCATGTTAAGTTTCTCATCTATCAGGACCCCTAGATCTTTCTCTGCCGAGCTGCTCTCAAGGACAACTCCTCCCAGCCTGTACAGGTGCCTGGGGTTCTTCCGGCCCAAGTGCAAAACCTTGCACTTTGCCGTGTTGAACCTCATTAGGTTCACCCGAGCCCAGCTTTCCAGCCTGTCAAGGTCCCTCTGAATGGCATCTGTTCCCTCCGCCGTATTGACTGCACCACTCAGCTTGGTGTCATCAGCAAACTTGCTGAGGGTGCACTCCATTCCCTCATCGATGTCATTAATAAAGATGTTAAAGAGCACCGGTCCCAAGACAGACCCTTGAGGGACACCGCTCGTTACCGGCCTCCACCTGGACATAGAGCCATTGACCACCACCCTCTGTCTGCGGCCTTTCAACCAATTGCTTATCCATCTAGTTGTCCACCCATCAAATCCACTTCCCTCCAATTTGGAGATGAGGATGTGATGGGGGACCATGTCAAAGGCCTTGCTCAGGTCCAGGTAAATGACATCGGTCGCCTTCCCTTCGTCCACCAACGCTGTCACTCCATCATAGAAGGCCACAAGATTAGTTAAGCATGACCTTCCCCTGGTGAAGCCATGCTGGCTGTCTAGGATCACGTGCTCGTTCTTTATGTGATCGAGCATGTTGTCCAGGAGGATCTGTTCCATAATCTTCCCAGGCACGGAGGTGAGACTCACCGGCCTGTAGTTACCCGGGTCCTCCCTGCTCCCCTTCTTGTAAATGGGAGTGACGTGACCCTTCCAAATCCCTCAGAAATCAAAGGATCGGAGGTTGGCAGGGTTGGTCCATCTGGTCCAACTCCTGCTCAGTCACAGACACCCAGAGGAGGGTGTCTAGGACTATGTCCAGATGGTTTGACATTCTCCAAGGAAGACACTGCACAGCCTCTGGGCATACTGTGACAGCATCCCAGTACCCGCACAGCACAGAAGTGCTTCCTGATGGTCAGAGAAGTGCCAGTTTGTGCCCACTGCCTCTTGTTCTGGTAATGGCATCAATGAGCAGAGCCTGACTCCATTCTCTTCGCACCCTTCTTTCAGGTATTTATGGACATCAGTGAGATCCCCTTGAACCTCCTCCAACCTAAACACCCCCACCTTTCTCAGCCTCTCTTCGCAGGAGAGGTGCTCACGGTCTTGGTGTCCCTGCACTGAATTCTGTCCAGTATGTCCACATCTCTCTTGTAATGGGCGAACAGAGCAAGGCACAACACCCCAGGTGCCAAGGAGAGGGGAACGGATCACCTTCTGAACTTCTAGTGATGCAGCCCAGAATACCATTGCCCTTCTCAGCAACCAGAACATATTGCTGGGGTTCTTTTCTCTACAATTATGGTCATTCAAATTGTCTTTTCTTTTGTATTCCTGACTTGCTGCTCATCACAAGTCAAGTCAAGTCAAGAAGGTTGTAAAGTCAAGAGATTTTTCATCAGTAATGTTACTCTGCAGAAAGAGCTTCAGGATTTCATTCTGCGACCTGTCAGCATTTTACCTGATCACACAAAGCCTTCCACATGCCTATTCAACTGCATTACATAAGCTACACTCCATGCATATCAAGCTGCAAACTCCCTGGCAGCCATCTCAAAACAGCTCCAGCAAAATACATGCAGATTATGAGTAAAGAAAGGTATACAGTACACCTTTATGAAAAGAAAACAGAGACAAGCAGCAGAATGTTGAACAGAGGTGAAAGAATCTTAAAGTGATGAAGCAGAAGTATTAGGGATGCATTTCATTTTTGTACATTTAATACATTTTCAGATAGATTAAGCTCAAATCATCAATATGAAATGAGCATGTCTTTATAAGAAGGTATAACTGAAATTCACAAGTTTTTGTTTTGTACCTCCCTAGAAAATTAAAAACAAGTCACAAAAAAATGTGCCTGTAATCAACTTATTGCTCTCTCAGACATTCTAATGGGTACATCACTAGCTGCTATTTTCTTAGACAGTTTTAATACATGGAATGCCCACATTTGCAACTAACAGTCTGATTCCTATGTCAAAAGAGTAACAAAGATGTTACTAAAACCCACATAATTCTGATTATCTGACCTTGTCCACTTTCACGGATATCATACCATGCAATTAGTAATTTTAATTTTATCCTAGCATATTGGACTAATCTCAGCACTATCACTAATTTCTTCAAAGGGAGCTTGAGCAAGTCTGAGTTCTTGCCATTCCTTTATAATCAGACAAATACACTTGTGTAAGGTATCTGCCAGCACTAGTTGGAGCGTAATTTTTTAACATGACCTTCCTTTAATGGTTTTGCATAAAATCACATCCATTTTCTGCTTGTAAAGCTTCCTTCTTTTAGTCAGCAAATCATTCTCTATTTTAGAGACCAAGATTGCAAAACTTTTCATTCTCTTCCAACTAAGTACAAATTGAGATAAACATGAGACAATTATTGGGGATTAGGAACAGATGTTGAAAGTAATAATCTCAACTAGTAAAATTCCCTGCTAACGCTTCCTTTCTAGAAATAGGTTTGTCTGGGAAAAGTCTCAGCAGGATAGTTTCTATTGCAGTACACATGGAAAATGAGCATTTTTAAAAGGATTAGTATGGTTCTCATTGACTCGAGCTTCTATGGGATTAACTGCTTGCAACTGGACAGTGCCATGAAGGGCATAAAACACATTTCATTCCTCATTCCTTCTTCACTGGCATATTTTGCCTCAGTGGAATGGGATTTTCCTAACTCTTTATTCTCTGTCGAGGAAACACTGAATCACAGAATCGTAGGGGTTGGAAGGGACCTCGAGATCATCAAGTCCAACCCCCCTGCCAAAGCAGGTCCCCTACACCAGACTGCACACATAGGTGTCCAGGCGGGTCTTGAATATCTCCAGAGAAGGAGACTCCACAGCCTCCCTGGGCAGCCTGTTCCAGTGCTCCCTCACCGTAAAGAAGTTCTTGCACACATTTACACGGAACTTCCTATGCTCCAGTTTCTGGCCGTTTCCCCTTGTCCTGTCTCCATACACTGCTGAAAAGAGTCTGGCCTCACCACTCTGCCCCCCACACCTTAGATATTTATAGACCTGGATCAGGTCCCATCTCAGTCTTCTTTTCTCAAAGCTAAACAGACCCAGTTCACTTAACCTTTCTTCATAGGGGAGATGCTCCAGGCCCTTCACCATCTCTGTGGCCCTCTGCTGGACTCTTTCCAAGAGATTTCTGTCTTTCCAAGAGATCCCTGTCTTTTTGTGCTGGAAAGCCCAGAACTGGACACAGTACTCCAGATGAGGCCTTACCAGGGCAGAGTACAGGGGGAGGATCACCTCCCTCAACTCCCTCACACTCCCTCAACCTGCTAGCTACACTCTTTTTAATGCGCCCCAGAATGCCATTGCCCTTTTTGGCCACAAGGGCACACTGCTGGCTCATGGCCAACCTATCGTCCAGCAGGACACCCAGGTCCCTCTCCACAGAGCCCCTCTCCAGCAGGTCATCCCCCAACCTGTACCAGTGCATGCAATTATTCCTCCCCAGATGCAAGACTCTACACTTGCTTTTGTTGAACCTCATCTGGTTTCTTACTGCCCAGCTCTCGCTGAACGGCAGCACAGCCTTCAGGTGTGTCAGCCAATCCTCCCAACTACTATCATCAGCAAACTTGCTGAGGGTGGCCACTATCCCCTCATCAAAGTCATTGATGAAGATGCTGAACAAGACCAGACCCAGCACCAACCCCTGAGGAACACCGCTAGTTACAGGCCTCCAACCAGACTCACACCACCAATGACAACTCTCTGTGCTCTGCCAGTCAGCCAGTTCTCAACCCACCTCACTGTCCACTCATCTACCCCACAGTTCCTCAGCTTTGTTATAAAGATGTCATGGGAGACAGTATCAAACACCTTGATGAAATCAAGGTAGACTTGGAAAGAAAACTGGAAATAAATTCTTCTTTGGAAAAAAAATTGCTGGCAAAATATGCATTTTTCTTCCACCATTCTCTTAAGAAACACTTTTTTTTTCCATAGGAAAAACACCTCATAAACAGGGAAACGTTCTGTGCAAAGCACGTGCACCTAAACCCACGTTCTCTGGATGGAGTCTACTGTTAAGAATTTGAAAAAGAAACAAAGTGAGCTTGTTTGCTTCAACTGTCCTCCACTAATGGTTTCTACTACCTCTCTCCTTGTCTCAAAATTCCTGATGACATTTGATAGTGGAACTGAAGTAAATTTGCTTTTACTTTCCATTTTCAGGTATAATGGTGAATCTATCTCAGCTTACTGCCACAAATAAAACCAGAAAGCAAAACCCTCTGTTTTTCCCTTTCTTTTTGCAGTGGTACGTGGATAGAGCTTATAAGGCAAAATTTACTATGAACTATTTCTTTAGCTTTCAAAACTTGAATTTTTGAAT